>VCAZ01000003.1:8169509-9369509 GCA_005784505.1 Bagarius yarrelli | reverse complement strand
GGCAAAAAGTAAGTTATCAAGTCAAAAGTTAATAAAAGGGTCTATAAAGTAAATCTTTAACATTTGAATCCTTTAAAGATATTTTCCCCTTTCCCAGCACCCTCTTTTTTACACATCTTTTACCTTATTTAATGCCATATGTCTTTGCCATATGCCAGCCAGTGCCAGATCTTGAGAATAAGATTTTTCAAAGAGGGTTTGATTTTGCTGTATACAAGGAAGCAGATTGAGAAGTGCGGAGGATGTCTGGTATCAGCCATATGTATATTTACAGGATAATAAACTTTGCATTATATTCACATTAGATAACTCATGGGCTGACTAATTGTGCTAATTTACATTCAAATGAAATGTCTTTTAATGAACCTAATTGACGTAGTTCAGCAGATGAAAATAACCTCAGGGCATACCCCCAGATCTAGATGACAGCATCATGGTGAACAAAGGATAGGCTTGGAATAATTGATTAGCAACTTTATGTTAACTGAGAATTTTAAGAAATAAGATTTTTCCTTTCTTTTTGCTATGAACAGTTATATATAATTAAAGCATAACAGTATTTTTGTTTAACAAAATGAAATATGTTTATTATTATAATTATAATTAAAACTCATTTTAAATTAAAAATTGAAGATACTCTTTAAAATAAAATTAACAATTTTTGATTTTTTAAAATTGATTAAAGTAAAATAATATAAAACATAAAAATATTATAAGTTTTCAATCCATTTAGCCTGTCACGACCTGAAGAATTGATTGCCCCACACCCCTCCTGACTTGGGGAAATACTTTATCATTGTTTAAAATGATATTGTGGTTTGGGCTGAAGGTGGAAGTGAATAGAATAGAATAGAGTGTGGTGAGGGTGAATAAAAGACTGTGGCACAGATTGATGTGCCATGTGAGCATTATATGAATGACGAGCTGGTCAGTAGTGTCGTAGTGTGGGTGGAGGGTGGCTCTGTGCAAAGTTGGAGCAAGTATATGGCCTGTGTTGGCCCAGCTGTGTCCAAGCTATATTTTGGCCCCTGAAGCAGTGGGATCAGGCCCTGACCCCAGCACTGTCCACAACTCAATACACCATTAACTTCAGCAGCTGCTCATACTGACCAACAATCTCACGCTCAGATTGTCTTTGCTTATTACCATGGGTTAGGTCATTATTCCGCCAAAACTTTGAAAAATTTTGTCTGTTTATTTCATGATTTAACCATTTTTTAACTTATAAAGTAATGTTTCATTTTGCCTGTAAAAAAGAAAATCCAATCTGGAGACACTTTCAATCAGTACGAACGAATGAATTATTGCTTTAAGTCCACAATAAAATGATTTAGGACATAGTTGTTTAGTTGTTACAGATAACACCTTAAAATTGTGGATTCCTTAAAATTATAGCTAGAGATTTACATTGTAAAACACACAATCAGGGCATCTTAAAGAACAAAAATTGATTCCACTGTGCGGACAAATATTTGTGTGAAAAACTATTTGTTTCTTTAGAACTTTTCTTAAAAAATATTGCCTCTACTAAGCTGGCTAATAAGAGATACTTAAACATAACTAAAAAGCCATTAACCAAGTGTGACATGACATAATTATTCAAAGCTGGACAGCACCAAACAGATGCAAATTCCATAACTATGCGGTTAATAGGAACCAATAAAGATTTTTTGTTCTAAATGTATTTCACATGAAGATAAAAACAATTATTTCACTTAAATTAAATGTACATGTATTAAAAATTTAGGTAATGCACCACTTGGGAAAAAGGCAACCAATGGGTCCGCCCACACTGAGCATCCTCCTGGAGCGGGATAAGTACCTGAGGCAGCCATGAACACCTTCAGGGTGGACGGAGATAGCCTTGCCATGAAGCGTTCTTGCAGGAACACCAGGACTTTCGTTATCAGGCAGGTCACATGTTTCTGTTGTTTCTGTCTGAACCTTCTGACAATGAGACTCCACTTGAGGGCACAATACTAATTGGTGTATACATGTTAAAAGCTCTGCGCTTTCCGCAGTTGCACTGGCAGCATCCACCCCTCCTTTCTGGTCAGTGCTCCCTTGGGGACAGGGCCGGTCTCCAGGCCCCCAGAGAGTTGTGTGATCAAGGGGATACCCATCCCCTGTTGTATCTCTGTCTCACCAGAGGCCTCATTCTGACATCGACACCATAAAGGAGCAAACGCTCAACCAGTTTTCTTGCTCTTGAGCCAGCATTTTGCCTCTTAGCCAGCCAAGCTAGGTCTAGAGTAGCTACAGCCTGAGTTTCCACTTCCAATAAAGACCCAGAGCCAGTGCTCATTGCACACAACTTCTCAGAGGAGAACACGTGAAGCGATAGGCTCTTTTCCGAGCTCATGAACACAGCTTCCACCGATCCTCTGCTAAAGCGGGGCCTGCACAAAGCAAGCTACACACCCTCACCCTCATCAACGTGCATCGGCAGCAGCATGCACTGCATGCTGTCAGTTCCCTGAAGAGTTGACATGCCATGCTCCACACCTAAAAAAGCAACGCAAAGCTTATAAATCACATGCACTGCTCAAAGCATGGCTTAGCCACCAACTTGCTATTCCATTTAGACATACCTTGATTGGAAAAATCTATGAAGCTTGCAGAAAAAGAAGCTTACTATGGCATTGCTGGATGCTTTTAATTTATGGTTCCTGGTTGTTGGCGTCATCCACCCGTGACGTATCGCTCTCCAATTAGACTGATCGCAAGCGTGCGTTGGACTGCGGTCACTAGAAGCGTTTCCATAGCGTTATACCATAATGTTGTTTGTTTTTTTAAATGAACTGCAATCACAGTCAACCTATGAGACACCTTATTTTTCCTCTCTGTATCTGTGTCTCTCTCCCTCCCTCTCTCCCTCTTCTCTCTCTCTCGCTGTCTCTTATGCAAAGACTAAGTAATACCTCAGATATATTACCATTGTTTTACTGATTTTGACATAACCAATACATAATTTATCCAGTGAGGTTTAATAAAATATTAATGCAGTGTTTCTGGTTTTGTTCTGCATGCCTTTTAAATACACAATAAAAAAGTAAAAGATGGCACATAATATGTCTAGAAAATGTTGTACTTTTAGCAACCACGTTTAGTTTTGGGAAATAAGAATGTGTGTAATACGTTCAGTTTAGTCAAGTTCTTTATATGAGTATACATAAAGTATAAATACTTTATATTTATATAATTTAAAAAATATGCTTACTTCCTATATACAGGCGACAAATGAGTAGGGGCTGCTTTCTTCTTCCAAAAGTGTATTATTTTCCCAAATTGCAAATTTTGTTAGACAAAAAAAGTATATATTTACGAATTGAAAGCTCTTGCTGGCTTATATAACATTTTAAAGGCAGGGGAGGTCAAAGCTAAGCAACCAAAGCAAAGCAAAGCACAAATACGCTGTATATAAAAATACATACAGCAAGTGGTGCATACTTTTATTACTATAAAGCATCGTGCTTATTACTCCTTATGCTGAATAAGACTTTGCTTGAAAAGTGTTACTATGTGTTAAAATCTACAGATATCGTAGAATAATCTCACAAACTCCTTAAAAAGCCTTTAAAAATAATTAGCATTAATCCAGATATGTGACTAGAATGGATAAACACACCATAGCATGCTTTTTCACTTCCCGGCACTATAAATCTCAGTGTGGTGATTCATTCATCCGACACCTTTCAACTGCCTCTTAATGAGTGGAATTGGTGTGTAGAAATTGGCTGACTTGCTGTCCCGTTACTTTGTATGCTCCTGATTGATAACCGTAATAAAGACTGGAGCTGCTTCATGGGGAGTTTGCATCTGTGTTCTCCAATAAGGGCCTGCCTGAAGTCCTTTGGAACTGATTTGAGATATGATTTATCCGAGATATAAGATTTACACTCTGCTAATAATAAAATAAAAGGTAGTAGGTCTTATGACAGGGTCCCAGATGAGCTGTGGACTAATGTCATAGGTTTAGGATGTGTCCGTTGCAGAGAGAGATGAAGTTATAAGAAATATTGTTAACTTTTGAAAGATTTTTTTTTTTTTTATGAACACCTCTCACTAATGAATCATGTTCATTTGTAGGCGGCTTTACTTTGACAGCTCTAAATTAAATGTGGCGCAGAGGGTTTTGTCCTGGGCAGAAGTCCTGTAGCATGACATTTTCCTGCAGGGTTAAAGGTCTCCTGCCAAATGTCAGGGTGCTAAGGGGTGGGCAGATGGCCAGCAGCTCTTCTTGGCTAAAAGTCTTGTTAAAATCAGACTGAGATCTATGTGCCATATTTACAAGACTCTGCATTCATACTAGGTTGGATTAAAGCTTACTTTATTCTTCCTCCTAATTCTTAGCAACTCCAAAAGTAATGCTGAAACCTTAGAAGTTTATTCCTTTTTAAAACTTTTACTATAAAATGTCAAGTGTACTGAGGTGAAATCAGGACAATTTTCCAGCACACACATGTTTACTGTTCACTGCACCGCCAGAAACTGACTATTAAGTCATTACTTACATCTATAGTTTGAACCTGCCAGGTCACCTGTATATAAAGAATGCATGCATGAGTAGTTAATAGACTGTTAAAAGAAGTAAAATGAGATGATAAAAGTAAGTATGAAGCATTGAGTCCTGTGTGGAGGAGGTATCCCTGCTGTGTGCCTAATTAAAAGGTGTCCAGAACAGAGGGGCTTCTGAGGAGCGCAGCAGGGCCTCTTCTCTTCTCTTCTCTTCTCTTCTCTTCTCTTCTCTTCTTTTCTCATCTCTTCTCTTCTCTTCTCTTCTTCTAAATATTGTCATGTTTACTTATTTAGTTAATCCTAGGCTCCACTCATATCTGGCGATGTGTTAAACAACTGTTTAATAAATATTGTTATTGTTCCACTGTTGTCCCTTGCTGTTTGTTTTTATTATATTATTTAATTGTATGCATTTTATTTTATTTTGAAAATCGAATTGAAAATCTTCAAAGTGTCTGGAAAGCTGCCCTTGATAAATGAATACATGGATAAATGAATGAAGAGATAAATGTCTTCTTCTCTTCTCTTCTCTTCTCTTCTCTTCTCTTCTCTTCTCTTCTCCTGTAAACCTGTCTAAGTTCTTAATTACCAGTGGTAGTTTTGCCTTATAAGTTGAAAGCCACTGTAATCTTTCTTGTAATTTCATTGTAATTACATTGTAAGGCCTTCCTGTTCTGGAGTGGTGTACTAACCCTTCTTAAGGACCTGAAGGACTGCTTCCTATTCAACTAAAGGTCATGCTGGTCTTCTATTTTGCTATCTATTCAGTGAAGCCCTAATCCTTCTATTCAGAATTTGAAAAGATCAGATTGCATCAATCAGATGTTTGGCCTAGTGTTGACACACAGGTAAATGTTAATATGTTTTTGTCCCAGTCTTTCGGTAGGACATGGCTGATGATATGGTGTCTATTGTGAATAATGATTATCATAAAAAATGATTTTATTTTTTAAAATTCATGTACACCATCAGCAGAGTTAGTTAATTCACTATACGAACCTAACTTATTATATATATAAATTGTTATTGTGTGGCTTATAGTAGGGTAGAAAAGGTATGACTGTGTGTGGGTGTGAAAGAGAGATATCACTATCAATGATGTGATCAAAAAGCTGCACCGATTATAACATTAATAATGTAATGTTATCCTTGACAATTTGCTTTTGACATCAACTCTTTCTCCTTAAGAAGTTTAACGTACACTCTTGTGAGTTACACTCTAACCTGGAGGCACTTAACCTCTTGCCCTGCTGCACACTTCCTCTGGACTCTAATCAAATCTTGTTCTTAGCTAATTGGCCACATTAATGTAATAATCACCCGCAGGTTTCCGCAGGATTCTAAGGCTGTCAGATGATTCCTTCTCGAGATCGTAGAACTTCCTCACCAGTGCTTGTGTCTCATTAGCATGGGGCCTTCGTTAGTTCTTTTAAAATCTGGGGTACCAAATAAAGCTTCTCTTTGTTCCCAAAAATTCCCCCCTCTAAATAATGCTAGGCCTGCTCGTCCATCAAGCTGTCATGGTGCAAGGTTCTTGGGGACCATATCATACCAACCCATGCATATTCAACCAGCCAACGCCCAACAAGCCCCCTAAAGCAGGATAAATGTGGTCCAGGTATCGTGGCCAATGGCATGCGCCCCCACCCATAATAATGCACTAATAAAGAGGCAGCAGATTCCTTCTCAGTGATATGTCCCACAGGACAAGAAGGATAATTAAAGGCCTCATGCTGTATATGAATAACAATCACTCACTTTCACAACAGACATGGTCATGCAAAATGACATAAGAAATGTGACACCTCCTCAGGATAAAATAATATCTTCACGGAATTTATTCCAAAATTATGCTAATGTATATGTAACTATTTGTATTCAAAGCAGTTTTCAAGGTGGAAACAACATTGACATTGTTTTCCTGAATTTTCAGTTCTCTATTAGGTAGCTCTGGTGAGGCACCTTTTTTGTCACATTTTTTTTTCTATTACATTGCATATGCCTGTTCCATTTCAAGGGCATTTCAAATTTATTTTCTTGATTTTTTATTATAAACACCAGGGAAATATCCAAGCTGTAGTGGTTTCAAACAGTGCAACTTAAAAACAAATAAGCTCAAATCAATTATTAAATCAGAGCTAAAACTGATACAATGACTTTAATCAGTCACAACAAATTGATAGAAAAAAAGAAAACATGTATAATGTAGTGACATACTTATCATATTACTGCTATTTACTAGATAGATAGATAGATAGATAGATAAATAGATAGATAGATAAATGTGTACTGTCAATTACTACACTAAGTAAATGATTATTTGAAAACAACTTCAGATTCCCCCACTTTTAATAGAGCATTAAATGGCAACAAGAATGTGATAATTAGGCAAATGAAAAGTTTCAAGCATAATTACTAGCCCTGCTCATTATATTTGGAAGTGAGGGCGAGTTGGCTTTGTGTTTGGAATAAGAGGGAGCTCCCGGGGGGAAAAGTAATGCTCTGGGCATCCACTCACTCAATAATCAGCTTGTCAGAAACAAGAGAGAGAGAGAGGAAGAGGGGGAGAGAGAGAGAGAGAGAGAGAGAGAAAGAAAAAAAGAAAGAAAGAAAGAAAGAAAGGTATCTGTTAGTGGACATTACAGTAAATTTCTCAGTTACTTTGTATGTCCTGTGCTTCAATTTTCTGTTTATTGCTGTCTGCATGTTTGTCTGTTTATGAAGGATTTGTGTTTCTTTATCCCTTTTTATTTTTCCATGGATTCTGTGAGTATTAGTATTATCCGACCCTCTATGGCTAAATGTAGCTGAAAAGCTTTCAATAAGCTTTGCTTATGAAAAAACATTATTTTTGAATGTCAAATTAAAAGGTTTTGGTGATTTTCTTCAGAAACATTTTTTGTTCTGCTAATTGAGTTGTTTCACATCCTGACAACAATCATCGAGTTACGTGTAAATGTATTTAAATAATTGTCAAAAATTGAAGTGGATCAAAAAAATTTATCAAAGTTTCCCTAATACAAGAACAGGAATTGTTTTGGTTTCTGTACAACTCTAATGAAATGCACTTCAAATGTTGATTAGTGTATAATCTGTGGAAGGCACAAGTCCAAGAAATGTTTGGCCAATCCAAATGTTCGGTCCGAACATTATGATAGACTTACCTACCTGCCATGTCAATATATGTACAGTATGTTTATACCTCTGTGCACCCTGTTTATGAGGACAGAATATGTCATCAGTGTGTTTATGTACTTCAAAAAACAGAAACAGAGCGAAACAGAGCGAAAACCCAAATTAAAATCAGTGTTGTGTTGCCATGCTGGAGTCGACTATTTGGTCAAAGGGTCTAAAAGATGACATCATGGTTGCAGTATTTGGACAGCTGGGACAACCCACTGGAAAACAGTACTTTATTTTAAACAGTCAAATATGTAAATAGTTATTTAGTCATGTTAATATTCACATTTCATTAAAGTTGCAGAGATCAAATTTAGTATGTATTATTCTGTTTGGTGTAAGCTGAAACCTGTAACCATCCATTTTTTTTTGCATTGCACTGTTGCCACATATTAGAAAACTGGATAATCGTACTTATAGGTATAAGTGTTCCTAATAAAACGTACAGTTAGTGTAAATTCAGGAAATGTGTTAGTCTTATCTTTTTTTTTTAATTTGACTATGAATATGAAGTTGCTGTCTAAGTGAAACAACTCTTTTTCTGAAAGTTAGTTTCTTGGCAAATAAACTTCACCAGTATGTCCTAATATCTTGCTCCATTCACGCTTCCTTTTGATGACATATAATGCCTCTGCGCAGCTTACAGAAAAACAGCCGCTCCTATAGCTAATGCTCTCACCTCTATACTATTAAACTACTTTTATTTTCTTGAAATTATGTGTGCAACATCGTCTTTCATTGTAATGATGATCTGGATTAAAGCCAAAGTTTTCATTTATGTTTTGTCTTAATAAAAGTTTTATTTGTTTAAATGCTTTTAGATGTGCAATTCTGTGCTTCTTTATTAGCAGAAGAATTTACATCCATTTGGGTGTTTTTAATGTGCGGTTTCTAAGAACTTTAAAAAGCTCTCTTTACCATGGAGTCATCAAGGTACTCCTTGTTGTATAAAATCTTTTCAACTAATCAGCCAATTGATTACTTTTTAATATATATTTGTCTATATTTATACATCTTTTTTTTGGTTGTTTAAATTTTCTTTCCCCCTAATTTATACACAGAAAAGCTATTGCAAACACACCACTGTTAATATGTTAATTCTGCTTGAAATTCAAATATTGATTAACCAGTCAGTTCTTAAAATTTGTGATCTAAACTGAGTGAAAAGCAATGTTACGAGTCTACCATTTCCTCCGAGTGCCATAAGCTCTGCTTTTCAGCCCGGAATTCTAATGACTTCAGTGAGAGAGATCTGAGGGAGAGGTGATGGCAGCTTCCAGGTCTTACCCTGAGAAAACGCAGCAGGACATAGAGCACAATCCGCCTCCTCCTTCATTTATTTAACTAATAAAGGAGCTTCTTGTTCTTCTTTAATGACCACCTAGCTCTTAGAATGAAGTATTTAGGGGTGAGTATAGGGGTGAATGCTATCCTGTTGTTAAGCTGGCTTTCTTCTCTGTCTCTTTAAAGAGGCATCAGAAGGCAGTGAAATGGCCATCATAGAAAAACAGGAAATACTAAAGAGAGAACAGAGAGGACCATGTGTTTTTATTTACATAAAAGTGTTATTACTTTAATTTACAGTATACAAAAATGGACTTAAACTAATTTTAAAAATTGTTGAAAAAATGTTTGAACAATGTGTGTATTGCAGTCTTTACCTTTAAAATATTTAGAATGTGTTAACTTTTAAAGTTTTGTCTGAAAAAAGTTATCCAAAGTATATATGTAAAAGTAACCCAGCAGTTTAAGTTTTCGTTATTACCGCTTAATGATGGATTTCGTCACACTGAATAAAAACCATATGGGTTAAAACACACATATAATCTGTTAATATCACTGGAGGGCTCTTTATCGCCTGAGACTTCTAATTTTCCAGAGTCTGATCTCCGTGGACACAGTTAACCAAGCGAGTCTTCATTCGGTATTGGCATGGGGGTGCCGCTCAAAAAAATGAGCAAAATAAATTGAGAAGGAAAAGCAGACAATGAGGCCAGCTCATTGTGCAGTCTGTTAATCATTGTCCTGCCCCTCTGGCTTCAATAAGGGGAGTTTAAAAGAGAATAAAAGAACAATTTGGGTTGCCCCAGCTGTGAATGCCCAGCCTATCAGCCACACAATGACTGAGTGACTGCTGCTGTAATTCAGCGTGTGATCTCAGAAACGCCCCTTTTTCCTCTCCATCTTTGTTTAAGTTGACTCTTGGCCGAGCATCCGTCACAAGGCCAGATGGGGAAATCCATAATGCAGAATAAGTATGAACATAACCCCCTCAATTCCTCCCTCCTTCCCTCTAGTTACCCCATTCTGGCTTCACAAACTGGCCCATTACAGACCAATAGGGGCTTCCTTTTGGCTGATTAAGCGCAGCTTTGCCAGTGCCGAACGCAATGGGTTAGCGACCCCCAATGAGGCTCTAGCACCTGGGGATGCTACCTGTTACTCAGCCGAGTCATCAGCCCTGAGGAGGGGCTCAGCTGCCATGGGACAGCAATGGCCAAGCCTGGCTGGTGATGCATGGTTTCTGTATCTGATTTGTCTACACTGTCTTAACAGACTCTGTGGGCGGTTTGATGTCTTTGTATCTGCAGATAAACATTCTGTCCTGTGATGCTGGTGCTTTTGTTTGCTTATTGTGAGTCTCTATATAGGCATTATCATAAAAACTTCTTTTGTTTACTGATTCTTTCTATTAGCACTAATTATTATTTAATTATAATGAGAAGTACTCATGTATTGTTCGCCTTCCAGTTAAAAAATGTATTTCTATGTAATCTTAATGTAATTTACCAGAATCTTTATGCTGTGAATGTTGTGCTGTTGAAATTTCCCAGAACAACATACCAGAGTAAAAGACCTAAAGACAAAGACTGAAAAACAGTCAAAGTCATATTGTTCATAGAGAAAATAGCTTTGTAAGTAGTATCACTTGATAGTATAACCTACACTAGCTTCAGTTGCAAGTCTGAGATAAGATGTGCTAAGATTTTTTTTCTTAAAGATTTGGTCAGAATTTCATTGATTTTCTACTGCATGGTAAAATGACCTGCAGGCCATGTCTGCGTGTTTCTGCAAGTTGCTGAATGTCACGTTCCCTTGAACAAAGCTGATCATGCAACTCTTCTACCATTCTCAAATGGCAGCAGCAGAAAATAATTCATGTCTCTGTATTAATCAATACAGAGCACTCTCCCATCACTTCAATATCTCTTTGTGCTGCTGATTGAGATGAACCCTGCTCTAGACAGGTCCAGACATTCTGATTGTCGGAAAGTGCATCTTATCGCACAACGGCAAAGCAATGTGCTCTAAAATTCAAGGGTCGTCGGTCAAAGATTACTGAGATGAGAAAAATCCCAGTGCCTTTGTGTAGACATGTGTATGTAACACGCACCTTGTGTGCGTTTTTAAAATTCATCACCCTGTTTTAGTCATGCTCTATGCATATTAAAATGATTGCTTTGCAAATTTTTGCAGATTGGATCTTTATTTAAAAGATGAATCTCATGGTGGAAAATGCATGAAAATGCAAATATCTAGATGGAAGGGATGGTGAAAGCCTGTGTATAGAGTTAATATGCGTGGGGTTGCAGCTAATTGTGGCTTTGTTGTGCGGTTATGCTGTGTTTATTCTGGCTTTATGGAAAGTTGACTAAAGCTGGGGGTTTGTTTGACTTTTTAGCCCTTGGCCTCAAGTGTATCCTTAGTCTCCAGAGGCGCTTAATCCCTTGGTACCCCTGCATATTGCCCCTGTCACCTCAGCCAGCCTCCCCAATTTCCTGTTCACAAAAGAGAAAATTATAACACGGACAAACTGGCATTAGGGCATAATTGGGAAGTTGTGTCATGAAGTTTACATTGTGGCCCAGATTGGCAGGATGTCAATGATTGAAGCAGTGTGACTTCCTCACTCAAAAGAGAACATTTTGCTCCGGGACTCCCCCTTGGTGTGTGTATGGGGATCTGATCAAGCTGTAAAGCTCCAATTATGCATCTTGGCATATGGGCAGTGCAGTGCTAATAACCAAAGAGACTGAATGCTTAAGAAGCAAAGGTCAAATTCAGTTTGTGGCAGTGCCAAAAGAAGCCCAATTACAGGAAGAGCTTTACCCTACTGGAAACTCCAAATCCAGCTGTGGGAGCATGACTCTGCACCTGCATAGCCTGCTGACATGAAAACACACACACATACACAAGCAGACACACACCTGCACTCTGGTACCCTGAGACCATCAGTCTGTCTTTCAACTGCAAGCTGCTCTTTATGAACAGACACTAATACACTGTATTTAGGACACATTTCCAGACTCCATGGGGACACTCGTGGCAGCAGCATCGTAACACAGCTCCATGACTGTGGCAGAAGGCCCTTGCACAGCTTGGTATGCTGGCACTGATCTGTCCCATCTCAGCTGCAAGTCTTTTGAGAGTCACACTCCCTATTACCACACGTCAAACACAGCAATCTTTACATATGGCACTATGTCCATAGTGGCATGTGTGTGTTTATGTTGGCTTATTAGGTGTGTGAGCGTGTGCCGACACCAGCATGTCAATATTGCTGCATATCGTTTCTCTCCCAAATAAGTGTGTAAATGCTTAAAAACACTGTTTACATATAGAATATTTTAAAGCTATTCTCTGGGACAAAGAATCAAAGCTTGGAGAAAAGTTTAATGCAATCAGTCTCTCACAACAACCCACAAATTACTATTAGTGACAGCTCCTTTATGGAGAGAAGAGGCAAGTATAAACAAAGACTTTTCACCAATTGCTTTCAGGCAAAGTTTGGTCTTTGTCGTTTTAATCGAGTCACACTAATTGTTGTGGTTTTAGGGGACAAAGTGGAGGACTGCAGTGATGAAAGTTCGATCTGAATAGTGTTCTCTGACTTGTTATGGGAAAACAATGAAGAACACGGTGTCATATTAGTTCGTCTTTTTGATGCTCATAGAGAGTTGTATACAAGCAGTGGAAGAAAATGTCACTAGACCTTAGTGTGGACCATAATAATAATAATAATAATAATAATAATAATAATAATAATAATAATAATAATAATAATAATAATAAATTTTTTTTTACATTTGTAGCGCACCTTTCTTACACTAAAGCGCTACAACAAAGTAAAGCATAACACAAAGATAAAAGAATAAAACACCACTACAGATCATAAATCATATACAAGTAAATATAAGGATAACTATAACTTAAAAACCTAAAAAAATACATCAAAATAGGTAGCATTTCTTATCAAAGAAGGCAAAATATTTTCCAATAATTTCTACGTATTTAAAAAGTTTAATTTGAGAAATCATCCAGAAAGCAGATAAAATTTTGTGTGCAAGTGTGATATCCTCAATTTCAATTAATGTTTGAGAAAATCGTTACACTGCTCGGTGAGACAATTAGCCCTGGCTGTCGGCCTCAATAAAACTATGACTTGTATTAAACAGAACACATGGATTGCTAAGTACACTGCTAATGAAAGATAATAGACTATGTTAATGATATAGTAATATGCAGTCTTTGCAGTTTTTAGAGCATTAGTGTACTCAGTTTGGTGTTGTTCAAACATAAGTTATTATATTATTAGTAGTATTTATATTAACTGAAACAAATTTCTTGTATTTTAACTCTAACTGTCTGCAGGTTGCCTAACCTTCAGGAAGCTCAGCAGTATAGCATGGTGAGGACCTTTAAAAAAAACAGTGCATTTCTTCAAACAGGCAAACTCATTCAAAATGGATGAAAGTGCATCATTATATTGATCAATAGAAGCCACAACTTGTAAGTCACCAATAGTATGAGTAAGAGTGTCCAGGTCCATATCTCTGATTTTCCAAAAATAGATTACATGCTGCTTTATAGTTGGAGGAAAAGACAGAAGGAGACTAAAAGTAAGTCGTTTATGATTGCTTATGCAAACATCAGTGTACTCAAGCTTATCGATAGATAGACATGTGGTGGAAATCTATTGTGTGACCATATTTATGTGTTGGAAAATTTACATACTGAGTCAGACTAAAACACTGTGGGGGTTCCATAAAACGCACAGCATTGTTACAAATCTCAAAATTTATTGTTAAAAATTACCAGGTCTGAGCAAAGAGCACTAAAAAATGACAGAGCAATAAAATAGGGGAGATAGAGAGAAAGGTGGGACCGCTAAGGACCCGAGCCAGAATATAACCTGGGTCGCCGGACCACAACTGTGCATGTGGTTGGCGCCGCCTTGACCCAGTATACCACGGCGCTGGCCTACATCATCTTTTAAAAATGACCCGTAGCCGATATCTGCATTAACACTATAGACGGCAAAACAACACAAGGTGGACTTACTGACCCGAAAGGGCACGATAATCAATGAATGCAATTGACGAAGATGAAATGATTATTTATTAATATATTACTTCATATCATATTTCCCGGTCGACAAAACAATGCTTTCTTCAGGCGGAGAACCGCTGAGAGAGAAAGAGAGTGTATTGTGTATGTGTGTTTCCAATCAGCTTTTAACCCTGGTTTGTTAAAATTGCCTTCATGGATTGTTAAACTTTAACTGTGGAACTATTAAAATACACAGTTAATTGCTAAGTTATTATATATTGTGTTATATATATTCATAGTCAATTTATTAACACATTCGAATGAGGCCTGAATTTGATCTGAAAATACTGGAAATCAATTTTAATTTAATCAAATTTTATTTGTATAGCGCTTTTAACAACAAACATTGTCTTAAAGCAGCTTTACACAGTATGCAGTACCACATTATTGTTAAATACAACATATCGTAATGATCAAATGGAATTTGCAGCCTTGGGTCAGTGGAGCAGAGTGAGTCCCAGTCCATCCTCAAAGCACCTCGAAATCGAGAAAAGAGGCAGGAACCTATTTACGCAGGGTTGACGTTCTCTTCCTGAAGGTCTACCAGTGTTGGCACAATCTCTGGATACCTCAGGATGGATATAAAATGGAAACAGGTGGAGATAAATTAGTGTAGCTGCTGTTTATAATATTAGCAGGCACTAGCTGATAATGTGCCTTTAATCAGATATACTAGCATAATATTATGGGATATGTTATGTGTATGCCTGGCTAAATAGATATGACTTTAATCTATGTTCAAACTGGAAGACTGTGTCTGAACCCCGAACATTGTCAGGTAGGCCATTCCGAAGTTTGGGAGCTAAATATGAAAAGACTCTACCTCCTCTTTTGGACTTTGCTATTCCGAGGACTACCAGAAGATTGAGATCTCAAAGATCTCAATGGAATGTAGTGTTTTAGAAGACTACTTAGGTACGTTAAAGCCAAACCATTTAGTAGCAATATTTTGTAACAAATTCTAAATTTAACAGGTAGACAATGCAGGGATGACAATATTGGAGTTATGTGTTCATATTTTCCAGACCTGGTAAGAACTCTGGCCGGTGCATTTTGGAGTAGCTGTAGCTTGTTTACTGACGATGTAGAGCAACTACTTAGTAATGCATAACAATAGTCTAGTCTAGAGGTTATAAATGCATGAATCAGATTTTCTGCATCCGACACAGATAAAATGTTTTTAATATTGGCAATATTTCTAAGGAGGAAGAAGGCTGTTTTAATAATATTGGAAATATGACTCTCAAAAGACAAGTTGCTGTCTAATATTACGCCCAGGTCTTTCACTGATGAGCTAGTAGTCATAGTGCATCCTTCTGAGTGCAAGTGGATATGTGAGTGCTCCTGTGCTGTTTTTTGGGCCAATAAGTAATATTTCAGTCTTATCAGGATTTAACAATGAAAAATTATCAGTCATCTAATCTTTTATGTCTTTTATACACTAACTTAATCTGGACAATTTTAAAAATTCTATCAAGTTTCGATGAGATATATAACTGGGTGTCGTCAACATAACAGTGGAAACTAATCCCATGTTCTCTAATTATGTTACCCAAGGGAAGCATGTATACTGAGAAAAGCAGAGGAGACTAAGACTGCTCCTTGTGGGACTCCTGTATTTTACTTTTACTAGATTCAGCAATTGCTTACAACAAGATCATCGTGAATCCAGATAAACTCAGAAGGTTCAGTCCCAAACAGAAACCGAGTGTCCACATGATCACACGCAAATCCGAACAAGTTGATGATGAGATCAAAGGAGAGTCTAACTTAGACCAGCTGATTTGGAATTTTGGACAATTTAAAAGTACACCGCATTACTTTTATTGCATTAAATTGCAATAATTACAATCTGTTGAAAGTACAGATACACTGTACAAGAGATGCATGATACACTGGACAACATGTGCAAATGTATCTAGTAAAAACGTACTAGTGTACATCAATAAGAATCGGTATTATATGGAAAAAAAGACATTATCTTGTATAAACTGCACATCATCATGTTTTTTGAGTTAAGAATATGAAGAAATTTTAAAAATCAGTGGTGGAAGTCTCTTATGCATTATGGCATTTTAAATAAAGTGTTGTTGTCATTTTTAAGTGTAACTAACACAGTACCGCCAACTTAGGTGGTAAAAAGCAAATGAAAATATCATTTGTATTTATTGAATGCCTTTTTTCTGCAAAATTACAGTGTTGTATCAGGGCCTTATGTGCCACTGGAGAATAATTTCCTATTTCACCTAGGACTGCATTACTGTAACAGGATCATAACAATCTGCCAGCAAGTGACTTTTTATTGTTGAATGGTTTTATTATTGCTGCTCCAAACACAGTGTTATTGTTGGCTATTAAAAATTACACTGAGCCCACCACTGACTGATTTCTGTCTTTCCAGGCTTTGCATTTCAGTACTCTGTCAATATTATTCATAAGCGTGTCATTACAGACTCCTTTGTGTCTCCTGGTGAAGAAGTTGTTTTATGGCTAACATACTTTACAGACACTTATTGATAGTGTCAGCTTCTTTCTGTAGTGGGTATGAACCTTATTACAAATTAACTACTACCAAGTGTAAGTGCAATTTATCTAATGTCTTCAAAAAAAGCTGAGGGTATGTCTTTTCTTCTGTTGAAAAACCTCTACGGTATCGATATTTCAACAGACCGTCATTCATTCTTCTTACAACAATGAAAAATTACAAGACAACTTATAAGCCTGTAACCCCCAATACACCAACAGTTTGTGGACACCTCATTAACAGGCCCATTTGGAGTTCTTCTATGATCTGATGTAACAAATCTGTACGCACACAATTGTAAAGAATGTCTTTGTATTTTTTAAGATTACAATTTGTGTTTTTTATAGTAAAGTGGACAAATTCAAGTGTTCTGCATAGATCCTTGACCATAACTCCATTGAACACTCTTAGAATTAAATGGAATGCTGTTTGCACCACAGACCTGGTGGTGGAGGTGATTTTGTCAATTAGGATGTAATCCTGATTAACATTCTTTTATTAATCCTGAATCAACATTTCAATCAACCAATGATAACCATCTTATTTCATTAGTGTGTTAACCAAACCCGCCTCAATCCATTTTGAATATTTCCCTACTTGTAAACCAAAATGTACTATTAAAAATGTATTTATGAAACATAACATAACATAAAATACTTAAATAGCATATGTAATACCTTACTGAACAATTGAATACAACATGTATGCAGTTTAGTTAATGTGTGAGTATACATTTTGTGTGCTTTTGTGTGTTCAACAGATTCACCGTTTTAGAGCATTTTTACGTTTAATTGTGCATTCGCGATTGTTTCTAATTCACTAATATTTGGGGAATGTGGCAGCGCAGTGGTTAAGGTATTGGGCTGCTAATTGAACGATTGGGGTTTGATTCCCAGCACCACCAAGTTGCCACTGCTGGGCCCCTGAGCAAGGCCCTAAATCCCCAATTGCTCGGTTGTATTAAAAGAAATAAATATAAGTCACTCTGAAAAAGGGCATTTGCCAAATGCTGTAAATGTAACTGTTGTGCCTGGACTATCCTAAATAATTTTAATATAGTATATAATTTGAGATTGTGACTCAGTGTTAATCCAGTTTTTGTCATTGTCTGTAAATTGTTTTAGAATCAATGAGGGGATGACTAAAACATGGAATGAGGCGGGTTTGGTTGACACACACTGATGACATCAGATGGTTATGATTGGTTGATTAAAATGTTTTGCCGGGATCAACAAAAGATGTTAATCCAAGATCACATCTTACTTAGCAAAAACCACGTCCCAACCACCCAAACCCCCTTACCCAGCATCAGTGTCTGATCTTACTAACACTATTGTAGCTAAAAGAACATATATTCCAAAAGCCACACTATGGTGATAGCTACTTTATCTACACATTATGGACCCATTGTTTTGGATACCCATTGTGGACAATTTTAAAAGAAAAGTTAAACTTATTATAGTAGAAGAAGTGGGAATAAATCTGAAATAGCATGTTGTAAAAATCACCACATATGGTTATGATGATTAAGCAAGCACGAACTTTTCCTAAAATGGTCAGATAGTCTTAAAATATCTACACTGGGTGTACATCATCATCATTTACATTTAAATTCTCAGTTTACGTAATCCTTTCCATACATTCATTTTTTAATCTATTTTTTGAGGCTCTGCATAGTTGCACAGAAAGCTATTGCTGGCATGGTTGACTCATGAATACAAAACATTTGCAGTGGAGGAGGGCACGTGTTTAAAAACTTCCTCTCCAAGAGCAAGAACGCTCGCCGGGGGTCGTCACGCTAACTTTGTAGCTGTAACGTATCTCTTTGTCCCCGAATGTGCAGGGGAAGGGCCGCACTAATGAGAATCACACTGAGACTGTCAGCCAACATACACACAGCACATGGGACCAGCGTACCCACTGCACACACACACACACACCTGCACCCGCACACACACACACACACACACACACACACACACACACACACACAAAAGGCATTCGCATACGTACAGATGAATAGATTGCTCAGCTCTCCTGCTGTGATGCCTAGACTTACTGATAAAGAAATTATTCCTTACACATATATGGATATAGTGAGACGTAGAGAAATTTCATTTCTAGTTTGTGATGTTTCAGAGAGATTTGTTGTTTTGATTGTATTTGCTCTTGGGGGTGGGGTGGGGATGCTTATTCTAAGACAAATGACTTTAGATTCAGGAAAAAAAGAAATTGCTGACGCTGACAAATGTAGCAGACAAAAGAAAGCCTAATGCAGCTTTATGAACCCTTTTACGAATGAGACCACATGTTCATCAAAGTTTCATCTTGTCAAAGCGATTGAGGACAAAAAAATGCAAAGTGATATTGTAACCTCAGTAACTTAGATCGTATATGGTGCAGAAATACTTTTGACACTGATTCTCTAAAATGACATAATGTGGTAGTAATTAACACATCATCTAGAGAGGGTGGAGTAGATGATGTCTCATGTTTGTTTGTGTGTGTGTGTGATTAGCAGTCTGCTATTGTGTATAGTTACATACCTACATGTAAATCTATCTTTAAGCTGGTGTGGAACACTGACAGTGTATTCTACTGTTTCTTTACACCTCTAGGGATGATTATTAATCCAATAATTAAACATTTATTGCCAGATGCACCTGATCTCCCTCTTTACTGAGGACACCCCCCCCAATCACCACCCTTCTGCCCCAGGGACTCCATCAGAGGAAGCCAGAGGACTGGATAGAGAAAGAGAGGGAGAGAGAGAGAGAGAGAGAGAGAGAGAGGGAGAGAGAGAGGGAGAGAGGGAGAGAGAGGGAGGGTGGGATACATGAGAGGGAGGGTGGTATAGCAGGAGAGAGAGAGAGAGGGAGAAGGAGGGGTAGGGAAAAAGAGCAGTGATTCAGAAGGGTCATCAGATAGCTGGATTCTTTTACACCAGCGAGGTGTTATTGTGCGGGAGGACAAACAGATGTGGAGTTATGTGAGACTAGAACAAAAGGATCCATCGGGAGGAGGAAGAGGTTGGCCTGTTCCACCAGAGAAGAAGAATAGAAAAGTGAAAGCGGGACTGTACTCCCCACTGAGAGACACCTAATTGAGATCAGACAGCAAAACTTTTTGATCTTTTCTTCTTTGGACTTTTATCCTAATTTTTATCCAAAATATTTTGGAGGAAGAGAAACTTGTTTTAAGAAGAACAACGTCTAACAACAAAGTTTTAAACAGAACTGAGCAACTGATTAAGAATTCAGAAAGGAAGGAGAGTGGGAGAGAGGGACAGCGTGTCCTTCTGCAGCAGGAGCCGTGATGCTGCGCTACCTGATCAAAACGCTGCTCCAGATGAACCTGTTTACCGACACACTGCGCGACTCCAATGGCACAGACCTCCTCTACAATATCTCCAGTCCCACTTTCAATAGCTCCCTGCTGGACTGGGCAAACTTCACCGGCTTTAACGGTCAGTACATGCTGTCTATCCTCAGGGAACGGTACAGACTCAGGCATCTTAGAATGTGTGTAAGGGGGGACAGAAATGAATAAAAATAACTTTTTAAAATTTGTTTTATCTGACTTTTTTTGCAGCATTGTACTGATTGTATCTGTAATATGATAATTACATAACTAAAATTTTTTTGAAATGTGTTTTCTTAGCATGATTCATTGTCCAGATCATGGTTTATAAGTAACACTGTAATAGAAGTTTAAATATCAGTATTTACTAAGTTATATTTAAAATATTAAATGTTTAATAAGACCTAAAATTAAAATGTAAAATTAAATATTTGAACTAAAGTGATCTTGTTGATAATACAATGACTCTAAGTTGAGTCTTATGAAATTGCACTTAGAAATTAAAACATTGACTTTATTTACTTATGTCTAATTTATATTCACTTTTTATAATACTATAAAGTGAATAGAAATTCAGAAATAATTTTATAAATACATAATTTCAAAATAAAATTGAATTCTATTTAAACAGCAAAAGATATAGAGAAAGATTTTTGAAGAAAAAGATTAGGTAAAGATCTAAAATCTCAATAATGTGTGTGTGTGTGCGCGCACACATTTGCTCATGCCAGCCAGCAGTTAAACAGTGTGTGTGTGTAATGGGATACCCCCGCTGTGTTCTCATCCTCAGATGGGCTAATGACAGACTAGTGTAGAGAGTGCTTTTGAATGTATGTGTGTGTGAGAGAGTTTGTGTGTAAAGGTAAATAACATGAGATTGATTCAGATTGAGACTTTTATGTAGTGGCTGTTCAAATGAACCGAAAAAGTCCCAAACACACAAGAGCAAACCATGTTATGAGCTTTTATTTAGGGAGTCGGTTTTGCCACTGTAATGATGGATGATGAATGTCATGAGCCTCTCAGTATACGTTATTTCAGTTAGAGATGGTCTGGTTTCTGTCCTTCTACGTGGCAGCTTTTTGTGTCTTTTTAGCAATTCCTGTAGTATAATGTATTCTACTCCTCTGTAGCGCCACTGCAGAGCCAATAAAGGTGTGTGTGTATGTGTGTGTATGTGTGTGTGTGTGTGTGTGTGTGTGAGAGATTGAAAAATAGCAAGGGTAAGAGAAAAAGAGAAGGAGAGAGAGAGAGAGAGAGAGAGAGAGAGAGAGAGAGAGAGTGGAAAAAAAAGTGAGAGAGAAAGAGTGAGAGAAAGAAAGAGTGAAGAAGAAAGAGAGAGAGAGAGAGCTTGTAGGAACCACATTTGCTTTTGAAATGCAGCTCAGATAAGCCTCTTATCTCTGAGGTCTTGAGGTATTGATAATAGAGAAGAATAGTGTGAGCTCCTGCTGTTTCTCATATCATATACTACTTATAGGATACTTATACCACACACACACACACACACACACACACACACACACACACACTTGGCCTGTGCTCAAACACCATGTCTGTTTTCACTGATTGATAGTGAAGGATAATTCTGTCCCATGCCGTGTTTGTGTTGTAGACAAAGTCTTTGTTCTTGCTTTTGTGTATCTGAACATGCTGTGAATGTAATGACTGCTCATACCTAACACACACACACACACACACACACACGCACACACACACACATATATACAGCTATATGATTACTGTTAAAGTCACCTCAGTGGGACTGAAATACAGCCACAGATAAGGGATTATGAGATTAACTTTCTTTCGTTCTTCCTTTTTTTCTTTCATTCTTTCTTTATTTCTTCCTTTCTGTTTGTCTACAGTATCTATCTATCTATCTATCTATCTATCTATCTATCTATCTATCTATCTATCTATCTATTTGTCTGTCTGTCTGATGGTCTGTCTGTGGATCTACAATGTTTGTCTGTGGATCTACAATATCAATCTGTCTGTCTGTCTAGAATACTGTGGGAAGTGTGTGTGTGTGTGTGTGTGAGAGAGAGAGAGAGAGAAAGAAAGAAAGAAACAGCTAATTAAAAAGAACAATCCAAATATACACTTTTAATTGCATTTTACCTCTTATGGATTCATATAATAATGTTTTAACAGCATTAACTAATATATTTTAGCAGAAAATAAATGAATAAATATGAGGATTGAACAGTTCATGTTTTGGTGATTATAAAGTACACATGAAAAGGTCTTTCAAACGAACAGTACTGCTATTGGATGAATGAGAATATGTATCAAGTATATCATGAGTATAAAATTGTATGAATTGGTGTTGGAAGTGAATTAGTTTGCATAGATGTACTAAAGTGCAAACTTTGGGGGCCTCAGAGATTTGTTTTATTAGTAGTACCAGTGCGAAATGTGTGTAGGAGGGGGTCCAACTTCATATTCTTTCATGTGGCCCAATATTTTTAGCGTTGCCCCTGTTAACGAGTATCTAAATCTGCGCAGGTGCAAGTAAATCTTGACAGCCTTTAAAGGATAAGCAGAGAGCAGCAGGGAAGTGCACATGTAGAGGACACAGCTAAATTTGTGTGTGCGTGTGTGTGTAGAGCCTGCTGAGTAGCCGCTCATATTGTTTCATATGCTTTGCTGTTGTATCTTTTCCCCTTTCCTGTCTCTCTTGTGTCTTTATCTATATTTTTGTCCTAAATTTTCTACAATTTCCATGTTCCTGTCTTACCTTCACTTGTCTCTGCCTATAAACACTTATCTTTTCACTTCCTCCCTCTCTATTATCTGTCCTTCTAGTCCATAACATCTTTAATGACTACTCTATTTAAATCAATCTATAGCCCACAGACTCAATTATTGACATATATCTATTTTTGTAGCTTCAACACCCCAAAAAAAAGATTCAGTCTTCCAGATCTAATTGAAGGTGGAGAAAATCAATATTGTCCAATAAGTAAAGCGGAGAATTGTAGTGAATTTACACAGACATGGACTACAGCACTCTTATGGGGTTTATGTGGTTAATCTTTGGTTTCTCCTGTGTCCTGTATTTCCACATGCCACTCTTCATAAAGACGCTGAGAGTAATTGGAAGGAAATTGCATTTGTTCGGTTGAAATCGGATAGCTGGCTTTTTCAAGATCTCAGAGGAATTTTCTTAGCTTTGCAAAAAATGTGCTCACTCTGGTCTTTAGACACTAACCTATCGGATTTCTTTTTTTGGTTGAACCAGCTAGTATGATTACAAATTGTTTTATGACACTGTACTCCATATTGCCCTTTAATAAGCTCAGTATACACTGCTAGCTTGGTGTATTTGTTAAAGATCCCATATCGTCTTTATAAGGTGCGGAGACCTTAAAAACCTCACCGCATTCAGCTTTCAGACGTGTGCGCCTCAGTGTGTACAGAACTGTAATTGACTTGGATCTAGAAAATCAAATTTGCGCCGACTGTCAATGACAGCTTATTTCCATGACTAATGTGACAGTGAATATGAATTCGTGAATTTGCAATGAATAGTAACAATAAATTACTTTAGTCACGTGTGCATCCACGTGAGGTGGTCTGTATGTGTTTTTTTTTGACAGCACTGCATGCATCTGCAAATGTGCAAATTTTCTAAATAACCTATCTATATAAATAACACTGACACACCAATATCCTACTATTCATGCATTCTACTATTATGTCCATTCTAAACTGCACATTAAAATGCATTTGTCTAATTACTGCCCAATGTTCTGTTTTCTGATCTACAAACCTCTTCTTGTTGTTTTCCAGCAAATTATTCTTTTTTAATCAGCGGGGTCTAATTTTGTGTGCTCTAATTGGTAATGCTGTTATTAGGAGCAATGGGGCATTGTTCTAGTTCTATGGTGATAATGACCATGTTAGTGTGGTCTCAGGGGTCAATTGGGCTTCTGTCTCATAATTATTACAGTTTTGAAGCTTTTTCTATCCCTGTTGACTGAGATACCTGCATTTATATTACAGAATTGCCAATCATTATTTTAAAATATTAGATTATTATAGATTATTATTACATAAAAGAGAGTGATACAATAGGTGTGTTTGTTGCTTATTGGTAGAAACTGTTTATTTATGACTAAATTATTTGGATTTGGATATTTACAAATAGAATTCGACCTGATCTATTTTTCACTTTTCAACTGCAAAGTTTCTTTAATCCTGTACTTTATGTTTTTACACAGTTCTGTGTAAACTGAGTAAAAAGTAAAAGTAGACTGCTGTGTGTGAAACATCCAGATCAGCAGTTTCTAAAATATTAAAGCCAGTCTATTAACCATGCCACGGCAAAGTCAATAAGATCATATTCTTCCTTATTCTGATCTTTAGTGTAACGAATAACTAAAGCTCTTGACCTGTATCTGCATGATTTAATGCATTGCTTGGCTGCTCTGTGATTGAATAATTGCATGAATGAACATGGACTCTAATAAAATAAATAGCACTGTGAGATATGTATTTAATAAAGTGAAGAATCTATATGATATATATATATAATATTAGCCATATATATAATATTAGCCATTTTAGAAGAAGTGCAAGATGTGTTAACAGATACATAAAAATTCAAATAATTTAGCCATTTATATTAATTGAATTCAAAGATGAAAGCTGTAGTATTAATGTTGTCCACTAGAGGGGAAAATGGAAAATAATAAAAAGCATGAGTTACATTGAAACGGTCCAATCACAGGAGGCCAAAAAGTTGGAAACAATATTGATTTTTGGGGTGCATTGAAAATTTGGGGCACATGTACAACCCTCAAATCACATGCCAAAATACAGTTTTGTATTACAGTGCCAATTTTTTTTTAAATAAATGATAATATGACTGATAATGGATTAGTATGACTAAATGATTTTATCTTGTTATTAACTGTCAGTGATTATCATTACAAAGTCCTTCATTAGTTAAAATACAAATAGTTGCTTTTTAAGCAATGTTATTGTCTACTCTTCAACCTTATAATGACTGAAAGCCTGCTAGCGGTAAAAGGAAGTAGAGTCTAACACTTGTGTTTTTAATTTTCCCTAGTGAAGCTCTTTCACATTCAGAAATTAAATGTAATGCGCAGGCACACATTTACAAAAAGACACACTTTAAACACATTTTGTGTGTTTTCAGAGAGAGAAAGTTGTGTGTCCTTGGCACTGTCGCTTCTTGATCTATTTGATATTATTCCGGACCGTGATATCTCCTGGGAACACTTATTTAATGTGTAACGAGGTGCGCTCAAATATGCATTATTAATGAAACAGTGGGGATTTCTTTCATATAAGCCAAATATGTTTATTCATAACCAGCTGAATAATTTTAGAATAAAAAGTAGTTCCCAGCTGTCTCTGTGGTTTGTAAATACACCACAATCTAGCTGTTAAATAAAGTGAGGTTCAGGGAGAAAGAAAAGCTGAATAAATTGTTTTGCACTATAAGATAAGCGGTTAGGTTGAATTTTTTTTTTACTTGCTTATTATCCAAGTAATATTTAATTCATCCATTTTCTGTGCTGCTTATCCTACACAGGTTGCAGGTAACCTAGAGCCTGTCCCAGGGGATTCAGGGCACAAAGCAGGGGACACCCCACTGCAGAGCACAATTACACGCACACTCGTTTTCACACACTATGGATGATATGGTTGCCAATCAGCCTACAGGGCATATCGTTGTACTGAGAACGGAAACCAGAGTACTTAAAGGAAACCCCTGAGGCACCACTGAGCCCTTGTGCTCCTTATCTATACCCGCATACTGTAAATCACTCTGTAACCTCCTTATCTATCTATCGATCTATCTAAGTTAGCATAGGTATTTATCATTTCTGCTATTAATGGGATGTATGATCTTAGGAGACAAACGTTTTGACATAGTGTAGTGCTGTTACGTATTGCCGGGTAGTTTGTGTCTGATTCGTTGTTTTACTTAATTAAAATCATATCTATTCAGCTGTCGACCAGCACACCTATTCGTAACTCACTTACATTCTCTCCCTCTCTCTGTATCCCTCTCTCAATCCTTTTCTCTGATCCTGTCCACGTCTAAAGTGGCAGCCAGTAAATACAGATTGAGTGCAGATAGATATGTGTGTGTGTGTGCTGCAGCAGATGACTGTTATTTTTTCCTCTGGCTACTGAAATGAGCTTTTTCTCCAGCTTAATCAGACACATGGAAACACTTACAGATTCTATATAGCTTTATACCAAATACTGCCACTCATATACACCCCCCCACACACACACACACACACTTATCAATCCTTTATATCCTCTCCAGGGTTGCACTGCACACATATATATAAATATATATATATGAAAATTTTTATACCAATCCTCTGAAGCCACACATTTTCTATTGTGAACAAACACAAACCCTAAGCCACAATAACTGCACCAATGTGTCGGGTATTAAATGTCTTCTTGGCTGAATTTTATGTAGAATTATGTACATAATAATTAACTTATGCACAGGAATCAAACTGTAGTCTGTATCTATATCTGTGCATTCGATGAGCCAAGAAAAGCACTCTTGGCACAATCCTGCTGCACAGACGCCAATAACATCTCTTCAACTTCTTTAATTACGCTTAGGATTGTGTGGATGCAGATCGGAACGTGGTGCGAATGAGAGTCTGGTGAATGTATTCATTTCTACACATGATCATATAATGCTATGTGACAGCTGTGCAACCTCTGATATTTCATTTTGGCTTTCTGTAATTATTTTCAGGCTACACTCGGGGGCACTTTAATAGAAAAGTGTTATTGGCGACCAAGATGAATGTAATTGTTTTTCAGTCAGGTGAATACTATTAGTATAGATACTGTGTATATTAACACAAACATACTGTGTGCTCACATATTTGCCCTTTTTTTATTGGATGAGTCTGCTGCATTTTCCGACATAATCATATTTCATGACATTTCACTTTAAATCTTGTGCCATGTATACAGTAGATACAGTATTTTAACTGTAATTTAATGTACACTAGGACAAATGTGTAAACAAGCACCAACAGGGATTGCAGGGTTAAGTGTGCCAGTGAGGATCAGGGAACAGGGTCGTGCACCCTGAAGCCTCCTCCTCATGCTTTCACACTGCTGCTGAGTTCATTAATTTTCAGTGTCAGACACACATGGATGCTCATCGGTCGGATGGCCCCTAGGTGAGAAGTCCACTCAGTTGTCCTCTAACATCTGCCCTGTGCTTTCTAATTCTAATCAGGGTGAATCCCTAGTCACTGCCCCTGAGCTACAAACATACACACAAAAAGTCTTCATTTTCAAGCTAAAAATCTACATTTAATGCGTCAAATACATTAAGCTGATATAGATAAGTTTATGTCCCATATGTTCACAAATGTCCCTCATGGGAAAAGGGTTTACATGAATACATCTAATTTTTTTAATAAAATACAAAAAATCACTTTAGAAAAAATGTTTAGCTGACTTTTAAATAGAATTCTACAGTGTATTAGATAAAAAAATACGGTTAGATTATAAATAAAAAGCTATTTAAGATACCGACTAATTTAATAGAAATTTTCAGCATTACAAAATGATACAATTTGACTTAAAAGCAATAAGAAGAGGTGGTAAGTACTACAAAACAAAACACATTTTTAAAAAAGGGGTTAATGCATTATGTGGGGTGATTTTGCCAAGTAGGATGTGATCCTCAATTAACATCCTTTGTTAACCTGAAACAACATTTCAGTCGACCAGCCGTAAACGTAAATGTCATCAGTGTGTTTTGACCAAATACCGGCTCGATTTATTTTTAAATGTTTCCCTCATTAATTCTGGAAAATTTTACAGACAATGATGATTCCTGGATTAATATTGGACCACAATCTGAAATTAGACAAACTATATCAAAACCAAACGATATATAATAGTCCAGGAACAACATTTTTTAATAAGCACTTACACATTCCGCTTAAGATGCAACAAAAGAAAGCAGTCCAGGCTGCATGGACAGTCTACTGCACTTCAGCATGTATTGAAACTACAATAGTTTTACATTACTAATTTTGACATTATTTTGTTCTTAATATTCATTTTAAAGACAATAACTATACACTAAATATATTTCATATTATTTGTAAATTATTATTATTAATAATGCTGTCTTAAGTGGTATCCATTTTCTAATAAAGTCTTAAGTTTAACTTGGGGGGTTTTTTCTCTTCTTGCAACACTGACTTTTTAGAACAGTTCTACATGTCAATTTAGTTGGTCATCTTTATTTGTATGATTTGCTCAAACAGATTAAAAAGCTTATAGTTTCATGTTAATACATTTGCCCTTGTTATCTGATATTTAGCCACCTAGCAGAGTCTACATCTCAGCCCAAATGTATTGTATAGTTACATTGATGAATTTCATTGGACAAAGGTGAGTAAGAGTTCTTTTTAAATCAGCTCATTACCCTTAGCATTTACATTTACAGCATTTGACGTCCTTATCCAGAGCGACTTACATTCATCTCTTTTATACAACTGAGCAATAAAGGGTTAAGGGTCTTGCTCAGGGGCCCAACGGTGGTAGCTTGGTGGAGCTGACAATCGAACCCTCAATCTCCAGGTTGGTAGTCCAGTACCTTAACCATGAGCCACCACTTCCATTCCAAACCATTCCAAAGCATATCACAGATATTTGTTTCTAAAACATAGTTATTGTTTTTAGGATGAATTTTTACTTTTTACTCAAAATGCAAATTGAAATGCAAAATGCTAGTTTAACTTTTACTCAAATGAATAAAAAATCTGCATGTATCACCTGTGTAAAATGTTATTCATTTCACATCTTGGGCAAAGCATTTGGGGCACCAAACATATTTTCCTGGCTGTACTGGGAGATAAACAGGAAGAGGTTCGTTTTGCCTCAATAAAGACAACAACAAGCTGATATAAATAAGGTAAGACAGTTTAATTACTAATGTATCTATAACTGCATTTAGAAAAGCAGATTTGGTTAGAAATAGATAGGCAGAATGTTTGTTGATGGGTATAATTTAATCCACCAGTCCTTCTCATTGCACAGAAATAATTTACTTAAATGATAAAACTCTCAAGATTTAATTATATAAATATAATAAAATATAACATGAAATAAATATAACATCATATACTTTAATTTTTATGGTTTACAGATGGCAAAATTTGTTTAAGGTCAATAATTTAGACAGACTTATTATTATTATCATTATTATTATTATTTTTTTTAAAGCTCTAAATTGTAAGTGATGATTAAATTCTTTTTTTGTTTGCTAAGGCTGTTTAACCACATGCTGTGCTTTATCTATACCTGTGGTCTCTCAAAGAAAAAAAATAAGTACAACAGTTTTCTTTACTACACAAAACATTAAGCTAAGTTAACCTTTAGCTAGTAGCACCTTTTTTTCCGAAATAGCTAGCTGCCATTATTGCATTTGTATTTGGGTGACAGAAATTGGTCTACATTTTCATATAAAATCACTAGAGTATGAAAAATATTGACCGCTCATCATAGACAAGATGTAAACCGCTCACCATAGACAAGATGTAAACATATATTTTGCTTTTGAAGATTTATTGACTTTTTATATTTTTTCAATAATAGTTTATTAAATTCTCTTTTACATTAAATAATATATTACATCAAATAATATTTAAATTGTTTTTGACGTGTAGCTGGTCAAAACATTGTTCATGTGACAGTGTATGCATAATTCAAATAAATCACAGCATGAAGCTCATACTTTTGTTTATTTTATCTCACCTGTGATCGCTTTGTAGGAAGTTCAATTAATGCTGTACCCGGATGAAAATAACTATAATTATTTTAACATAGATTATTTGATCTATAATTATAATAATTATAGCGCTGTACAGTTATGCTGGCAACACTGAAATAGACAAAAGCTACTTTATATGCTATAAAAGAGTTACAACACTTTGGTATAACAGTGCATGAAAAACATGCACTTATACTTATTAATAATAACTGCATTAACTTTACATGTTTGTTATTCACAAAAGCTTGCAATAAGTGACTGTTCACAGTGTTATAACAAGAAACCTGACTGACATTGACACAGTAAAGCTGACAAAATCACCAAAGTGACATTTAAGACTAAGAGTGGCAACTAAACTGTTACTAAATTTCAACTTTATTGGGACATAAAGCAGTGGCCCCATGTGATAAAGATGTCTTAGATGGATCCATGTTGCAGTATAAGGCTTTATTAAATAGTTGCAATAATTTAATAGCGTGGTCAATAAACAAATGGAGCAGAGAGCAGAAAACCTGGTAGATATGAATATGAACATAAACATAAAATAAACGCTTTGTAAGTTTAACTAGCAAACAATACTTCACAACGTGTGTTTAGAGATGCTAGCTTATTAAGCTAGAAACAGGAAGTGCTAGCAGAAGTGCTACCGCATATGAAATTTTTGATAAGCTATTATATGATAAGCTAAATAATAAAACTAAGTAGTCTATAAGTTTACTACGTTGCCCTGGTGTCCTATAAAGAACTAGCATCTCAAAATATACTTTATAACCCACATAGACCATGTACCTAAGCACTTTAAAAAAGAAAGGGAGCACTTTTTAAAAATGTACAGTCTTCTCTGTAAACCTGTCCCGCTAAGATCATGCTTTAAACTAAAGACACTAATAATTAGTAATAAGGGGGGGGGGTCCTATGGGGTTATTAGTAATAATAATCACTAATAACCCCATAGACAGAATAATTAGTCATGACATTATGATCAGTATTATTGTTTATATCTTTGTATCACAATTTCAAGCAGTGCTGTTGTTTAAGAATGTAGGCACTGGTTAATTTTAAAATTGAATGATTGAGAAGGAAAATCCCAGAGATAGAGGGGGGGGGATAATGAGTCCTGCAGTAAAATGTTGCATTGCCAATCAATGATTATTTTACACTTCAACACTAATTAAGATGTCATGGGGCCAGCATTGTAATACGCACACATATATACACATACGAACACACGCACACACACACACACTTTCCCATGGGACAGGAAAGTGAATGGAGCAGGAAAGCAATTTGAAAGCACTATATTAGTACAAAACACCACAAACAGAGACAGCTCATAGCTCATAATCCTTACAAATGCAGACAGCTCACATTTAATTATGCTTATTAACAATTTATTTTACTTTTGCCCATTGACACATAAACTCATTATTATTTAACATAAAAGCTTATTTACAAAATAATTCTTTAAAATCCAGTTAATAAAAATAAAATAAGATGCTTCTGTAACAGTCATATACTGTATAAGATGAAAGTGTGTTAAAGTAAAACTATCAGATAAATATTTACCCATTCAGTAAATCTTATATGTTAAAGAATATAGAAATTAACCACAGATCACAGCAAAACCTTATAATTACTGTGGAACTTAGGGTTGTGACAGATCAAGTAAATGAAGAAAAAGAAGGTTTATTCTCCAAGTTTTTATTAAAAAGTAAAAATACTGGGAACAGATATGACAGAAACTCCCATTCCATGTGAGAGGGTGGCAGTAGACTAATTTTCACGCAGAAATGTATATAAATACACTGTAAGATATTTTGAGATGGTTAAACCTCTGAGATGGTGATGAAACTTCCCCTTGAGGAACTCGAGTTGTGTTGAAACGCTATGGGAACGTTGTTTTGTAACCTTTTGCCTGAAGCATGTGTGTAATCTGTCAGGTAGCATCCAATCAGGTAGCATAACATCACAGATGGGTGACATTATTGTTTACGAATAATGTTTCATAAACATGTTTCGCACCACACCTCGGTGAGTTCTTTTACTTTAGTGTGTGTGTGTGTGTTTGTGTGTGTGTCTTTGCAGGAGAAAATACAAGACTTATTTCGGACACAGATACACACCTGCATTGTGTTAGTTGCCTGTGAGTGGAGTGTTCGCAATGCGAGGATTGTGAATTCGTGCATTTACTACTAATCCAGAGTTCCCACCACAAGAAAACTCTATGCCCTCAAATGGAACCTTTTTGTCTCATAGAGCAGACAACAGGATCCAGTTAACCTCCAGTTGGTTCAATGTTTAAATTCCTGTAGAAACTCTACAGGGTTAACACCATCCACCCTGAAGGAATGTGGCAGCCATAGCTACCTTCCAATTGTCCCAATAGTACCTTATAGTATCTTGATTCTTCGTGGCACGAGAATGCTCAGGCCAGCATGGCAACTGAGCTTCCCATCAGGGGACCTGCCTATAATACTGAGAAAGCTGTGCAACACCCCCTTACAAACTGCAGCAGGAGGCATCAGATACATGACACTACAAACAGTGTTTTTGCTAGCCTTCCAATCCATTAAGAGGATCAGTGATATTCAGACATTGTCCATCCGGGGCGAAGTCCAGGCATAAAGGCACATGGACCATTATATGTGGGAATTAAATTAAATTCTAAAATTCTGCTTAAATTTAAACAAATCTAGTTTAGTATAATAGAATCAGCTTTCCATTAAAAAACAATGCAAATAAGACCAATCAGCTCAAAAGATAAGCTTGGATTTTAAACATTTATATTTTTAGAATATAAAGGCTGGTGATTGTTTTTGGTCAAACAGGCTTAATAGACTTTTGAGATCTGAAAAAAATGAGGGTTGCGGCACAATAACCAGTGTCTGTTGGCTGGGTCAGGAGTCTGTCCATTTTATCCCCAGTTATATAGCTCATTTGTTGATGCATTGGTAACCATATTGTGTTCAAGGAATAAAAAATATCCTTTTTTATTCTTACTTTATAGAGCAGGTGGGAGCTTCTGATGATGACTGTGTCATCTGAGGAGATCATTAGCTTGTGTAGCAGCTTGTTGAAAGCAGCAGTGTCATTGAGACAGAGAAAAGGGTGCCCCGCTGGTCCGGAGATTATGACTGGCATCTTCTCCTCTGTGCACAGTGGCTATTTGGTATGCACTGTCTGTGATCCAACAGAGTACCTGTTGACCACTGAGCTCCAACAGATGTGAGCGAGAGTCTTAGTAGACCTCAATATTTACACAGAGGTTGCTAGGAGGGCTGACTGAGGCCATGGCGTGCTATCTGCAAAGCCAAGTGCAAATTATTCATGTGGCAGCAAGTACTACATGAGTAGGCTCTGCTCTTGTTAGATTATCCAGATAGCATTACAGGTTGCCAACTGTGTGCGGAGAGTGTGAAAAGTAAAGGTGGAAACAGAGAAAGAGAGAGTGCAGTGGAAATAAGAGAATAAGAGGCAGAGTGCAGAAGGCTACATAAGTAGCTGTTCTGGCCCTGCATGTGATGGAAATTTGGTAAGTGTATTAGGATTGGCAGCTCAACTCGCCAGCTGCCAAGGCATTAGCATAAAGCTATTTATTAGCATGATTTCCAAGGCTGAGTGGCACCCGGGCCAGGTGTATGCAGGGGGCATGAGTTGCCATGGCTACAACAGGACGGCTGGCCATGAGTGCAAAAAGACGACCGTGAGGCTAAATCTCCAGCGATCATTTGGCAGGTGCAAAATGATGGTTAGGAAGATGTTCAATAAAAATGAGAAACATGATTTTTTCAGACCTGCCACCTCTAGCATGTATAGTCAATAAATAAAGCTGGAACTGGTAATCTATTTAGGGTTAATGCACTAATAACAGATCACATAGTTTTTTTATTAAAGACTTCATGTTTTCCCCACCCTAATTTTTAGATATCTTGCGTGTCCTATAACTTAAAATAAACGAGCAGCACATCACAGGGTGTGTGAACAGGATGCTCACAGGTGTGTTGTAAATGTAAAAATTGTCTGATAAATGCAAAGGCTACCTATGAAAATAATTTAAACATGTTAACAGTTACTTTATTTGATAACTTGAAGATTGTAAGTTGTACCGTTGTCAATAATCACATTTCTAACACTGACACGTGTGATAATATATTAGTATTACTTTTAGGTGTGTGATGGTTTTTTTAATTAGATAATTAGATAATTAATTTCTAGTTATTTCAAATAATTGTTTTTCTAACTAAAATTCAAATAGTTGAGCTTATTATGTTTTGTAGTAAGAGGATGCCAGGAGGAGTTTTTATTTATGTATTTATTGTTATAGTATTTTTGTGTTTATAAAAACAATAAATGTAGAAAAATCACAAGAGGTTTTCATCCAAGGAGACTCTCTTAGCCATAGGAGCGGCAAAGTTTTTACTTTGGTGTGTGGAGTGAGGTGGGACACATTATGATTATCATAACTGATTATGATTTGTGTGTGTGTGTGTGTGTGTGTGTGTGGTGGTGGGGTGTTGGGGGTGTGAGATAAATTCAGGCATACTAGAGCAGTCATGGTTCCTCAAGTCTAACGAGTTCAAAGTTAGCTTTCGCAAACTGGTATAAGTATAAGCATTACTTTTCCATCGTTGAGGTAAAAGACAAGACTGTTTATGTAATGTGCGAATTAAAATTAATATATATATATTTATATTTATATATATTATATAATAATATATATATTAATTTTCCCTGAAATAGACACCCATTCTTATTTATATCTCTGTCTTTTTCTTGGGATGTGTAATAAAACCAGAGAAAAAGCATGGATACATTGAGAAAATACAGTATATAAAACTCTATACACAGTAACCTGAAGTCAGGATCAAACCGGTGGCTCCAGAAGTTTTACAATTCGATTATATTCTTTTCCCCCATTTTTTTTGCCTCACTTGTCTATAGAGATTAAAAAGATGCCCTTCTAGATTTCGAAACAGGTTGCGACAGCTCGAAGCTCATTATTATTCTACTCATAAAATGTAATAACTGAAATCAAGAGAGGAGATCTATTTTACACATTGTGTGTGTGTGTATGTGTGTGCATGAGAATTACAAATGAACTTGGGTCTTTATGAATTAACTCTCACCTAATTCTCAGTCACGCATCACTTCATGCAATTATTCCCCGCAACCAGTCAGCACTCCTCTAAAAGTTTAATGATAAAAGTTATAAAACAATCAGGAGATCTTTTAGAGTAAACATCATGTGTTTCTTTTCTACTTCTACTTCTACTTTTGTACTCAATTTTTTATACCTTACTTTACTTTTCTCCTCCCAGTATATTAGAACTCTTATGTTTTTGTGTTTTTGTATAGTCTCAGTGATATTGAGGCGTAAATATTATTATAGTGATTCACAGATGTGTAAAATGAGTCTGTCAGGCTGTGATGGATAGTGTGCAGTGGAGCATTTATAGTAGCTTGCAGTTCTTAAAGCTGCTATAGTCAGTGGGACACATCAGCCGGTAAGAGGTTTAGCATAGTAATTACATTAGCATGAGTTGTAATAATGATGCAAGCATTAATACGCACCATGAGCTCTAATTAATTGAACAGTTTCCAACAGAAAAAACATGACAATAATCTAAAATATGGATTTTAAAAAGCATTCCTGTTATTGAGTATGCAATTATATTCCTGTTCTGTCATGTGCTTTCGGGCTTTGGGTGAGTGTGTACCTGTATTTGCTAATTGTGAGAAAAGTGAGTTTTTTTCTTCCTTTCTCTATTTCTCTCTCTATCTCTCACTTAAGTAGACGATAATAACCGAAAATGACGTTTACATTAAGGACAGCAGTGTATGCCCTTACCACACACACACACACACACACACACACACCTGACACATAATACACATTCAGGGTATAAAACAAAAATTCTTTTTGAATGCTTGGAAACCGATTTGCATCTGAATCTTAGAAACAGATATGCAGACATGAAGTTAAGTGTCACTTATTTCACTAACAGCCACCTGCCTTTATTTAAAATAGTTAAACAGAATAAATATTGCTGATTACTTTAGTATATACTATTATTAATATATTTTATTTGATGTTCACAATAGAAATTAATTTAGGTGGCTTTTTAGCACCTTTTTTTGCTTTTCTTTTTTTCGCCACCAGGGGGCAGTGCAACAGTGTCTAAAATAAAATGGAAAGCTACTTTAAACTACAAGGATTTTAAATACACACTCACACACCCACAATTTATTCGAAGACCCTTTTTATTCAGTGGTTTGAGTCAAAGAAAGACGCAGACAGATATGTGGGTTCTCTTATTGCATCTCCATTGCCTTACTTAGTTTATATTGTACAAATTGTAATTTATTCATATATGCATGGTATACTGTTACTGGATAAGGTTAATGAACCAATTAACATTTATATTTTTCACTTTTTAAATGTATTCTATGAACGTCTGTCAATTATCTCCATTCAGGATGCCTATCATATGCAAATGTTAAAGAGACATTAGTGTGACTTGGCCTGTTAGATTTTGACCCTGTACGACTAACAGCTCGACGTCTCACACTGCTTGGTGTAATTACTATTTAAATGAAATTTAACATTGCTGGCAAGGCACCAACACAATTTACTGTACTTGCTTTTCACAGTATCTCTGTGAACTCTTTCTGGTGCTGGGGCACAACAGCTTAGCGGTTAGTGGGTTTGGATTATCTCCTCTGTCACGTGTGTGTAAAATCCTCATGTTTTTCCTGTTTTTGGGGGATAATCTCATGTAGTCAGATTGCATATGCATTGGACATTCAGACAGCGGTCTGCAGGCGTGAGGTCTGAGGCTGAGAATACTTTGGGGTTTATTTCTAATACTCTGGTTTCTACAGTGACCCAGAGGGGACATGTTTGTCGACTTAATTTTGCAACTAATTCGTGGGATGATATGTTGTGGCCAAGAGATCCTTTTGTCAAGGTAACGGCATCCTTATGTCGTGGCCCTCGGGATGCTATGTTAGAAGAATGACATCCTTCCTTCGTGCATTATTACATTACAAAAGTTGCTACTTCAACATAAAAGTTTTGGCCTTGAGAAACAGATGTCTTTCCCTCAACATTGCATCTCAAGGTAATGACTCAACATTGCGTAACCATGACATAAGTATGCTTTTACCTCATCAAAATGATTTCGTGACCACGACATAATATCATGTTCCCACAAGTTAAATGACAAAATCAAGTAAACTGAACATGGTTTTATCTTTAGAAGATATGCATGTTTTGGCAAATTAGCATCTATAAATTGTTGTTTAAAAAGTGTGTGAATGTTTGTGTGTGTGTGTGTGTGTGTGTTACCTTATAACCGACAGCCCTGACTGGGACTCTAAAACCTTGTGTAAAATAAGCATTATAAAATAGATAGGGTAGAATACCCTAGAAAGCAAGAGAAAGCATCAGTGTTATTTGCTGATCGTTCATGCACATGACACACACATTGTGCTACGCCACACACATCATCAAAATGACAAAACAAAAAGTGCTGAATTTTTAATAATATACCTGAAAACTTTTTTTCATTTAATAAACTGAGCCATGAAATGATGAGATGCACAAATCTGTGCATCGCCAAGACAATTGAAGAGAAACGCATCTGTAGCATATGTATGATATATGATGGATAATGTCTTCGACTTAAAAAGACGTTTTAAAAGTCTAAGCCTTTTTGTTAATAAACATTTATTAAAAAAATATTACAAAAAACTATCTGTTTAGTCTGTTCTTCTAAAGACACCGTGGTAAATGTGCATAATATATCCATAATAATGTATAGGGAGATGAATATAGATCACATGACCAGGTTTAGTCCGACTGTCTAAGTGTTTCCTATAAATTTGACATGGCTACATAAAGAGATTCCCTAGTAAAATGTTGAAAGTAATTTTTAGAAAAATGTGGCATAATTACTAACATTAGAGCAATATTATGGTATTAACATGAATACGAAGCTAGAACAATCTCATTCTGGACACGTTTAGTGTAAAATGAGATCATTCCTAATGACCCTGCATGCTAAAGCATTTACCAAGATAATTAGTGTGTGTGAGAAAGAGTAGAAGCAGAGACACTTTCTAACCAAGTACATACTCTGTCATCACCAAAAAAAAAGGCAGAAATAATAAGATCCACTTAACACCTGAGAAAGGAAAAAGGATATGTGGGCACTTATACTTACATTAAATATAAAGAAAAAGGTTTTTCAGAACAAAAATTGTTTATTTTAAAACAATTCGATCATCTTTACATAAATCTGTACTGATAGGTTCTAAAATACATTCTACCAACCGTCCCCTGTATGAATATTATAGCTTATATACCAAATTTAAATAAAATGAGTGAAATTATGATAAATATATCACAGCACAACAGCCATGTGTTATTTCCATCTACAAACCCCCTTTCGTGTCACGCTGCAAATTATTCCAAAATTTGAAAAGAAAATCTGCCATTTTAACTGTAAAATCAATTCTACGGCGCTCCTCAGTGGAGATTTATTTGGTAAAAATAATAATCGATTTGGTTTTAATTAGAGCCGTAGAGCTTTGAATTCAAAATCTTTTCCACTGAACATTTTACAATAAGCACGGTTATATATTCTGGTCTGCCTTTGATGTTTTGAGATTTGCATTATGGACATTTCATTTATTTCACCAGTAAAACTGGTTATACTTCACAAGCACTGATTTATTTTTTTATTCATTGACAGGATATTTACTGTTTTTCTTTGGAATTAAAACAAGGCCCTTATAACCCACATAAGTGTTATTTACTCACTGTACTGTTTACCTGTCTATTTTTTATCCATCCATCCATCCATCCATCCATCCATCCATCCATTGTCTATACCTGCTTATTCCTAATCAGGGTCACAGGAAGCTGCTGGAGTCTATCCTAGCTGTCATTGTGTAAAAGGTAAGGATATAACCTGGACATGTCATGACCCCATCACACACACACACACACACTCCTATGGGCAATTAAGAATCACCAACTGATTTAACATACCTGTTTTTGGACTGTGGGAGGAAACCGGAGTTATCCCCACATCGGGATATGAACCTGGGACCTTCTTGTTGCCAGGAAAAAGTGCTAATCGCTAAAACACTGTGCTGCCCCCCCCAATGTATTTTATTATAGTTTTTTGAGACCTCAGTAGATTTGTTCGCGTTCATGTGCAACATCTTCTAAAATGACAATAAATTCAATGAGTTCATGAAATCACACAAATATTTTCTGTGCTTTTTAAAATAGTTTTGAATTTAAAATGCCAGCATGAGCAATTATATAGAAATAATAAATACTGTAACGTTACAGGAAGCGATATCCCATTAGGCCACTAGAGGGCATCCCGGGGTTTCAGTGTGTAGTCATGTGCTTTCTGTTTGTCTTCTTCCCAGTTTTGTGATTGGTTAATTGTTCACTCATCGTGTTCAGTTGTTTCTTGTTTCCTCCAGTTAGTCTGTGTATATATACACACTCCAGTGTTTTAGCCTGTCGTTGTTTTACACTAATATCATTATCATTGTTAATCTCTCCTGTCAGGCTAAGGCTAATACGGGCTCCTTTTTTTTAGTTTCTGAATTTACTTTTTTTTTTATTTCCTCACCAGATTTTCATTTCTTTATTTTTCTGAAAGTACATAAGATAAAAAACGTTTTTGTTGTTGTTTTTTATGTTAGTGACAGACACCGAAATGCGAAGCAGATAATTCATAGAAAAATGATTTATGTTATTTAATACTAATTATCTAAAACTTTTATCACAGCAATGGTTAACTCATTTCTAATACCTTCAGTTGCACATAAATAACTCAAGTCACGAGATTCAGGAATTCAACAATGCTTTCGAATTAAATTATGCTAAAATATATTTAATTACTAGCTACAGCTAACACTGTAAATATAATCACTGTTAATTTTTATCATTACTGTTATTGTCGGTTTTCCTGTTGAGCCTCTAATGAACTACCTGCAGTAATGCCAGTTAAATTTAAAGAGACAGTGACAAACAAAAAAAGGATTGACAGATAAAGAAAGAGAGAGAGAGGGGGGGAGAGAGAGGGAGAGGGAGAGAGAGTTACAGGAAAGTGATTTCAGGGCTATTCAGCCTCTCGCCATTCTTTACATCCCCCACATGAAAGGAAATATCAGGGTCAGAGCTCAGCTCAGATAGGAGCACCTCACAGCGGGTGATGGTGGCTGACATTTAAGGCTGTTTGCCCAGACAGAGACATGTGGAGACGTGAGACGCATTAACCCCCCAAACAGCCTTCTGAGATCCAGTGATGGAGATCAGCCGATATCTATCTGTAAAGAGTGCAAAACACATCTCAATGGGATCCACTCAGTGATTCCAACGCACACGAATAAAAATTTCTGTAGAATCTTCTGTAAACCTTTGAATCGCGGAGCAAAAACCGTCGTTTTGGCTCCACCGTGTGGTAAAGAGGAGTAGCGCAAGATATTTTTTCTGACGTTTATTCTGGAGGACAAACTAATAGTTTGTATAAAGAAATGTTATGTGTCAGTGACTTAAGAATTGATTTACATTGTAAATATTTAAATAGTTAATATAGTGTAATAGATTAGCTTCTGTCCTTTCCTCTAAATAAAATCTATAGAATTCCGAAAATAACTTAAATAAATGTTTAGATGTAAATAGCACAGGATTGAGAAAAATAGTTTTAATTTGGTTAGTAGGCAGTGTGGGAAATGTAGGCGCTAGAGGCAATACTGTAAGCAGTTAGTTTGCACAAACGGTTGTTTTACGTGTTGGCCAATGCTTATCTGTTGTTGTTTTTTTTTGTTTTTTGCTGCCTTTTTTTGCTAATTTTGTTTATATTCTTTTTTTGCGCTTGCAATTTCTTGACTGATTGAGTCTTTTAATACAAATAATCATTCAATTTATAGAATAAACAAATGAATCAGATGCAGTGCAGTAATGTCTATAGCTTTTTGGACCATAGGATGACACCCATCTAATCTCTTCCAACCCTCTTACATCCATTACAAACCTTAAGTGACGTAAAATAAAAAGAAAATAACGTTTTATTTATTACTTAATAAAAAATAGTTATTCTCTATACGGCACTCAACAACTTATACCGTCTATATAGCTTGAAACATTTTACTAAAACCGTGAAGAAAATAGAGGAAATGTGGAATTCCCCAGAGAATTGAGCTCATTTACTTGCAATTAAAGATCTGACCGCTAGATGGCAGATGAAAATCATCACTTCGCCTCGTTAATTTAGGGCTAAAGGTAAATGCGCCATTTGAGCCATGTCGTTCATAGAATTCACCACCAGATGGCGCCTAAACACAAACAATTCTTTTAGTCATTCACAGTATAATATAATATAATATAATATAAAATAATATAATATAATATAATATAATACTTTGCATTACACTATCATGAATATGTTTTTAATTAAACCATGCATTATCTAATTGCATTTACAGCTTTTAACCATAAGGTGGCATTACCACCACACCAAGAAATGATACCTATAGGTGTTGAAATGTGAGGTATTACACCGGCTAGGCATTTTAAAGTTTAATCAATAAGCAACATAATTTTGAACATAGATCAATGACAATTATGGTTTTGTTTACAGTCAATCTAATCTAATTAATCTAATTAATGTTCTGAACATGTTTTCCTTCCATTTTACAGTTGTGTATAATCTTCCTAAGCTTAAGCACAGAATCCACGCTTATGTTCGTCTTAACTCAATTAGTGGTTCTGGTTTATGTGTGATAAGTAGGACAATAGTGTATTTCTGTGTCAGCCGGTTTATTGAGCATGAGGATGATAGATTAGGCTTCAGCACATCCTTGGGTAGAGTCAGAATCCTCTCAACCTCGTCACGCTGTAGGCCTTGAATTACACTAAGCTTTGCATTCAGTGGTACAGAGTGTCAGTGTTTGTACAGCAGTCTGATTTACTATCTTATGCTTATGCTCATGTTTTGATTTTTATTTTCTTTATTTTAAATGCATGCTTCATGCTTACGCTTGCTTATGTCTTGAAACCCCTGAGATTGTTTCAGGATTTATTTAAAAAAAAGAAATGCACATTAAACCTGTGCTACAGATGCAGCGAAAGTCTTTAAACTGTCCCTGCTTTTCAGTGAGATATAATAAAGTATTACGTGTTTCTTTAATTATCTTTAGAGCTTAGTCATCATCCTCCATATTAATCAGTGACGTAATGTTTAGGGATTGAACAAACATTGTGGACGCTCCTGTTATAATGTGAATCGGTGTGTATTTTGTGACACATCAATGACTGCAATTGTGTTAATTCTGTGCTGTTCCATAATGTTCAATAAAGGCTATACCATCAGTTGAAAATATTTCACTTGCACGTCGGGTTAAATACAGCATCAGTTCATTCAGCTGTAATACAGCAACAGTTAATTCCAAACCACAACAAGCCGTATCCAACTCGAGACAAACCGAATGGAACAAGCTCAGATGGTACGCCAGACAAGTCCCAAATGCTTTAGAACATTAATCTTCAAATCTAATGAATGAATTTGTGCGAGACGACTGTGGTAGAAAGGAAGGCAGAAGGGGACACTGCAGCAATTAGGAGCCAGTCAACACACTATTATACATTCTGATGGATGTGGTTTGGGGTTTTGTTGGGAGAAAGTGGCAAGCGAGGAGGGGGATTAGTGTGTGTGTGTGTGTGTGTGTGTGTATGTGTGTTCATGAGGGCATGTGCCAGCATATTATTGAAAGTCGTATCTATCTGTGGACAAGACCGATTTAGAAAACACAGGGGACCGGACCAGAACCGCCCTCTCACCTGTCAACCAAAATATATGAGAACACATACACATAGATAGGCAGATACACACACACACACACACACACACACACACACACACACACACACACACACACACACACTAAATATTCCCTATTTCAGTCTAATCCTCAGTGGACTGACACTGTGCCAGCCAAATTGTGATTGATTCCTATTGTACCTCTTTGTGTGAATGTGAATCATTGTATCTTTGTGTTAACAGATCTGTACAGATGTACACGTTGTTGTTGTTTTTTTTATTATTGTTTATTAGAAATTATGTGTACGATTATTTTTTAACGGATTGTAATATTTGAGTATTGATTAATGATGCTTGCCATCACTTCACACATATTAATGAACACAAACACTTAACCATCATGTGCTGTTCATGTTTTTGTTGCCTAGACAATGTTTACAGGTCTGGTAGACCCACAGCATTATTGGGTTTTTAATCAACACAGACATAAAAATGTATGGATAAACACATAAAAGATAAAACACATAAAAAAACATGGATTTTACATGGAAAATGCCATGAAGGCCAATAAGTCTGAGGGGAAAAAAAACAATTAATAGCATCAATTTCTCTTTAAACAAAGTTATCGATCCAGACACCACACCACACATGGGTCAAGACATAAAAAAGACACAATAAAGAACATTTTTAGTTCTTGGATTAATATTTACGGCCGTTCAGCTTTGTGATGCTGGAATTGTTTAAGTGTAATAATAATTAACAGTCTGCTTTGTGCCCATTGCTGTTTCTTATCCTAACCCAGATTATTACTTTTGCTTTTCTATGTTTGCTAATGAGTCTATGACCTACTGAATTCTCTATTAGCGCAGTGTTTTTTTCTTCACATCCTTCATTGACCCCCCCCAACAGTTATTGATCCTGGGATCAGGTTTCCTTTGAGTCCTTACGTATGTGTGTGTGTGTGTGTGTGTGCTTGTGAATACATAAACTCCAACCTTTAAAACTTATTCGCATAACCTTTAAACACTGTTTACCAATTCGTTTAAATTCCCTGCTAATTGTTGACTTCTTTTATGATCTAAAGCACCTGCAGAGGTTTACAAAGAGGAAAATTGTTGTTACACGCTGCTTTATTCACCTATTGTTCAAATCTCCACAAAGACATGCCGACTTGTAAAATGTATGCTATTTTGTAAATTTTGGGGAATGTAAGCTGTATTATTTCCCAACACACACACAACATGCACACATTTCAGTGATTCTGCAGTTTAATACAAAGTACTACACAATGAGATATGAGGATATTAAAGCAGAATGTCGATAGCTGTGGTAGATGGTGTGTGACGATATAATGGTTTTAAACACTGGATTATATGAGTATATTATAAGTTTGGGTTGTTGTGGGAAACTGCGATTACCAGAAAACTAAGTTATGTGGGTTTTTTTTTTTTTTTGAAAGCATGTGATTTTAACAAAATACTCATTGAGCACTTTTTAAGGTCCACCTGAGCACCTACACATTCATGCATTTATTCAATCATTCAAGTCAGCAGTACTGCATGTTAAAGTGTAGATAAAAGATTACAGCTTAGGTTATTGTTTACGTCAACCACCAAAATGCAAGATGATTTGAGGTTCACCATTCAGAAACACCTTAATGAGGAGAGGGGGGAAATAAAGGCAGGTCACACTTTGTCAATGTAACATAAGGGCTACAGTAAAAAGTTTGAACTGAAATGTGTGTTGGCACTGTGTGTACACAACCACCCCATAATAATAACGATCTATGCAGTGTCTTTAATCATTTCCCTTTTCTCAAATCCAGCAATTACAGATGCCTGTTTTTGTGACATCACACAGAACAAAGCCGCTCCCACGATTGTTGATTGACATTGGCATTTTAGCATAGACCTGGCCTGAGCAGTGTTGCCAGTTTGTGCGGGTATCCCCTCAATTTAGCTTCTTTTGATCATGTCAGATGGAAAAAAAATTATAAATATGGTTATTTAAATTTGGGATACTATAATACAACAGGCAGTAGTTTATATATGTATTTTTCCACTTCAAACACTACATTTGGCTGGGCTTTACTCTGTAGTTGGTCTGATGATTTTTAATAACCACTTTGGCAGCCCTGGCCCCGATTGAATTTTTCACTGCTTTATAAACGAGGGTTAGTGTAAAGCTGGTTTTGCTAAGAAACTACTCCTAAAAAAAAGATCGGTACTAACCTCTGCTATACCTCCAGAGGAAGTACGTGTTTTTTTTCCTATGAATCTTTGCAAATCACCTGTTTAAAATAATTTGATACAGTTAAAGTTTTACACTGAATGCAGCTAAAATGCAAACTCTCCAAGAACACTTATGTCGTCTTTTCTATGTACAACCTTCTTGATATAACTGTCAAAGAAGAACAAGCAACAGGAGGAACTGAGCAGAACTGGAAAATCAGGTGAGAAGGACAGTAGCAGGATGTTAACGATTAGCGAGTCTGCAAACATGGACTGATAAGGTGCAGGTGTATATGGTTTATACTAAGGCGAAGGTGCGCCATTGGTTGGGTGGGTGATTGTCCTATTACGAACTGTGTACATTGCCGTTAAAGATGCTAAAAACATGCTAAAGCTACATGACGCTTATTTTTGTAGACGGTTTATAACCGTGTCCTATTTTGGAGTAGTGGAAATGCCCCACAGAACAGATGTTAGCCAGGTGTGGTTAGCAGAGTTCATTAGAATGTAAAGCAACCCTAAACCGGGTCACTGTGAACAGAACTGTTTCTGACTTAATAAAATAAGGGTGTTTTTTTTAACACTAACAATTTTTAAATCAAAGACCCTAAAGAATCGTATTTACTCGTGATAACTTCGCATCCGATGGGCCCTTTAAAGCTTAAGGTAGATGGACTACAAAAGCACAAGAGTTGGTTCCATTTTTTAAGCCAAGTACAAAAATGTAAAGTTGAAGTAGGCACTAAAACTGGAAGACTAAAAAAAACATAAACTGGTCGGATGAATACCAATTTCTGTTGAGGCACACAGATGGTAGGGTCAGAATTTGGCATCAACAGCATAAAGCCATGGAATCAACCTGCCACATGTCAATTTTCCAGACTGGTGGAGATGATTTAATGGTGTGGGCAATGTTTAATTGACTTTGCTTAAATGCTATAGGTTAGTTGAGTATTGTTGCTGACCATGTGCATTCTTTCATGGCCACAATTCACCCATTTTCATGGCTTCTACTTCCAGCCTGGTCTATCACAAACATAGTTTAGGAACACTATGATAATTTTGGTGGTTTTAATTCTTTGGCCACCCTTCAAATCACTACATACACGATATTGCCAAAAGTTTGTGGACACCTGACATGTATATGTCAGTTTAAACTGCTTATTCCAGATTTACTTACCATTTTGCAGTTAGATTAAACTCCACTCTTCTAGTTAGCAATTTGGAGCTTGAATGTAAGATACATGTTCATTAACCTACAAAAGTTATTGAGATCAAGCAAAACCAAGAAAATGGAAACATTTAACATCGTTTCTTAACATAAATAGTGAATGAGCTATTCTAAGAGTGAAGAAAAATAAGTGAGAAAGCATTCACTTTACTCTAGTATAAATATGAATCGTTTTTCCCCTAGGTCTACTTTTTTGCATCTAATTTAATTTAGCAAATCATAATTTATGCTAGATTTAGCAGATCGACTGTATTTTCCAGCATGCATTGTGTCGTAGTAAGTCAAATCTTTCAGGGGTTCAACAAGGGTGGGGATGATTAAAAAAACTCTCGCTCTGTCGACTGCTTTATAGTAGCGATCGACAGCAGTTTGGAAAGCACTGCTGCCTACAGGTTAATTTTAGAACAGCAGCGTATAAAATACAGAATTCAGCGAAATTCTCCTTTTGCACATTTTAAAATATAATACATACGTTTGAGTTTTACAGTACCGGTATACAGCACATCCCTGATCTTTTAAAACCAAAATATTGCTATATCTGTGGGGTAATCCTTTGTTTTGGCGCTAAATTATATAGATACACATAAAGATTTGCACATTTAAAATCTTTCGATAATTTTTAATATATTGTGCAGCTCCAAACTGTCTCTCTTTTTTTTTTTTTACAACCGTTATAAAAATTTGTATGTATTTGAATTTCAACCATTTCTTCTCTCTGAAATGCCCCAAGTGTGTTTGTTTGTTTCCTCCTGATTGAAAGACTGAGCAGATAAGTCAAGTTGCCTCCGGCTGGGTGACTGAAAAACCAGAGCACTGCTGAAAAGAATTTAAAGACTTGGAGTTATTTTTGTTGTGTTTTTCTAGGTTAATAAGAGTAGCAGTGGAACTTTGTTTGCTTAACTTCTACATTAAATTAACTTTTGCAGTGTTAATCAAAGCAAAAGGAAGTATAAGTTAGTGTAGGACAAAAATAATTCTACTGCATTTTTTATGTTGACTGAAAGCTCTTTAATAACCAGCAAGGACTTGCTTTGTGCGTATTGTGTCTGTGCTTTTATAAACAGATTTTATTATTTTAAGTATTTAAAATCTATTCTTGTAAATTATTTATTTACCCTCTTTGATGTGATGCAGCATAGCTCCCTCAGAGCATCTTAATCTGGCACAGATACAATAAACTGAGATCTTATATTTAACATTGTCTTGATTTTTAACAACATACAGAGGGACCGAATGTAACATACTGGTACTATATAAACATAGAATCGACAAACAATTAGAACATACAATAATTATTGTAAGCTGAGGTTAGATTTTAGCAAAACAGAAAACACTGAAAAACAGATACTTAATTTCCTCATTATTAATAATACAATTCCAAGTAGAATAGCAAAAAATACAATTTACAGACTCTATTGAGAGTTTATATCTTTTCTAAACTGGATTACTTTTTGACACTTTATTGCACAACTCAATCACCAGAAGGCGTAAAGAAAGATTTGCATGCAAGTTTAACTCAATATGCATTGCAATATGCAAATATTTATAGCGTTGATATGAATATGTGATACGAGTAATCACAACTTGAGTTTCTTTTTGGAAATGCATATGAAAATATTTAAATACACAGTGTCACACAGCCAGCTTTGGAACTGGAAAAATGTAGATGTTTACTAAAAAAAACTTTAGTTTTTACAGTAGCAAGCTATTAATTAAAAGCTATTTTTCACCATTTTACTGTATTATTGAATATATTTAATTGTTTTATTTTTGCTCATCTGAAGCATCTTTCTTAATAACCTCTGATGAGCCTTACACATGTGTGGAAAACAGGATGCAGGATAAACAGTGTAGTTTTAGGTGACCGATGGCCTTTTGTTATTAGCATCCAGACAGCAGATCTTAGGCCAGGACAGGATGCTGTACTGTGTGAGTGTGTGTTTGACATTAGCAAGCAAAGCCTTATATGTGTTCAAGAATAGGAAGTTATGTCTCCTAATTCCTAAAGCAGTTTGCTTGTTTGTTGGCATGTTTACAGTGAAAGATAAATGACATAATTTCCTGTGCATAGATCTTTACTTTAGATAGTTTCTTGTCCTTATCTCTGCCTCCTGCTTTACTGGTCATGTCCCCCTCCATGCCCCTTCTGTCCCTTTATGGTATCTTAGGAATCTCCCATATGGAAACTGGCTCATGATGGATCCTTGAGTCCTGCAAAGTCTCAAGTAAAATGAGGAGCTTGAAAGGTATTAAATTCTATCATATACTGTCTTCTTCTATAAGGAATCGTGCAGGTTTGCGAAATAAATCAATATAAAAACAGCACTGGGTGAATGAGCACTGGGTGAATGAGCACAGAAATATTAAAGCAATAATACAGCACAAGATGAAACTTCTTTAGAAAATAATCCATTAGGGTACTGATGTTCTCTGTGGTAGTGCAGGGAATTGAATTGGGAAAAGAGTAGGGTGCAGAGAAGCAGGTATGGAAGATTCACTATAGAAACTAGGATGCTGTAGAATCAATAGGGTGCAGTTAGAGTGAAGGCAATGGAAAAAAACAGAGCCAGCGTGAGATTGGGGAATAAGCTCTGTGATGATTGCTTATTTTCTGCTCATTTTTCTTTTCCTCTCTGTGCCTTTCTCTCATAACACATTCTGATCTGCAGGAATGCATCACAGAAAACAGCTTTCTGATTGCTGCCATGAGTAGAAGTAAAGTCACTAAGATATTTGGCCAGTTTGCAGCAGTGTTTTTTGATGGAAATGATATCAATAACAAGAACCTCAAACAAGTTGAAGTTCAGACATTATTTCAGACTACTATTTATACATTTGCACAGTAAACCTGTAGTGTTGACAATATCCAGTTATCCATCACATAGTCTACCTTTAAAATAGATTTGGACATACATCTTTTTATAACTATTATTGAAAAGTTTTGTATGCTTTCTATCACCACTCGAAAACTAACATCTTTAATAAGGGTTTCCAGGTTTAAACAGAACATTAGACTAACAGGCAAAACTCACTCATCACCTAGTCTCTCGTAGCCGGACCTTCAGACAGAAGGTCTGGGAAACATGACCGATTTGAATGGCTAAAAAACGCTTAGAGGATGTATGACCCAATGGTAAAGCAACCTTTGACGTTTCATTTCTACTGGTCATGTTTAGAAGCATCAAGGGAAACTCTCAAACGTCTTTTAAACATTCTATACTATGATTCATTCAATGAGTCCAGCATTGAATGAATCTTAACGCTCATTATCACAAACGTAAACAAAACTTGCTTATTCGCCTGCCAGAAATCCTTGAACCAATCAGAAAACAACTTTGAGGCAAAATGTTCCCAGCTAAGTGTGCTGTATGCATCAGACATCCCCTACTTCTATATTGGCAACATCATTGGCTTATGTCTGTCAGTTACCAAGACATTGGTAAATCATTGGTGGCGCAAAATAGGCAATTACTATTTTTATACTACATTTAAAATATTCTGAGGATTATAAAGATCAGGATTTATTAAACAGTTTATAGTATAAAATAATTTATACAGTGGGGTCCCACCAAATGAGCTGCCACTGATGGTTACAGGAACAGTAAAAAGTGAAATAGTAAGCTAGCATCATTTAGGAAGTCAGAGTGAAAGTTCTAGCTCAAGGCCAATACAGACTTAATCTCCAGTCTGATTTCTCTCCAGCCTCCCAAAGGCCAAAAAGTGTAACAAAGAAAATCTTTTCTCTTATATTTACACAGACTTTACTGGAGCTTGCACAGTGGTTATAGCCAATCTGAAATATTCACGAAATCATAACAATTGTACCCAGTTATTTGAATATAGTCCTTGGCTACACCACCCGTATTTTTGCTTATTAGTTGGCTGTATTTTTGGGTTTAAATGAATAAAAGAAACACTGTGATAGTGATTTTGCTAACTGATGGAAAAGTACTGATTAACAAACACGGTTTGCGGTTACTATTTAACAATATAAAACTGTAGCAATACAAAACCCAGTCTTGTTTTACTGGCACAAAGAGCACGTTTTTAAAAAAGAGTGCTGCTTTGGCTGAACCTTTTTTACTGTAGCGCCAGAGATATGAAGCAAAAAAAAAGGAAGGTAGGTAGAGCAAATTAGAGGGAGAGAAAAAGAGAAAGACTGACTCAAAACACAGAAGCGTAGGTTCAGCACTTTGCTGCCCACAAGGGAAGACATCCAAATAAAAACAGCCACTGAAAGCAGAAGCAAAGCCTTGGGCTGCATTGGTTCTTTACTGGAACCGATTTAGAGCATCACCATTGCCTGCCAGCATGTGGATTTTAGAGAGATAGAGAGATGGAGAGAGAGAGAGAGAGAGAGAGAGAGAGAGAGAGAGAGAGAGAGTTACTACCACTAAGATTTTATTAGTTAACTCGGGTAAATCAAAGCAATCATTCATCTTTACTTTTTTACATTTAATCTGTATGCCTATTACTATTTATTAAATGCTATGTCTTGTCTTAGCTACAATCTGATACTGACTCAATAAACACTGATAAGACAATTCTGTTAAATTATGCTTGAGAAATATAAGTGGAGAGAATAATAAATATAGTTTTTTCTTCAGCCTGATGTGGCTGGATTTTGTGTTATTTCATACGATTGCATTAATCTGAAGTCCATTCAAAAGCACAATGACTGCAATTCCAATTCTATTATTTTTGCTATACACTAAAGAAATTTGGATTTTAGAGGTAATTATGAACATGAAGAGGTAATTATGAACATGAGATACAGTGGTGGTCAAATGTATTAGAACTAAGAAGTATTTTTATCAGCTTAAATGTTAGTTATTTCTATTATTTTCAATAGTGTGTCAATAGATGGTATTAGAACATTTGTACCCTTTGTTTAAAGCCACTTAATTTTCAGATGATATAAATATTGAAACACATGACAGACAAGTTTGCCTTGTTAATGTCACTGTTCGAACATCAAGTAGCTCCAAATGTTCACTCTTGATTTGAGCCCCAGGTTTCACCTGTAAAAACTGCAATTTCTCATGAAAGACAGAAAAATAGGACCTCAGAAGCAGAAACTGCAAACCACTTATCATCAGTACAAATCTGAAGGTCACAATTTTGGTGTTGAATTTAGTCATGCAGCAACAAAGCAACCCGAATGCCAACAACAGATTTTATCAGGGAGAAGATAAGGTTTTAGACTAGGCAAATACATCAACCAAATCAAGCAGCAGTTTACCTCTCGAAGAAGATTCAGAAGTAAAAAAAAATGGAAATATAAAGAATGGCACAGACTGGTGATATCAGTAGGTCTTAATAATTGATCATTAATAACATTTCATTTAATTTTAAACTATTTGTTCACAATTAGGTGTTTTGTCACCAAATATGTGCCAAGTTTTTAACCTGTCTAGAAATTAAAGATGTAATTTCTGTCTAATTATGGTCCCAAATTCATCCAATTGTCAGTAAATAACAAAAAAGAAAGAACTGTCTTAATACATAATACATTTCTATAAAGAATCCACTGGTGAGAGGAAAAGTTTTGAACCCAGGTGCAGTTTATTCAATTTGAGTGATACAAATAAATAAATAAACAAATACTAAACTGGACTTGACTTAGCTTGACTTGACTTGACTAGCCTATAACGCAAATGTGAACTCACCAGACAGCCTTACAGTCCACATTAAATAAACAAGACACACCTAAACACAATGAGGGAACGATCATCCAATGATAAGTCAGGACAACATAAACAAACATTAAGCACATGGTTCACAACAATGACATATAAAGACTTGTTATGGCCCGGCAGGGCAACGCACCCGGCAAGCCTTACAGAGTCCTGACAGTCTAAAAAATTTTAACCATACATTTTTAAATGCCGAAAACAAAATATAAATACTGATACCAGATATTAAACTGTTATTATGTTAACAGCCTATAACTAATATCATCAACAGTATTATCATAACAATGTAAGTGCTGCAAAATAGGAAAGGATACAATTTTATGTGTTTACTCATCTCTTACAAAGAATCTTTTTTTGATCATCTGATAAAAGCATCCTTTATTCAAAAGCTGCCCAGAACAATCACATGAAAACTTGTGTGATAGAATAACAAATTACTACATAAACCCACACAAAGCTCCTAATCCCAGACACTCTAACATTCTTGATTATAACTACCAGCTGTATTGAACTGTTGTTGTGGGTGCTCATGCCTTGAATGTTAACCGAGTTTTTAGGTCAGGCAACTAACCCCTTCCTGCATCACATTCCTGTGAACAGATATTCCATTTCCTAAACTTCAGCGCTTCCTCTACAAGGCTTCTCCACTTCCTGCTGGACTTTGTTAATAGTGTGGGAGTCGTTTGTTTGCTAGCAAACCTTTTGTTTACCTTTCTGCCAGGCTATAGTGGAAATGCATTGAGACTCAATGCTGCACAAAGCTTAATGAGATTCTGTACACTCTGACTGCATGAAAGGATCTAAAGGGAGTCTGCTGTAGCCAGTACACCGATGCCAAGATTTATAAGCGGTCACAGCAGGTTTGTAGTCAGACTATAGGAAGATAATAGGAAAAGACCATGCATGCAAGAGCCTACAGAAAATTGTTTGTCACGAAAAGCCTGTAGAAAATACTACATGGGTTTGAGTGGCCAATTTTAAATGTTTACCTGTGTCCAGCTGTGTAAACCAGCAGTTTTTTTAGATTATTTTGGTGGAAACGTGTATTACAGCAATTCTTAATCTTTTTCAGCTGGGCTCTTAAGACCTGGTTACAAAGAATGAGAAAGGTTCTTAATGAATGTAATGTCCATGCCTTCAGTGATCCATACAAAACACAGAATTTCTCCTATGCTACAGTAGCTACATTTGCATAACACATTTTTACAGAAATGCTATCGCCTTTTTTATGCATTAAATTTGACTATCCAGGAGCTGAGAATAGAGATTGATCAGTATATTTACAATGTCACCCTGCTTGTTCCAGATCCAAATCAACCTTCTTTTCCCTCATTCATTCTAAATCAATCACATCACCCCTCTCTCTCGCTCTCTCTCTCTCTTTCTGACTGCTCCTCTCGACCCTGGTGTGTCAGCCAGCCTTTCATTAATTAAGACATACTGAATGGCTTCATCTCTGCAAGGTCAGCTCAACAAGTATCGTCCATTGCTATTTAGAGAAGAACATCACCATCATTCTCTCTTTCATTGTATATAGACGAGGTTGGCCTGAAAGATTATGTGTGCCTAATTAATGCACAATAGATGGAACTAAGATTTAAATCAAATATTATTTTTAATCTCTATTTTTAAGATCTTTTTAATCAATAAGATTCAATACATAGATTAAAGAACAGACTAGAGACAACAGACCTGCTGGACGTTTTGTAATAAATATGGTAATAAATATATTTCCTTGTTTCTGAGACAAAGTCTTTTCAGAGGAAGCATCAAAGCCACATTCATCTCACTGTGTGTTTGTGCCCCTGTGAGTGTTCTTTCTGCATTCCTCTTATTTGTTGCTTATCTCTTCTGTGAATTGCACTGACCTACAGGTGAGCCACAGTGAGACCGCACACTTAGCTCATAAATTACAGCCGGAGAGGAAGGAAGGAGAAGAAGCATGAGATAGAGGGAAGGAAGGTGAAGGAGGTTAAAGTCTTTGGTATATATGAGTTGGAGGTCATATTTTCTCCCCTGCTCTCTTCTTCTCCCCCTTTCACTAGGTGTTGACAGTTAATCAGGGATAGCTAATGAGGACGTATTCTCTGCTACCCTCTGACGTTTCTTTGCAAACTATTACCTCAGCAGGGATGTAAAAAGCCATGCTGAAATAGCAGGACACCTTTGCCACCGGGTTCTGGGTTGCCTAAAGCTGCAGTAGTGTATGATTACTTTGTTCCACAAAATTCACTTATAAAATGACCGAAAACTCATATTTGCTGTACTTGGCTTAATGTGCGTCTAATTTTCAAAATTCTTAAAGCTAATATTGCTTCAAATCTATGAAAAGGATTTGATATAAAACTCTACTTTACACATCTTAATGCATCCTGCTTAGAACCAGACAAAATATATTACATCAATTGTATTTTTTGACGTAAAATTTCAGGTGGAAATACATAGTTCAAATTATTCTGACATCACACGCTTTAGTAAATATTTAGTAGAACTACTTAAAGGTATAATAGGTGGTTGTCGAGCAATCATGAAGTGTATTTATGGATATATTCTGTAAAAGATGTAGAATCAAGAAATGTTTATCCAATTAAAATGCTTGTTCCGAAAACGATGATAGGCTTTCCTACCTGGCTATCAACATATTTATTTGCATGGCTCTAAGCACAGACAGGATACCTTTAAGCATAGACAGGATATGAAAAAAATGCTGGATCTACAATAGTCAAAGGGTCAGAAAGATGATGACCTGGTTACAGTATTTCTTTTGGACAGGTAGAAATATGGTGTGATTGGATTATGGGGTGTTTTAATAGTAACACATATTTTATGTAGTCTGTGTAAATTTATAAATTAGCTCAACTCCAGCAGCAGCGTGTAATCTATTTTTAACTTTGGTATTTTAGTACTGGTACTATAAAGTTTTCTAGTAGTAGAAGTAGTAGTAGCAGTAAAGTTATCTCTGTCTTCAGACGGCGTAGCTTTGGACGGCGATGGTGGGATTAACATTATTAGCCCAAAGTATAGAATTAAACATTAGATAAACTACAGTTTTCCAACATATTGAATACAAAACAAAAGCATATACATATACATTGCTCAATAATGACTTCTATGTTAACAAACAAATGTTTAGAATGCAAAAGTCTTTACCATGTATCCTAAATAGTTAACTTCACAAAACACAGTAAAGCCTAATAATAGTATTTTTAAAGCAATATGCGAATAATTTTTATTAATACTGAAAGTGATTTTTTAATTGTTGACTATCACTTAATTATTGTCTGTTTATACAGACTGTTAATTACTGTTTTTTCTTTTTATTGTAAAAGCAATAATACCTCATATTATTGCTTTTATAATAAATAACCATATTATTTAGGGATATGTAATTAATACCCAAAGAATTAAGGGAATTGTATGGTACTACAAACGACACCAGACATAAAGCCACTTAAAGGCACTAGACAAATAATACCGAGGACATTACACAAGATAAACTCATAATGCTTGTTTTACTGTATTTCTTTTGTCCTCCACTTATATTTATTAAATGTAAAATGAATTTCAGCAGTATTTGTATTGTAAGTTTTATGTGTTTCATTGTCCCGGTGTTATTTTTTTTGTGTCTAAAATTGCTGTGTTTGTGATTGCCTTTTCTTTCTGTGTTTTCTTTGTTGCCTGGTTAGTGTCTTCACAAAAAAAAATGCAAAGAAAACAACAAAATAAAAGACAGACAAACTAGTGTGTTCCACTGGAGTAAACATGTTCAGATGTTGCTGTTAAGGGTTACCATTAGACATCAGAAAGGGAAAAATGACCATGATTTGCTGAAATTGCCTTTGTCTACATTGTCTGCTGTGTGTGTGTGTGTGTGTGTGTGTGTCATGATAGAGACAGGAGGTCTCTTCCTGAAGTGAAATGAATTGCACATATTATATGAGCAGCTGGAGTTAAATAATGACGAGCAAATGCAAGCCTGTCTGGTTATGTGTTTACATATGTGAGCACGTTCAGGACTAGTGTGTGACAGCAGATTTCCTCCAACAGCTTCCATCTCCTTCTGGCACTTATTCTTCTCTCCAGTCAGGAGTGAAATCGGTAGAACTGGAGCTTCTGGGTCCATTGTGGTTACTGGCTCAGCTAACACAGCATGCTCATCATATTTACAGGCATTACTATGGTAATTACATGTGTATGTATGCAGGATGTTTGTGTGGGTCTGCATGTGCTGGGAGGCGGGCTGAAGCAACAACATCTGTAGCGCAGTCTGAGCACGTAGATAAAATACAACCTGCTGAGCTCCTGAAATGGAAAGCAATATCGCCTTTTGTCTCCATTAAGCGGACACTGGTGTGTGTGTGTGTGTGTTTGCCTGTAGTACCCCTTTCCCTGCAACAGAATTTCCATTTGGCAGAACCCCACACACTAACCTTAATTCATTTTTCCTTAATCACTCAATAACTCACTTTGGTCTTTTTAGTTTCCCTTAAAAATAAATGGCACCAACATGAAAAAAAATCCATCTCTCTGCCAGTGTTGGGTTAAAACAATTTCAATATCTAGACAAAATAATGTATTTTGCAAACAGCCAAATGAACACAAGACTGGCATGTTTGCTAGAGCCGCCAGATAATTGGACAACGTGTCAGCTGCTGGGTGTAACAGCTTTGACAGGCGTGTTGTGTGGAACAGGATTCTTTAGATCAGTTGACGTTTAGTGTTCTGATTTGTGAGCAGATTTATGTTTATTAGTAGCTGCCAGATGAGTCTAATTAACCAGCTAAAATCAAACATAGGTCGTTCACATCTGGATATAAAAATTCATAATGCTGCCTTTGGGAGAAATATTTCACAAAGGTCATTTTTTACATGACTTTAACGTGTTTGTGGCAAGGGCTGATTGTTCCTAGTGGACCCTCTACTCGTTATTTGTCCTTATTCTTACTCTAAAAGCATTTTTAAGGCTTAGCTCTTATACCCTTAAAAGTTTGAATTGATGAGAGATTTGCATATGAACAAAAAAATCTAAACCCAAAAATACATGACAGAAGCCTTCAATTATTTCCTTGCCATACATAACTGAGATATGTAAAAAGAAAAAAAGGAAGATTAAAAACAAAGGCTTACGAAGGGTTAAAGACTGCAAAGAATGACTTATTAATGCTTTCGGTTTCCGTGATCTTCCGGGTGTGGCATTGCTCTGTTGACTTCTGGAAAATAGGAAGTGAGTGAATGTAATGAAATTTACATATACAGCATTTGGTAGATGCCCTTATCTCATTTATACAGCTGAGCAATCAGGGGTTAAGGGCCTTGCTCAGGGGCCCAGCAGTGATGGCTTGGTGAAGCTGGGAAACGAACCCACAATCTTTGGGTTGGTAGTCCAGCACCTTAACCACCACTTTCCCCATGATTGCTGCAGCTTTTCATGCTCTTATTGTGCAGTCTAATAACAGACTCATAAGCACATGCAGTATAAAGCTGAAGAAGAAAGGAAGATAGAAGGAAAGGTAGCAAGAGTGGGGAAGTGGTGGCTCATGGTTAAGGTGTTGGACTACCAACCCGAAAATTGTGGGTTTTATTTCCAGCTACATCAAGCTACCACTGTTGAGCTCCTGAGCAAGGCCCTTAAGTTGTATAAATGAGATAAATGTCAGTCGCTTTGGATGAGGGCGTCTGCCAAATGCTGTAAAGGTAAATCCAGATGTTTAATTTAGGCCATTGAAAAAAAATAACTGAGGTGATGATAATTGCCCCTGATAACATTAATCCTAAGATTATTTAGGTTATTGGGAGTCTATCATCCTCTGACTAACATAAGAAATTTGGGTGTCATTTTTGATAGATGTTTTAATAATCATGTTAAGTCTGTAGTTTGTTTATGTTTTTTCCATCTCAGGAAAATTACTAAGATTAGATGGTTTTTAAAAAAAGATGGAGATGCTTGTTCATGCCTTTATACCATTGTTCTGTACATTTGTTTAAACAAATCTTCCCACTTTACTCCTGTGATTAAGGTCCTCCACTAGCCTCCCATTGGTTTTAGAGTGCATTTTAAAATTTGGCTTATTACTTATAGAGCGCCACAAGGTCAGGCACCTGCCTATATTTAGGATTTATTACATGCACACTCCCCTGGCCGGTCTTCGAGGTCTATTAGTTTAGATCTCTCAACTATTTCTAAAACCCGTCTTAAGACAAAAGGTGATCATGATTTTTGTGTTGTGGCTCCAAGGCTCTGAAACTCATTTCATTTATCATTGAAAAATTTTAGTTCTTTATAATTGTTTAAAAACAATTAGTTTTTAATTAACAATATGGTTTGACTGTTACTGGATTAAACTGTAACACACTTTGTGACTCCTCCTTGTCTGTGAAATATATTTTTACTTTACTTTAAAAATTCATAAGTATATATCATAAACTTTGGTATCCACATGAAAAAAACTATTATTTAAGACATATTAAACATTGATTTATGCGATCTATTCTAATTGGATAATTTAAGAAATTAGGGTTCTATAACATTCTTTCCATTAGTTAATAAGCATTAGGTAATTGGTATTGCCTAATAGTTTTTCAATAGTTTTTTCATCTTAAAATGTTTATTCTATTTCTCAGAATGGATTTTGTACTTTAGGAGACCCTGAGCAGAATTTTATGTGGGGGCCTCTCTGTGCTGTGAATAACTTATTGTCATCTTTGATAATTCTTATAATATATTGTATTAATAATTATTATCATCTTTGATTATTTGCAAACTATAAATCGAATACATCCATTATTCATTTTATTTGTTGTAGCGGTATTGCTTTCATCATTCCAATGTTTTTAACCTTCACCTGCATCCCCAAAACATAATTTTGCATTCTTATAATATTGCATTTTTTTGATAATTTATATTGTTCATTGACATATCAAAATGTCATTTCATGGATTTAAGCATCTATTTAAAGGCTATATATTCAAAAGGATTTATTCATGTAGTAAATTGTTTAAAAATACAGGGGTTAACAGACTTGATCCTGGAGTTTAGCTTCCACTTGCATCAACACACCTGCCTGTAAATTTCAAGTATACCTAAAGCAAGACCTTGAGGAACAAGGAACCCTCCAAGAACAAGTTTGGTGACCCCATCTTTGTACATCAACAGAGACATTATTAATTTTTTTTCTAACTGCTGTTCTCGCCAAACACTGCCAAACACATTAATTTTTTCTATCTTTTTTCTCCCCATCTTTTTCCTTTTCCCTCATGCACATGACCTGTATGTTGCAAGCTGACCCTAAACTGTTAACAGCAGGAGCTGCCATAAAAATTAACCTGATCTTTTTAAAATTCATCTCAACTCCAGATAGCCTTCAGATTTACTGTTATGATGTCATAAATCCATTTTTTGCTTTCGTTTTGTACCTCGCTTTGTTTTATGTTTTTATGTGGAAAGAACAGGGAAAGATTTATTTTCCGCTTGTTTTATAGTTATATTAAAAAAAAAATCAAACGGTCATTAGTCTTTCCTGCAACCTATTTTCTGCACCTGTTCCTTCAGGATAACTGCTCCCCATTGGTTTCTAACTTTGTAACAGAAACCAGAAGTTTGAGACAGATGGCAAGCAGTTTAAATAACAAAAAAAGACATTAATAATTGTCGCCGCTAGATATAATTACATGTTTAAACACTTTTCTACCTTCCTTTGGGTATTTTTTTGCTTACTTAATATGCTGTTGGATCAGGTTTCCATAATATAAGCAAGGACTACTACTCATTAGAGCTGCAGATAGTCAATAGATGTTTATAGAGCTGGTTTTCGCCAATTTCGCCAAACTCTCACAGACATACAAAGCATGATTTTAACAAAAGTTAATCTTTCTGTTCTTCTGCTCTTATGGGCAGTTACTGTATTCCCCCCTCAAATACCCCAAATATGAGGAAGATTGTAAATGTAAATGTAAGATTAGTTTGTGCTAATTTGGTATAGTTTTAAATATGTTTGGTGTGTGTTACGTAGTGTTTGGTGGGTTAATGTAAGTCTGAAGTGGTAACTCAGTAATTAAGCTGTTGACATATTACTACTAATAGGTAGGCTGTAAGTTTGAATTCTAGGAGGAATAAACTGTTACCGCTGGGCACTTAAGCGAGGCTTTTTAATAATAAACAGCCTAAGTTGAATAAAGTCTCAGCTTTAAGGATCAAATTTGTGAATAAGGGAGTCTGTCAAATACCGAAAATATAGTAGTAGTTAAACTTTTTGTTTAATGGGTCAAGGTTGATCTGAGTTGGTGGATTGGTAGTGTGTGCTGATTCAAAAGGGAATTATTTGTTTTGGTTCAGGTAGATTTTCCTGAGCTAGATTGACTGGAATCAAAGTGTGATGGTTTTGATAAATTAGTGTGCATTCGGGTAAGTTAGCTATTTTTTGAAATGCTGAAGTTTGTTTGCCGACTTGACATATCAGCTGTTGCTATTTGTGATAGTTTGATCATTAGAGCACGGTATCTTGTCAAGTATGCTTGCTGTAAAGTCTCTAAGTAGGACAGTGTGTAAATATAAATGCATATCTGATATATTGCTGGCAGTAGTTTGCTTTGTATAGATCTGGAGGTTTGTGGATTATGTGTTATGTTGTAGTGAGCTGGAATTTGTTGCCGAGGTTTGTATTTGTGATGCCAATTTAAAATTAATATTTATCTATTTTTTAGATATTTAAAAAAGACAGTTTTACTTAATTCCTTCCCTCCCTTACACTTTCTTAATCTTTATCGATCAATTAATCTCTCTCTTTCTACTCTTTTGCACCCTTTCTAGTAGAACATCGTCTAAGCCTCTGACTCTCTAGCGATGCTGTGTTTAGCAGCAGATGAAGTGATCCTATCTTTCTGCACTTAAAATAAGGGACATGGTTCCTAGATGACAGGGAGGGCTTGGGGGTGAGAATATGCCTCCTGTGAGTCACCTTGTGTTCTGTTTAACAAGGGGCGTGTAAGTGAGAGAACACACCGTAATAAGCTAAAACACTGAAAATTAAAATCAGGAGATGTGGGACAACAAGACAGAGACAAACTGTGCTTATTAGTTTGTGCTGACAAACACATGTTAGTCTCCTCGAGAAATATTCTGTACACACACATCCTGAGTAATAGAAATTAGTTGCAGTTCCAAGTCCCATTTCCAAATGAGCAAAATTAATTGTTGTTTAATGGTGTTTTGCAGTTTCAGTCATTTTGGCCTATTTAATGTCAAGTTAAATGTTATATTTGACAATAAATAGTTGATCTGAAGCAGTCTGGCTCCACTAGGGCAGCCAAAAAAGAATTTATCTGCTGGTTGCTGGTTTGTGTAATTTAAACATTAATTTGGAATGAGCTGGGTATATGTCTTAATTAGTGAAAGAAAAACACATTTAATCCTAGCGAGAATAAGAACCAGCAAGAGAATGAGAGAAAAGGTTACAAAACGCTTAAATGATATAATAGGATGTCTTATTTAAGCCTCATAAGATTTTAAAGCTCATTAAGAAGTGTTGATCAATCTTAGCTCATGATAACCACTCATTTAACTTGTCAGCTAATTAATAAGCCTAAATTAGGTTGAACTATGTGTTAGAGAGTTAAAAAACATGAAGCGAATGCAAAACAATGGCTTAGTGGTTACCACTCTTGCCTTACAGCAGGAAGGTCCCAGGTTTGTATCCCTAGCAGAGGTCTTTCTTTGTGGAATTTGCATGTTCTCTCCGTGCTTGCTTGGGTTTTTACTCCAGGTTTTCCAGTTTCCTACACAGTCCAAAAACTGTTATGTTAGATTAATTGATGATTATAAATTGTAAGTGTGATGTGCTGGTGACCTGTCCATGCTGTGTCCAATGACATCTAGGATAGACTCCAGCAGATCCCTGTGACCCTGATCAGGGATTAGCAGTTATAGACAATAGATGGATAGATAAAGAGGAGGAATACTCCAACATTTAACCACAATAGAGAAACACTGCTTTATGTTGACTGAGGGTTATTGAGGTTGGTTAGCCAGTGCTTGGTTTAATGTGCAATATGTGGGCAAAAGAGGAAACAGAGGTTATAGGGCAGCTTTCTGTATCTTGGGTTCATAATTAGGTTGCACAGTTGTTTGTCGTTGTTGGATGCAGTAATTGAGTGCTGGGTGGGTGGATGTATCTTGGGAATTGGCTAGGAAAAAAAGTGTGACTGCTTGTGGGTTTTAGATCAGAGTACTAGTACTAGTTTAATTGGTGTGTGTTGGGTTAAGGTGTATTAATGGTTGACTGGTATATCTTAAGTTAAAGTGATTTAATGTGCATGTTTGATAAGCTTCAGTTTGGTGCGTTGGGTTGAGGTAACTTGGTGAGTTGGTGAGTGTTGACATTACATTGGTTAACGCTTGTTAGCTTGAGAGAAATAAATTGATACTAGATTAAATTGCATTGATTTAGGATAAATAATATGAGAAGGGTAACTGTAGGCTGTTGAATGGTTTATTCTGTTAAAATGGTCTGTACTCGATTTAAATATATCAGTATTTATTAGAGAAGAATTGGTTCTAGTACACAAACCACTGATACTACTGAAATATGTGATATTTTTGGGCATTTTTTGCCTTTATTGATAAGACAATAGGATGAAATTGGGAGGATAGAGAGAGAGGTGGGACTGGAAAGGACCCGAACCGAATCGAACCTGGGTCGCCGAAGCGCAACAACTTGCGTGTGTTGGTGCGGACACCTTAACCCACTACACCACAGTGCGGCCCTCAATACATCTTTAATTCCAATATGGTTTAATTCCACATAACAACTGAACCTGGCATTAAATTTATGTACAGTATCTGTAGTGTTTTTTAATATGTTTTCCTGTCAGTCCTTCAATCCTTTGTCTGTCCTATTCTTCTGTTTCCACCTCTCCTTTATCTGGTCTCAGGCTTAATTAGGGAGATGGTGGTCTGATCAATAGATCTTCCTGTTTTTTTTAAAGAAAGAATAGGAACAGGAACAGAATGTGTTTTGTACATGGATGTGTAAGTCATTTTGTCTACTCTATAAAAAATGTCTATATGACCTTCACATCCACATTCACCCGCAGAGACAATGATTGCAGTGACATGATAGCACTCTGTCAATAGATGACACTATTTGTGCAATCCAGAAAAACACTACAAACGTAGAGAAAATCTCATAAAGCAGTCTATTACTTTATATGAAATCATGTCGACTGACTTGATAGACTATTGATGAGCTAAAAAACTGGACTATTCATGTTAGGTGTAAAATAAAATATAGGGACAAATCAATAATCTATAAGATGTTTTATAGATTAAATACTAAACATCTATAAAAAGCTCTGAATTTTGCTATTGTTGGCAGTAATGTTAATTCTTCAAAATGTTCCTGATCCAGTTAAGAAAGTAGTTCAATGTTAGGATTTTGCTGAACTCTAATTTCTTTTGGTTTGGCCCGCTGTCTCCACCCCACGGTTTAACACAGCCACCCCCCCCCCTCCAAGACACACTGTTTTTTTTCTATGCCTTTAATGAGAAGCAATGCATGCTGATGTTATAGGAACTTGGTCCAGCAGCAAATTAGGGAGAGAGGCAGAGTAAGATGAAAAGAGTAAAAAGCACCCATTGCTCAGCTGCTCTGATTAGTGCCAGGTATGCAAATAAATAGTAAGTATGCATTTTATGGCCGCTAGTGGAGAAGCCCAGGAGCAAACAGCTCCATTTCTTTTTCCAGGCCCCAGAGAGCTAGCCCCAACTGCCTTATTAAGCATTCAGGGAATTGGCAGCCTCTAAATATAACTCAAGTGCAATTAGTAAATCATATGTAGGGAGTAGGAAGGAAGGGTGGGGATTTTTTTTTCGCTATTACACCTCGCTCCATAAGCTGACTTCTGTAATTAAGATTCTATTGGTCTTAGATGAAAAACAGGTTGCATAATTCTGCAGTAGAATTTGTTTGGATAGTACAGTATGTCGTAGTGTATAAACAAATATGTGTGTATCTATATCTTGAGCTTTTATCCTTATAAGTGTACTATACTATGTGTGTCTGTGGTCTGTGTGTGTTTCAAATCTTTATTTAAAGTATTGACAGGTTAAAAGCATTAAGCATGCATGATATAAATAGCATAAATAGAGTGATGTTTTTAATTCACAGGTCACAGTCAGACCACATGAAAACAATACAAGCATCACAGATTAAATGTTCAATTAAAAAAATATTTTCAGAACAGCATGTCCTTTAGTGTTTCATTTCTCTGTCTACATTTTACTTATCTGCTTTTACTAAAAGGTGGCACGTTATGATTATCTTCTTTTTAGTGATATTTAATTTTTTTCTCCTGGCTTGCAAAATACCTTTTAATGGCATTTTAATACCTATTGAAAAAGCATTCATTTGCTGTTGATATATTTTGCATTTCACATTTTGTTGTCAAATGGGAGTGACATTTACCACTATATTTATACAAAAGCTACATTTTCTGATAAATATGTGAATGAGATTTATTCGCATTCATAATAGATTCTAGTTCAGTTGCTTCTATGGGCATTTTATTTGAATAATTGCATGATGTTTTTTTCTATAGTTATAGCAAATTCCAAATGTTTAGATTTATATATTCTTTACATTTTTGCACCTGTTTTACTCATATTTTAGTTTCATATTGCTAACGAAGTACTCCAGCTGAACCTATAAGGTGCATCTAAAAATCCTACCATCTTCAGACTTGTGGCCACTCACAACAAAGTGTATGTGCTTTCACCTGTTCTCTTTAAAAAAAAATATCTGCTTTTTACTCTACTTTTTAAAATCTATTTTTTAGGCATTAGACATCTTCAAGTAGTTTATTTTAAATTCCAAACACATATACCTGAATAGATCCCACAGAAAAATAAAACACTTTGTATGTACCAGCATGTGGATAATAAGGCACTAATGCCTGAATTAAGAAATGTAATTATGCACTAATAATAAGTCAGAACATGTATTACATAAATATTGTATGAAAAAGATTGGATCACATAAATTCTGCACTAAGTAGTTACGATAATAACCCTTTCCATTCCTAACGTGTTTAATGTTATCCCCTTAAAATTTTGTACTTGCTCTGGTTATCTTGGGCATGGTAGAGTACGGCTGGCTGACCCGTAATGAGGAACAATTTTACATTTTTGATTTTCATTCCTATTTATAACACTTTAGTATACCAAATATTACCTACAAACATGTAATGTGCATATAAGGTGGTTGTTATTTATTACGAATTGATGAGCCTCATTTTTATTTAGAGGTTTATTAGGTTTTGATTAGTATGTGTCCTAACCTATTATTAGCTCGTATTTAAGTGAGCTGTATTTTAGGGATACATAAATTATTATTCATGTTCTATTACATTATAGACGAATTTGGATTTATTATGGCAGTTAGCACTATGACAGTTAGCTTTTCGCTTGCAGGTAGTTATTATTATACTAGCTAATTTTAAAGATGTTGTTAGTAGAACAAAGCTGTCTTAATTGGTAGCTAATGTCCTATGAGTTTTACTATGAATAAATCAGTGTGTGACATCTTTTGTCTTACATTTGCAGCATTTAGCAGACGCCCTTATCCAGAGCGACTTACAATATTCCTTGTTATACAACTGAGCAATTGGGGGTTAAGGGCCTTTCTCTGGGGCCCAATGGTGGTGGCTTGGTCGAGCTGGGAATCGAACCCACAACCTTCGGGTTGGTAATCCAACACCTTAACCATGAGCCACCACTTTCTTGATCAGTGGTGGGCATGTTACATGTAAAGTAAGTAATTATAGTTACTAGTAGTACTAGGTCACAAATAGTAACTCAATTAGTAACTGCGTTACATCATTATAAAGGTGACTAATTACCGAGGAAATTAAAAAATTATTGCGTGCCTTAATATTAAATAGGTTAAATGAATAAAATGAACACTAAATCAAATGAAATTTATTGTAACTAATCTACACTATTTTTAATCTACACTATTTTTAATGTTGTTATAATTATTTGCCACTGACGTGGAGAGACTCTTTCTTCCTGGTCATTAATAGTAATTATCTTTAACCTCAACAGGAAAAAGTAATGCTTATACTTCTAGTTTTTGAAAGATTCCTTTGAATTCGTTGGACTCGCCTTCACTCTAAATTTCATTGATGCTACTGATAACCATACTTTAAAGAACATACTTTTTCAATGGTCGAGAAGTACGTACTTACTTTAATGTAGTACATACTAAAGTATGTGATTTCAGATGGAGCCATTGTGGTTCTGTGTGACTATGCATTCTTGTGTGTAAACACACTACTCTGCTTTGATTGGCAAGCAATGGAAATTCACCCAAGCCAATCATCTCGTTATGTGGTTGTCTCCCACCCCCAACACACACACACACCAATCATAATCAGCTATGTGTCCCACCCCACCACACACACACCAGAGAAAGACTTTGCAGCTCCTATAGCTTAGAGAGCTCAATTATAGTCCACCACATGTTCTTGTCAGTAACGGTAACGCCATTGTAAACTGTCGGTTTAATTGAAGAAAATATTTCATTACTGTAAGCATCTAAACTGCAGTTTTTTAATTCTTACATAACAGAATTTAGAGCAGCTTGCTGTAAAAGCTCAGTGTTCTACAATTGGCCCTGATTTCTGTAATTGAGCTAGAATTGGCTTTAATCTGCCTGCAAATTAACTTCAGTATAAAGTGAGCTGCAGGAAGCCTAGCCAGATTTTAGTCTGGCCCCTGTGCCTGGGCCGGTGCCCAATCTTTTCTCTCCAAAATGGCAACATAGACTGATCTCTGCCACAGGTTAAAGCCAGACATGCCCCCTGGTGTGAGTGTATCATCATGAAGCACTTAGCACACGCAATGGCAGGTAATCTAAATCCTGTCACAGAGAAAGCAGGGGTTGGAGGGTGTGCAAGCTTAGCAAGAACACATGGGAAATATAAATACCACCAGGTGTGAGGCATAACAAATGATGCTACAACATCCACACATCCAAATAGTATTAAATCAGTGATGTTTTTTTACCCAACAGACAGTAATCTTTTTTTTACCATAAATATATCTGCCTGGCATTAGCTAACGATTAAAATTAGCTTTAATTTAAATTGAAAACATTAGTGACATTAAACCGATGATTGAACAGCTCAGGTTTTCTTAGCTCTACCACACACTGTGTGCTCTGTAAGCATGCTGTAAGCACTTAAAGCATGAACAAGGTCAGGGTTTGCAGGGTTCGTTAACTGAGCCGACTCAGGACCCAGAGACACAGCTGCTGTTCTGTTCATTTATGGGTGTGAGAGAGCCAAGGTTGATAAATGGGCCAAATGCTCTCTGTCAAAGCAACATGGTTCATCCTATTGCAAATGCGTCTAGGTCAGCAGTATCACAAAACCACCAGAACTTCAGATCTTCCAGGTTTTCTGCATGCTGTGGCTGTGAAACAGAATACAAACTTAGATTGTATGAATAGTTAAGAGCATCTTAAAATACTCTCTCAGGTGCCAGGATTAGCGCCAGACCATAACCAACAGAGGGGCACACGGCTTCCGACAAAAGCGGCACACAACCGGCAACAATACCATGCAAAAACAACCACTACAGTATGAATGCACACTCCTACAACTGGTACAGACTGTTAGCTCATATCTTGTAAAGTGAACAATAAAATCAATATTACCAAAATCCTGTCGCAACAGAAGCGTCAATTATATCAACAATTATATGCTGTGATAATGTTCTAATAGCGAAGATTAACATTTATGCTTCCATAAAAAAAGCATGTTTTACGTTGAGAAAAGCTGAAGGCTTTACTCCACATACGCATTAATATGACGCATGAGACGCAACATAACCAATCAGAAAAACAGGTTTAAAGACACATATTATCTGTACTTTCTCATTTTATTATATGATATATATTAAATGAATTAAAAAGTTCAGGGTGGGCACAACAAACTTTTAGTAGGGGCATGACCCACGAGTGCACCCATTCACTGTGAGTGAGGGTGGTTTTGAATTGACTTTTGTATTCAATTCTTACTTTCGTATCAACTTTTTCATTTGCAAATGATAAAACAGAGAAAGTGAATGAGAACAGAGAAAGCTGAACAGTCTATTATTTTGAGGCTGTGTTTACAATACAAAGAGAGTATAATTGCAAGAAAGGGATATGAATAGTACACGACCAGCTGCCTTGAGAAAGTAAGAAGACGGGAAGACAGCTGAGCATCTTAAGCCTTCTGTAACACTGCCAACACAGCAAATCACTGTCAGGATTCTCTCAGTGGCCTCTGCACTTCACTTCACTTTACTTTTGTCTGAGCTCTTTTGCTCAGTTCAGTATCTAATTTATCTACTCCTGATTGCTTTTTTTATATTTCTGTCTTTCAGTGGTGATCTTCCACGTCTGAAAGACAGAAAGTACAGCAGTTCATGTTGAACCACTGCTATTATTAACTCTAATTTAGTTTGCCCTTTTAGTGCTGCTTATCTTAGTTTGGTACTTTTACTTATAAAATATTTTCTTTTAAAAAGACATGTTTTATATTTGGCTCAGAGAAATAGTGTTATTTAACAACAACAAAAACATCCTGGCTACAAATCACGGTCCAGTGCTACAGAATGTTTTTTTTGTTTGTTTTTTTGTTCGACTAGCTGATGTTTCATTAAATTAATATGGATGATAGCTAGCGCCTGTTTGTGTGTGTACGTGTACGTGCACATTTTTTCCATTAACCTTCTTATCAATCTGCCTATATGGGAGAAGGTCTGTGAGTGTATGATAATTTCCATTAGAGTGCTCATGTTATAATCGCAGTCTAATCACATACTGCGACCTTTCTGCATTTAGCGTTGTTTCTGGCTGCCTATGTAGTGCAAATTACTGTGAGTGGTGCTTCACTCCTATTAAAATCTCACCCCTGCTTATACTGCTTGTTACCTGCCACCAGCTTTTCACCTTTTTTTTTTTTTTTGACTTTTCAACAAGTTGTGCAGAGCTCAATTTGCATGTGCATGAATCGGTGACCTCCCACAGTGCTGAGAGGCTGTTTCAATTATTAGCAGATCCCTGCTGTGGGCAAAGTAGCTGTTATACATTTTCATATTGTGCCCGTATTTGCTAGGTTATGTGGCGATAAAGGTCCTCATTGGATTTAGTGTTAAAAATGGCTGTATCTTTACTTTTCTTTCTTATGCATCACATTAGACACACTGTCAGGAAACGCTGTTATTGCTTGTGCTGTTCCTATATTATATAGTAGTACTGTCAAGTTTTATCCAGTAATTCAATGTTTTTTTGCCCTATTATGAAAATGAAGCTTCCTCAAGTAGGTCTTAATAATAAACTCTTGACCGCACACAGGCTCTGACAGCCAAACAGAAAACTGTGTTGATACCCAGACAGAGCTCATTATAAAAGAAAAGTTGAAGACCTTAGCTTACCTTTACAGTCTAAAATATCTTTACCACTACGTCAATCTGATTAACTCGCTACACATGATTTAGTAGGACAAAGTGGCCAAAAAACTGATTATACACTGCGAAACAGATTTAGTTAGAGATCCTTCTAGCATGCTACATAAAAAATATATTCTTTTGGACAGGCTCATAAAAGCAGTGGTGGAAAGTTACTAATACATTCGCTACAGTACTTGAGGGAATTTTCTACATTTTCTTCTACTTTTTTAAGTGTAGTTCAATAGTGGTACTTTTACTCTATTTTGAGTTGTTTAAAAATAAATGATTTCACTTTGCTAGGTTTGCTTTTCACAAAAAGTACAGAGTACCAAAAAAAATCTATAAAATCATTTGTAAGATTAAAAAAAGACTGAAAATATTAAGCCTACTTATTTTTTTGCAGCTAAAGAGCATAAACAAAAATTAGCAGCTTCATCAGGGATGTGGCTAAGGAGGAAAAAAATAAGGACAATTCCAAGGGCCCATACCAATTATAGGCCCGCAGAGACCTGTTTTATTAGTTGTACCAGTGTGTAATGGTTGTGGTAGGGGGCCAAACCTCTTAGGCTGTATTTACACTGCATCAGATGTTTTTAATGACACATACATCTTCTTTTAAAATTTACCCATATTTAATATCTGCATTTACACTATACATGTCAAGACAACCCAAGGTAGACGTACTGACCAGAAAAGGAAGAAAAATGGACCAAGATGAAATGTTTATTTAGCATGTTTCTTCCACACCATATTTAAAGGTTGACAAAACAATGGTTTCTTTTAAGCGGCACCCTGTCCTACAAAACACTTACATGAGTAACTTTAGCTTATGGTTTTACTAAAAATTACCACAACAAAAACAACTAGACTTAAACATTATTAAAGACAAGTACAGTAAATGGTAATAAAATAAGTAAAAAAAAGTGCATTTCCTGTTCTCTTCACTTTTACTGTTCACTTTTACTGTAAACAAAACGGACTGTGTTTAAAAGGATACACAAAATAATTTGTGCACTATGAGCAGTACTGTAGCGCCCTGCATGTGCAGCACAGAAAACGGTACTGAGTTGAGATCACTTTTACATCTTCTTGCATCTGAATGGTTAAAAATCACATTTTACACACTGAAGTACTTTGTAACCCAGTAACTAGTAAAAACCCAGTAAAACTTATTTACTCTTACTTGAGTCATATAATCTTTCAGTACATTTACTTAAAGTGAATTATTACCTAATTAGCAATACTTTCACTTAAATCGTAGTTTTCAGTATAAATGATGAAATAATTATACTTTTAGCTTCCAGAAACATTCCAGAATCATTTGTGTTTCATGATGATTGTGTTACATTATGACTGGATGGTCAGGATTCCAGAAACACATTTTTGTCCATTTTCCCATTTATCCTCCTGGCACTCTCTATAGAACTATATATTTAGTTAAACTGTGCGTTCACAGTCTCCAGCACTGTCTAAAACCTGCTGAATAAATGCTTGAATAAATACAGCAAATAAAATACTGCGCAGGACGGGGGTGGGGGGTGTCCCTAGTTGCCTTTTTTTTCTGTTTGCAGTGAATCATGCTTGTCACAGCCTTGGGCTCCTCATCTTTGAACTTTGAACCCTTAATTGCAGGGTACACCTGCTACCATGACCAACAAAACAGGTGTGATCAATGAAACACAGAGTCATGCATTTAAGGCATCATTACAGGCTCTTTATCTGTCCATATGGCAGCTCCGCTAATGTTTCGGAAATAGCAAATTTATTTGATTATCTATGTTTTTTTTTGACAGTGTGCTAATTAATACTTGTTGCATCTATTCTTGTACGCTATGCTAACAACACCCTTTGTGTCTGAAAGCACAAAAAAACAATGGCAAAATGTATTTATAATGAAACTTCATTAAAGCTCCCAGAGCGAGGGTCAAACGGGGGTTTTGCTGTCTGCAGGTTAAAAAAAGTAAAGCTTCATGGCCATTTCCATAATTAGAGAAAAAAAGTAAAAAGCACAAAGGCAGGCGTCTCTGGGTGCACCAGAGACTCGATTTTAGACATCTGACTCCTGTTTGATGATAGGCAGAAGCCTTTGTCTCCCAAACAACAGTAGCCATGAAGTTGGCCTCTGTTGGCCCAGGGGAGACTGAGGGGGTGGGATCCCTAAGGCATGGCGCATCCTTGCTACGAATAAAGGTGACATAAATAAAAGCCTGGAAGAGAGGTTTATGCCTGGATACCCTTCCCTAAGGCACAGCTCTACAATAGGCAGTGGAGTATTGTAAATCAAGTGCTAGCTGTGTGTGTGTGTGTGTGTGAGAGAGAGAGAGAGAGAGAGAGAGAGAGAGAGAGAGAGAGAAGAGGAAGCACATTCTGGACAACATGAGAGCTGGAACATAGACAGTGTCTGTTTATGATTAAAAGGGTGTGGAGAAGAGAAAAGATGAGATGAGATGAGATGAGATGAGATGAAAGAAGAGAAGAGAAAAGAAGAAAAGACGGGAGAGGTGAAGAAGAAAGAACAGAAGAGAAGATGAGAGGAGAAAAGGAGAGGAAAGAAGAAAAAATGAGAAAAGATAAGACAAGAGAAAAGAAAAAAGAGAAAAGGAAAAATAGAAGAGCATAGAAACAGTAGACGAGAAAAGAAGAGGAAAAAAGACAAGAGAAGATGAGAGAAGAGAAGAGAAGAGAAGAGAAGAGAGGAGAGGAGAGGAGAGGAGAGGAGAGGGTGGTTCATGGTAATGTTTTAATGAGAGTGCTTAATGTACTAACGATCACTAGCAGGGGCAACTATCTTTGGCCACCCCTATTTTCTACATCATGTTGTCTGATGTTGATATTGATAAATACTGGGAAACACTAATTAAAACAAAAACACTAAATAGCTCTAATCAACTTAATTAATAAAAGCAATTTTTAAAAAGGTGGGTTTTCATCAGTTTCTTTAAAGTATTTAGTGTATAAAGTATTGCTGTAAAGATTTCTGGTCTAATTCAATGTGATGCCTTGTTTTCAATCCTTTCAAAACCATGCCAGTAAAAAAGGTTCTTGATCCTGTAAGTATATAAACAGTTAGTGTACATTTTTGTAGTAGGAATATATTGTATAAGTGTGGGATGTTTTTCTTCAATCCTCAAGTATCAGTACACAATGTGCAAGCGTAATAGTAATACTCAATTGGTGTTCCAGCACTGTTTATTCCCATAATGCTTCATTTAATGCTGAACGCTTTTACACTATTTGTGTTCAGCATCATTTTCTCCTTCTCTGCCCACTGTTGTTTATCTAGTCTGTCAGAGCTGGTTTATTCTATCGTCTCTTGGTTGGTGCTCCACTGCTTAGGACCCTATAGTAAAGATATCCATGTTGTAAACATGCTTCAGGAAAATTCCTTTCCTTCACTGGAGTCTTTCTAACTTTGCCTTAAGTATTCTATCTTAAGTTTTTCCCTACAGCATTCCAGGGCCGTCTCTGACAGTCTGATAGATATTTGAGATGAACCGCTTGTATCGTTTTCAGTCAGATTCCTGGTCTACCATGCCGTAGGGTAGGGGAAAAGGTGCAAGGGCATGAAAGAACAGTGATCTGTGATACATCATGCAATGTCTTCGATTGTATCTTATCTCTCATCTCATAGCTCCAGTGTCTGTGTATTTATTTGTTTCAGAATGTGTTTGAGAAGGTGTGACCGTGTTATTAAAGAGCCTTTAAAATAAAATTCCCCCCATTGCGTTTACTAAATTGAGGATGATTACCATCTTTTTGATTTAAATTTGCCGAAGTGTGAGGTCTTAATGTTGATTTTTTAAGTTTGAATCTCATTGACATTTAATCAAGGAGCAGGCGGGTTTTTAATTTCCATCCTTAGATCAGAAATTAATCTTGCTCTGCTTTAGTGCGCTGAGCTGAGAACTTGATAACATTGATTCATTCTGTTGCCTCACTCGCTTCCCAAAAGCCAATGAACTCACAAACTGTGATGTGGCAATTTGCATTTGATTCAACATGCAGAGCTGTTCAACGGATTTTATTTTGCATATTCAAAAGTAGTTATATACTATACCTAAATCTGGGTTGTTTTATTGGTACATTTGATATTTAAAACTAACAAGATGACTTTCAGAATAAGGAGCTTTAGGGAAAAAAAGGGTTAAAAATCCATTCTGAAAAATTACAAGATGAAATTTGGCTAGTTTTGTGTGGTAGCCAATGGCAGTCTTCCATTGACTAGACTAAGACTTAAGCAGATTTTTTTGGGTGCCACTGACCAGTAAAGACTCTAATTGCTGTCATCTCTCTTGAGAATCCTGTAGCAGTCTGTGGGAATTGGAAAAGTCATTTTCTCTCAAGGGAAACCAAATGATGGGGGCTCTGGTTTCCAAATGGGAAAAAAAAGCCAGATGCAGGGTATGTTGTTAGTGAGCTTGTCACACCATTGCAGGGCTAAATTACAACTTCTGCAAATCTCCAAGACGGAGTGCTGAGACTTTGGACATTTGGGGAACGATAGCATGCCAGCTTCAGTTATGATAATCACTAATAGGCAGCAGCTCTTCTGGTTTTCTGGCTACACCATAGCATAAAAAATCCCACAGCTAGCCAATTAGAAACTTTTTCTGTGTGAGGAAAACCTGACACTGCACCAAATGTGAAAAACACTTCATTAGATAATTAGGCGCTGGGGTCAGTTGTCAGCTTGATATTTGAGATCTAACATGAAACAGGTCAATGTAGGATTGCCAGTAATGTCTGCAAGCTAAGACACATGGGACCTGGCCCACTATTACACAGCAATTTTAAACCCTTTTAGAATGAAGCAGGTGAACAGTGGGACCTTTGCGCTTCACAGAGCGACAATTAAGAAGGACTCAAACAGTGAAGATTCAGAACAAAGACTGTGTGTGAGAAAGATACAGATAGAGGAAGAGAAAGAGCAGGCATAGCAGATCCAATACATTGGAAAACATCAGTAAATTGAGCATTTAAGCCTGAGCCTCTGTCTCTTGAGATGATGACAGCTGCCAATCAAATTCAGAGGCAAATCAATAAAGAGATATATTGCTATTTTCCACCAGCACCCTTGAAATCAATTAATCTATGAAACATAATCCTTTGTGTCCCCAAAGGGCTTATAGGTAATAGCAGTTCCTGATTTCTCAGGATTTTTGACTGCACACAATCAGACTGACAATTAAGTTAAATTTATTATATAAATGTTGATTTACAGTTCTATTTTATGTTTAAAAACAATTCACTAATGTATGATGTATACTGATTTGCTGTGATTTTCAAAGTTTGATTTGTGAGGGTTTTTTTTAAGTCCTGTTGTTTTCTAACGAAAATTAGCTGAATTACAATTTATCACAAACCAGCACATCCTGACCCCCTGAATCAATACCCCCTGAAGTATTGAAAAAAAAACCAAAATATAAATAAACTCAGTCCTGGTGGGCCGGTGTCGTGCAAAGTTAATTTTTAACCCTAATCAAACACACCTGAACTAGCTGATCTTGCTTGTATACTGAAACTTACAGGCAGGTGTGTTGAGGCAGGTTGAAGCTAAACTCCTTAGGACACCGGCCCACCTGGACCTAGTCTGGTGACACCTTGACACATTCAGTCAATTTATTTATAAATCTTTCTGTCAACTTAATGAATAAAAGACATTTTGGGACTATTACATGACTGTTTATATAATTGCAATTCGGTTTAGAACCCAATTACTAATCAAATAAGAATATATATTTTTATACTCTTCCCTTTTTATCTATTTCTTATACAATTTTAGATCATAGATAATGGGTTTTATGCATAAGCTTATTGCTTACTGATTAAGGCACTTTAAAAACCTGTGTCATCTTCATATTGCTGTTTCCCATTATGTGACACATACTCAAGGTTTAATTCTGAGCTTAGTTTCCATAATTTCCCTTTGGATGATGAAACACAAAAAAAGGAATTCACAATTTTAATGTCATTTCTTATTCGAGAGTCTGTAGTCACCACTTCACCGTGATGATTTAAACCAGCCATTGACTCCCACAGGACACCAACTACTGAAGGAAGAGGCTGTGTCTTCTTTATACCAGCAAAATAGCTATTCCACTTCACCACCAAGGCACTCATCTTTCGGATTTCTAGTTTTGTCTTGCTATTGTCACTAGACTGTGTGGCTTGCAGATGTAAAACAAGTCAGAAACACTTTGTCATAACAAAATAGCATTAGTACAACTATAAAAACAAAATATAATAAGTTTAACTAGATTAGAAAATAGAAGCTAGTTACTTTCAAATTTTTTAAATTTATTTGCATTTTTGGCATTTGGCAGACGTTTTTATCTACCATGACTTACCTTTATCCAGCTGAGCAGTTAAAAGTTAAGGGCCTTGCTCAGGGTCCCAGCAGTGGCAGCTTGGTGGTGCTCTGTCAGCTTTTAAAAATGGCACCTTTCAAACTGTGGTCTTTGCCTACAGATCTGCCGGTTTCCACTCGAGACCATCAGGATTTTGGAGCTAGTTTAGAACCAGAAACTTGGCATCAGCCCAGGATATTTTTAGTGTTGAAGCACAGCCCCGCTGGCTCTGGCAGTGGCCCCGCTGGAAAAGCAAATCAGTTAAGGGATCTAAAATACGGTCATAAATTATATGACTTTAGAAAAACTTATGACTTAAAACTACACTATGATTTGTGATCTAATGTAGCAGTATTGAGCTGTTCAAAGATGTGACTCAAAGCACAGTTGTACGTCGCTCTGGACAACATGCTGTAAATGTTAACGCAAATATTCTAGTAATATTAATGCTAATAAGCAACCTGTTTATACTGAGAATTGGTTCCTTAATTAAAGTGTTGCTGAGTCTATTGATCAGAAGGTTGATTTATTTTCATGAAAGGTTCAGATTGTAGTTCTGACTGCATAGATAATATATGTGCAATTATCCTATTATGTAATTGGTATGAAAATGTTCGCTGTAGGGAGATGTTTAACAGTTATGGAAGAAGACTTCAGTGTCAAGTGATTTTTTTTAATAATAAAAGGTTCTTGTCCAGAGGATTGCCGCTGGATAAAGTAACATGACAATATCCATTTTTTTAGTAATTTGGATATCAACAAACTAAATTAGTTTTATAAGCTATAACAGGAAGTTATAAATGAAAAGTCATAAAAATTAAATGTATCTGAAATAAATAATAGAGGAAAAAGAAATCTTATTCATTGAATTCTCACATTTTAAGTTGAAAAAGTGATTTTACAATTCTAAAAAAAAATTCTAATAATATACATTGTTTTAATGCAACATTTGTTTTTTACATAACAAAATTATCTATGAGTGGATATGCTAACAAATTAGACTATGTACATTATATTAACTTACATATTTTGAATGATAAATCTAATAGATCAAATGTTATATGTTGTAAATGTTATATTAATTTCAGTCGTACAAGGGCAAAAAAAATCATCTCCATCTGCCCTTCTGAGTTGCCTGCAGCCTAATGGCATCATTTGCACTTGCTGATGTGACACTGCCACAACTTTCCATTATAACACAATTACACGACTAAATTCATTGACTGCACACTTGTCTTCAGTTGAGTCCGGCAAATTTTTTAATGGGTTCCATAGTAAGCTGCATCCGTCATAGGAGAGATGAAATGTATTTAGAGGGAAACAACATCATGTTTTATTCAATTACACCCGATAGCTCAATTCATCAACTTTTGCAATTAAGTTAACCAGGCACATACATGAAATATGAGGACAATGCAAAGCAGGCTGGAAGCAAAGACTGCTGGTTGAACACGCGACCTTAAGAGCCTGATTGCCATCTAATGTGAATAAAATGAATTAAATTGTATTTTGTGGAAGGAATGAAGATAAATATTACATATGCATTAATGGAGGTCCGTCTAGCTTTTAGAGAGACATAATAAATAGCTAATGGTAAGTATTCCATTAGAGGGAAATTAATACTGACCAAAAATATAGTATCTCCCCTGGCTTCAGGTGGATTGTAAAAATGGCACTAAATAAGAATGTGTGCTCTTATGAATGCAAAATATTCTGTATACCTGTTTTGGGATTGAGATTGCTGCTGTTTGCCAGGCTGCTTTAGCAGTCTATTACTTGCAAGAGACATACAGTTGTTTGTTTGTGTGTGTGTGTGTGTGTGTCCCTCATCATCATGGGACATTTCTGATATTACTTTTTTCTTTTAATCACATGGAACACAACAGCTTATCTGAAATCAATGTCTTAGCCATGATTGCTGGTTTTCCTAACGCCTGAGGAGCTATCAAAATAATCAACTTTATTGACTTGTCAAACTTAGTGTGTCTAAAATTGAGAAAATTAGGGAAATATTTTATTTCATTTTATTTTTTGTATTTATCATATCATACATCTATTGTTTCGTTCCATTGTTCTTTTGTTATTGTACACGTTTCATTATTTCCTGAGCCTCTAAAGATTTGGGATCATCTACAATTAATCATCATCAAACCTTTAATTAATTTTACTTATGGGGCAGTTAATAAATTGGGGTTCAGTTAATAATTCCTAAAACACATATAGGCATATCAGGTGAATTAATTACCTTTAGTACCGTCTGTGTTTTCTCTACAAATTAAACCTTGATAATCTGTTTTTTTTTACATGTATTATGTGATATTATATGATATAATAATAATATGTCCAGTAAGTATATATATATATATATATATTATATATATATATATATATTTTAATCCTTTATCATTTTATTATTAACACCACATGCTAACTGGTAGTGGCATGGATTTCACAATTTTTTTTTTTTTTTTTTTAAATTTGTTAACATAATTCCAGAAGATTTTAGGTAGATTTTAATGGTGACCCAGAAGTTCAGATCTGGTGACTGAAAAGTCTGCTAAAGAATATTGAACAATTAGAAGATGAGTAAATTGTGGCTATGTATGCATGTAGTCAGCAACACTCATAGTCTGTGGCATTCAGGCAATGATTGATTGCCAAACTGGCCCATGAAAACATTCCCCAAATCATTTTAACATCTCCATCAGCTTAATCTGTTGATAAATGGCAATTGGGTCCATGCATTTCTTGTCATTGCATCTGTGTGCCTCAGCAGAAAGACTACATTTTTTTAAGTCTTTGACTCCAAGTCTACCCACTACAACCCTTTGATAACAGAAACAGAATTTAAGGTAAGCCTCTGCTGGTTTACATTTATTGAAGTGTTCAAAACTCTTTTCTTGGCTCACCACAATTTAACAAAGTGGTTATCTGTATCATTTCTGTAAGCTTGGGCCAGTCTGGCCATTTTCCTTAGCCCTTTCACATCAACAAGGTATCTCTGTCTTTAAAACTGCAACTTAGTAAAAGTGGGTTTTTTCCCTCATTCTGATGGTTAATCAGAATTCTAATCTGCTTCTATCATTTGCAGTGTATAAGTCAATTTTGAGCTTGCTTGGTCCCACATGGTAGTTCACCTGGACTTAATATGATCTACCAAAGTTTGTGATTGTGTCATTTTACAAACGAAATTTCTCTATATTTTATGAAATACAGTGCATACTCCCTCCTGATTGGAGCAATTATTAGGATAATTTAATCGGAACTTTTTGGTAGTATATGTATGTAACTGCATGTTGTGTTTTGTTGTGCAGTGTTTACATAGTAAACTATTAAAATATTTCAACATGCCAGTAACATTTATTTTAAAATATTTAACATACCGAAACTAATTAAGGTGTGCAGTGTAATGCTGCCAATTTCAGTTATTATTGATTTTTTACTATATTGTCAAACATAATTAGTTGGGGATGACTGTCAAATACAATTTTTTTTAAAAGTTATCCAATGTGATCAATTTTGATCCAGAGCACCAAGTAGATGTTTGCCTAGTTCATGTTTAATAGTGTCCTAAAAGTCAACACTAAACAAAGAAAAGTCACCTATTAAGCAAAATATTATAAAGCCATATCTTGGCAACAAATCATTGTATCTGTGATACAGTAATGTTTGAACCGCTTTTTGAAGAAAGAAAAATCATCTAGCTACAAAACTAAAGATTTAAAGCAAATGCTAGCATTTGTTCATCAGGTTTAACTGACTTTGGCCTATGTTTTCATACACAAATCACTCATTAGCATTGTTTTCACTGCTAACCACTGTTTCTACTCAAGAACCAAACACTGATCATTATTGTTTGTCTCAAGGAAACGTATTTGTTCAATGTTTTAAACACTTCTATGTGTGACCTTTTCCTTCATGTCTATTCTTCAACTATTTCCTACTAGTGTCTTTTATTAGCATTCTTGATAAAAATGATAGTACGTAGCACCACAACCAAAGCCTGCTTTTTTTTTAAACAAAATTTTAATTTGTAATTTTTACTCTTTTAGAATTATATTTATCATATTTTAATATGCAAATACGATGGGGCTTAATTGAATTTATAAAAAATAGTTGATGAGTTTAGTGGCAACTTCTGCTGACGTTAGCTGCTTTACCCTGAAGGAAATTAGCACTATTAGCATGAATTCATGAATTCCTCTTGTTAGCCTGGTCAGTAGTGTATCCTGAACAATGTTTTAGGACAAGGTTGTGATTAATTAACTGAATGCCCAGTTAACAGGGAATATTCCCAGAACTCAATAAAATAACCCTAATATAATGATAATAATTATCCAACTAAATGTTAAAACAAATCCGGTCATAAAATAACGTTCATTGAACTTTATTATAATGTTATCAATAGACAATAATTGTTTTGGGATGTTAGGAGAAAATGTTCTTAGGAAAATGTTCATGGAATGTCATTATTTGATGAATAAATTGAAAATGTTAAAAGAAAACGTTATCAGAACGTCACAAAATAACCTTAAAATAACCTTCCACCCACAGTTAGCAAACCTAGGGGTATTTCAAATTTTTATTCCCAAAAATAAAACAGAACGGTTGAGGGACATTTTTAGATTAGAAATGTGTAAAACTTTGATTAAAGGTTAAATTAAACGGCTGGTAGTGCAGAGCGCATAGTGTGTGTGTGGAGGGTTTAATGTGTTCCTGTCTCTTTAAGACGCTCTTCAGCGACACGAGCACTGAAGGGGGCGCGAAGCTGCAACCGTAGGCGCGCGCTGTGTGAAGCAGCTTTCGTTCGTTCATTCACACGAGAGATTCCGAGCGAGGACAGAGCGCGAGCGATACGAGCTACTTATGTAAATGAACAACTTATTTTAATTCAACAACTAGTCAGTTGATCTTGTTTAATAAAAAAAAAAAGAAAGTACAGAACATGGATGTTGGGTTTATTAATTCCTCGCGGTGCTGAAACAGAAAGCAGATCTGATGTAGAGTGGAGTTAAATGGACAGACGGGTAAAGGATGTGTGTGAGAGTCCGACTGATCCTACTGCGGTTTGAACTGTGAATTAAAACTGTTCGGTGTGTATTGGATGGAGTTGCTGATCTTCTTCAGAGTGAGTGTTTGGAAGTGAGTGAACGCTCTAACACTGCTGTGGATGCTGAGCGGACGCTAGTGCTCCGTTTCTATCAAGCCCAAACCGCGGGGTCGCAACAATAACTGCAGGGGTGATGGAGTTGCCCCGGACTTTACACGCTTTATCGGTTTTATGCACGCTCATCTGTGTACATGGTAAGTTCCAAATAAATAAAGTGTTTAGTGTTCAAATGAAACAGATTTATTGGCAAACTCGTAAAAAGTTCTTGGCGCCTACAGCTTTGGGCTTCATTCATATCGTGTTGGAACGACACTCAATAACGGTTTCTAGTATTTTGCGGTCGTTCTTGCGGGAATAAAATGATATGTGTTTACAGACTAGAGATAAAATGCATGAACAATAGAAGCGGTTTAAGATAATAATGCGCAAACTTACCCGCTACATTGAGGTTAATAATAAGACCCAGCGGTCCGGTGCGCATTGGTTTACAGCGGAAAGCTCGTTCTTCCGCCCGCAAAATTAAATGCGTTCACCAGCCCGGTCCAGATCACCACTTTTTCATAACAATGTACAAATTATTCGTTTAATTTAGTATTCTTTTCTCTCTTCTAAGTAAAACACAATTTAACAATAAATAGATAAATACAAATAAAATAAACAAGCAAAAAATAAAAAACCATTGGGCTGTAGAGTGTTTTAAAGCCTGTAATAATAACTTGTATTTAGCTTTATAATGTTACAAGTCTATATTAATATTTAACAAAAACTGAGCCTATATGTAAGTGGTAACACAATGTTGCACCACCATGTTGCCACTGCTGGGCCCCTGAGCAAGGCCCTCAACCCCCAATTGAAAGATCAAGCACCACCATGTTGCCACTGCTGGGCCCCTGAGCAAGGCCCTCAACCCCCAATTGCTCAGTTGTACAAAAAAAAAAGAGATAAAAGGGTGTCTGCCAAATGCTGTAAATACAGAGGAACACATTGCTTTTAAATTTATTTCTCTTAAATATTACCAAAAAAAGTTATTATGTAGCTTTTCCACTTTTCCCTGGTTCTTTTTATTATTTAACAGTTTATCTGGCTTAGCTTCTCAGCTATAGCTTTTTTTTATGAGGTAGTAAACACTGTGAGATCGGCCCCTGATCCACTAGCCAGCACGACCGTGTACTGAATCAGCTGGCTTCTCAGGGACCAAACAGGAAACCGAGCTTTCAAAAACGATACTTAATCGATGTAACATAAATTTTGTAGCCCAACTGTCTTAGTTTGTTAAACCTTCCACCACATACACACACCAAATCAGACCTGAACCTCTGTGCCTGTTTGAATCATAGGGCTGAGTAACCTTACAGGTTGTCTGAGTGTAGTGCGGATGGCCTACAGTCTCTTGATGTTCTCTGGAAGCTGTTTAAATGTACCAGTGGTATGCATGAACTCACTGCTGGCTATCTACACAACCCTTTTCACCTGATAAAGTAGCATTGAAAAAAAAAGAGAGGCTAGAGTTACACCTAAAGGGCTCGACTTTGTCATAGCCGTCTGCTCTTCTCCGGGGCAGTTTGGTGTATATGTATGTGAGTGTGTGTAACTAGAGGAGTTGCTGATGTTTCTTTTGAAGAGTTTTCAGATAGCCCTGAAACAGCTGTCACTTCACTCTTGATTGTTCTTAAACTAAAGGGAAGCTGTTCCACTGTGTATAATAATACGGTAAAGAGGAAAGGATTCTTAAAGGTGGACGTGAGAAAATGTTGGCCTGGAATGCAGGCCGTGTTTTATTTTTTCCCTACGGTAAAAACTATGTCTCTTTCTTTTAGTCTGAACAAACAGTTTAAAAGATTTACACTCCCTGTTTGTTAATATTTACTGATGTCTTGATGAGTGGGGAGGAGTGTGTGTTTGTCAGTTGTCCTGATCACAGTCTCACACAGCGAGTCCTCGTCTCTTGTCCGTATATACACAATGCGGTCTTGTCAGATAAAAAAAAAATAGTATCTCCAGTCGACTGTGCTCTGATGTCTCTGTTTGCAGCCCCCTGCACTCATGTCTTGGCTATCTGATCCACAGCAGGACACAATAGGACGTCCAGACCATCCTACTCTTTTCAACAAGTCCAGCGATAAAGCATTCTTTTACGTCAGCACCGTTTCAGACAGGCTTTATTGTTATTGAAGGAATATGAAATAAATTTCCATTTCAGCAAAGGTGTCCTTGTGAGTAAGGAGCACAAGTGCACCTTGCATTAAAAAGGTATTTTTACAGGTATTTTTAAAACTTCATCAAATTAATTTGATAAAAAGACGGATGTGTCAATCCTTTTAAAAAATACACTTGTTTAGGGTGATGTGGTGCTGAAGGGTTGAATAGGACCACAACACAAAGCATGAGCATTAATCTGTCGCTTCTGCGGCCCTGGCTGGCAGTTTAGGACTGCTTAGTGGCCACTGCACGTTATTTCCAGTTCTTGTTAAAGTGACCCCAGAAATACGAGGAAAATAGAAGGAACAAATCCTTGAGCCATCAACAGAACAGTGAAGTTAACAGCTTGAGTAGAGCTACGCTTTGTTTACATCGCTTCTTATTATAGTGCTGACATTTAGAGCTGTATGCAGCTTAAAATACAAAATGCAGTGACGTCGTGTTTTTATTGGCACAAAGGACAGCACTTTTGGTAAGGACAAGTATAAACGCCTGCATCTGATTTCTGGAATAGTTATCCAGAGCTTTGTTGGGATATAAGGACAAACTTTAATAGTGCAATAAATATTTTTGATATAAACTGACAGTAGTGTTACGGTGGACCGTGTCAAACAAATATCTTAGTACTTGAAGACAATTTTACATCGCACAAAAAGCATGATGTTGTTTTTTACTAGTGCTTAGCAACACAGTAACACACGTCCAGACGTGCTAGACTACCAACCCGAAGATTATTGGTTCGATTCCCAGCTCCACCATGCTACCACTGATGGGCCCCTGAGCAAGGCCCTTAACCCCTGATTGCTCAGTTGTATAAATAAGATAAATGTATGTTGCTCTGGATAACGGCGTCCGCCAAATGCTGTAAATGTAAATATATTAAATTAAATTAAAGGTTGGGTAATTATGTAACTAGCTATACGGAACAAATAAAAACAATTAGACATCAGACACTGCAACTAAAACACAAAAAGAGAGACCTAAAAATGTTGACAAAATGCTTTTTATTGACATTACAATATCTGCTTTTATTGGAATAATAATATCTCCACCTTTACAACTCCAGGTTTTTTTAAAATGCCTAAAAATGTTAATAACTCCTGGAAGCGAATCCAGTCAAGGACATCGCCATTATCTATATTTTTGTCTGGGGTTATTAAGCCTGCTGTTGTTTTTGGTGATATCTTTTTAAAAAGTATGATTACAAGCAAGACTACACAGTTTACAAGCCTCTTTGAAATAGATTCTGATAGTTGAGAAACAGCGATTATACTCCTTATTCTTGATGTGCCATTTTCCCCTGTCAGGCTCTGACGCTTCTCGGTATCAAAGTCAACCCTCTAAAACTGAGCTGTCTCCACTTCTCACACAGCAGGAGTGTGTTTTGTGTGTTTGCATACAATGAGTTTGTGTGCTGTCCTTTGAGGCCTCAGTGTATCATCTGAGATTCGGTGACTTTGTTTTCTTTCTCGTTGTTTGCTCGGCGGACTGAATAAACTCAACCGAGAGTGTGTTGCGCCTCTGAAGGACACTGTAAACAGTAGGCCTCAAGGCCATGTGTGTTCTCTCATCAGGAGCCTTGAAACTAATGACACAGTCTCTGTCTGCGCTCACAAACAGACACACAGCACACACTCCCTCAGCTCTCTTCACTCTCCACATTCGCACTATTCCTGCTTCCTTGGCTGTGATTTGTCAGCCGCCTCCTGCCACTGCCGTCAAATTTGAACAGGCTGGAAGAGCTTTTGAAGAGAAAAAAAAAATCCAGGCGCTTGGTTTTGCTAGGAGTTTCGAATGACGTTTAGGCTATTTGGCACAGGTTATTACTGGTAAGATTGTTGTTTATAGGTGTGCCAATGGAAATCGCAGCTTGTGAGTTGATTGTATTGATCGCCCAAAGCAGGGCAAAGTAAAGCTCAGACTTTCTTTATTTCAGGGTTGAGTACTTCAAGTGCTAGCAAGGTGAACCTTTATATTTCAGTGAACAAGCAGCATCAGACCAAATTTACCAGCCCTTTTCTAAAAAAAATGTATTCTTTAAGGATGGTGATGGACTGTTGGGCATTAACTAAATGTCCTGATGGGGAAAAAACACTAAGTGAAACTAAACTTAGCTGAAAATTGTAGCAATATTAAAATTCCTGCACTGGGAATTGTTGAATATGTGTAAAAACCTGACAAGTAAGCTTATTCATCCAAAGGAAGCACCCACATATATATAAAATACTAGGTGTGAAAGCACAGTTCTGCTTAATTGGTCGAGGTGTAACTTTCAAACTTTAAAGTTTCTTTAGCAAAGTATGTTCTCACAGATTAGTCCACTATAAACCATTTAAAACAAGATTTCCTCTGGGCTCTAATTTATGTGAATTTATGCACCGTACACAGTGTTTTTGGGGAGTTTAGGGGTTTTCCTGGCCCCTCATTTTGACCCATTTCCTGTGGTTATCATCCAGCATCAAGGAAACAGAAAATATCCTGGCTGTGATCTGTTATCTTCTGGAACAAATTCAGAGGGGAGAGGGTGCTTGGTGAAGGAGAACGTTAATGATGATCCATGAACTGCAGTGCAAATTAAGTATGCAGATACTAATGATATTGTGTCTGTTTTATAATCTATCAATCTACACAGTGCTGAAGTCCACGGTTGGTCTTCAAACCAACTGCTATGTTTAGAACAAAATATTTCAGGAAACCAGCAAAAACTTTCAGACCCAACACCCCCCTCCTCCAAACCAAACATGGCGGAAAGCAGGAAGTGCAGAGGTGGGATCCGTTGAGAGTAATCTGCTGCAACTGAGGAGGCTTGCTGGCCACCACTGGGACGACAGGAAACTGATGCTATCTGTGCCAGCTGTGGTATGCTGACTACTCTGGTATATGTCTCATTCTCCATAGTTAAATCACTGGAGAGATCTTTTTCAGGAGGCCCTTGTTCAAGCAGCTGCTTTGAGGTTCCACTGTCTTTGCTCATGCACAATTTAATATTCATACCCCACTTCTGCTCTTCTGGCATTTCCACAGGAACAATCAAGCCCCCCCTCCTGAGATATGTGATACCATCCACATATATTCCAGATGTATTTTTCATTAGCTTTGTTGAAGGCTAGAATTATACACGGTCAGAAGGAGAAGACTGCAAAGACTTGCTCTAGATGCTATCTACAGAACAGCCACTAGTGAGCAAATTTGAAGCTAAAAATGGTTAGGGGTAAAATTGTGCATTTCGATGTTTTGATTGCTTCAAGCATCTCTGAATTAGAAGAAAAGGCCAGAGGCAGTCTGGGCCATGTCTCAGCTACAGCTTAAGGAACAGGAGGTTTTCTTTTTCTGTAGATATCCCACAGAGAGTGGGAATGCAAGGTTACACTACCTTTCCTCACTATCTTCTGTTAAAGCACCCCAAAAAAATCAATAACTTCTACTGAAAACTACTAATACCCACTGGCTCCAGCTTTTGGATTTATATATATATATATATATATATATATATATATATATATATATATATATATATATATATATATTATATGTATTGCTGAGTTGCCAAAGCTTTAAGTAGCATTATGATAGAATTTTTGGTTCAAAAATTGATGCAATTAGAAACCTATGGGATGCATTTAATATTTAGTTACTCGTATTTAAGCTTAAATTATTCTTTAGACCTTCGCTTGAAATGAGTATGGACACTCATCAATAATGTTCCATACATTAGACTGACTTGTATCTCAAGGCTAGCTTTGAGTAATTATTAATCAACCACAATATTTAAATAATTTCCAAAGGCAAATTTTGGTCCCTTTTGCACATCCTTAAAACTGTCAAAATTACACTTTTAAAAAAGTTTAACTTAGAAAGGTTATTGCCTAGCTTTGAACTACATCAAAGCTCATGCAGCAGACAGACCCTGAACCCATTGCGGCATAAAATTTTAATTTTTGCGAGGATAACTGACACCTTGCTGTCTCCTCCTATTGGAATGCAAGATTCTATTTCCCCAAGTTTGTCAGAAGTCTGCTCTTAAGATACTCGAGAACTTCCGAAGGTGTTTATGTAAAAAAAATGGGGGTCACAGGATTTCCTGGCTGCTAGTTTGTTTAATCCATCCTTGGTTTTCTTGACTTGTTTGTCCCTGAGGAAAGCATGGTCTTTGTTGTGTAATTTTCTTTAAGTCATGTAACTGGTACATTTCATCCTCCCTCCTTCCTTCCTTAGTAAAGGAGCATAGCTTTATGGCCTTGGGTTTGTATTCTCATGCAAGTGCCCCTTTGTTGTGTGTGAGTGAAAAAAAAAGTTTGTCAAAGAAAGGGTGTTCAAGGCGACACCCCCACCTCCTAATTGAACGTCAGGCAATGAATGAACATTTGCAAATCAATTCCCAAAAACCAGGAGAAAAAGCAGAAGGAGGCAAACTGTAAAACAAGTAAGGTTCAGGGGGAGGGATGCTTATTGAAAAGAATTGCAGATGAAGCTGAAAAAAAAAGGAAAGTTAGCCTTCTGTGATGCCTTGGTGATAATTTCTCTTTTCCTGTTTAAAGCCCGGCTTGTCAGATGCACATACTGTATATTTTTTTTTCCAGTGCAATGCAACCGATGCTCCTGCTGTGATCACGCTTTCATTCCTGTCATGGATCAGTGCTTGCAAAATTAATTTAAAGGTGCAGTTAAGACATATCTTTATTAGTATTTAAGGCCTCCTAAGCCTGATATGTGAGAGAAGATAACAGAAATACTAATTAGAACTAGATTCTTAGATACAGTGTCTCTTAATTCTCTCAAAGGTCATTAGTCTTAAGTCTCTTCTGTATGTGTGCTTACCTCAAGGCTTTCATGCATGCATCAAAAAAGAACACAATTATTGGATTGACCTCTGACCTATTCCTGAATGGTTACCATGGAAATGTCATCTCCACACAGAATATTCAGCATGTTTGCATATCATTGGGCTTTTCCATTCATTGTTGTTAATTCCTTATTTTGCATTTGCATACAATATCACTATTGTTTAAACGAAGTTAGGCCTCAAGTGTAGCGTTCTTATGTCTTTTGTCGGTCTCGTTATATTCGGACACTTCTTGCCAGGCTATAAGTCATGGTGATTTGCGGGAGTCTTGTTTTGTAGAAATCTTATTCCGCCAAAGCTCCCACCCACCCCCAGAGATAAATCTGCTTACTGCTAAAAGCCCTTTCGGAGAGATCAGAGAAGTTGGCAGGACCCCGGCTTTATTCTCAGAGCTGGCATTCACATCCTGTCCTTGCATCGAGGCAACAAGGTCAAACATTCACTCAAGCGTAAGTGCTGTGGAAGTTTAGGGGCACTGGTGCTTGGGCTCAGCAATACTCCTGCATGCTCATTCACTCACACTGGCCAAATGTTCTTACACTAATGTCATGGCCCTACAATTGCAAATTCTACCCATAAGATAACAGTCAAAAGTCAACAGTTAAAATGAGCGTGTAGAAACTTGATTTGAACAAAATCCAAAAATCTGAACTGAATAGCTTTTTAATTTTGTATGCAGGGATGGAGAAATCATACATTTCTTAGTAGGCATATAACCACACCAATATTCTGCCCAGTCCCACATTTTGGTTGCACAGAACAGACAGACTGATGGATGTGAGCAACTTCATTATCTTCTTTAAACTGAATTTATAATGAATCACATCACGTTTGCTGTCTTGTAAAGCCAACTGGTCTTTGGACAATGGATGTTTTTTTTTGTTGTTTTAGTGTAACACAGTTAATATTTGCATCTGGTTAGTGCTATTGTTTTCCTTTTAACAGATTCAATCTACTTGCAACTGTTTGTAGTATGCAGAAGTTTTGTGACTGCTTGAAAAGGTATTGTTTTGCTTGGAAAGCTAAGCAAATGCATGTGAATTTAAAAGGTAGATTTTGTGCTTTTTGTGCTTGTTTAACCCACAAATCTACAAGTCCTCTTAAAGTATGTCCTTCTGGACAAGGGTACCTCAGAGGAATTGGCTAGTTGGGTACCTGCAAAATGTAAATGTAAATGTAAATAAACAAAATCCAAAGGATAATTTGTCACTCTCTGCAATACGAGCTGTTTAAGACTTCTTACAGTACATGACATTAACGTAAAAAAGTCTACGAGCGCTGTGAAAGGATGAATTTAGTGGGTGTGTTCTCATTTATTCTATGAGGATAGCTCAGCTATTCTTTTAAGAGATGTTGTTTATAGCATAATAACAGTCCCTGTTTTCCTAAGTGTGTATCACTCTGACAGTGTTCTAAATCTTGGCCTGTAAAAGTCTCCATATCTTTAAAAACACTGTTCTGTCCTTACACATTTAGTGTTCATTTTTCACAGAATTACAGCTATGCACCATGGTTTAAACCATGATAGTTCTTTTAAATTCTGGATCAGCGTCCCCTACATTTCTGTAACGATTTGCCTTCAGCTAGCCTTTATCCTGCAGCATCTATCCTGTTTAGCTCGTCTTACACTTACAAGTACTTTCCCTTTAAAGTCCCCTATGTTACATCTCCTCTGTGGCAGGTCTAGGCATTTGGCCTGTAATATTTATAAAGCTGCTTTCTGACTCCATGCCTGCTGAGCCGCTCCTCCACCCCCTGCCAACCACAGTCTGTTTAATGCTCTATATGTGTCTGTTAAAAGCTATTAGCCAAGCCTTGGTGGTCTTCTCTCACTTCACTCAGCAGGCCAGAAGGCTTTTTTTTTGTTTTCAGAAGCAGAAAGGGTAAAAAACTTGGGGATTCGATGTTGAGCTAGTCTGTAGGTAACTTGGTGGTTAGAATTCTGCTCTATAATGTACTTACTCCTTTAAAAACCTCTCTGAAAAACATGGAAATAATGGAAAAATGTTTTTAAGTGGTTTCAATTTGACAAGAAATAGACTTTCTTTCAACTGCAGGTTGAGTGGGATACCAGAAATTTGGCCTTATCCTCTCGATCTCATTTGCCCTTTGTTCATAATCCTATCAAGCACTGGGAGATTTAGTGGCAGGGGAAGGTATTTGCCCAGTGGAACTGAAACTGTTTTATCAGAAACATCTTACACCTGGGTATGTCAGGAGCATCCCAATGCTTTTAGCCTTTCTACCAGAATTCTGGGCTTCTGTCCATACAAAGCGTAAAGCATATTATTAACCGTGTTGTAATTATAATCATCAGAAACAATTTAGCAAGCAGGTTGACAGTCACTACGTGCAAAGGGTTTCGATTTTTTTTTTTTTTTTTATCTTTCTCACTGGTTAAAAATGTTTTTTAAATATGCAGCTGAAACCCAGCACTTTTATTTATTCAAATTAGATTAGAAAAAAATCAATTTAAAAACCTTTTGAAAATCAGATGAATTTATGCCCCTCTTTTTAAACACAAGACAGAATTACCTCTGTGATCCTCTTCCACGTTCCTCCCACGGCAAAGCTTATCTAAGGTAGCCGTTAAATGTGAAGCGTGTCGTTTCCTGACACCAAATTTAAAGACTATACATCAGAACCATGCATATATAATGTGACTTTATTTTACTCAGCCAAGTCCTCCCAGAAATAGAATTTTTTTTTCCATTCATGCCAATCACCGTTTGTTTAAATAGCCTGCAGAGAGCCGGCATTCAGATTGTCGACTTAAGTGTTTATGACTTTTCGTCTTGATATGTTTTATTAATATTAAATAAGTCTGACAGTGAATTAACCTGTAATAATGAACTATAATGAATCAAATTTGACCAGTATTTAACCAACATGATAAATTTGGTTGTTCTACACACTCCTTTTGATTCATGAATCCTTTCTTATTGCAGGATCGCGGCCGAGGTTGGAGGATGCACCTCCGCGAATCGTAGAGCATCCGTCAGACTTGATTGTATCGAAGGGGGAGCCAGCAACACTAAACTGTAAGGCTGAAGGCCGACCGACACCCATGGTGGAGTGGTATAAAGACGGAGAAAGGGTGGAGACAGACCGCGAGGACCCTCGCTCGCACCGCATGCTACTCCCTACAGGTTCGCTTTTCTTCCTCAGGATTGTACACGGACGTCGGAGCAAACCTGATGAAGGCGTCTACGTGTGTGTAGCCCGGAACTACCTGGGAGAAGCCGTCAGTCGCAACGCGTCTTTAGAAGTTGCAAGTAAGCTGGAATGTTTGATTCTTTCCATTTCCCTGCTTTTTTTTTTGTTATTCAGGTCAATGAACTGTGCAGTTGCAGTAAGTAAAAGTACCTGGACTTGTTTTATATTCATGGTGATATTTTGGTGCTTATCCCAGGGGCTTCATTTGAACACTTTCATCCTGTCTCTTTTATTCGTTTTCTTTGGGTATTCTTTACCCTTTATGTCTTCTCTGCCTTCCTGACATCACACAACTTTTTTTAGCTAATCATTTATCTTTAGTTTTTTTCGCATCCTATTGTAAAGGTGAATACGGGTTTAATTAGATTTATGCATCGGTGATATAATGATTTGATCATCTCTGCATGATACTGCATTACCTTGCCATGATATTCACAAGTTTATGGTTAAATTATATTAAATTATACTATATCAGATTATACAACGTTTCAAAATGACATTTTGCATAGGATCGTCACGATTTTACATAATCATTTTAAAAAGGACAGGCTTCCTGTATCCAATATAGGAGGGGAATATAAAAGAGGTAAGCTGGTTCAATCTGTAGTCATTTGCCCAGATGTTTGCGTCCATACAATATTTAAATATTATTAGCAAAACATAACTATACAATACTTATTACAGATAAAACCAACTTTAATTTACACACTGTGACAGTGTTTGGATTCGTAGAATCAAAATAGATAGACAGTAATAGAACGTGTGAAAGAAAGTTAAAAAAAGAATGCAAGATATATGTAAAGCTGGCTGCTTTGCTGGTAACAGATGTTTGCTCAAGCCACGTCTAAGCTCTCATGGAACATCTCCAGCTCCTAACAGACGGATATCTCATAACCAGCATGATATAATCAAATATGGATGACACGATTCGATTACCGTCATTTGATTATCGAGTAGCCAGATGTTGATTTTTATAAAATCTAAAATAGTGTCTTTATTTAAAAAGCCAAAAAATATAAGGGCAATTTTTTGTCTGAGATTTATTGAAAACGGAGCCAGAGTGTTGAGTTGGACTGAGTTTTACTTAAAGTGACTGACAGTCTTCTGTTTGAACAACTCAGTCAGTGTTTACTTACTGTCTTTAGAGACATGGTGTAGCACTGAATCCGTGTTGGTTGCCCTCAAGACAGACTGTTTAAACACTCTACCATCTGCTGAATGTGGTAGATGAGGGGTAATATGCTTCACTCACTACCACTCCCAGGAGAGAAAGAGAGAGAGAGAGAAAGAGAGAGAGAGACGGGTGGTCTGCCAAACTAAAATAGTGTTTCTGGATAGTTAAGAATTCAGAAAATTACAGCCTTCTCTTTTATGCTGTATGTTCCTGGCAAATTGAATCACTTTAACTTCAGTCCAAGAAATCTATTTTTCTCTCAGCAGATTTCTATGACTTGTATAGCTTATCTAATAAACATGATTAGCTGCTTTCGATTCTTTTTGGGTTGTATACGGTTTAGCAAATACACAAACTGGCCGCTTATTTGTTATTCAACTCTTCACCTCTGTTATGCAACACGATAATAAATCTAAATCTGGCCTAACGATATCTCAGAAAAATCCGAATCTATATTTGCAGTGTTCAATGAAACGTGCGTCGCCACATATCGCTTCCCAGGCTCATTTGCAGGTTCATTCTGAGTTCATGGGGATGTTTGCTGAGTTAAATTATGAGCACTTCTAATCAGAGAGCTGAATCGAAATAACAGACAGGGGATTTTCTAATCAGCAGTGTCCGTACAAAATTACCTTCAGATAAAATAATCCGTAAGTGTTTTATTTTTAAAACCATCATATCCAAATCAAATGATTGGAGATCGCAGAGAACCTGGCTGGATATGTCCTTTGTTGTCCAATTACAAATCCCATAATGTTTATTTTAAAAAAATGGTTGCTTAGGAAAAGCATGACACAGTCTGATTGTAAATTTTAGTTTGAACCTGAAACTGTTTGGATTGAGGGTTTTTATATATATTGATCTCTCTAATTACAGCATATTTGTTTAAGGCCTTTGGTAACACATTAACAATATGGTATCATAATCATGGCTCTAACCTTCCTATACAGTGAGGGAAAAATATTTGATCATACACATTGTGTATCATGTACATTTGACTTGGGACAGACAGAATAACAACAACAAAAAAAACATCCAGAAAGACACATTTCAAAAAAGTTATTTGCATTGTAATGAGTGAAATAAGTATTTGATCCCCTATCAATCATTAAGATTTCTGGCTATCAGTTGTCTTTTATACAGATGATCATGTTAAGCTTAGGAGCACTATCTTAAAGGTACTCCCTTAAAGGGACACTCTTAATCTCACCTTGGTACCTAAAAACACCTGTAGACAGAAGCAGTCAACCAATCAGATTCGAAACTGTCCACCAAGACCAAATAGCTAGACCTACACAAGGCTGGAAGAAACTACAAGACCATCACCAAGCAGCTCGGTGAGAAGGTGACAACAGTTGGTATGATCATTCACAAATGAGGCTCGGTCTCGGTCTGAGGCTCGATACAAAATTTGACCTCATGGAGTTTTAGGGATGATTATAACTGTGAATCAACCCAGAACTAGTTGCCAATCTGTGAATCTTGTCAGTGATCTAAAGGCAGCTGCGACACACTGCAGTGTGAAGGACTAAAATCCTGCACAAGAACTCACATGTACAGGCCCACCTGAAGTTTGCCAATTGGTTCAGAGGAGAACTGGGGGAATTGTTAGCTCAGTGGTTAAGGTGTTGGACTGTTGATCTAAAAATAGTGGGCCTTAATGTCAACCTTTATAGCCTTTATGCAAGTAGAAGGACAAAACTGGTGGCCAGCTACAAAAAAACTCTGTGATTGCCAACAAGGATTTTGCCACTAAGTATTAAGTCATTAATATGCAAAATAATTTATAACTTTTTTAAAATGTGTTTTATTGACAGTTTTTGTTGTTATTCTGTCTCTTATTCTTCGTCTAAACCCCTAATTAAAATTATAGACTCATCATTTCAGTGTCAAAATCAGCAGGGGATCGAATATGGGGTGTATGATTTAAATTATCTAGTTGCCCTACGCTGATGTTCCCCTTACTAAATACAGACCTGACCTGTTTTACACTAATTTTTATCATATATATGTTTGACATTAAAGAGGGCACTTACCTGTGACATAATTAGTGTAAGACCGTTAAGTGGCTTATTACTTTAATAAAATAATGAGTAACAATTATAAGACACTAGATTATTAAAACAGTATTAATCCAGTGATTTATAATTAATTTAAATATTTACAACTTTTCCTAGAAAAAATATAAATACATGTAATTATTTTGATAAGTCCTAAAACAAAGACTGAAAGACTTAGAACAGGTCTTCTTTCTGCCTCTTCAGAGAGAGAGAAAATTTGAAATTTAAATTTACATTGTTCTGCACAATGAGAGGGACATGACATAATGAGATCATTTAAAATCAGCCAGATATACAGTGGATGTCTTCCATACTGGGGTGATCTTGCTTTTACATTGAAGCACAATGTCCATTTAGTCAAGAGCCCCTATAAGCACTGGCAGTTGTGTTGATCAAACGAAATGCCCCATATGGCCAATTCTTTATGTTCATTGTTAAGTTGTCTCAGGTTAATAGTGAAGTGATTGAGTAAGGCCCATAGGCCAACTTTAGATTGGTGGCAGCATTCTGAAGAAAGACAGTGTGAGGGGAGTGATTTGAAACATGGGGCAACTCACTGCCAGTGCTGGCATGGCATCACGGAGCCTCATGCCAGCTTGGCACTAAGCCAGAAGGCAGGTGGCAGGCAGGAGCTGAGGGGCATAGGGCTCTTCAGCTGCTGCTTGGGTCTGCCACACTGCTGGTGTAGGGCACAGGAGGTGGAGCCCATGGGAGGAGATGTGGTGGAAAAGGAGGTAGGAGTCAGTGAGAGGGAGAAGGACTGAAAGCAAGTGAGAGAAAGAGAGAGAGAGAGAGGTGAGAAGAGGAGTGGAGCGAGGACCTCAAATGCCAAACGGCTCCATCTGGCAGCAGCAGGCAGCATGTTGTACATTATGGGGGCACTGATGAGAGGCGTTTTAGAGAGCAGCGACAGGCAGAGGCTCAGTGTGTGGGAGTGCACACTCAGTTACTCTGCTGAGCATTTTCCTACCATTTCTGTAAGATAATATTTATGAGAGTGAGGGTATTTTCATGTGATACTCTTAGATAAATGAGGGGCAGTGTAGATTATATAAAGCTGTATGAACAGTATGAACAGTAGCTGCTTTGCAGTAAAGTAAGGATGAAAATGTGACTGTTCTTGCTAGCCCATGTCCATTTAGTATAGTTTCTGAAAGGTTACTGTGATTCAAGCTGGTAATGTTATTGACGTCCATGGTTTGTATACCTGACAGAGCTTCATTTGGGTATCATACCAATACCTTTATGGATGGGTTGCTATTTTCAATGTCGGTGCCGCCTCAAAGAACCTAAAAACCTGAAAGCACATATAATTTAACTGCAGTAAATAGCTGACACCAAGATAAACCGATAATATTACACGACTCGTTGCAACCCTGACTCGAAGCATTGGTGCTAAATTATAATACGGTATTTGGACAAGTGACTAGAGCAAGTCATAGTCATGTCTGAAAAGACCTTCTGAAAAGAGTTTATGTGGAGGTCAGGGCTGATTTCCATGGGAACAGGTGAGGGCAAAGTGGCAGCTGTCCCAAGATATGCTAAGAATGAACGAAAGGAAAACCTGAGAATGTTTTGATTGGATGAAAGTGCAGATTTTCTCACATTGTGGAATTTTACTTGTAATAACCACCGAAAATTTTAAATAAATATTCTTATTTATTAACAATAGTTTAATAGTATTTTACTATCAATGAAAGTAAATACAATCCCATCATTTTTAATAAATATTGATAAATATTAATGTGACAATAATTTTACAAGAAATAAGCTGTTACTTGTAATTTAGACAATATCAAACGTATAATACATAAATCCAAAGACAAGATTAAAATCTCAGGCCAACTAATCAAACAGAGACACGGAAAATCATTAGGTAAGGTAATTAACCAATCATAGCAGGGCATTAATAAAATACATGACATAAGAAAATAATTGAAACATAGAAAAACCCGAGCTAACATTCTAACATGTTTACACCAAGTCATTTTTGTAAGAGTGTTTAGCACAAATAAGCCTGTTCTGGTGTGTGAGTGCAAATTGCTGCCATATATGACTTAACACCTACATCTCAATTGTCTTTCATGTTGTTTCGAGTAGCCATTACAGACAACAGAGCAGCCTGTGAAATTCAGTGTAAGGTTGTTTTATGGTTCAAGAACACTCTGTTGTGTTTTTACAGCGGTTTAAAAATTTTAGGTAGAGCTATTCAACTCACGTTTGTAAAGCCCCTGTTATCTAAAATTCATATTTATTGCTAAAAACTTGGATGGATGTAAATAAAAGGAATTGAAGATTTGTAATTCTGATTATATGTTTATTAAAGCCTTATTCATTTATTTATTAGTTTATAATGATACAAAATAAAGTGCCTGCAAGGGGGTATCAAAAAGATTCAAGACACGCCAACAGATGGCAGCACAAAGCAGCAGGCTGCAAACACAGTCACAGGGAGCATAGTCTTGCGCTTAGCCTTGCGCTGCCATCTGTTGGCGCGTCTTGAAACTTTTTTATATCATCACGTAAAAGATTTATAAAAAAGTCACTGTATGGCTATGACTGTTATAAATTGTTAATTGTGTTTACTGACATTTAGTTTAATTTCACTGAAATACTTCATGTCTGGATTGGCTCGTCTACCAGTTGATAGAGTTTTTTTCATTCTGAAGTATTGTATTTTAGCCAGGCTCTGTGGGGTCTTGGGGTTCGGAAAGGTCTCTTGGGGATTAGGCAGGGTCGACAAGACAGATAAGACTGTCGACTTTCAGGTCAGCTAGGCCAGAGAAAAAGTGACTTATGTTCACCAGCGCATACACTTTCCTCCAGGGCTGACTGTCTTCAGCTGTATAAACCCAGAGAGTGCGGCAAACAGGATTGTTTTGAGCTGTTGGAATCCCTTTAAGGTTATAAGGTTTTGGTGGCAGAAGAAATATTAAAGCATTTCGGTTTTAGTGTGTTAGTCTTAATGGTTCCGATTTATTTAGCGATTATAAAATGAATAAATAAAATCTAAGCAGTGTTTTTTACTTTAAGAAGTTCAGTTGAAAAAGTGCAGCTCTTTTGCATAATTAAGGTTAATCAAAATCATCCTGCATTGTTATTCTGTGATAAACATGGACTTTGACATTGTCTTATTTTTTAGTATGGTGTGGACCGCGGCAGTTTTGCACCCAGTCTGACCCTCTGTGTGTGTCCAAGCACCAGTAATGAGATCGCTTAGCCTGGTGGGCCATAAGGGTCAGGGAGACTGCTGACAGGGTGGGGTCACACGGACAGAGGAAGTCTCGTCCCTTGTATAGCCTACGTACTTAATTAAAGCAGGGACTAGAGCACCCAGACGGCACTGCTGACTGATAAATAGAGAGAAAAAGAGGGAGGCAAATGGATCAGGGCTGAGAGTGAGGGTGGTGGTGGCTAAGCTGAGATTTTAACAGGTGGTGTGAGGCGGAGCACAAACAGCCCCCTGTTCGATACCACCGCATCTGTTGGGTCGAGGTTACAGGCAGAGCATACTGGACACGCAAAACAATATAACATTGCTCTGACTCAGGCACCATGACGACTTATGTCCTTTTGTTACAGCTTTGTCTTCCTCTCTCGCTCTCACACACAAGCACTCACACACATATACAGAGAATTAATCAAGCATATTCTTTATAGGTTTGGAGGAGATTGGGGTGGAGACTAGCCACACATTAGGACAAAATTCAATTATTACTCCAGCGAATATTAAAGTTCAGTATGTTAGTTTGCAACACACACTTTAAACAGCATTTGGCTCCTTGTTACTAATTTTGTTTAGACTTGAGTCAATACAAATTAGCAAACAAGAAAACGGCAATAAATGAAACAAACATTCTGAGTAGAAGTTGTTGAACTGGGTTCTTAAAGTGGTTTCAAGCTGTGCATGTTTGATTACTGCTAAAACGTGTAGTTTGTGCCCCAAAAGATTATTGCAGTAATAGCAGTTTATTATTACAATTATTATTACACCATTTATACCATCTTACTCGTTATTATTCATATAATGCCGAAGTACCATGGACGTTTCATTGATTCAGAATATTTTGCTGAATATTTAAAGAAGAGACCTTTGTGGATAATCACATTTTTTCCCTTTCCAACAGTAAAGGTTTGAGCTTGAATAGTAGTCTATGTTAAATAAACCTTTTCAATTTAAACAGCTCCAAGATAATTGCTGAGGCACGTATGCTGCTGAAACTGTTTTCTGGTGTTTGTGTTGTTATGGTGTAGTTATCAGGCCTTATAGACAGTAAGTTCATTTTGTGCACGCTTCAAAAGGCTGCACAGACAGTAGCTCTGGAATTGGATGATTGATTGCTTTTCTCTTGCTGGCAGTGCCAACAGCAGTGTAAGTGAAGGCGAGCAGGCGAGGCGCCAAATTATAGCTCTTAGTTTAATGCACACACTTGCAAACCTGCACGACCCACAACAGCTCATTTACATACGGTCCACATGTTTAATCACATGGCTTTTATACTGAATATGTAATTACAAGCACGCATGAAGTTCACCCCTTACAATCATAATTATGTGAATAAAATGATTTCACATCTGTAAAAAAAAGTGTGAAAAAAATTTATTATGATTAAAACAGGTGCAAATAAATAATTTCTGTATAAAAGACATTAAAGTTGATCAGTGGAGAATGAAAGGAAAATTAAGTGAATAATGGGTTGAATATAAATATAGAAAATGTATATTTTATATAAATATATACTAAATAAATAGTAAAGAAAAACAAAAATTAAAAAAAAATTAAGTGGAAAAAAATCACTGTAAAAATATACGGTATAGAAATTATCAAAATATTCTTATGAAATAAAATTTATATTATTTAATAATATATAAACATATGTAAAATTATAATTACATAAAATAAATAAATTAGGTAAAACAACATAAAAACAGCTGCATTCAGTTTAAATGCGTATCACATGAAGTGTGTAAAAACCAGATGCTCTTTCTTGGGCAATTTTTCTGCAAAATTATACACTTATTTTCTCTTGGTATCTTGGAGGAATTCCAACGACTAATTAGCCTTAGAAAATTCCAATAGATTTCTTAGCAAGTGAATTGACAGTGTTTGTGTGCTACAGATGCAAAACATTTTACACAATTATGAAAATTATTTCAATCCTTCCTGATTTTAGCTTTAATGGCATAATAGTGGCAGGACCATTTTTAATCCCCAACAGACAAATCAGTGGCGCACACTAGAAGCAGGGCTGATAATACTGTCCCATTACACAGCTACACAGCTACATCATATGTCTTGAAATGAAGAAGGCAGGATAATCAAGTATCATTTCCTAAAGAGCCTTTCCTTTTCTGTCTGGGTACATTAATGGTGTCTGTACCAGGCCTCTGATGGCTTTAAGATGTTTGAAGTAGGTACATTAAAACCTAAATGATCGGATAGTTAACAATAAAACCCCTATAATAACAGGACCCAGAACAGAAAGTTGGTCTTGTTATTTGCTCAGAATTGTTATCCATATAATTCTAAGGTCTGTCACTTTTACTTGGTCCGAACCCTGTCTTTTGACATGTGCTCAACCCCTGGAAGGGTTAGAGGAGAAGTAAAAACAGGTTCATACATCAAAACGTGAATTTGAGACTTTATCCCTACTTCCTTGGGCAATTATTGCCTGTTTTTTGACAAAGTACATTATGATTATATGTTTATAAAGCTCATATTTTTATAGACCACTTGGCTGTGCATGAAGTGACAAAATGCCAAAACACCAACACAGTTTATGACTCGACGTTTACTATATCTCAAGTCAACTCTGTGCTTAAGTATGTTATCCTTAGTGAAAGAGGCGTGGTCGTTATACCTGTTAGTTTCTGTGTGGCCTTCATGCTTGTTAGTCCGATTGATGGAGGTGTGGCCTCCAAGGGATGACTTCAGGGCTTATAAGTTCCAGTGAAAATGGGGTGGTCGCTCTAATCCATAGTCCCTGTGAGAAAGGTGTGCTCTCTGTATTTGTTAGGCTTAAGAAAGGAGGCACGATTTCCATATATGTTGGTTTACATAATAGCAGACGAATAGCGGCATGGCCCCTGTATCCGTTTAGCCAAGTAGAGAGGGCATGGTCTATGTTTCAGTTGGTCTACATAATAGAGGCTTGGCCCCTGTATCCGTTTAGCCTAGAGAAAGAAGGCGTGGAATCTATATCTGTTATGCCGAAAAAAAAGAGCATTGGTCACCGTATTTGTTTGGCTGAGGGGAGAAGGTGTGGTATTTGTGCTTATACTGCATTTGTCTAGAGATTGTAACTCAGTGTTCCCAAACTGCCAGGTGTGAAGTAAGTCTTTATTTGTCACAAATTCATTATTCTTTTTTTTGTGTACTGCAGCTTAGGAAGTTAAACGAATAGGGTCAGCCATGATACAGCCCCCCCCTAAAGCAGAGAGGGCTGATGGCCTTGCCTAAAGGCCCAACTGCGGCAGCTAGTGAGTGGTGGGGGTTGAACCTCAGTCCTCTGATCAACAACCCTTAACTATTTAAGCTACCACTGCCCCAACAATAACAAATAAATCAACCTTTCAAGTCAAAGTTCCTCTTTGGGTACCACAAGTGACACTGAATTAACACATTATCAACAATAGCGTTTCTTACTTTAGAAGTTGAAATTGCTCCACCTCTGAGGTGGCATTATTAGACCCAGTAAACCTCCCAAATATCATTTTAAAGTAAACATTTGCCACAATTATTTTTGTTTGTATTACAATAATTTAACATTTCGTTCACATTTCACATTCCAAATGTCTGTTGCGTTATATCGTTGTTGCAAGTGGATGTATGCAATATATCAACTCATCACACACCCTTAGTCCACTTCGCTGCCAATGTGCAGATGGATGTATCAATGTTCACTGTCAGTAAAAGAGCAGTTAATTCTGGTTGTTTTAGTCCACCCAGATGGCCATGTGGCAGTAAACAGGGTTAAAGTGGGACATCTGAGGGTGAAGGGGGGACTCGGGTGATGAACAGTTGCCTGCACCTCGTCCTATTCACTCACCATCATCATTTAGCCTCAGCCCCATCACTAGATTAAAATAATCCTTCTCTCACAGACGGTGTCTGTTCCACCCACCACGTGTCACACATGTTGAATTAGGCCTCTTCTTTAATTGACCTAATGTTGGGGGTATCTACATACAAAAAGAGTGGCGTTTGGGGGTTTTAGAGGCTTCTCTTTTCCTCTCATAAAACAGCTTCCTTTCCTCCCTCCTTTTTTACTCATCAATGCCACATTTGTTTTTACTCAGCCGTTAGCGATTTAGCCTTCTGTCAAATATTGTTTAGATAATCGAAGTCCTCACATGGCTAAAAACAACTGAAGTGTACAGTAGAGTGTGTGTGTGTGTGTGTCTTTGTTTGTCCTACACATTTTGACCGCCCGTAGAGCAGGCCTCATCTCCCTTAAGCAGTAGTCTTTTGAAGTAGAACTGTGACTTTTTTGAGCCTCTTTACAAAACAGCTAGGGAAAAAGAGCAAGTAAAGTTTACTCACTTACTTTCTAATCGACATTCCTACCTCCTCTTCAAAGACTAGAAAATGTGAAGCTTGTCATCGTCGATTAGTGAGAATCTACTTGCTCCGATTATTTATGCAGAAGCTGACTTTATGGCCCTCAAGTTAAGCCAAAGTAAGGAACTATCATCAGACAGCCTGAATTTCCAGGGATCTGCTGCAGTCTGTGAGATAAAGTTTTGTTGTGTGTGACAGACATTTTACCTTTGGGGTCAGTATTCAAATTTCATCAGTGAGAAACGGTTGCGGTGTCACCTCAGTAAACAGAACTGAGCTGACACAGGATGCCAGAGGAATTCTGGGAACAGAATTTAGTAAACTTATTTAGTTTGGATCGAGTGAGATGCGCTACTTTAAGAGTGTTGGATGGAACACATTTGGTGTGTGTGTGTGTGTGCACGTTTGTTTATTACTAAAATGGATTACACCAGGTCTCCTTGTCTCGCGTAGCCAGATCTTCAGACTGACAGAAGAAGGTCTGGGAACCTTGGCCACTTTAAATGGCTAAGGCCCGCCCAAAAGGACGTATGACTGACAGGTTCGTTTTGTGCATGTCATGTTAAGGGGTGTGGAAATTTACACACCATAACAGACCGGTATGCAACAGGTAAAATTCTTCGGAATCCAGCATTTAATCGATTTTGATTAATGCCTATTGCCACCAGTGTAAAGGCAACAGCTCACTCCATCAATCAGACAACTTTGGGTAGTTTCAAGGCCAACCGTTAAGTCCTGTACACTTCAACCAATCACACGGCGACCTCGAAACTTCCGAGTGTGCCGTATGCATCAGATGTTCAGCCAGAATTCTTATTTGAGTTTGGGTTTTTCACTTTTTCCCCAATTTGTGTTAGCTTAAACCAGTCTGACTATTTTTACTTATAAACACACAGTTTCCATCTGCAGAACTGCTCTCTAAATGATTTTTTTTCTTTTCACACCATCCTGTAAATTTCAGAGAGATTCCCAATTAGCAGACTTATTCCTTTACAACCTTGTGTTTGTCAACGTCAGGAAACTTATTACTTTATAAAGAGAGCTTTATTGTCGTTTTTAGTTATTTGATATTGACGTTACTTAAAGCTCTTGGCAAATATTTGATCATGTATCAATATATGTATATAACCACCTTAAACACTTTAATTCGGTATTCAGTTCATCAGGGGTTTACATGTGATTTATTTATTAGCAAGTCCACATAAAGTAATAGTTTTGTTTGGCAATAAGTAGTCTGACTAGACTAAACATTGGTACTTAATGTAAGGAAAGTGGTAGCACTATTAACACATCTGGTGGGAAAAATCCACTACTATCTAAAATCTAAATCTACTATCTAAAACCGCTACTGTTGTCCCGGGGCTATTGTAACTTCTAATGGAGCTAACAAAATGTATTTCCTTCATATAGGAAGAAAAAATATACTTTAACGCTTTTGCATTCTCTCAGAAATAGCGTTGGGCATTATGTTGTCTGTAATTTTTAGGCATCAGGGAGCCACTATGAATATGTGGCACAATAAAATCACATTTAAACACGTGCTTGCTTTTTAATTCCAATCTGGAACCAGGAATTGCATATTGAGAGCAAAATTAAAATGCAATGTGTAAATTGTAATGTTGTAAATTGTAATTGAAATGTATTTTTATTAAGCCTTTTATTGACTGTCACTGATAAAACCCCACACCCTGCCTGGTATGCCAGTCCATCACAGTGCACCACACATATCTTTACCTAGAGCAGTAAGCAATATAGTGCGGCCAGTATACCAGTGAGATGCATATAGGAGGTGGGAGGAAACCCCAGAGCATGGAAGAAACGCACACAAACACGAGAAGATATTACTTTATGCTTCAAATTAATCCAGGGAACCGGAAGTGTTAGTATTTTGTATTGTAAAGCTGGGTATTAAACATACATCAAGTAAAAATTTTTATTAATTCTAACCAAATAATCTATTTTTTTAAACAGCTGAGCTTTGTACATTTAATGCTGCAAGCGTCTTTTTCGCCTCATCCCACACTGTCCACTCGGTTAAATTGAGAGTGTGCTATGCCGCAGGCAGCGGCCCAGTGATTTTCAGTGTTTGGTTACAGGTCACAGTCACCCCTTTGGCTTATTGCCTGCTGTTGGACCCCAGTGCCAGTTGGACTCCTCTCTCACATCCCATCCTCCCTTTCCTCTCCTCCAGATCAGTGGATTTCTCCCCCACTCGTCCCCCCTTCTGCTTAATGAGAGCCACCTCCAGTGCAGCACATGCGACCTTGCTATAAAGCACCTGCATTTATTACATCAATTTGGCGGCCTGACACGTCCGGGCGTGTGCAGTAGGGGCTGCATAGCAGGGGAGCGTCAGCACGTTTAGACGCTCTTAACAGCTTTGAAACGACGCACCTTGACAACCCGTCCCGTATATCTTACCATCTTTCCATTAACTGCATCCATATCAGTTTGGGGTGGCCTCATGCTAGCAGGGATGTTTTGGGCTTGTAAACCAGTGAAATATTACTCGTTATTTCAGTGCAAACAGGCTGCGGCCTCAGACGTTTTATAGCCGTCTGGTCATAAAATCTACGTCTGTAACCAAAACCAGAAAACCAAGTAATAACATCACACATTGGTACAATTTATCCTTGACTGCAGTTTTATTAAAGGTCTTGAAGGGTTTTAAGATTCTATACTGTCTATGTGTTTTCTTATATAAAACACTAACCAAAGAGCAACTCTTAACGTTGACATTGTATCTTTTTTCTGTTTTCTTTGTACAACTGTACATAGCTGTGCTGTCATCTCCTGCCAAGCTTCATTAGGTCAGGACACAACATATTTCTTGACAGTGGAAATTATTTTTCATGCTCAGTCAACACAACAATGTACACAGATGCTTCTCATCAATCAGCTTTAGAAGGGGGGTGGGCTGCATAAAAAAAGAAGAAAAAGAAAGCAGAAAGAAAACATTGGAAAACAATTGAGTGGGAGACAGGGAGAGAGTGAGTGAGTGCTATTCCCAGCTGTGGTCCCCTAACAGGACTCAGGTGATAAGTGACGTATACAGCTTCTAAAAGAGCCCTTTAACGAAGACGAACACTCCTGCGCTAATACTGTGACAAACAGAAAAAAAAAATCACACATGCGTCTGCAGCAACTATAGTTCAACCATTCTCAAGGCAATAAGAGTTGTGGGCGTCCTGCACCAGCCGCATCACACCCTGAGAGGCCTCTTTGATCCTATCGGGGAATAAAATGATGAAACGTCAAGGGGAGCATGTTTATTATAGTCTCTGTCTCTTTCTCTCTCTCTCTCTCTCTCTCTCTCTCTCTCTGTATGAGTTTGTTGGCTTCGTTCAACCGAGAAGCTTGTGGGGGGTGTTGTATGAGGACGTAGGCAGATGTCCGGGCTGCACGTGCCTTTCAGAATCAAGCAGCCTCCTTTATGCCCCCTTCCCCCTTAACACACACACACTCAGACACACACACGTCCCCTCCAGTTAGTAGCACAGCCTGGCCCAAGGGCCATGCTTTATGACAGCTGTGCTCAACACCAGGTTTTGTTCCTGTCAGCACTGACTATAAGTGTGTCCCAACACCGCACAAGGAGAAAGACTAATTCATCCCAAAGGGAAGCTTAGTGAACCTCAACACAGCCAGAATTCCCCTACTACTAAAACAACTGTACTTCAAATGGACACTTAACTATAAAATACAACAAACTACACATCATTTTTTTCCAATTGCTTCCCAGTATCACCTCTTTAAGTTGCAAGCGTTTGGTCGAGTCAATCAATGTGGAGGATCAAATTTGTTTTACGAAAAGTAAGACATATAAAAATTGTAGGAATAATATATATGCAAACTATATAAACACTACGTCAATGTGCAATACTGTATCAAGTCACTAAATCGTCACTCATTCCATTTATTGTACTTTTGGCTAATCTTACTGTGCATATCAATGTAAATACTATACGTGGTCACCCAGATTACTCATTGCTGTATTTATCTATTTAAAAATAGTTACTGTATATGTAATAGTAATGGTTATATGTTATATGTTTTTATGTTTTTTGTTATAAACACCAGTCAGGAACAGTGCTCCTAATTTTGTATGCAACGAAAAGCAGTAAATATAAAGGTTTTCAATTCTAATTCAGTTTTGACAAATTAAGATTTGAAAACGATTGGCTTTAACACAGAGATGTTTGTGCAAAGGACATACTAAAAATAATATACATACGGCTGAAATAAGAAAAAAACCCCAAAATAACGGCAAAAACCTGCGATTAAATAACATTATGAGTAGAGATCAAGCGATTTTAAGCGGTGTATAATTTATTTAAACGTTAATGTGACCGATAACTGATATGCAGAACTGATATTTATTTATTGTTCTATTTCTGTTTCCGAAACAATAACTATTCTACTAAACTGAACAGAATTTATTATCTTTTTAGAACATTGTCACAAATTCTACTCTGCTTGCAAACAAACAGAACGACTTTTTTTTCTGCATCAATCTAAATAGAAGGGTGAGGCACTAAATTACTTTTATTTATCAATAAATAGAAGGGTGAGGCACTAAATTATTTATATATATTAACTTGTTTCAGTAGATGTATGTTGTTTCTTTAATAAATGTTTAAGTGTTGGTAAATCGCTATAACTTCAATATGCTGTTTTTAAAAAAAATAAACAACATCATAGCGGTAACAGTACCCCAGCGTGCATCAGGTCACACCTCATCAATGAACATTCTCTCTATAAAAAGCCCAAATTGCTCTCAGTGTTGATTTTTATTGTTGTTTGTGATTTACACACATTACCACTCAACGTGAAGTGTGCTTTTTATTTCAACTGAAACTCACACAGTGCTAATAGGTTACTGATGGATTTTAGAACATAGTATTTCATCCTTTTACTCAGTTCATTATTCAACTTTTTAAGACTCTTTTTCAACACCGATCTGCCCTTTGCCTGGTGTTCCAGTGGTTAAAAGGCGATTCGCAGTGTGTGTTTTCACATGAATGATAATGGGGGAGATGTGATATCTGGTCTGGCTGTTTGGAGAGGGAGGATATTGAGATGTTCTTTTAAAGTGGAGCAGAGACAGGCATCACAAGCACAAGACACCGCTCCTTTAGAGCTGCAGTAATTGTGTGAGCACCACAAGAGAATTTCTCCATGTTAGAAAAAGAAAGGGAAAAACAGTGACAGCTTGAAAGAAAACACTCGAAAATTGCTGTTTTTCTCTATCTTTGATCTAAAATACCTGCCATAATAGAACCTTTTTTGCTTGTCATTTAGTTTTTTTCTCAACCTTTATGTTTAAAAGTGTTTACTATTATATATGCTTGGATGCCAGGAATATTAAAGTTTGCCCAGACATCCAAAGTAAAGATCATTCTGATAAAATAACATAGGAAACGACCCTAGATTCATGGATTGATAAATATGGTAAATAGGACCCTGGGGTAAAAAAAGGGTGGGGTAATGAAAGGGTTGATATGCTTTAAGCAGGTGTCCAGATGCCAGAGGACAAACAGATCCTTTTTTTTGTAAACAGAGAAGAGGGTTGAACGACCAGCAGCCATGCCCTGAGCTCTCCATATGTCCACATACGCATGTTGTTATTGGCTGTATTGATTAGTGCATCAATAGATTCTTTCCTTTCAAATATCTACCACCTGTTCACATCCATCACTGAACAAAGATGCCATTTTGGCTGCTCATAATTTCCAGGGGCTGCAGGGGCTGTTCCCAACTTAAACGAATAGATAAATAAAATGCAGTTCAGCACAGTTAATAGGAAAATCTTTCAGATAACAGGTCAGTGAAATGGGCAGAGTAATTCATTTTTTAAGATTTGACACAAAAGGGAAACCATCATCAATAACTGCTAGAGACTCAGCTTGCTATGCAGTTTAATTCTCACCACAAAGGAGCGCTAACGATTTTTAGTATCCAGTAAAGCAGCGAAATATACCTTAGACTCCTGGTAGGCCATGACATGCTCTGTAAATTCATGACTAGAATAAAAAAAACCCCATTTATTTAGATAGAAATCTTTTTTTTCTGCCCTGTGGATGTGTGTGTTTTTTGTGTTTGCGTATATAGTGATTTGAATCATACGAGCTCACAAAGGACAGATTGACAGATGACCCACTCAATTGCCAACAACAGGAGGGAAGACATAAACCTCTCATCTGAGCAACAGTGCCATCCATCATCACCTTCGTTTAAACAACATTACAACTCAAACAGAGAGGAAAGCAGCACTCTGCTCGATCAGACATGCTAAACCGTTTAATATAAAGATTAAAAATTGTGACTAAACACTTGTTGAGTGTTTTAAGCCGTTTTCCAATTCACACGATAACATCTTACGTTGTGAAATATGCATAAATTATAAAGCTATTATAGTAAGCTTATTATGGTTTTAAACAGAGGGCGGAGAGCACACCTCAGGTCTGATCTTCGGCTAAGAGAGCACGCCTTAAGGGAGATCTCTGTAAAGCAAACCAGCCGTAGCTAAAGGCACAATGCTAAAGAAGTCTTCAAATGTGCCTGTCTGCACTTCTTAATATTGATTTTTTTTCTCCTGCCCCTGACTCAGGCAGACAAATAGACTCATTACTATACAGGCAGAGCGGATGGGTTAATGCGATGGGTCTCAACCAACAAGGCTTTAGACATTTCTCTCACTGCCGAATCTCCATCTTAAAAATGAATGAAGGTTTGGGGATGAGGAATTGATTTTGTGAGGGGAAAAGGTTGCGAGTCTGGGGATTTATTAGCAATGCCCATCAGAATGCATCCACGCCAGATGGAGGAGGGGTAATTGAAGTGGACCACAACGCTTACGGGTAGGATTACACTGCAGCTATTGTGGACAGAGATCCAGAAAGAGAGACAGACAAGCAGACAGACAGAGAAGGAGAGGCCAGTTCCCTTAAGAGTGGCACTCAAACGATGAGGGTCACAAGCTTAATCCTGCTCCCTTAAGGCTTTATGGGTGTTTGGCAGAGCCCAGTCAAGCTTCAAATGTGTGTGTGTTTGGGTCAATGCAGATGGGACTGACCTGAGCCTGGATTAGAAGAACCCCACTGTCTTTGGATCCCTTGTAACAGTACTCCATAAAGTGGCTTAGTTTACAATTTTAATCATAAACTTACCCAACTTGTTATTCATACTGACAAATCACACGTGTGTTATGTTTTAATGGGAATTAATGCAAAATTACAGTAGTGGACAACTTACAGTATGTAAGAATAGAACTTTACCTATTTTGTATATAGTGCACTGATTATGGAGCTTTATCATTTTCAAACAATGTCAAATATTTAGCCTGACAAAAAAAAATCCATCAAGCCATGTGTAAATGTTTTGGGTCAAAGTAAAAAAAAATATCATTTTAGATAGGAAGCTTTTCACATGTGCCCTATGCTGTGTAAACACCTGTAACAGACCATCATAAAAAAAAACAACCCTGCAAACAAACCAAAGATTAATGGGTAAAGACTGTATGCAGTGAACTGTCCAATAATGCAGCTCAGCCACCACAGCTCAGCCGTGCAGCTACAGCAGAACCCTTAACTGTGCTGTCAGGGATTTATTTTGTAAAGTTTTTTTCCTCATCATTTATAGTTTGACAAAAGGTTTAGGTTTATTCAGTTTGTTAGTAATCAAAGCCTATAAGTTTAGGTTCACACTGGTGAGTCTTTATATACACACTGAAATAAGTAATAATATTTTGTCGGTCAGACTAAAGAAAAAATATTATGTATAGTTCACAGAAAAAAAAAGGTTTTCGAAATAACTTGTAATTGCATTTAAAAAATTTGATGTAGAAAAAGTCTTAATTAAAAGCATTAATAAAAAACAACCATGATGGGAACAAAAATAAGTGGTTAGATCCAAAGATCATGGGTTTAATTCCCAGCACCACCAAGCTGCCACCTCTAGACCCCTGATCAAGGCCCTTAAACCTCAACTGCTAAGTATTATTAGAAATTAGATAAATGCAAGTCGCGTTGGAATCTGACAATACCAAAAATGTACACAATTCAGTCATGTGACATTGATAGTCGCATTTACATAAAGAAAATGTTTTGCCAGTTGTACGATGGAAAGGTTTTCAATCAATAAATTGATTGATTTATATTGATAAAATTCCCATATATTATTTAAAAGATTTTTGCTTGATATTTTCATATTCAGCCACAATTAATGTATACCATTTTGTTTTTCTTAGATTTCTCCTTCTCCTTGCCATGTTAAAATTGTGGTGTAGAAAACGAATGGAAGTAAAAGTGGAATTTGTTGAAAAGTTTTAATACACTGGGTTAAGATTTTAATACATTCTGTCAGGATCTGAGGGCGTGTCTTTAAGGTAGATAAAAAAAAAATTGTCAGATGACATTGGAATAACAGTTTACATTTCTTAAGCCAAGACTGTCATGCCTTACCCACAAGGTCTTTGTGCTCTGGCCTACTTATATATATATTCATACCAGCAGCGACGCTATGCTTTTCTGACATTTGAAGTGATGGAGGAAATGTAGCAGAGCCAAACTCTTATCCATCAGACATGAAGAGAGGGGATGCCCCAAGGGTTAGCATTAAAACCCATACTGTCTCTTTTGCAGCCTCTTCATTAGAATGCAGTCACTCACACATACACACCGGTAACGCTTCATTTATCTTTCCCTCACTCTGCCGGGATGACATTCTAGCGACATTAGCTTTGTAATTCAGTCCTAATGACAATACATTCTCCCCAGAAAAAAGCACATACACACCACACACACTCACACACAGTGCCCATTTATTTCAATTAAGCACAGAATAGTAGTCAGACACAGAACCTTTACAACCTATTAATGGCTGCCACTATATGACTAATTATCCTGTCCATGGTGAATTTGCAGTACAATGAACATGTGTCAGGACATACGGCAACCATTTCACCAGTGTTTCTCTCAATCACCTAAACAATATATACTGTATGCTGCAAGTCTGTTTTTGAGACCCATATGCTTGACATTACAGCTCTGTATTTTAGTTAATTACATACAACGTGTTTAGAGACTTCAGACTGTTAGTACATGTAGCACACTTATGTGCAAGATTGTATTTCTTTTTCCTAAATAAAGACTATACAAACTTTAAGATTAGTAAGCAGCTTTGTGAAAATACGGCAAGGTTAGCTTGTAATTAAAGCAACGCCATGTGAAGGATAAGCACAATTGTCTGTTGCCAGTGTCGTAAATACAGCCGCTAATATAGCGGTTTCACCTACGTTACGTTTTGGTCAGTTACCCAGATGCTCGGCCATATTGGAGATACCTGCGAGATCCGTCAGCTCAGTAACTAAGCCTCTTTATTTAGATAACCGTTCAGAAGCTTCTAGAACAAAGAGCATGTTTTTTTAACAGCATAAATGCAGCCATTCTATTAGAGCAAATATTCTACTAAACCTACTAACCTGAAGTTATATTTTTGTAAGTTACTACACACACTCGCAACCAGGCGTTGTGTTTTGTGTAATAGGTGCAATTACTACACTCAGCTCGCTATGAGAACAGTGCCTAGCATGGTAACTATACCGAGAACATTAGTCTACTCAAACACTGAACTGCTCAAAAATTACATACATGAATTTAATAATCTGCACCTATTCACAATGAAACATATATTGTGGTTTGGTAGAGATGGTTTGCACTCTCGAGATTGGCACCATTTACCTTTTCTCTCGGCTACCTATTGATTATAAATTGTGAACCAATGAACAACTTAAACACAGCCTAATAACAAATACGCTCACAATTACAGGACAGTAAGAAAAATGTACATATAAGACTTACAAATTCAGTAGCAGGAGGACTGACCTTTGGGTCTCTGTCGCCTCTTTCAGCTTGCACCACCGAGCGAAAACCCGTCCGATATTGAGGCAAACAATCGTGTCCGGTTCTCTCTTTTCTCCTCTTCCTCCGACAAAACCCTCTTTGGTTTCTTTGCTCACTCTGCATTGGCATTGTTTTTAAGGCTTGCATATTAAATCATTTTGTTTTATAGTTAGCTGTTTGCTAATTCCACCCAGATTACCAGTAAACTGTGTGATTTGCCATAAAGACTTGTTGCTTTGACAGAGTTTAATTTCACTTGCAATTTAATGTTTAATTTCATAAACAGAATAATATGAATAAGTTCGGTCTCTCATCTTTGAGTTTGTGTGTCTGTAGAAATAGAGTTGGCTATTAATCATCTGTATCCACTCATCAAAAAGAAATGCCACTGATCCATTTTGCTTTTCACTCCCATGCAGAGAGAGAAAGAGGGAAATGAACTCAGTCTGACTGACCCTGATGTAGTTTGCTTTGTTACAATTTTTTACAATCATTTTAATCATCATGAGCAGCAACAGCTATTTGTGTGTTTAAAAAGAGAGCGAGAGACAGAGAGAGAGCAGTGACAGTTGCTTATTAAACATAAACAGACCTTTATGTAAAAGAAGAGAGAAATGGAATATATAATCACAGCAATGGTGCAGGTTACAAATAACACTTTTAAAATATTGCTCTGAATTGAGAGAAAAAGGGAAGCTTATGATAAAAGCCTAATTTTTGCTGGGCAATGTAATAATATCCATCTATCCATTTAACCCTCTATCCATCAATCCATCCCTCCATCCGTCAATCCACCTCTCCATCCCTTAGATCTATCCTTCCATTCATCCATCTATCCATCCCTCCATCTATTCATCCCTCCCTCTATCCATCAATCCATCCATCCATCCATCTGTCCATCCACCCTTCTATCTATATTTTTATCTGTTTTCTGTATTACTTATCTTACACAGGATTTTAGGGAGTCTATCTCAGGTGACTCAGGGCATTTAAGGAAATTTCAGTCTTTTCCAGTCATTTGACTAAGAAAGGTAATCGCTTAAACATAGAAAAAAACTTGCTAACTCTGCACACACAGGGTAAAGTCAAAACTCAAACCCCCAATCCAAAATTGTCTAAATTGTCATAATACACTTAGTGAGTTATATAAGCATTACAATATCAAAGATTCTCTTCTCTTTGTATGCAGTACAGCTTATCGCTTTTATATCTTTCATGTGCCGCTTATGTGTCTTCATCTATTGCTGCTTTGATTTTGAGTCTTATCTCCTCCTCATCTCTTGTGATGGATACGTTCCTTAGTTTTCCTCATCTGTTCTCAGTTCAGCCATGATTTATCTGTCTGTTTAATCCCTATTGTGCCTTTATCTAGTTGCAAGTCTTAATATGTGTTCTTCTGTGATCTTTCTGGTTTAGACACATAATTTTTTTTTGGTGTAGATTATGGATGAATATTATATTATTATTTTTTCATATTAAGGATATATATACACACATTTAATCAAACAACAATCACGTTTTAAGTATCTTGATAAACATTACATTTGAGTAATTATTTATTAATACACATGAAAGTAAGATTAAAATCATTTGTGAAAATATCTTAAATAAATTCTGTGCTGTTCACCTATTTAGGGCTTCTTTATTAAGCAAACATTGAGGTTTACTTTGTAGTTATTTGCTAAACTGATGCTGAATTTTCTCCATTCACCATAAAAGACGTTTAGTACAACATTTTCTCTTGCTCCTCTCAGGCATTTATAGTGTTTGAAATGATTGCACAAAATCGACTAAAGCATACAAATTGTGTGCACTGTTAAACTTAACTAAACTTGAAATTATTATTTTTCCTACAAATCAATTTTTTGTAGGAAAATACTGTAGATATTGTACAGTATGTGCACAACCCCCCCCCTCCTATATATATATACATAGCATAGATAGATATATATATATAAGATATATTATATATATATATATATATATATATATATACACCGTCGGAAGCAGTCAATTATGTGTTATTTTGGACGAAGTCCAGTAGAATATCGAACTTCTTTTTTCAGAAATATTTTCACTTGCAATCCTTGCTAGCCAAGGGGCATGGGCTAATGGAAAATATGCAGGCTGAAATTGCAATTGAAGAGAGGGCAGGAAAGGAGAGATAGGATGGCTCAGATTAAGGGGATGGAAGAGGTGCTGCTGAGGAATCTGATAAATAATAATTCAATTGAAATGCTGATTGAGAACCTCGGTGATGCCATCTGTCCTAAAGATGCACTAAGCTGATCTAAGGGGTTTCAGGTCCTTATATTAATATTGGTTTTGTGTGTGTGTATGTGTGTGTGTGTGTGTCTGTGGTTACTGCAGGACAATTTGGGTTTTCTGTGCGTTTGTGCTTACAGCAGCATTCAGGATGTTTGTGCCCAGGAAAAGTAAATAGTTCCTATTTTTTTAGTTGTGAAAAGGTATGATGTTATTTATGATGCTAGGAAAAAAAAGAGCAACTTAAAAATAAGACGATGAAAGAAAGGAAAAGAAAGACTACATAATCATAAATGTCATCTGAAGGTACAGGACAGGGTAAAGATAAATATTGTTCAGAACAACTCAATAAGCTAGAACAAATAAATGATGATGCAATGGAATGAGTTGTGGTCTGAAATTGCTGTTGTCTTGAAGGTTGTACCATTACTATTATTAATCATTAGATCCAAAAACATTTTCCAGCATGACAAAACCCCTGTGTGCAAAGCAAGGTCCATTAAAACTTTTATATGGTAGAATTGAAGCAATTCCTTATGGTCTGCACAAAGCTCTGACCTCAACCCTTAGAAATGAACTGGAATAAAGGAACTCCTCCCAAGCCAAACTTACGAATGCTCAATGAACATAAACGTTTTTGTAATGTTAACAATTAAATGGGGGTTAAAGTTCTTGCTCAGGGGCCCAACAGTTGTGGCTTGGTGGAGCTGGGAATTGAACCCACAATCTTCAGGTTGGTAGTCTAAAACCTTAATCATGAGCAACCACTTCCCCACTCTAACTCTGAACTCTAACTCTCTGTCTTGCAGTTTTGCGGGATGATTTTCGTCAAACCCCTAGCGATGTGGTTGTAGCGGCAGGAGAGCCAGCCGTAATGGAGTGTATTCCTCCACGCGGTCACCCCGAGCCCACCATCTCCTGGAAAAGGAACAACGTAAAAGTCAATGACAAAGACGAGAGAATCACAGTAAGTCTGTTTCTCTAACATCTACCCGGCCTATTCTTTTTCTCTCCTTCCCCCTCACAGCTTTCATCCACTCCACTCATTGTGAGTTCCGTTCTGCTCTTCTACCTATTTCTGTTCTCTAATGTAGAGACCCACACCAATTTGCCTGGCGTATAAACACCCATGTGAGCCGTGTAAGCTAAATGGGCTTTGGCAGTGCATTTCAAATGCGTTAATGGTGTGTGTGCTCAGATTTAGCTGTTGGATTGCATAAAGAGCCGTGTTCGTCTGTGCGCTGTTGACAGCACTGCGCTGTGCTTTTGTATGAAAAGAGGATATTTTTGGATGTGCACTTATTGGCATCAGCGCACACAAAAAAACCCCAAGAAGATCTGCACTTTTCATTATTTGTTGATTAGTGACTGAGCAGTGCTTTGTGGTGTGTGCTGCACAGATCCGAGGGGGCAAGCTGATGATCTCAAACACACGCAAAGGCGACGCAGGGATGTACGTATGCGTTGGAACCAACATGGTAGGAGAAAAGGACAGCGATCCAGCTGAGCTAGTAGTGTTTGGTAGGTTTACAGATCTCTTCTTGTTTTCTCTCAATGCAACCACTACCTTTCAAGTAACTGTAATCATTTTTAATATAATATTTGTGCTCCAGAGAGGCCCATGTTTGTGCGGCGGCCGATCAATCAGGTCGTCCTGGCTGATGACAGCGTTGACTTTCAGTGTGAGGTTCAGGGCGATCCAGCGCCCACTATCCGCTGGAGAAGAGAGGAAGGGGAGCTGCCCCGGAGCAGGTTAGATACACTCACAATTAGATATATCCCCAAACCATCACTGCTGCTTTAGCTGGTATTGTTGAAGGCTCAAGGAACCACCAAACATTAGTGCAGATCTATCAGCTAAACCACTGAAGTTTACGTGATGTGTGATCCTTTCTTTTAAGGAGTTGAAATAGAGGTACTGATCTTTGAGACATCAAAAACAGCTGTTAATGTTTATAGTCATTTTAACAGATATTGTCTTGTACAGAAACACATCTGGATAATAAATAAGCAAGAAAAGAAAACAAAAGTTGAATATTTTTCTAGTCAAGAAATCAATCAGTTTAATACACTCATACTAAAACGGCACATCTAGAACACTGCTATACTGTACAGCACTAATTGGCCAGTGATTACATTTTTAAAATTTTTTTTAGTATGAACCATTGCCGTTTTTATCAGTTTATCTGCAATACTACTTTGCTTTTATTGTTTCTAATGTTATAACATAATAACCAGCCGAATGATTTTAGCTGTCCATGGGGACTCATTCAGTCAGAAAATTACACTTTTTACTATATAAGTGATTTTATGAGTGGTTATAACATAGGTGTTTCTGTTCTTTTTACTATTAAGTTTATATTTCATATTATGTGGCTTACTGGTCCAAGAATTCCTCAGTTGTTTCGGCAATTAAATTAAACTCAATAATATAAACCTGTCATTTAAAATACTGTTTCAGAGAAAGAAATACAATAAATATAAGTATATAAGAACACCTGACTAATAACTACTTTTCTTCTTCATAACAATATATAATGCAGTCATTATAAGGTTCTGAGTGAAACGTGCTATAATGAATAACTCATGCAATATATGTAGGTATATTATTTCTTTTCATTTTTCTTCTTTTCAGATTCGAGATCCGGAGTGATAACAGTCTACGGTTGATGCAGGTGAGAGCGGAGGATGAAGGGACGTACACTTGCATCTCTGAAAACAGTGTTGGTAAAGCAGAAGCATCAGGGACACTGCAGGTTCATGGTAAGCTAAGACACCCCCCCCCCACCACCACCACACACACACATACATTCTCAGTATAAACACAGCCTATTCTCCCACTTATAGTAATGCATGCTCGGTCTACAGCAATATGACCATTTCATCAGCACATAACTTCATTTCGGGTTTAATCCAATCAGCGGCAGCACAAGTGCACTTGCTTCCATTGCACTCTGCTCATTAAAAAAGGGCAAACTGCTACAGCAAGGCTCATTTATTTAGGGCTGCCAGACCCAATTAAAGGAGCTCAGTTCAGCTGGAGGCGCATCTCGCTTCATAAGACATGTCTGTAGATTTGAGACAGTTGTTTCATTAAGAAATCTGCACACATAAACCTGAAGGTGCAGCAGCGACGGCAGTCTTTCGGCTGATTTTAATCGTCAGCGTTTCGACTAGCATGCTAAACGAGGTGGTAATACTAATGGAACATGGGGCACAATCTTCTACAGCTGTCTCCTGTTTACCTCGTAATTCAATTCATTACTTCAATTTGCAGTAAAGAGTACAGTGTTTTTACTGTAAGATTTTTGTATATAGTAATTGGTAAGTGCTGAGCGTATATATATCTGAGATATTCTGAAAACTTTCTACTGTAGCTAGTGTAGATTTTAGAGCCTTTTAAAATTCATCTCATTCATCTCATCCATCTCATTTTCTTTTATTTTTCTCTCTCCATTCTCCATTCCAGTGGGCCCATCTCGTAAGTACCATTCCATCTCATCATACTGCATGTGTGTGTGTGTGTGTGTGTGCATGTGGGAAAAGGGAGGTGTTGTGATTGCATGTGACAGGGCCGTGACCTTTGGGGTGCAGATGCGTCGAGTGCAAGCTTTGCATCTAGAAACGTCATATTCACCATAAAAGATGTCTATATTGCTTGTAAATGAGCTGAAGAAAACACCTTAAATGTTTTTTTTTATAAATCGTTATGGATGTGTTGATTAAAATCCTAATAATGCGGTGATTCCATCAAACTTTTAAACATAGGCTAGGTAACAAAAACATAAGCGTCATCAGTGGCTGTATTCTGAGACGCATCGGTTTATCTGCCAGTTGAACTTTTTACATTTAAAATGTTTGATTTGTCAAAAAGTAGATTTACATACACTGATTTTTTTGTCTTATTTTCACATTTTTTTACTCCTACAGTTATGATCAAAGTATACACACTATGTGGTTTGTGTATACACAAAAATGAGTATTTCTCCAGACAGTTACACTATACAGGGAGTGGTAGCGCACAAAACTTCTATACCAGCTTATTCCTCAATTCGGGGTCACAGGGATCTGCTGGAGTCTATCCCAGCTGTCTCTAAAAGGGCGAAAGGCAGAAGGGGGTACACCCTGGACAGGTCACCAGTCCATCACAGGCCCACACTTACTCCTGTTGGGCAATTTAGAATCACCAATTAACCTAACATACATGTTTTTGGACTGTAGAAAGAAACCGGAGCACCTGAAGTAAACCAGAACATGCAAACTCCACACAGAAAGGCCCCTACCCAGGCCTTCTTGCTCTGAGGCAACAATGCTAACCACTAAGCCACCATGCTGCCTTTGCCCATATATATTACAGTTAAATATCTACTGCAGTAGTATTGCAATGTCAGCAAGAAATACAACAAAGTGAAAAAGTAGCTTTCATAGATTTAAATGGATTCATTTTGAAGAAAATATTTTTTATGGCTATGGTTAGGGAATACTTTGAGTAGTTCAAAATTGCAATCCTTTTTATATCGTCTTATAAAGAAATATTGTAGCCGTACTTTTTACAGTTTACTCAAACTTTCATTCGACTAAACTGTGTTCAGAGACCAAACTTTACTCCAGTGAATTATAACACTGTTTTGTGCCACGGAGTAGCGCCAACCCTCAGCATTCCTTTATAAAGGAGCTCGGAGTGTTACTGGGAGGAGAGAAAGAAAAAAGGCGAGCAGAACAGATGAAAAGCTGATGATGTTCACACTAAATAAAACAGTGGAACCCCTAGACGTGTCAGTTTCAGATTTATATCCTACACTTTACACTATTTCTCCTAATATTGTGTAATATTGCTGTTGTGTGTTTATTGAATTGTGAGCCCAGGACATGCTGATTGTTTTTATGTAGATGCAACACAGAACAATTTGTAGTGTTAGGATGAGTTGGCAGTGCGGCAGTCGGTGCTGGGTTTTACAGAAACATCTGAGTTAAGTGGAATATCATAAAGTCGCTCAGTTCAGACCGCTGGAGTGCTTTTTTTTCCCCTTCAAACCCAGAACAATGTTACAGGCAGCAGCAGAGACCACTGAGGTCTGGCGTAATTCTTTTCTTCTGAGCATTTTCACAAATAGCATAAAGTCAACATACAATGCGCTTTTTAAAGCCTGACATTTAAAGACTGTGGCTTTTCTACAGAGCCAAATGCATTAAGTGACTGAAGAACTTTCTATTTTTGTTGAGGCTTTGAAAATTTGTATTTTTAATACTATGCCAAAGAAAGTGGTCAAAAAAATCAGGTCAGATAAAAGTCTGACATGACGATGTATGTTTTTCCTAAGAAACTTATTGCATTGGATTTATTGTTGAAGTCAAAACAGCACATGATTTCCAGACAGATTGTTTTGGGAGGTAATTAGGGTAGTGGTAGGACTGTGTCTTTGTCTTTTTTTTTTAGGGTTGATGTTTTTGAAAAGACAATATTTTTAAGACAGCATGGTGGCTTAGTGATTATTACTGTTGCCTCACAGCAAGAAGGTCCCAGGTTCGTATCCTCAGCAAGGGTCTTTCTGTGTGGAGTTTGTATGTGTTCCCTGTGCTTGTGGGGGTAACTCCGAATACTCCGGTTTCCTCCCACAGTCCAAAAAGATTGATTGGTGATTCTAAATTGCCCATAGGTGTGAGTATAAGTGTGTGTGGTTGTTTGTCTCTATGTGGCCCTGCGATGGACTGATGTGTGACCCTGATTAGGAATAAGTGGGTATAGACAATGGATGAATGGATGGATGGATAGATGAATAGATTTTATAACACTAAGTTTTGAGAATGGTCAGGAAAATCATTAGGAATATTCATCCTGATATTTTGTTTCTCAATAATTGTTCGTAATGTGCAAAGAATTTTTTTTAGGCTAACAGTTTTTCAAAGGGTTGTAATTGCTTCTTTATATCTAACAATCTTAATTGTTTTCCACAGTTTATTGTGACAACATTTCCTATTAATTAGCTTTAGGAGCTGTTGAACTTCTCAAACTCTTTAATTGATGGTTTGCTGTTGGACCCTGTTTCTGTTCTGACAGAGAGCTTGTCTTACATTAAACTGTGTAAATTGCCTTTACATTTTTCATTAGTGAGGACTTTTTGTTTAAAAAAGGAGAAATTTGAAACAGGGTGTTAAAGAGGAATTAAGTTGAAAGAATGAGTGAAAACAGAGAAACCGAAGGGGTTTTGACCTGCTTTAAAATCGAAGAATCTGTTTCATCCTGTGCTCAGTGGCAGGCCATGAAATAATCCAGCGTGCTCATTTCCTTAACTGGCCTCTTCATTAGCATGTGTAAGCTGGGGAACAATAGAAATGAAATAAACCCATGTAACAGCGGTTTATTCCCAATTTAAAGCCTGCTGCTCTGGCCCAAAGCCCCCTAAGCTCATTATAGAAGCAGTGAATCTGCAATAAAGGTCTATTTTAAAAGCCTGTCACTGTGTCCTAGCCGGGGCAAAACTAGTGACACTTTTACAATGCAGTATCATTTATATGTATTGCTTTTTATTATTGTGAAAATGGTTTAGTTAGAGCCACGCTGACTAGTTGAAAAAAAAGCACTGGATTCCTTCTACATGATAACGCGAACCTTTTGAAAGCATGTGACGCTGGTTACAGTCTATAGGTCATGTTAATTGCGTGTAGGAGTTTTAATTGCATTTGCATCCACTGAAGCGTGGCTTTCCACCATGTCTGTCTGCGCAACTGTCGGAGCATGACAAGGGCCTGTCAGTGTCATCCCACTGGGGGTTCCGACTCAACACACTGCCAGTGATGTGTTATGTGCAGCCTGTGATCTAGAGATTCGAAGTCATGCAGTTGTGTGTCCAATTGTTTGTGTATTAGGGAGGGTAGGCAGTAGGGTGTGATGACTCAGCTGGATGATCAAGCATTTTTCGTGCTGGTTTATTTGTTTCAAGAGTGCTAACTCATCTTCCCTGAGGAAGTGTGTGTGGAAATGGAGATACAGTGTGTGTTGTAGAAAAGAAAAGAGAAAGACAAAGAGGTGTTATAAATGTTAAAAGGATTAAACCATGTTAGATTATTTTTCTGTAAGATTGTGTGTGTATAATTAATATTACAGACTTTCTCACATACTAATCGGCTTTAGCAACTTTTTAAAGTGCATCTTGAACCTTTAAAAAAATAACCAATGCACTTTTTAGGACGATTTAGACCGAGGAATGGAACTCGGTGTGGTCTTGTGCTGTTGTAGTTTTTCCACTTCAAGACTTTTGAATTCTCAGCACGTTTGTCATGATGGGTTTTTTTATGTTACCACTACCTTCCTGTTAGCTTAAACCTTTTTTCTCCTATATCCCTCTCAGAAATAAAAAAAAAATGTTGTGGAAAGTCGTAGAGCAGTGATTAAGGTGTTTGGACGACTAACTAGATTCCCAGCACCACCAAGTTGCCACCACTGGGCCCCTGAGCAAGACCTTAAAATCCTAATTGCTTAGTTGTATGAATAAGGATAAGGGTGTCTGCCAAATGCCGTAAATGCAGGTGTAAAATATTTTCATTCGACCAGAAGTCAAAATATGGAATTTGCACATGTTTTTGTGTACCTATGTTGAGAATTTGTTATTTCTACTTATACCTAAGCCTAATATTTAAAAGAGGAAAATATATTCACACAAACATATTCTTTCAGCCAATCATAGGCTTCAAACCTGGCTTGGGTCCACTCCCTCTTTCTCCTCCATCTTATCTCTGTCCTGTCCTACCAATAAAGTAAACAAATTTTACATTATTTGTTTCCAAACAGAATGAAATACCAGGGTTTGAGTTTAATTAATCAAAAAAATTGTTATAATAATAATATATTAATAATAAAATAAGTTATAATAATATAATTATATATAAATAAAACAATGTTTAATAATTTAATCCTATTTAAATATTGCCTAAACCATGGTGGTTAAGAATTTGCACATGTTTTTGTACATTGTTTGCTTATATATCTAATTAAGTGGGTGCTTTCTTATCTTTAAGCACTTCATAAATGTTGGTTTGGTTGCACCAGCCCAGCTGAGAGAAAAATGGCCTTTCACACAGAGATGGAGATGGTTATTAAGATCTGAGGAAATTGAAATGATTGCTTATTGTGTTTGCTTTTCATCTCCTTTGGAGTTGGGTTCAAAAGTATAGAGAGGAAGGATATGCTGTGGTTCTGACCTCTCAGAGAACCTCCTGACCTCCGTATCCCACCTCACTGTTGGATTTCATTCCATTCCAGAAAGCTAAGCGCTTGCAAGCTGTGCTTGGGCAGCATTGTGCTTCTCGCCTGTTTATTTACTGTCCGGCCAATGAGGCAGCTGTCGACTGAGAGATAGAGAGAGACAGAGAGAGCGCGAGAGAAAGAAAGTAAATGTAAAAATAAAGTACTTGTTGGATGTGTCATGTTTTGAAGCCAATACGTTGATCGATCGACCTAAAAAACATAAGCTAAATATGAAACTTTGCCTCATTACAGCTTGACGTGAGGCGCCAGGGCTAGCAGTTTGCTCCGCACGTGTGCGAAAGACAGGAACATCTCACGGAGGAGAAATCAATTAGCTATTGAAGGTTAAAAATGGCAGCATCACCCTTCCTCACACGTGTGCTAAAGAGTTATAGATCTGTGTTTAATCAATACTCCCCTCCTTCAGCCGTTGACAAAAAGCATCTCCAGACGGAGATCACACAGGGAGCGCACTAGCGCAGGGGGTCCATGCCCACGCAGGGTAGAATTCAACAAGGATAGTGTCTTTTTAGAGACCTGCAGGCAAGATAAAGCCACAGATTAACATCCACCAGCAAGAGGCATCGATCCCACTGAACCAGATGACAAGCAGAAACCACAGCAGGAGAGAGGAAGAAAGATTGGCACATGCTACAGAGTAAATGTTTCTTGGCGCTGTTAGTTTTTGCCTGAGATTTCTGACTTTAAAAGATCTTTAATGATCTATTCATAAACATTGTAGGGCATACCAACCATTTATCCTCTCGTTGCTGTTTGTACCCTAACGTCAATGTTTCCATTGCAGTAAAGAAATCTATTCAGATATAAAGCTTGTTGCTAACGAACTAGGATGTGTGATTTATGTTCTACCTTAAATCAGCTGTTAAGGATTGGACAACAAATATGTCTGTATATTGATTACTTCACTTTATACAGCTCATTTCGGTATAAGATGTTACTTCATCCGCTTCCAAGCTGCTAGACTGTGAATTAGTGTATCATATACACAGGTTTGGGCAATGTTAAGGGTTCTGGATTACTATACATTCAGATGCTGATAACTTAATTTCTATTGACAATCTAATTTCCTCCTCAGTCACTGTAAACATTTTATAACGCATACACAATATTTATGTTTAATACCGCAACTCTATCTTCTATGTACTGCAATTTATCATCTTGCATTCACACCTGACTTTGACTGATTGTCAAAATACTGCATGTGCAAAACTCTTACTACAATACTTTTGGCTTCCACACAATGCTGGAGTCCATCATTGTTTCTTTACTAGTTGTATTAGGTTAATAATTAAAAAAAATACTATGTCACTTAAGGATGGCATTCATTGTGGTTTTCTATACTGCATAAAAACATTCATAAAACTGTAGCACATTTCATTGTATAGAAATGCTACACTTATTGTTTATCCCCATGACAAACTGTTTACTTGCTTCAAAATACAAACCTTACTGTATATAGAAGGGCAAATTACAAAACTTGCTGAAGCAGTGTAATCATGAGAATCTACTTACATTTTTTCAAACTGTGCTATGATGTCATCTCCTGTAATGAAACCTTGGAATCTTTCCCACTGGTTTTATTGGTGTTTTTTGGAAAGTAAATGTTTCGGTGTACCTCAAAATGCTCAAAATGCCTCTGTGATTACTAAATTAGGGAGCTGATTGTGATGTATTGATAGTAAACCTTCTGTGCTTTGAGCAGCCATTTCAATTTGGCACCACTTTCTCAGCTCAGAATTCTGGAGACCATACCATGTACCAGAGTAGTATTTCATAGTTAAGGAGGAGTTTAGTTGAATGCTGTATATAAAGGTCGGGTTATTTAAATGCCCAGATGTTTCACTTGTGTGACCAACCGGTATAATGAAAACTACAATTATTTTTAATAAACTAAAAAAGAAATCTGAAAGCTGAAAAATCGCTTTCATGTCTCACTGATAGATTTTCCCAGGGCACATGCTGGCAATTATTTTTTAAGATCATTTAACCATTTTTTAGGCTTGTGAAAGCAAATAATGAATAAATCACAGAGCACCGCTCTTTCTATTTAACATACTATTACTTACATATTACCTCCTTGTTATAATTAGATAAAAATGTCGTTCTAATATGCTCGAGTTACTTCATCTGTTATAGAAACTCAACCTAAAAACAGAGGAGAAAAATACAGAGAGGTCTGTATGTAGAAATATAGAAAAACCAAAAGCAAAGATATTCTTAGTTCTGTTCGCAAAAGGGACTCTACCAGTGTTTTTACAGTCCAAGTCCCCATTAGGGGACAATGTAAAAAATCCTCTCCCGGAGTCTCCTACAATAAGCTTCCGATCTGAGCTGCTTATTTTGTTGCACAGGCTTGACTCCTACAGGCTCTTAGCTCTTAGATGTGAAGTATTAATGTCACTCCCCCCCCCACACACACACAGAAAATGAGAGCTAGCAGTCCTGCGTAATCCCACGCAACACCAGTAAAGGAGTCCACTGTGGCAGAATAAAACCCTGCCAAAATAATGCTTTTCAACCCATATCATATTTAACTGGCCAATATTTCAACATCAACTACCTCTATGTCAGAGTTGTTCTTAACAAAATACATGCTTGTCTCATTAATACATATTAAAATATACATATTGTGTACAGAAACACATTAAAATAGCTGTCTAATTGGTGATCCTGGGTTCGATTCCCAGCACCACCAAGCCCCTCTGAGCAAGGCCCTTAACCCTCAGTTAGATTAAAATAATGAGATAAATATAATCCTGAAAAGCTTCACCTGTCAGTGTTGCCTTTCTGCTGTTCACACAATCTAAATAACACATCCAGTCAGAACACACTTCATCATTCCCTTCTAACCCTTAAAAACAGGCCATGCATGCTTATTATCACTCATGCTGGCTTCAAGGCATGAAACACTTGACTTTACAGTAAGTGTCCCAGCAACTGAGCTTGTTATGTACAAAAAGTCTGTTCTCTTGTTTTCAGTTCCTCCTCAGATTGTGGTTCGGCCCCGGGATCAGATTTCGGCATTGGGACGCACTGTGACGTTCCTGTGTGGCACTAAGGGAAATCCACCACCTGCAGTGTTCTGGCAAAAAGAAGGGAGTCAGGTAAGAAAGAACAGACACACATGAAGATTTTAAACAGTTTTAGAGAATAAATTGTTTTTAAATAATGCAAAACACTATTCTAGGGGAAATATTGTTGAACATGTTTATGTTAAATTTTTGGTCATTTTTTTTCATATACCACTTAATTTGTGTAACTGCTAAATTCCTGAATATCTTTAAATCTGCCTGCATAGTGTGCTTTAATTTAAGTTTTAATTTAATTTAGGTTTTTCAACTCCAAGGTTTAAAATTAGGCTTATTTGGCCATATTTTAGCATTTATCTTCACAAATTGTAGTCGTATATGCAAGCTTGAGTTAAAAGACAGGCAGACGTGGTTAAACAAGACAAAGCTATGATGAAAAACTAGAGGGCAGAGGCACAGGACATACCTACAGCAGAAGAACTCATGAAGAGTGAAATACAACTTATGTTAAACTTATGTCAGTCTACCAGGCCATGCCCATTTGTATTAAATATAAAATATATTATTGACATGTAAATATCCTTTTTGGACACCTTGGAAGCACTCAGTTCTCTTGAATATTATTGTATGTAGCCCAACACTATTACTTTACTGGGGAGACCCAAACACTGTTCCCGTATGACAAGACTTCCGGGCACAAAATTCCTGCGCTTAAGAAGGTTTGTGCGAAAAAAAAACTCGGACTGGGCAACCCATGGTACCCAACTTCAGTTGTGTCCAGTCAATCAGGAACTGGAAGATACCATTTTAGTTGAAGGTGGAGTAGGGAAGACCTGGTGATTTGGTATCTCCTACCTTATGATTGACTGGACGCATCTGAATCTGCAGTGGGTAGTGCAGGGCAGCTGAAAACAAGCAGACTTCAAACCACATTAGATGTTCACAGACACACTCCATAATCTAGTGGAAGGAGTGGGGTTCCGTATAGGATGAAGAGTTAAACTAAATTTGGAATAACAGGTTCTTAAAACACATATGGATTTGATGGTCATTCATTCTAATACTTTTGCTTACAGTATTACTAGTTTTTATGAACTTAATTACATGTACTGTGTGTCTGAAATATGTTTGTGCTTTTTGTACCGGACGTTCCTGACACCAAGTCTAATACCTTGTGTGTGTAAACGTACTTGGCAATAAAACTTTATTTTGATTCTGATTCAAATAGTGTCTATTGTGTTAATGTGCTAAAGCTTAAAGATGTTACAGGCTTGTGACAGAATTAAAAATAACTGTTTTAATGTTTTGCTATCAATTCACTTGTAGCATGAACATGTTTCAGATGGAAAGATAGAGACAGACAGAGACAGACAGACAAAAAAAGTGTGTGTGTGTGTAAGAAAGGGAGGAAGTGAGAGAGACAGAGAGGGCTCACATAAAGGGTCAACGAATATAGCTTTGTAGTGGCAGTGGTCAGAGCCAGAGGGTAGCATAAAACAGTAACACACACACACGCACACACTCATACCCACTCCTCCCCCCAGCCAGCTCAGACAATGGAGCAGCTGTCAATGTTACCTCCTTCTGCATGAAGAAGGCTCCTTATCCTCAACCTTTTGTGCATGACCCCCGTCTCTCTGTCTCTCTCTCTGTCTCTCTGACACCCTACACACATAAACCCTTAACCACCACGTGAGATAGCTTTACCATTGTTCGTTAATGTGTACATAATTCTTAATGGTCAACAACTATAGCACTTATTGTTAGAAGGTTCTTTACAAATGCAAATGAGTCGTTAACCAAGGAACCTATATATTTGCTTTCATCTTCTGGACTAATAATTACGTAATACGTTCACGCCGGTGGAGATATCTACAATGTTCATTTGATATCTTTTCGATCATTTATATCGTTTGTTTCCTTTGCAGCCGCAGCTTGGGGTCTGAACATTCATGATGCCTTTTAAAGTGTCAAAATAATACTTGATTTTCATGTACCTTGTATAAAAAACCTTAGCAGAAATATTTTATTTATTTGTTCATAAAATAATAAATAAAAATACATTTTGCTTTGAAATTAAATTGTCTTATTTAGATGGGCAAAGGTAAAATATTAGCATTATTATAATATGATATCTAATTATAAGTAGGGTCAATGTGACAATTGACAATCTTTTGCTAAGTGGTTTTTTTTTTTGGCTTTTCTTCCTCCAGATGTTGATGTTCCCCAGCCAGCCTCCAGCACAATCAGGCCGCTTCTCGGTGTCACTAAGTGGTGAGCTCACCATTAGTAATGTGCACAGCGAGGATTCCGGCTATTACATATGCCAGGCCATCAGCGTAGCAGGGAGTGTCCTCACCAAAGCCCTGCTGGAGGTAGAAGACGGTGGGTACCAGCAGCAGTCTAGCTTAGCTGCTTTTTTTTTAAGCGTGTGTAACTATCACATACATCATCCTTCACTGTTACACACAGTTACACACGATCTGTATTTTAATATCAGTCTAACGACGTTAAGCTTTCGGGTGCATAGATGTAATTGTATTATATGTGTGTGACCTTATCACAGCAAGCTTTAACCGGTATGGCTCATTTTCACCCGGAAAATAAATTAAAGCTTCTTCAAAGCCGTCCCAAATTAAAAATTCCACATTCTCAAAGGAGTAAGCAGCAGGAGGCAGGGGAGACATAATCAAAAAGGACAAGCCGTCATCACACTATGCAAATAGCCTGACAACGTTTGCTCACTCCCTCCTGCTCCCCAATGACCGATAAACTGTTTATGCATCATGTGTGGAATTGTGTGTGTGTGTGTGTCACTGCTAGCACATGCACATCTCTGCATGCTGTAACACTATCACAAACACACCCCTGTAAACCAGAATAATGACTCGGAATATCTGAGGGCTTACAAGTAGCTGTCACTCCTAATACAAATCACACCCTTCTGTACCCTTCTCCAAAAATCTCTTTTTATTTTTCATTTTTTCTACAGGTTTAAAAAGCTATAATATTTTTTCCCCAATACTCGATAAGATTTTTCCATCTTTTACCATGTAATAAAAAATATAAATGTAATATTAGGCATTTTTTATGATCATTAGCGCAGGAACGACATAGCTGTAAAATAGAGTGAGGGTTAGGAGAAAAATGTTATTACACAGATTGATTATATGATCCGCAGTCAAATCACTTCATTCTTTTTAAACCTGGATGCAGGTGTGATTTAATTTTTTGTTTACAAATAATAGAGATGGTTTTGTTAAATAAATGTGGAGTATACCATACCTTCTTCAAAGTACTAGCGAGTAAGCAGTTATATTTATTCTAATCTAGTATTTAGAGGTCATTCCTGTTGATGATGTCTACAGTGTGATGCTTCATTTATTTTGCTGGTATTTTATTAAATCTTTTAGTTACACCACCGTTCGCCATGACGTGTAAACGCCTAAGTCAAATTTAGTAGCTGAGTCATTTTTTAGCTTTTGTATAAAGTCATTCACTTGGTTACACAATTTGGCCAGATGTTTGTGAACACCTTACCAGCACACCTTGGCATATTATGAAGACATTTTGTATTGTTATTATTACATTTAAATCATTTGGCAGACTTCCTTATCCAGAGCAATTCACATTCATCTACTTTATGTATCTGAGCAATTGGGGGTTAAGGGCGTTGCTATTTGTCAAATGTTAACCCAAATTTAAAATCCTTCATTTCTTAATAATTAGCACTACATTAGTATTATAAAACATTTATAAATAGTGTTCATGTTGCTTTTTTACACATTCATGACCTCTTTATATCTTTAAAAACCTTTTCTGTTGTCACAAAAGAGAATGCAAAATGCGGAAGTAACTGGCAAGTCAATTTTTCATCAAAGACCAGGGTCAGCACAAACAGACCATTTTGCAGTGAATAATTTATCCAGTAAAGCTTAGAAATAACACACATACAACATGTACTGTAGTGAGGATGCACTAAAGTAGGGTGGAGAATGTCGCAGGTCGAGGAGTAACGCACTGCACCACTGCTTCGGAACTAATAAATCATCATAAAAGCCGATATACACCTTATAACTCAGCACGATGCAGATGGGGCTCAATCATACATCTGGCTTCTTGCCATTTAATAGCACGGGGAAGTTAATGATTGCCGCTAACAATTTACAGTTTCTTCCAGCTCGGACACACTGTCCCAGTTTTAAATCTATGGTAATGATTTAAAGGCCATAAGTGCCTATTTTCCCTGTCCTGCTTAATGTGCTACATTATTCAGTTCACAGGTTGTGACTGAAGCGTGGATGCTAAAGTGAAACAAGTGCATCGACGTTAGCAATTTGCTTCCTTTTTTTCCAATTTACTTCTGCTTAACACTGCAGATACCCACAGCATACAATATGTCGAAAATAGACGTCTGGTGCGTTTACACTTAATTGTGACAGCCAAGTTGTCTTGCAATCTGGATTCAAACTTTAATAAACATGCATTATTCTGAATAGCATTTTAATCGGTTGTATTTGTGTAAAAAGTAGGATTAATAGGTATACCGATACTTACTGATTGTTCGTTGATTGTCATTCCTCTCTTACGTCTAATTAACCTTGCAATTTCCAGCTCCATCCGACCGAGTCCCACCCATCATCCGTCAAGGCCCAGCAAATCAGACTCTATCTCCAGGATCCACTGCACAACTGCAATGTTATGTAATTGGCAACCCGATACCCAGCATTCAGTGGGAGCGAGATGGGCAGAGAATCCTGGGAAATGACGAGCGCTTCACCCTTATGGATAATGGCATCTTACAGATCACAGCCTTACAGGTATGTTACAGAAGTACATACAGGATAAACGTGTTTTTTTTTTGTTTAAATAAATGATTTTACCCTAGAGAATCTAGCATATGGTATTTTAAACCAAACCTCTTTAGCGTGTTTGGTTTCATAGCAAACTGTCTTATCTGACAGTCACCATATGCTGTTGCGGTGTGTAAAAAAAATCACGTCTGCAGTTCAACTCACCCGCAAACCTGTTGTGTAGTTCAGCTGGTAAAACATGGTGATGCCTGTCTCAGAAAGCAGCAGAGACAGAACATCAGTACGATGGGGTCAGACAGGCTGAGCTCTATAAAAAGAGCTATTGCGCTATGCAGTTGACCCAACCTGTCTCACAGGCAGACCTATAACAGTAAAACGATGCATTTTGATTCTAGCTTTGATTCTATTTCTTAAATTGATTCAGATTTTTATAATGGTGTTAGTTCAATTAAACCTCACCAATTAATTATGAAAGTTTTCTGCAAAAAAGAAGGTTAGCAGTAGTAGTACACAGGCATTCATATAATTTCAACTAGACAAAAAAAAAAAAAAAAAAAAGATGGATAAAGTCATTTCAACTTACATTGTAATGTTTTTTGAAACCAGACATAACAAAACCTGACATAACAAGACCCCCCCATTCCTCAAACACCAACCATAAAAACATTATACATTATCAAATGTCTATAAAAAGATAAATAGCATGAGTTAAACTTGCAGAATTCCAGGTTAATTTGACTTTTCCTGCACAATTTTATTGATAATTAGACTATACTGATATTTACATTTTAATTATAGTTGTCCTGTTTTTAAAAAACCTTAAGCTTAATTTTTACCAACATTCATTTTTAACTTTAACAAGGGCTTCAAACCGGCAAAACAATTTCGGTAAATTTGTAAAAACCTTTCATGGAAACTTTTTGTGGGAATTTTAAAATATTCCAAGTGGAAAACTTGAATAGAAAATGTATTAAAATTATTAAGAAATTTGGCGAGATTTATAAAAACTGTACATGCAAACAAATATAAACATTTAGTTTGATCAGAACCTCGATAACTTAGGGCATTGATAGACCTGCACTGAGGCTCAACCCAGCAACTAAAAGTGCTAAAACTAAAATTAGGCTAGTAAAATTTTTACTCTATTTACAATCCTTGTTATAGTTTAACCTGCAGTTTTGCAAATTCCCAGTTTATTCCCATGGATTCCTCCAAATTCCATAAATTCTCACATACTACTGTATGTGTGTATGTATGTATGGAAATTTTATAGCCTTGAATATTGCCGGAAATTCGCAACCAAAGATCTAATTACTGTCTAGGAGGTTTCAGCTTGATTTTATTTATATTTAGCTGGATAATATTGACATTTGCCTACATTTCACTGCCACTGTTATCTTGATATTTAAATAGCCTTGACTGATAAATGTAAAAATGATTGATTTACCTAGACATTTAGCCTAATATACTAATATCTAGCTAGACTTTACTGGTATTTACTTATATTTAATTAGTAATAACTAATATCTTGTAAGATTTTAAAAGTATTCATCTGAATAGTTTTCATTAAGTATAATTCTCATTACTCACTTCATCAGATTGTTAAATGTAGGAAAAAGTTTATCTTTGAATGTAAATGTTGTTGAGACAGTCCTTGTGAACATAGCTTAAGCGCTAGCACGCAGTGTGTGTTGGAAGGGGGATGGTCCACCTATGGGCTAGCTGCTGCAATGAGTGTGAATGTTGGGTTAATTGATTGTGGCCTGGAAAGATTAACAACTGCTCAGTCTTTAATTAAATTCTCATTCAGTCGTACAGCAAGTCACAGGGTGAGGTCATGTAATCTTTACGGGATACTGTACTCTCAGCAATCCTGTTCTGTAATCTGTGGCCACTAGTGAGTAACAGATTAAAAGCTGCGCTGCCGTGCTGTCATAGCCTCAGTAGAAACGATTGATTTTCAGTGTGGATTGTAGTGTGGATAGTTTTCTTTATATGTTTTGTGTCTAATAAGTAACTAATCATTTAAAAAAGATAATTAAGTCTACATTTAATACAAATCGAAAAAAAATTGCACTTTATTCCATAGGAAAATTTCAGTGAAGGCACCGGTAGCCTTCATTGAGTCTCTGACCAGTTTTCTTGAACGGTCAGAGACTGTAGCCCCTGTTATTGGGGCTACAGGCCCAATGTAAAAACTTGAGATTGTCAAAATAGGTGTAATTTAAGTTATCCTAAATCTGCTGACACACTTTTGTATTTGATAATAACATTCTTCTTCTAGATTGGGCACTAACATTTTTGAGGGAAATTGATTACCTTTTCCATGGGGTACCATCTAGTAGTTATTCTTTTTAAGGAAGTCATTTGGGATATCATTGAGAACCTCCCAAATATCTGCCTCCAATTTAAGGCTTGAAATTCTATTTATTATTGTTCTTTTAGAGACTGTTTTTATCATGACGCCGATGATAACGCAAGTTCTGTAGCCATTAAATATTGCCCATGCCACCCTGCAGAATGCTGTTTTGTTTGAACAGCATCCATCTCTCAGAAATATAAAATTATAAAAAGGCTTTTTTAAAATACAGACTCAGAAAGACAGGCTCACTAATCTTCTGTAAACAGAGAGAGGGAGTGAGTAAAGAATTCAGTGTTAATAGCAGCAAACTAAAAAAAGGTAGGATGGATGAAGGACGAGACAGCGAAGAGGCTGGCAGAGAGAAAAGGGAAGATCTGAGAAGGAAAAATATCCCTGTTTCCTTTCCACTCATGCATTTTTAATCGCATATTTAACGTTCACGGCTGCCAGCCGTTAAAAATCTGTAGACACCTACTGAGCACACATCACAGTAGAGGTTCGGTGAGAAGCATTGAAATAATCATTTCATATAAAAAAGAGTTATGAACCGAGTGATAAAAGTTGTACAGAAGAATCGAAGAGTGCTGGCATGGCTTCAGCTTTAAGTTTGTTCTCTGACTTACTTTCTTACACATGCTATCACTTCCTCACACTTCTCTGAACAGACTCCAACAGTGTTAGAGAAGATATGTGACACTATTACATTCCCACACAATGTCAAAAGACACAGGTGTCCAATTAAAGGTGGAAGCCACAAAAGTCTCAGCGAGGCAATGTGACCAATGTGGACCACCCGACCAAGTTAACATGTGGAGTGTATGAACAACCTTGTTTCAAATGTTTCAAATATCATTTTAGTTCATTGATTCATGAGCCGCCATGTCCTGAATATGCAAGCAGAAAAGATTGCACCCATTAAATTAGAAATAGTTCATAACAGGGTAAAGATGTTCAGTCATGGTAACTTTACATTGACCTGCAGTGACCTTTCCATCTAATTAGACAGGTAGACCCAAGAAAAATAAATGATTCTCTTGGCTTAGATTAACTTCCTAGATTTTTCTTCAATTTGTCAGCCATTTTTTTATGTGTACACAACTGCTGTCTGCAGCACAAACATAGATGGCTTTATCAAATAACATTACAATCAAAAATATAAAATGCTTATTAAGTCCTGCTGTCTGCAGATGATCTTATTATCTGAAAATCCTGAGACCTTGCTGGATACTGATCAGTAAAAAAAAGTATGGTCCTATATAGTTCTATAAAGTATGGTTACAGGTAGTATACTGAAGACCTACTACAGCCGCCATTTATATATATATTTTTGTTTGTTTTTTTACCAGCAGTGCTGATTTAAAGTTTAACTTGATGGTAGCACAGTGGATAAGCGAATGTGTTTAAGGTGTTGGGCTGCTAACCGGGAGATTGTGGGTTTGATTGTGGGTTTGACCAGCACCACCAAGTTAACACGTTTGGGCACCTGAGCAAAGCCCCTAACTCCTAATTGTTCATTTGTATAAAGGAGATAAATTAATGGTGGAGGTGTCTGCCAAATGCTGATAACGTAAATGTAATTAACAATGTTTTTTTAATAAAGCACTTGAAAAGTGCCGACGTCTGTGTCTTTTTTGCCAATTCCACATATGACGAGTAGTTTGGGGTGGTAAAGTGTACAAAATCTGGGAAGAAGTAGTTGATATCTGGGATCTTTTAAGGTTTAAAGAACATTTAATTTCTTCACTGTAGGACATTTTTGCAGTACGTGTTAGGTTGTTATCCATCTGTATTGTGTTGCATTCTATCAGTTTTGGAGTGTCATATGCTCCGGGATTCTTTAGGCTACTTGAACTGTAATCAGTTCTATAAGCATTATCAATAAACCCCAGTGATCTATTTCCATTGGCAGCCATACTGCTTGTAGCATATTCCCATGGAATAACACTGCCTTCACTGGGTTTGACATACTCTTCTCCTCCAAGTGTTCTGGTATAAGTTAATCTTAGTTTTTTGTCCAAAGAATCTCCTGCAGAAGTGGGTAGGCCTTTTAAAAAATTTTCGGCAAAGTTTTTTAATCAGTATAATCAGTGGTTCTCGACTTGGTAAACCTGGTCTCTTGAAGGCGTCTCTTGATTGTAGACTGTTTTTGATTTGTCTGTGTGTGTCTTCTTCAAGAAAGAAATAGAGCAATCATCCACTTTACTTGTCTTCTGTGGATGGTGTTGCTGCTGAGTACATTCCTTGTTTTTTAAGAGTGTCCCAAATTGTTGCTCTGTTTTGTTTTTTCAACCTAACTTTTTGAACTTGTATCAACACTTTTCTTTTGAATATATACTGAGAATATCTAGGAAACTTTTGTATTTGGTAATGACATGCTGCTGCTCGATTGTGCAATACGGTTTTTTTTAAAGAAATTGATTACCTTTTCCATGAAGTACCATTAGTAGTTGGCATGGAAGCCTTCTGGATTGCATGGCAAAATACAGTATGTGATTTTGCACTTTGTTCCACTCAGCGCTTTTAAGTTAATGTCTTATTTTTAATCAAAACCAAATGCTTTAATGCCACAAAATGCATTGCATTACTGAAATGAACATAAAAAATGAATTTGTTTAATTAATTTATGTTTAATTTGTGTAATAGTAAGGTATTATGAACAAGGAAACATTGCAGTAGCTTGCCTAGCAGTATGGTATGTGTGTTATCATGCATGATGGGATGTATGACCTTAAAGCTGTCAGCACTATTAGATCTTTGGCACAGAGAGAAAAAAAGTGCTGCATCTTTCACTGTTGTAAGCAATTTCTGCTGTGGTTCTGCCCCTCAGCCAGGGAGTTAAAATTTAATGGGTCTCACCTTCTGTGCACATGTTGTTATCTCTCCCCTTCATCCTGTCTTTCTGAATTCTTCACTAGTCCTATACTTTCTTAACACATGCACTTACACCACCCACATGCACTCACACACACACACACACTATAACTCATACTATAGATCTTTAGAAACAATTCAGGAATCTGACAGATCTTTGCATATAAATTGCTTATGTTTCTTAGCAATGTCCACACTCAACTCACACTGTGTTGCTACTGAATCATTCATGTTTGGTAAGGATTTTTAATTTTTTTATGGTTGTAAAAAAAATGAAAAACCTTTGCAACTTTCAATTTGATGACAGCAATACTTCTTTTACAAACTGTGTTTTAATAGTAGACACTGGAACTTATAATTTTTGTAGACGAAAAAGGATAGAAAAACGAAATAACAGTTTAAATGATTAATTTATAATGGGAATAAAACTTAAAGAAACACAGTGCCTTCATGGTTAGTATGTTTGCCTAATATTAGCAGAGTTTAATCCTTGCCTCCACCATGTGTGTGTGTGCTAAGGTGTATATGATTTCCACATTCTTTAGCAGTTTCTTCTGGGTACTCTGGTTTCCCCTCAAATGATTTGTAGGCTTTGGGCATATTTAAACTGTCGCTCAATGTGTGAAAGAGTGTGTGAATATGGCCCGTAATGGGTTGGCATTGTATTTAGAGATTGAGTCACCTGACATTGATTCTACAAAGGCTCACGTTTAACAGATAGTTAATTCTTACATACCATTAGTAATCAAATATTATAATAATACTATTGTATTATATTTATTTTTATATAGTGGTTGTTGTTATTAATCTGCAACAATTTATTCTACTTTCCTCTGTTTGTATGCTTCTCATAATGATGCAAATTTTAGTTAAAATAATATTTTCACCTATTACATTAGTTTAATTGTATTCCCAGTGCAAAAGTTGTCATATGTATAGTAAATGATATCATAGGATGTAACTAATGTTTTGATATGTTAAAATGCTTTAAGTTCTCTGTGAACTTCCTAATTATTAGAGTGGAACAGTCTGATTTGTATAGTTGTTAATAATTTATATTTTCCACTGCTATTGATATTAATTAATATTTTTCACGGTGTACTTTGAGTGTACAGATCAATCACGATGTGTCTAAAGTTATATTTTGCATCTATGCAAATGTTGACCCTGATACTTCTGTTGCTAGGAGACGGACTCAGGGGTCTACACCTGTTTAGCCTCCAGCACCAGCGGCGAGACCAGTTGGAGTGGAGTACTTACTGTAAAAGGTAAACCCTCAGACCACTTAAGCGCACTTTTGTTCGGCATTGTATTTTTTAAAAACTGTAAAATAAACGCACACAGACATTGTCAATGTCAATTTGTTCAGCGGGAAAGAGGATTAGCTTAATTAGTACTAACTGACTGGTCTAATTATGGAGAAAAAAAAAACACACAGTAAAAAGGAGGAGAAATTAACGATACTTTATAAGTGACATTTTTTTCCAAAGCTTATTAAAAAGTCTCTTACATCAAGGTTTATGTGTTAAGTATTATACAAATAATACTCAACGCATTGTGGTGAGCAAAGCATAATTTTCACAATTTCCAAGCATATTTATATCAGGATTTTTGATGCCTTCTTTCTGTTTTAACATGTAATAATCAATCATTAAAACTATACTGAAGATGTGTTTACTTGCTTAGCATGTCATTTTTGCAGTGCAGTGAAAAAATTTACTGCAAAACTACAAAACTACATAGCACCTTCTGATTACATAAACCATTATTTAATTTTAAAACAATAAAATTAATTTTCTAATTTTGAGTGTAAGATATTTTAAAGACTGGTTACTAGATAATTTAGCTAAAAATAACCTAAAATTTTGTGGCAAGCAGTGCATTTCGTACCTGAGCCTTTAGTCTTAATACCACCACTATCATATCGCAATTATAGAAACCGTCAATACTATACAAAAACGCAATATAACACAGCGTGTTACAGAGAGACAGAGAGACATTTTGCCTATTGAGAAGGAAAACCATTTTTATTAAAGGAAGAAAACCTCTACAATACATGCAACATTTATCATCTGGAGCAGTTCAGAATCAATATTTATCTTAATATTAATATAACATCACAAAAACATTTTCCTGGGCTGAGACAAACTGGTTATCTTTGGGGTTAGCCAACCTCCTCTCACAATGTCTAACTTTTCCAGGAAAAGTCTGCCCTAAAACAGATTTTTAAGTAGGTCCGAGACCGAGTCAATTTCTTCTACTGCCGGTTAAAGATAATTTCCAGCTTGAAATTAGTACAAATCTGGAAGTAGGTTTACTAATGTTATAGGAAATACTGGATAAAGAGTATGATATATTATAGTCAAAAATATAGCTCTAAATAATTATTCACCATTTATATACTGGAAAATATTAGATATGTTAATAAGACAATATACTTTACTGTACTGGGGTCTTGCGTATAGTGGCGTTTATCTAATATTCTACGAATGCATTTAAACAAAAACAGTAGTATAAGTTCTATTTATAGACATATTTTCATTTTTTTTTAAATACATAAAATACTGGAAAGATAGCAGCAAAAAAGCCTTTAAGCCTAAAATGTGAAACTATGTATATATAAAAGCCTAATTATATTTTATATATTATAAATAATATATTTTTTGTATTATTATAATCTTATATTAAGAAATGTTATATAACAAGATGTCTTCCTCTGCTACAACATTTTTTTTATGTAATTGTGATTTAAATAGTTAAAGTAAAAGCAAAGAAATCATCCTGAGATGTTGTTGGTGTGTCTGTATGTTACAGAGAGCGTTGATGTAGTTGCTGCTGCTGTATCTGAGCCCTACCAGCTGCCCGGGCCACCTCACAAACCTGTCGTGACCGATGTGACGCGGAACAGCGTGACGTTGACCTGGCAGCCCAATGCCCACGAGGGCGGCTCTGCCGTGACCTCTTACATCATCGAGGCTTTCAGGTAAGAGAAATGAAATTGAAGACTTGTTGTTTTAAAAACACACACAAATGGACTGTGTGTGTACGATCTACAAATCTGTGTCCACTAACTAATGGAAATACATTCAGCTGATTAGGTTTTAAAAATGAAAAACATTTTCTTTGTAAAACCAGTGGAAAGTATCAATTATTTATACTTTATTTATAATATTTATGGAGTGTTCCAGGCTTGATAACTTATTTTAAAAGATAAAAGTGTATTTGGAATATTAGTCTTGAATTTTTAAAGATTTTTTTATTTAGCCATTTTAAAAGAAAATAATCTTATTGCATTCTGTACTGAATCCACCCAGTCACACACACACACACACATTCTCACACATTTGTTCACTCTATTGGACACATACATCCACTGACTCCCCATCGCCTTGTCTTCTCGTTTTTACCCCCCTTCCTTCTGCTGGATGTTATTGTCTTTTGCCAGAGGCAGCTCTTATAAGACATCCTTCATTTTTTATTAATTGAGTGTCAGTGTGACAGTTATGCTAGCCAAGCGTGACAGACAGGAGGAAATATTGCCTAGTAGGCGCTCTATTGTTTACCCCTTCCCCTCCTCTTGTATCTTTTCTCTCTCATCGCACATGCACACTTCTGTGTGTGAACTTTAACCTGCGCTTCAGACTCTCAGTGCCACGCCTGTTCAGAATTTATGCCTCTTTTGTATTCCGTGCATGTTAAATTTAGCTGTGGAATGTGGGCTGCTCTCTCAGACAGACCGAGAGCGGGAATATATGACATGCTAATGAATTCAAATCCAGTTCGTCCGGACGACTCTTACGGCTATTGTAAGCCCGCTGGAATAGGGCTCACTCTAATTACAGAGCCAGGGTCCTGTGGGTTTCGTAGTGAGGGTTGCACTCACACACACACACACACAAACACCGACACTGTGCTTTACTCCACACACTGGCCCCTCAGGGCAGTGGTTTGTGGTGCCACATGACCCAAATTGATTCTTTATTGAGTGTTCTATGCTTGAATGTAGTGTTTACAATAACATTTCCTTGCCTGTGGTGTTAAGGGACATATAGCAGGAAGAAAGAGCAGGAGATGAGACGTAGATAGAAAATGAAAATGACTATGCAATGAAAAGCGTAGTCTCCAGACACCTCAGCAAAGAAATGGCTTATAGTTATAATTGCATCAGTTTTTTCATCTTTATAAAAGTTCAAACATGGCTTTCGAGAACAAACTGAGATTAGAGTCTGTTCTTTTTCTTTGTTTAACCGTGTGCATTCATACTGTTGGCCAAAGGACAGAAGAAGAAGGAGACGTGTGCATTTGTTCCCAGGCAATAGCCAAAGTGACCTTGGATGTATAGCTTCTCGCTCTCTCTTTCTCTCTCTCTCTCTCTCCCTGTGCTGCAAGCGGAATATTTACGAGCCTTCCGGTGTTTATGCCTCTCTAGAACATTGCAGGTTGGCTGCGTCTGCACCGCAGAAAATGCTCAAGGGGAATATAAACCTTCACATGGAGAATTAAGATGCTGGTTAACCCATGACTGTTAGTGGTGGGCAGATGTGTGTAGTGTGTTATACAGATGTGTATAATGGGTAATATGACACTGAGCCATTGTAAAGGGGAGTCATTTTAAACTACAGTGATTATGTCATAAACAACTAGTATCTGTATCCAGAGCATTAGTAGCATACAGTGAAACACCTCTTGGAGGCAGGTTAAACTTGCCCCTAAAGTACCATCGATCAGGTTTCTTCTCCTTTCCGCAGATTCGAGGGGCTTAGAGGATTGATTGGGACTTAAGATAATCACCATTATTTTAAAGTGTAATAAACAGATATTCTGTGTTGCCTGAAAAGCAACACAATAACAAGTAAGCACAATTTTTATTTCTGTCTCTACTTTGTGATTTGCTAGTTTTCAAATTAAAAATCCCCACCTCTAAAAAATGTACTTAATTGTAAAATAAGATAATATAAATATAACATCCACCATGGAAAATTCTTCCTCAGCCATTTCTGAAAGAATAAAAAACTGAGGTTATATTATAAATGAGTTTTATGTAAGCAGGTTTTATGTTAAATCAGTTTACAAACTTTGTAATCAAATATCTCACATATACATTAGATAAAGATTAGTTTGCAACACTTTTTGGAGAAACTATTATGCAGTGGAAACTCAAATACTTAGCTGGAGTATACAAAGTACAAAAAAATACTGTGCAATAATGTATATGGGCAGCATGGTGGCTTAGTGTTTAGCACTGTTGTCCCACGGAGAAGGCCCAGGTTCCCAGGCAGGAGCCTTTCTATGTGGAGTTTGTATGTTCTTCCTGTGCTTGTGTGGGTTTACTGAGGGACCTACTGTTACCCTGTGATGGACTGGCGACATGTCCAGGTTGTACCCCTCCTGCCTTTTCGCCCTTTTAGAGATGGCTGGGATAGGCTCCAGCAGATCCCTGTGACCCGAATTAGAAAATAAGTGGGTATAGAAGATGAATGAATAATAAATATCATTATCTGTAGATAAACCTCTTAGGTTTAAAGTACATTTCTGTAACATGTTTTTAAGCCTTCACCTCATAATTAATGTTATTCTATTTTCAGGGTCAAAAAGGCTGTGCCTCAGGCTGTGAAGCAGGCTTGCTGCAAAATATATTTTGGGACTTTGTTTTAATGCAATCATTTGGTTCAAAGATTTTTTCGACACATGAGGTTACAAGGTGCAGCCTTTGGAACCTCAAAGCAACCAGGGTGTGTTTTGCTATTTGCTTCCTGGTGTATAAACCCGGCTAAAGATTACTGTCATCACAGAAAACTGTCATACATCCAGAATGAGCGGCATCATTCAGTAGAGCGTGTAATGGCTATCTTAGAGCTCACTGATGCAAAAGCCATAAGAATGCTGTTTTGTGTTAAAGCACACAATAGCGATATAAATGGATACGCTGGAGTAAATGGAGTTCGAGTCACAGACTTTATACTCAAGACATCATATGGTTGGTTTGCTAACTGTGTTCGCATTAAACGGTCATTCTCATTTTGCTCATGTGAAGGTCAGTGATTTGTGTAATTTAATAAGCTGTCTGACTAATGAAGATGTCAACTAATATTATTATTTTTTTCTCCTGCAGCCAGTCTGCAGGCAATACGTGGCAGACAGTGGCAGACCTGGTGCGATATGAAAAGCACACAGTGACTGGCCTCTTCCCTAACACCATCTATCTCTTTATTATACGAGCGGTTAATGCCTACGGCCTGAGCGACCCCAGCCCCATCTCAGAGCCTGTGCGGACACAAGGTGTGTATTCGAGCCACTTTTTCTTATCAGTCCCGGACGAATCGATATGAACAAAACTGTAGAAAATTGGTAGAATATTGTAGCATATGGATTATTTTGGGAGAATGAACAAGATGAGGTAATCCTGTAGATATGATTTAACACTATCTGACTAGCATAATTGTGTCTACAGAATCAATAAGGATCAGGAAGGCAAAGTAGTAAAAAAAAATAACTTTTTTATGTGTTTTTATGTTTAGATGTAAGTCCAACAGGGCAGGGGGTGGACCACAGGCAGGTTCAGCGAGAGTTGGGGGAAGTGGCGGTGGAACTACAGCAGCCTATACTACTGACCGCATCAAGCGCCCGGCTAACGTGGACCGTAAGTACTGATCGATTCCTACCTCTGAAACCATTTACATTCTTTAACACTTGGCAGATGTCCTTATAAAGCGTTTAGTTTTTATCCAACTGAACAGATACAGGCCTTGCTCAAGGGATTTAACCCACAATTTGCCAATCCAATACCAATCCACAAAGTTTAATTAGCGAAACATACCATACAATTCAGGCAATTAAATTTAGACAGTGTCGACGAGGCAGACAGGAAATAACTGTTTCTGCTCTGTTGAGCTAATTATTGGCATCTGTTGTGTACAAAATTGGGCAGTTTGTTCTGACCTCTGAGTGCAATACTGTTACAAGAGTTTAAAATTATATATAATGGCTAGCTTCATTTATACTAAAGGAACATACCCTTTAAATTTCAAAAAAAAAGACTTCACACATCAAAATAAATTCGTGAAATCAATTAAACAAACACAAAAAAACCCAAACAAATACAACCAAAAATTATTGTACAATTAATAAATACCTCTCAGCCTCATTCATCTAGTGCTACAGTATCGCTGGTGTCCATGGCTCATCTAATCAAGAGCATAACTGTCTCAGGTTGACCGCCAGTCTCAGTACATCCAGGGCTATCGGTTGCTTTACCGTCCCAGCGGTGGCTCTTGGCTCCAGCAGGATGTCAAAGCGGCCGCTGAGCATAGTGCTGTCCTCAACAACCTGCTGAAAGGCACCGAGTACGAGGTCAAACTCAGGCCTTACTTTAATGAATTCCAGGGCATCGACAGCCACCCACTGATCCTCCGCACTCCAGAAGAGGGTGAGACTCTTATATTCGGTTGCTTATGTAATACATTTATGAAAAGTTCCCATAGATAGAAGAACTTATAAAACATTATAACATTAACATTAACTTGATTAGTGTGTGTGTGTGAAACACATTTACTCATCATGTTGTCTTTTTAGTCCCCAGCGCTCCTCCTCAATCAGTTACCGTGTCAACGGTCACTTTCAGCAACAGCTCAGGCATCAGTGTTTCATGGCAGCCTCCCCCTGCTGAGATGCAAAACGGTATCATCCAAGAGTACAGGGTAAGAGAGTTAGACTAAGGATGAAGTATGAAGTTCAATGTATCTCAATTCATTTGAGATGCATTCCTTTTTGCTACCGATCTTAAAAGTGCCTCTGTGACATTGTTGTATTAATAGTGAGAAATTGCGCTCAGGAAGAAGGGGGAGTGTTTATCTGAGCTTTCTCATATAACATATTTTCATTGTTTGGTAAAAATTAAGCTATTTAATGGGATAATCTATTGTATGCAAAAAATGATTATTGGCATAAAACATTCTTGTTTTCATAGTTGTCTATCTCTCACTTGTCTTTCTCACTCTCTTACTCTCTCTCTCTCTCTCTCTCTCTCTCCACTTGCTCACTCTCTAGGTCTCTTTCTCACTCTCTCGTTCTCTTTCTAACTCATTTTCTAATTTTCGCTCTGTCTTTCTTTTACTCTCTCTCTCTCTCTCTCTGTTGTTTTTACTCTTCCAAAGCCATTAACCAAGAAACATGATATTTTTTAAATGTCACAAGACATTTTTGCACTAAAGGATTTATTAAAATATATGATTCTATTTTAGTTTATGTGCATGTTTTAATTAATTTGGGAAAAAAAGATTTTCCAACAACAGAGCAACATGCACAGGTGTTTGGTGCAAATTGCAGATTTGATGTTTTCATTTGAGAAAAAAAGTCCTAAATTTACATAAACTTAGCTAGTGCCCTGAATATAGACAAAATAGACCTTTAAAGTAAGCAAAATTAAATAATGCATTTAGTGGCTTGGTGGTTAGCACTGTTGCCTAACAGCAAGAGGTTTTCAGGTTTGTATCCCCAGCAATGGGTTTATCTGTGTGGAATTTGCATGTTCTCCCAGTGCTTGGGTGGGTTTACTCCGGGTTCTCCGGTTTTCTCCAACAGTCCAAAAACATGTATGTTAAATTGATTTGTGATTCTAAATTGCCCATAGGAGTGAGTGTGAGTGTGGTTGTTTGTCTGTATGTGACCCTGCGATGGATTGGTGACCTGTCTAGGGTGTACCCCTACCTTTCATCCAATGACAACTGGGGTAGACTCCAGCATATCCCTGTGACCCTGATTATGAATAAGCGGGTATAGACAATGAATAAAAAGATAGATAGATAGATGGATGGATGAATTGATGGAAGGATGGATAAAAATATTGCATTTATATCCCTAAGTTTATCTGGAGCCTTTGCAAAATTGATAAGGTCTAAGGCAATAAGGACATTGTTGTCTCTTTTAGATCTGGTGCCTGGGAAATGACTCTCAGGCACGCTACCACATTAATCAGACAGTAGACGGTAACGTGCTGTCAACAGTGGTGAAAGGTCTGCTGGCTGGGGTCCTGTACCAGGTGGAGGTGGCAGCAGTGACCAGCGCTGGAGTGGGCATACACAGTCAGCCAGTCCCTGTCCTTATCAGTAAGTGACTGCAGAAAATACCTGCAAAATATAAGATAAAAATAAATTTATTCCTGTAAAATGTAATAATATAATCATATTCATATTTATGTCAGTCTCAACCTACCTGTATTTATATACTAACGTTTGAATGTTTTATCCATATTTTTCTTTTTCCTGCTTGTAACGTGTAATTATAGTTTGATTTTGGTTCTAATTGTAGTCTGATTTAATTCCATTTGATTTGATTTGGTTAAGATGGCACAGACAATCAAAAAATAATAATACATTTAATTTAAAGACCCTTTTCTTGACACTGAAGGACAAGATTCAAACAAGTAAATAGAATAACATACATTAAATAAAAGAATATCATATAGAATAAAAAGCTTGGTAATATTATTTATGTATTGTGTGTAAAGAAATAAAAAATGTGGTTAATAATATCAACCGGTAAAGTGGTTTTATCTACACTGATGGCTATAATGTCCTCCCTGTATAGTGCAGCAAACCTGTGTGCTCATTAAATTCCAGCAAAACTTTTGCCATGAGAGGTGTAAAAATGTTTCTATGCTAGCTTTTAAACTCTTCTTCTTTTTTTCCATCTTTCCACCTTACTTTCAGAGTTACCGTCGGAGCAGCCAGTCCCAAGTGGCAGCGGAGACTCAGATCAGAACGTCAGCCTTGCTGAGCAGATCACAGATGTGGTAAAGCAGCCTGCCTTCATTGCAGGTATTGGCGGGGCATGCTGGGTAATCCTCATGGGTTTCAGCGTGTGGATATACTGCAGACGCAAGAAAAGAAAGGAGCTAAGCCACTACGCCACTTCGTTTGCTTATACACCAGCAGGTACAGAAAGTACTATGCACAAACATGCTCCACCATTCGCATATACACAGCATCTATACATATAAGGAAACAAACTAATTCTAACAATATCTGTTCTGCAGTTGGCTTTCCTCATGGAGAAAACACAGGGCTAAATGGAAGGTAGGTGCTTCAGTCCACAGGATGTTGTGACAAAAGAGCTAAGAAGATTCTGGAATAATACTTATTGTTTTGTTCCTAGACCTGGTGTGTTGGGGTCTAATATTGGGAACTACCCCTGGCTGGCAGATTCCTGGCCCACTACAAACCTGGTGCATAATGGCAAGGACTCAGTCAACTGCTGTTCCTCCAAACATGACACTGCAGAAAGATACTACAACGGTAATAAACTCTAAGCTAACATGATTGTACAGTTTGATTAATCTGTATCAGTGGCATCAGGTACACTATAATGCCATAAGTTTGTGGACACTTGATCAACCCCAAAATATGTGATTTTAAACAGGGTATTTCAGATTTCCTTCCAAATGTTCTGTTAGATTGAGCTCCAGTCTTCTAGTAAGTCTTTCCACTACAATTTGGAGCTTAAACAATTAGTGAGTTCAAGTACTAAGGTCAGGTGGTGCAGTCGGCGTTCCAGTTCATCCCAAAGGTGTTCAGCTGTTAAGGTCATTTTTTTTACACTGTGTCTTAATAGAACTCAGGTGCTTTGTGCACAAGGTCATTGTCATGCTGGAACTGTGTTCGGGTCTTGTAGTTCCAGTGAATGCTACAACTTACACCGGCACTCTATACGACTGTGTGCTTTAAATTTATAGCAACATTTTGGAGAGAAAACACATATGGTCAGATGGTCAGATGTCCACAATTGTTTGGCAATATGGTGTAATTATCACTGCTAATAGGAAAAAACAGAAAAAAATGTCTGAAGTCTGATCAAAATGTTATTATTATGGTTAAGAAACAATAAGAAGACAGTATGTTTCCAAAGAGTTATAGACTGACTTAAATTCATAAATACATCTACTTCAAATACTGCAAAATATTAAAATCTATTTTGTTAAAATTTTATCGTTTAACATATTTGTCTAATCAATGCAATTTGTATATCCAGGATAGCCAGTAAAGCATTTAACTACTTGAATTCTAGCTTCAAGTAAAAGAAAAAAAACAACTAATATTCATCAATTTAATAACGCTGTTTTTTTGGCATTTACTGCCTCTTAAGACCAGAGCAGATTCATTGGAACAATTTTTATTTTTATTGTCAGTGTAAAGCTCAGTAAGCAAAGAAACAGCTAAACACTAAGATCCTCTCTCTGTTCTTATTACTGCTTTTAGAGGCTGGAATCTCCAACTACCTCAACCAGAATGAGAAGTACAGTAACGGCTCAAACGAGGGCCCCATCTACAGCACTATTGACCCCACCCGCTGAAGATCTACGCAGCTTCTCTGCCCAGTACTCTCAGCACACTACGCCTTACGCTAGTACTCCCATCATGCCTTTCACTAACCAGGCCCCCTGCAGCCCCGACCAAGAAAGCGACCACTGGATTATCCAACCAGGAGCCTCCAGTGTGCAGTATGCTCAGCCGGACCGTGCCAAAGCAGATAATGGTACAGATCAGTTTTTAGCTCAGACTGAGTGATGTTTTAAAGTGAATGTTTGCTTAACAGTTACTTTTATTATCTGTACAGCTAAACAGTCAAAGCAGAAGTCAATGGGAAAGGCAGTGAAGACACCATCTTTGAACTGGATAGAGCCATTACCTCCTCCACCTCCTTCTTCAGAGTTAGAACACTGTGTAGATGATGATGAAGATGACGATGATGACGAAGAGGAACACATAGAGGACATGTGGTAAGAGCATTCTACTGCTGGTTAGGGGTAAATAGTTGACACTAGTTGGATAGTCGCTGTAGCTGACCAGTCATCTTTTTTATATGATGTTGTATCTTTTTAAAACTATTTAGTTATATAAATTAATTACTTATTAACAATAGCCATATAAATAATTTTTTTTGGATACAATGTAAAATATTCTAATAAAAAAATCAATAAATGCTTTATATGGCCAAACGTTTGTGGACAGCTGACACAGATTTTTCGAAGGGTTCCACAAAGCTGGACGCACACAATTTCATTGAAAACTGTAGCAATACAATTTCCTTTCTCTAAAACTCGTGTCCCTGTGCACAAAGACATGGTTTGTTATGATTTGAGTAAAATAACTCGAGTGTTCTGCGCACAGCACTGATTTTACCCCTACTGAACATCTCTGGAATAGATTAAATTGCTGATCGTACATCAGATTACTTTTTCTGACACTGGTGCCTGATCTCATTATTGCTTATGTGGTTAAATTATCAAATTCTTACAGCAAAGCTACACAATTTAGCAAAAAATACCTCAACAAAGCCCATGTAGGTGTGCTGGTCAGGTGTCCACAAACTATAAGTATAGTGTAAATGTCACAGGAGCAAAGGGTCAGAGATGAAGATTGATTAACACGGAAAATACAATGGCCAGGTAATAACCTCAAGCAAAAGGTTAAATTAAATAAATAAATAAACAGCTGAGTGTCACAACAATAAAGTGTTAAACTCATAGCCTGTAGATCGGTTTGAGTCCGAACATTAAGGCGGATATCCATTAGTAAAGTTGCTTGTGCTTTTGGTTCTTTGCCAGAGCAACATTAGCTAATTGTAGATATGTGTGTGCAAAAGATGGTACGCAGTGTGTTACGCAGCCCTGTGATGCAGCATAAGAAGCAGTTTAGAAAAAAGCAGTTGGCTTGTTTTTACATCTCTCACAGAAGACATGTAGCTGCCCTGGTGGAGGGTAACAATTTCAACAAATTAATGGCAATATTCTGGCAATACTCTGGTAATAATTAAAAAAAAGGTTATTCAGCATTGTTACTGTTCACCCTACAAGCTAAAGTATTGATTTAAATATCAATGCAGTTTTTCATTATTAATCTAGATACACCATCTATTAATACCCAAGAATCGACATAATCTTAAGTCTTTGGTTTTATTTCTTTAAATGATACTTGCTAAAATATTGCACCAGCATACAGCAGCTTTGGTTTTAATGATTCGGTTGGATTTAAAAAACAGTCAAAGGCCAGCGTGTTTATATGAGTTAGTTAAACAGTGTTTCGTCTGCACACAGACATTCACACCAGACAAACCTAAAACTGCTGTAGGCTCTTATTTTAAATATAGTTCATAACCTAAAGAAAGTGACAGACACTAAAAGACAGACATGCTTGAATAGAAACCTTCCAAATATGTAAAATCATCTTAAATCCTTAAACCAAATCATATCTGTTCTGCAAGACAAGTGAATAAAAAACACAGCTAGACTATTTTTGATAAGTTTTTTTTTTAGAACTTTCTAAAGGTCTAGTTAGGCTTAACCACTACTTAACATGTGATATTCATGTTTTTTGTTGACTAGCCATGTTTACCGGCCCGGTGGACACACCGCATTATTAGCTTTTTAATCAACACATCCATAACGATTTATGGACAAACACTTAAAATATGTTTACTTTAAATCACATATAGACAATATTTATAGTTAATATTTTCTATTTATCCTGTTAACATTTAAAAATATGTTCTTTTTTTATGTTCCATGTGGAAAATGAGCCAAAACCAACAAGTCTGAGACTAAAACAAATATCATAATTTCTCTTTAAAATCGAGTCCCACTGACTTAAACACGACACAATCTGCAGTGTGACTCCTCAAAAGAGAACAATCTTCTTTCCACCGATTTTTTATCCTGCTTCTCCTTGTCCAAAAGTTCTACCATTTAAATTAGACAGGAATCAAATTGCAGTTATAAGTATGTTAGCTGGATGAAAGCTTTTTTAAATGTCATGTAAAATACTTATTTCAGCACCAGTTGCTCTATTAGCTGTGCTGCTGCTGTTATTGGCGCTGACATGGCTCTCGGTGGAGGCTAACAAAGTTAGCGGCGTGCTGGCGGCTGATGCAGACTGTGCACCGAACAGATCCTTCTTTTGCCTCACTATCACATTACATTCTTGGTAGCCCCAAGATGAGTTAAATTCAGACGCTGAGTGGTCTAACCAGTGCTATTGTGTGCTTTGTGTGTACAAGCAGAGACAGGCAGACACACATTTATCGCTCTCTATTACCTGAGCTGAAGGGTTTGCGAATGAAGCAAGGCACATCATCCACAGACGTTAAACAGAGCTGATTTACCAATTATACTGCTGGGATGGGTGGGGCAATAGCGCTGAAGCAGTCTCTCTCTCTTTCTCTCTCTTTCTCTCTGTCCCTCTCCTACTCTCTCTCTTTCTCTTTCTGTTTTCCTCTCACGTCCAGCCAGTCTGTAGTAACGTTTTCAGCTATAGGTAAAGCCCCTCTCATGTTCCTTGCTCCAAGCCGAATAGGATCATTTAGCACATCAACACACACAGCCACACATCCAAACTCGATTTTCATTACTAGCCTTCAGTGAAGTTCTCCAATTTGCGATGAACTTGAGGATAACTTTGTTGACCTTTGCACGGACCCCCAAGGGCTTTTTCAGAGAACATGGGTTTGATTATTGCATTAGGTTGATAGCTTTATACCTGCCCTTTACTCCAAGATTTGACTCATCGTCATAGTTCCAATCCCTGCTACGTTAATAAATCGCAACCTCTTTGAACGTGTACATAATAACAATACATGTCGTAGCCTAAGGATACGACAAACTCTGTCACTCCAACGGTATTACCTGATTGACATTCTCCTTTCTCTCTTAACCAACACGAGAGGCCACAGTTTTAAAGGCTGCATCGCTGTGGAAGTTAATATGCTGGTCAGGTAGAAACTCAATGCTCTGGTTGATTGATTAAAGAATTAGGTGGTGTTTGCTGCACTAGTCGCAGTAACAGAAATGCTCACCTAAGTCATTTTTCCGCTTCTGTCACAGCACTGACGAGGAAGATTGGTGTCCACCACTACCAGAAAGAACCTATCTAACAGATGGCATGACAGAGGACGGACCATGTCCTCCTCCCAGGGGTGATGCCTCGTCTCCAACCACCTCCTACAGCCACCAGTCCACAGCCACTCTCACACCCTCACCGCGAGAGGAGGCACGCCACTGCAACGACTCACCAGCACGCCTGCACCAGTCTGAACAACACCAGCTGGGACGGTGAGATTATCATGAGATTCCATTTTTTATTACTCGTGTGAAACAATGTGGTTATTTATATTTGTTTCTGTATTTGAATTAAGATTTTTTAAGCTGTGTTTTTTGCTTAAAATATATATATGTATATGTATATATATATATATATATATATATATATATATGTATGTATATTTATTTTAACACCAAATTGCAAGCCTCTAAAGTGCCACCACTGTCTCAACAAAAGATTTGTGTATTTATTTTTCCCATTTTGGTCATTTAAAGCACAGTCAGTCTGACTTGACAGTAAAGAAGGATAGAAATTATTGCTTTATTTAGAGCCACACGTTAATATCTGACCGTGCCAATGCCTGCCTGAAAGTAACAATGAAATCAGATCCTGTAAACAAACACAACAATAAAACTGCACACGCTGCACCATCTATTCATATCTGTAGCCCTGTTTACATGGAGCATTGTATTCTGATTACAATTAGGCCAGTGGAAATGCTCCAGTTTGCTAAATTTTGGTAGCACAACTCTCACCAATCCTTATTCCGGACTTTCATTTGAGTTCTGTTGCCTGTGCGCTGTCTTTTAAAAAAAATTTAGCAACATCACAAACTCATGCACACAGTGTCTATAACTAGCACAATTATGCGGCACAAATCATTTTTGCATGATTAAAAAGACAGAAAATAATCAAATTCATGGAGTAACAGACGAGCTGTGCGCTCGTCAGAAAATTATTCCAACAGAAAAGGTCGGCACATGTAAAACTCTGAATAAATAAGGTCCCCTTTAAACAGAATATTTAATAATAATCTTAGTGAAAATTACAAAATAGTGTGCATGTAAACAGGGCTTGTGTTTGCATCTGATTAAAACATATTATCTGTTTGACGCTAATATTTCTATTCTGTGAAATAAATTATTGTTTCTGCTTGTTTAACACAGCAAGGCCAATACTCTTATTCTGAAACTAAATAGAAAAGATGTCAAACAAAATACTTCCTACTGTGAACTAGTCAATAAAGAAAAACAGTAAAAAATCACAAAAATTAAGTTATTCAAAATAAAAAGAACCGGAAACAAATACTGATACTGTTTGAAACGTGGCAAACGAAGAGGGGCAAAACATGCCATTATGGGAAGAGGAAATTACCACAATGTACCACTGATTATAAAGGTGAAAGATTTAAGAATTATTAAGAATTATTTAATTATTATTATCTGTTTTTTACAGATTTATTCTCACTTGCCAACAACTTTGTTTGTGTCCATATCTAACACACCTTTTCAATATATTATACACGTGTAGTTACCGTGTGTTAAAGAAGCAGGTTGTTTACGAATGGAGGAGTTTCTATGAGTTAGTGTGACAGTGAACACACAGTGTTTCATCAGCACACAGACATTCAGACCAGACAACCCTGCAGGCTATTTAAATATAGTTCACATCCCTAAAAAAGTGACCGACACTAAATAGATGGGTGTCACAGCGATTCCATGAGGAAAAACACTTCATGTCTGTTTTGCGAGACAGGTGTGAGACAAATCATTAAAAAACACTTTAATTGTGAGCAGACCACACTGTACTAGACTTTGAATACTTTAAAAAAAAAAAAAATTCAGAGCTTTTTAAAAGGTCTAGTTAGGCTTAATCACAACTTAACAGGTGGTGTTTTTGTTTACTAGCCAATGTTCAGAGGTCTGGTGGACCCACTGCATAATCGGCTTTTTAATAAACACAATAACGATTTATGGACACTTATTATATTTTTACTTTAACTCACTTACAAGCAATATAGACATTATTTATAGTTAGTATTTTCCATTTACTCTGTTAGATCACATTTAAAAATACTAATAATATGTTCTACATGGAAAATGAGCCAAGGCCAACAAGTTTGAAGCTAAAAAAAATAATAGCATCATTTCTCTTTCTATTTTTGCATGTTTATTACAGGCCTATACTCTTATTCTTAAACTGAATAGAAAAAAATATAAATCATAATACTTCCTACTGTGAACTAGTCAATAACAAAACGATATAAAAATGTAGTTATGCAAAATAAACAAGAACTGAAAACAAATACTTTTATGGTTTGTGCCCATATCCAACACATCTTTTCAATATATTATACATGTGTAGTTACTGTGTGTTAAAAAAAATGACATTATTCCTGAAGTGCAAGAGGTTGATGATGTTTTCCCTGCTTTACTGTATATCCGTATATCACAGGCATCAGCTTGTATTGTTATAATGTGTGTGTGAAGTGGATGGCATTCTCCTCACACACACACTGTGTCTGTATATCACACACATCGTCCTTCAGGGAGTCGACTCCATGTCTTTCGCCTTCCTGCTATGACACTATGATATTTGATTTGCTTTTTCTTCCTCTCTGGAGGTGTTTCACCGCTCACTCCTTGGTATGTGCCTCAGTGAAATGTTCAGAGACCTTCTAAATAATTGATCCTGCTCCCACTTTCTGTGTATTTCCTGATACAGAATCAGAAAACATTTTTTTCGGATGTGACATGGTGAAAGTTTATGGAAACATTTATGGAAATATTTAACAGCTGTCTATTTAGCTAGATATTTGTTGACATGTAATAAATTTATTCACATTCTATCTCCATTTGATGTTAATAGACGGTTGCCATGTGGACCAGTGCCCATCCCGCGGGCTCCGAGCCCTCCTCTCACGCAGTCCAACCCCTACCTGACTGATCAGGAGACTGGCACACCGCAGCGCACAGCACACCGACGGGATTTAAGCCAAGGAGTAACACCGAGCGTAGATAATGTCAATGCGCCAGGTGTGTATGTGGGATGTTTCTGTGTTTAAGTATGCAAAGAATAAAAATCATATCATTCCTACGTATGACAAGAAAACCTCAAGAGTGGAGCCATTTCAAATGATTTACATTTTACCATATGCTACAATTGTCAGCGCTGAAATAATGTCACAATACATATTCTAGTCTATACAAAATGTCACTGTATATCAGTCTATACAGATACCACACACAAACTCTCAGAGGAGTCAGTAAGAGAGCTTTAGAGCAGCCACATCAAATGAAATGTGTTTTTTTCTCTTTGTTAGGGAGAGCACGAAGCTCTGCAGGCGAGCAGGTCCAAACTCCTCCTGGCCAAAAAGCCCGGGTAAAGAAGAAAAGCTCAAAGAGCAGCCAGTACCGCAGAGACATCATACAAGGAGGTGAGAGCAGCTTGGGGTTTCGTTATATGTCCTGTTCTGTGTTTGTGTATACACGGCTGTGAATTTGGATGTAGCACAGCGGCATTTGTAATGACATTGCTTTAAAATAACTGAGACATGAGGCGGTCCTAGTTTACATATGCTGTAAGATACTTTTAGAGAAGGCCTGTAGTAGGTTGCTAAGAGTCAATCAGTCATCCAGCATTAGGTCTGTTAGCTCATTTAAGATGTCCGTGCAGTTGTAATTATATTTACATTTACATTTCTGGCATTTGGCAGACGCCCTTATCCAAAGTGACTTACATTTATCCCTTTTATACAACTGAGTAATTGAAGCCCAGCAGCGATAACTCAGTTGTGCAGGGAATCAAACCAACAATCTTCCAGTTAGCAGTCCCATACCGTAACCACCTCCTATTAGTTACCACTTCCTATTATTCGATTTAGTTCTGATCATTTGTTAATTAAACCAGCCCAGATTGCCATAGACTGTGCCCAAAAATTGCATACTTCCCTACTACACGGGGGAAGTAGTAGTGCAGTGGTGAAGGTGTTGGACTGCTAATTGGAAAATCGGAGTTCGATTCCCAGCACTACTATATTGCCACATCTGGCCCCCTGAGCAAGGCCATTAACCCTGAATTGCTCAGTTATATAAAAGAAATAAATGTAAGTTTCTCTGGATAAAGGCGTCTGTCAAATTCCGCAAATGTAAATCTACATAGTATATGAGAAACTGTACAAGTAGTATGATTCATCGTACCCAAGATAACCTACAATGGACACTTTAAGATCCCGTTAGTAAAATTGATCTAATATAGCTAATAAAGTAGTGAAGAGGTTAGGTTAAATTACACTTATCCAACTAAATGTGTGCTGCTTGTGGTCAGGTCAATATCAACATGGTGGACATAGTAGGTCTAAATTTCATTCATAGTACCTATTACTATAATACCATTGTACCACCATATTATATGTACATAACATTTACATTTACAGCATTTGGCAGATGCCCTTATCCATTAAACTCTTTCATACAACTGAGAAATTTAGGGTTAAGGGCCTTGTTTTTATTTTTAACTCAGTCAAACATTTTTTTTAAATCACAGTACTGTAGCAACTCATTAGATTATGTTTTTAAAACAATTTCAAAGAATTTACCTATCCTCATCTGGCTAGTACCATTATAAATAATAAGCATTTTATAACTGTGTTATAACTATGTAGTCATAATGTGCAATTGTGCAACACGATATTCATTAATCTTTATTTTTTTAAGGATATTAATTGTTTAATTTGGAAGCTGAGTGCAAAATAATTTGTCAGAATCACAGATATAAATCTGTCCTAGCATTTATAGTTCCAGCTGTGAGTTTTCCACCGGAATCTTATGTATCCTTAGATATCAGTCATTAATTTAATACAATAGTTATAGACTCTGAGCCTTCACATTCTTAGAAGTGCTGCTAATGTCAATAGTGTGTGCAAATAAGAGATAAATGATTCTGAAGCTCTTTAAAGAAATTGGGAGAATCATGGTGTGTTAGCAAAAAGTGTATGAAGTTATATTAAGTGTGTGTTAGGTGATTTAAACTTAAAACAAATTGTATGTGTTAAAGGTCAGATTTTCTTTCTGCAGATCTGCCTCCTCCTCCAGAACCCCCTCCTGAGGACGAGCCGTACCAGCTCCCAGCAGGAGACCTGGAGTGTGGACACACATCCTTAGAAAGAGACGGGGGTTCTCTGTCCTCCATGGAGAGGAGAGATCAGAACACCCGCAAGAACTCAGCTCAAAGACGTAAAGATGGTAAGAAGACTTGTAGTGAAGTCCACTGTCTCTCTGTGCAGTGCCGATTCAGTACACACACACACATATACACACACACACACCCCGGCCAACGCAGCACACAGGCACAGCTGAAATTTTTAATGAAACCCATTTTTCCAATGTAGCATCTTAATGATATTCTAAAAATATTACTTCACAGATGATGATATTGTCCCCTACAACAAGCACAACATTCTGCCCCGCGGTCAGATTTCCAGCAATTGCTCCACGACAGGAAGCTCGTCGTCGCGAGGCTCAACAGGATCCAGAGGTCACGGAAACAGCCGAAAAAGGAGTGAGGTGTGACAGTTCGAAAGTTCTAATATCGCCTTACAGCTGCTTGAATGTTGGGAATGTTTGGGTAATTATTTCAACTTAACCCTGGATTGGCTCTAATCTGTTTTAAAAAGCACCAATGAGCGGTAAAGCCTTAATGCCATTTAAGCCTTAGGTTTTAATCCTAATCTAAAACTAACACCTTAATTATTAGCAGTTAGGCACAGTACATAAATATTACATCCTCTTATTTTCTTACTATGATTAAGATAGTCGGCTCATATTTCTAGCCAGTTTGGGTCTTGAATGGATTAAAAATGTGCATGTTGAACAAGAGAAGCACAATATTTCCTGCTCAATTGATGTCAGGCTGCCACTATAATTGTCAGACTGCCACTATAATTTGTCCTTTTTCTGTAGAAAAGTCACTATTTAATCCAGAAAGATGTTTTGCATGCAGTGCCATACTAGACGAGTCGAACAAGAAAATACAAAAATCCAAAAAAATACAAAAAATGTGGGATTTTCCCAGAAACGGTAGAATCTGAGCTTTCCAGGGTTTTATGTTAGAAAGACAAGAAGGCAAAGTTTTTAAAGTTAACTCCAAATTAAATCAGTTCATAGCAGTTTCTGATTGGTGCAACTGCATTTGTAGAATCTTCAGAATTCCTTATCATTGTTATTGAAATTTTGAGTTGAAATCTGCAAAGATATTTTAGAATTGGATTTGTGTCAGCTCAAAGTCTTTTCCATCATTAACAAAACATCAGCATTATTTTACACCTCCGTTGCTCGAGCTCAGACGGGTTGGCATTCACGAGTTTGATTTCTAAACAAAGTTCTGTAGTATTGGTGCTGCAGACTCTGTGTCTGACCTGCGCTTTGATCAGCAGTACAGAAAGACTCAGTAAAGCTAAAAAGAACACACCCAGAATGCCATCGCGGTGACCCCAACCTCTTTCTTTTTATGATCTGAACCTTTTTTCCCCCCTCTTAAGCGGGAGAGTTCTGCCATGGGAAACAGGGCATAAACTCGTGTCTTTCACAGACCCCAGTCTCAGATCTCACCCCCTTCTCAGGTTTCCCCTCCGGGAGTTTTAAGAGCAGCGCTGACAAAAGAGGACTCTGTGTTCCCGGGGGAGGGCGTTTTGGGTTACCCTTTTCCTCATCGTTATCTTTCCCAGCCGCACAGGGCGCGTGAAAAGGTGCTCAGTGGCGAGGGAAAGAGGCTTCGAGAGACAGATCATAGGATAACCAGTCGGGATACTAGTGAAAGAAATAAATGCATTAAATTTATCAGATTCAAATATGTACATGATTTCCTCATGAATAAAATATACACATTAATAGAATTGCGTCTGTCTGTTAACATACAATGTTTCAGGCAGTAATTTTGTTGAGGCACTATATTTTATTCATGTGGAAATGATTTACATCAATTTATTTTGGTTATATAGAGCGTCTAGAAATGGAGCTGCATCCCAAATGATCTACTGCACACTATACAATCTGCATCTAATGTGTTTCATTTAGAAGTGTATTCAAATATTTAGACATTTTTATAGGCTAAGGTATAAGCCATTTTCTAGTCAATCGCAAATGTCTTAAAATGCCTGTAATTTGACACTGCTAGCTTTAGCCAATTAAAGTATATTAAAATAAATTGTTAAAAAAAAAGGCCAAAAGTAACTCACACAGCATGGCTCATAGGCAAGGGTGCTGCTGTCAATTTTGGGCCCTATAAAAAAATATGAGATTGGGCCCCCTACCACACCCATTCATACTATTACATTACTGCTAGTACTGTTACTAATAATGAAGAAGATCTCTGGGGCCCATATAAGTGCATGAGCCCTTAGACTCTTCATAACTTTCTCCCTCTTAGTGGCGTCCCTTTGTGCTCATTAGTGATGAATTTTTTTTCTTCACCATCAGCGCTCAGAAGCTCCGCCCTTTCAATAAACTGCACTTTTTACTTAGGATTTTCAGCATAAACACACTCACACTATTTATACTACAAAATGGCATCAAATAGTGTGTAAAAGTTTAGGAATAATTTAGGACGTACCTATCGGAACTAACCAGAACAGCTTTCCTGAATCCAGATGGAGCTTTAGGTTCCTAATGAGAAAGCCAAAGGCGACTGTGTTAAAGAAAAAAACAAATAAAGATAACATAAGGAAAAAAAATCGTTAGCGAAAACAAGTTTCTTTTTGGGGAACCAGACAGAAAGATTCTTACTAAAACTCATAGAAGACACACAGGATACCATTAATGATTCCCGAAGCAGTTTATGGAACCAGACTGCAATTAAAATTAGTCAATATCAATTACTTTTTCTATTAATTTGGGAACTAACCAAGCTTCTTTTAGTTCTTTAGGACTGGCTTTGCTTCCTAACAGAAAATGAAAATGTTTGTGGAATAATTGTGATTAATATCTGTTTTTTAATATTATAAACACAAATCTAATTATTTTTTTTTTCTTTTGGCTTTATTTTTTGTGTTTTTGTAGGAGATGAGATAAGTGAATGCCAATGAACATAGAGGGGGAAAAAAACCTCTTTGCTCAAGCCAGTCGTCAGTATTCTCTCATTTTCTTGCCTGAAAGAACAGATGAGCAGAGAGGAGGATGAGGACGAGTACACAGATTCATTATCTGCCTCATCACATACAAATCATGGACGTTTCATTACGTTATTCTTTTTCTTCTTCTTATTGTTATTTATGACTTTCATGGTGGGGCCATTTGAACTCCCATTGTCACTGTAAATAGTCTTCTCTTAGCTTTTTACATGGGGTCCAGATCAAGAGAAAGAAGAAATATATTGTATTTATAAGAAAATAGATGAGAAAAGAGAACGTCAAACTGTCCGATTATAAATTCTTAAAAAAAAAAGTTATTGTCTGAATGTGCCAACCTTTTTTTTTAGTAGAAATGTACACAGTACTTTTTTGATCGCGTCCATGATGTTGCATCGGAGAGCCACAACAGGATAACAGAGCACAATGTGTGTTTTAGCTACGAACAAGATTAGCTTTTATTTGAAACTCCAATAAGGTCTGACCAAACTCCACACTGTGTTTGTCTGTTTTTCTTTTGTTTTGTTTTGTTTTTTCAAGGACTGCTTCAGTGCCAGTGTGAAAATGTGTTCCATTCAGAAAAAAAAGGATAAAATTCTGTTCAGCTGACAGACAACGTTTTGGTAGAGTCCTTGTTGTTTTGTAAAAATGAAATAAAACACATTTGGTGAATCATATGTGGAGTCGAATTTGATTGGTTTGAAAAATTCTCATCGAAAAGCTTTCTTAAGTATTAACAATCACTAGACAACAGTTTACACGTGACAGTTGATTTCGACAGTGATGTGTGAGCTGGAAGAGAGAAAAAAAAAGGATTTGTATCTAGTTTCTTTAAAACCTGAACTTCCATCTGGAAGATAAGCTTATGGAAACAAGACATAATGCCACTGGCACTGCGCTCTGAGCAAAGAGCAGCGAAAAAGAAGAGAGGAAAGGATTTAGAGATGTGCTGGAAGAGAAATAGAAGAACGAAGAGACTTAAACTAGTGAGACAGAAGGGGACATGAAGAAAAAAAAAACCTTCTTCCACATAACCCTGAGGATATAGAGTGAGAGATCCGAGAGTGACTTGGGGAACATGAAAACTGGAATGGAAAGTAAGACGAAGGTAACTGGAGGCTGATAAGCAAATCAAGAAAAAAACAATAGTGGATGAAGAAGATCCTTGTGCTTCTACGTTAGACATAATGGCCTGAGGTGAGATACAGAAACAAAAGCTAAAAAAACCAAAAAAACAAGCAGCAGTTCAACTTAAGAGACTTGAACGGGAGGAGTTGCTTATCCTGCTTATAAATGTGTCCAGAGCTGGATCTTGTTACACAGCTTTAAATTATTAAAGGCTTGACTACACTAGTCTACATTTGGATAGATTTCCTGCCTTTGTGTGGATGAAATGAGACTGAACTGCCATTGTGTTTTAGTAATAGTGTTGATCCGATGATGTATTACTGACCGTCAGTGCAAAATTGGACAGAGTTAGCCAAAACGGTGACCTTTAGAAACACACACACAAAAATGTCTCTCTCCCACACACACACACACATACAATAGAGGCTTCCTTATCCATAAATCACTAGCTCATTCATTAGTTGTGTGTCGTTGAGACACGCCCATCAGGGCTGAAGGGGGGAGCAGAGAGCAGTTAAAATACAGCTCGGCAATTTCCATGTTAATTACCCAGCCGAGAGATGGATGCTTTTCACTTTGTTGTCAGTTTAATGTATGCAAAGTGTGTGTGATTGCAGTATGAATGCCGAAAGGTGATTGCTTTGGAGGTAAAACACACTTTGACATTTGGCTTATTTCACCATAAACACTGCTTTAAACTAGTAAGCATGTTAAAAAGACAAGATATTACTGAAGATCTTTACTCTTTCAGAGAGCAAAAATAATCACTCTGGATGCCTCACATCCCACACAATTTTTTCTTTAAAATGTTGCCCTCTGGCAGGCGCTACAGAGCACCAAAACAGCCAGACACAAAAACATTTTTTTCTCCAGCTCATATCCCATCTAAACACACAAAGTACCCTAGAACTGTCATCTGCCACCGCTTTCATCTGTAAATAACACATTTGCTCATTCACATTTCTGTAGATTGACATTATTTATAGTTAATTAATAATTCATCCTCTATTCTCGTCATTATAGTGTTTTATTACCTTAATTACATGCAATGGGTTGTACTGGAAGCTTCTGACATCAAAACCAATTCTTTAAATAAAAATATTCTGATTCTGATTTCGAACTGATGGCCAGCTGCAGGTGTGTAAGTGGTGCATTATGGGGGAAACAGGAAAGCATTACTGCTGTTACTCAACACCTTTTAAGAGCCGGACTGAATAATATCATCCCATTCTAGCAGAAGAGCTACAATTAACACACTTCATTTACATAACCTCATTCAAGCTTGATAAATCAACAGCACTTCAGGTTGCAGCACACGTTAAAGATTTTAAGTACTCTGATCTTCAAAATTAGATTAAAAATATTATCGCTTATGACATGCTTTTAGTAACTCGCAGCTTTAGGATCGTTATCCCGATTACGTCTGTGGTGAGAGTGTTTAAAGCACAGTGAAACTCCTTGAATAAACCATCTTTAAAGGTTTGCCTCAAAGCACAGCGTTAACAGTGATACAGTCTCCCTAGAACAGAGGCCAGACACCAACTTTCTGATCAACAACCCAGAGACTTAATAATTGAGCCACCAATGCCCAGTAACTACGAACATCTAGGCAGTCCATTACAGGAAATCATGAACACACACACCTGGGGATAATATAGCATTCGTCAACATATGACTGGACAATATGGCCAAATTTTATATCACGATATAGATCTTAATTTCGATCGATACAATATAATTCCGATATCGATATGAATATTAAAAAAAGCCTCAGAAAAACTGGAGGTATGTACTCACTAACATCTAAAAAATGAATTTGCCTTAAAGTCTATAAAACCTCTTATGAAACTATATATTTTAGAAATAAAAACACTACAAATAAGTTAATGTTCATCTTTTATTTGTATTTAGAATTTATTGATCTGTGGTACTAAAATAGAGCCGAATCTACCATTCCTATAACACAAAGATTCGTATGTTAAGCAGGTCATGTATACAGTCATAGTGTCACAGACGGACATTTCCCTAAAAAAAAGTGCATGCATGATTTTTTACTTAGTAAACACACACACACACACACACAACCACACACTAAGAGCATGCACTGTTCTAAAGCTAAGACGCTGCACGAGGATAGAAGACGGCATAAGTAAGATTATCCTCTGATTGTTGTAAACATTTGAACTTTGGACGGATTACGATTAAAAGCGGTCTATGCGTCCCATGGCTACTTCTCTGCCTCTTTCTCTCCATCCCTTACTCTCCTTTATGTCAGTCGGACAGCATGTCGACAGGCTACAACTCGAAGTTTACTTAGCCGCCATGTTGAATAGAGCTTGGGAGAGTGGGCGGGGCAGAGGAGAAGGCAGGGTAACACTACACAAGTAGCTAATTGTGTTCTGCTTTCTGACGGCTGTGCCCTGAACAGCCATTCGTCATTTAGTGACGAATGCTGTAATGTATATCGAAATATGTGTTTAAAAATCATATCACCGATATTGAAAAAAGTTCTATCGTGATATATATTGATATTAAATTATTGTCCAGCACTACATCAACAAGCAGGACACACATTTGAAAATCTACAAAGACATGCTAAAAAACTGGTACAGTGTATAGTGTTGACAAAGTGGTGGCTAATGGTTAAGGTATTGGACTAGCAGCCTGAAGATTGTGGGTTCGCTACCAAGCTACCACTGTTGGGCCCCTGAGCTAGGTCCTCTAATTGCTTAGTTGTATAAAAAGATGAATGTAAGTTGCTCTGTAAAAGGGTGTCCGCCAAAGCGTGTAAATTGTTTTTTAATTCTTTGTTAAACAAAGATAGATAGATAGATAGATAGATAGATAGATAGATAGATAGATAGATAGATAGAGAGCCGAGAGAGGGAGGGATAGATGGATGGATGGATAGATGAATGGATATAGAAATGGATGAATGAATAGATAGATAGATAGATAGATAGATAGATAGATAGATAGATAGATAGATAGATAGATAGATAGATAGACAAACCAAAAACTGTTAAAAAGAGCAAGTTATTTTTTTTTTCAATTAAACGTCGAGTGACAGGTGTTGGAGAAAAAGGTATACTTTCAATCGTGTCTTAAGAACAGCCAGTAACTCGACTGTTCTGACACTGAGGAGAAGATCATTCCAGAATCTTGGTGCCAAAACAGAGAAAAGACTTGAGGCAGACCTTCCTTGTGTCCTACTGGATGGTAAAACCAGTCAAATGGTGCCAATGGATCTGAGGGAGCGCGGTGCAATGTGAGGAGAGTCTACATCATATATATATATATCAGAAATTCTATACCATATTTATTTATTTATATAGACTACAGGTGGAGACAGTTGCAATAGTTCATAGTTTGATCATTTTTGCCATTTATCTGATTAATCATCAGACATAGACTTAAGAGAACTTTAATTAAACTACAGTTGGACAAGTGGCTTTTTTGGGGACTGAGTGTTCCTCTTAAACCTAATCCTATGAAGCAGATATGGGTCACTGAGAAGGTTTCCTCCCAAGGGCTCTCTGCTCCACATGCCTCATGCCTCCCTACGTTATCTCTCTGTCAGGACCCCGGAGCTCATCGGGAAGCCACGCTCAGTTGGACGCCACTCAACATACAGGCGCTTCATTTTCATTTAGGAAGGAGACAGAGACAGAGACAGAGAGGAGAGATTATAACGCAGGTGTCGTACATTAATGACCATTTAAATGGGGTCGGATGGAGTTTATTACTCTGCTCATTTCAGTATTCATGACGAAAGACGGATTGGAAAAATCCTTTTTAAATAGTGTGAATAAAAAAATGTTCTTTATTCGATCAAAGTAACTGGTACATGGATAATCGAGGACAAATAGTGGTTCTAAAACATTTCAAAGAGAAGAAGAAAAAAAGTGATGGTGCATAGATAATTAGGTCAATAGATTACCAGCAGGCTATAAAAAGATGCCTTTTTGGCCATCGTCAGAATGTTTGTGTGCATGTGTACGTGTGTGTAAGAGAGAGAGAGAAGCCAATGCCAAGCATATGGCCACTGGGAGTGAGAAAGGGACAAAATATAATCCTTACTTACTGGTAGTGTGTGTGTGTGTGTGTGTGTGTGTTAGGCGGGTGGCCAGCGCTGTATGATTTAAAGCTGTTTGTTTGTAAAAGGATTATGTTTTATAATATTCATTGCCTCTAAACGGACTGTGCACATTTACTAACTCACACAGTCAGCCCCACACACACACACACACACACACACACACACACACACAAACACAAAACCAGGCAATGCAACTACTGCTCTGATAAGAGAGGAAAGCCGCTAGCCGCTGCTATCACCAAGGCACAGTTTATTGGTATTAAAAGGCTGTTGACGGAACAGAGGAGTTAGTAAAAAAAAAACCAAACAAATACATCATTTTAGTTCAGTTAGAAAATATATAAAAAAAGATAATTTAGGGGAAAAAAATTCAGCTTTATGTAATGGTGTCAATGATTTTAGTGGGACACTGATCTACACATACAAATCTCATCGGTTAAGTTTAAGCTGATTGTTCGATTTTGTTCGTAACCAAAAGCACAGAAACCTAAAGAAAAAATACAAATCTAAAAAAAAAAGAAAAAAAAAGAAAAACACCAGAGAACCATATTAAAAACTCTTGGATAATATTTCCTGTGCTATTCAGATGGCTATTACATCCCAGCATTTCTGATTCTGTATATTAAATAAAAGTGGTTTATTTACACTGTAGATTTTAGAGCACTATTATATATGTTTGACGTCAGCATGTAATCATAAGCAGCATGTTATACACCGGTTTTATCATACTGGTTTTATAAACAAGCCAGTCTGATTACGACTTAGACCTGTAAGTCTCTAAGTACAGGAGTGTAGTTTGGATAGAAACTGCGGCAGAGCGACTGATCATCTCTGTGAGGTTTGTTGCTCAGCTTTTGTATTCTGGGGCATCTCTGTGGATGCTTTAAACTGGGCCCCCATTTCATCCACCCAGGCTGTGCTCCAATCCCACATGGTGACAGGGTCCATCTCGCCGAAACGGTCCCGCGGGGGGAACAGCATACTCAGAGGAGAACCAGAAGGTGAAAAATCTGTTCACACGCACACACAAGAACATATGAACAACCCTGAACGACCCTTCATTTTACTTAATGAAATAAAACACACTAGTTCTAAACAAGCCAATAAATCACACAAGTCTCCAAAATCATGTTTTTTTTTTTAACAGAGATGCTGAAGCCATTTCATTTTCTGGGCAGCTGCTTTTTAAATGAAAGGTGGACAAAAGACAATTTGGTAAATGGAAACTTTGCACAAGCCCATTGAGAAACAGGATTGATTTGGTAACACAATAAACGCTGAAGTCCTCCGTTCAATTTCCTGAGAGCCGCTATTATACCCATAACCCCCCTCTCTACACATCCTTCAGCTAAAGCATCAAGATGCAGCCTAAATTATTAGCCGTCTAATCTCTAAACACTGCTTGCTGTCCTATCTCAAGCAGGAATGAGAATGAGGATGGACGCTGTATGTATTGTGTGAGGCTTTCTAGCAGGCAGGCATAGAGATAAGTGTAATGGTGGAAATAATTCTAAATGTAATGTATGTAGTGAGCAGCAGAAAAAGGAAAGATTAAAGAGTGAAATGTTCTTCGGTGACTCCTGGGCAATGACACGATCATCATGTAAAAAAATAACCTGAAATCCAACACGGTATAGAAAGAAAACAGAAATACTAATGTCACTTCGCCATCTAGTGGACACGCAACGCCAATGCGTTATTTGGGTTTAATACTGACTATAATTTTGTTTTCAGATAATTAAAAGTAACAACTGTTGTTTTTAGTTTAGCAAAATTAAAAAAAACAAAAAAATGATTTATTTGAGCGTGTTAAATAAACCCAATATTTCATTTTTATTTTTTAATAGTTTAACTGTGGTTTAGGTTGTATAATCCTTTTAACTTGCAGGTCAAATTATTAAAAAAATTGTAGCGACTACATTTGAAATATATTTTTTAACGAATATTTTTACAATAAAACAATTTTTAGCCTTTATTCGCAGTCTTTCATAGGTCACGTTTCAAAAAAGCCATAAAACTCCTTTACAATTATATTAAAATTATTTTTAAATTTATAAAATTTATAACAATTTTAATAATTTGTAGTTATTTTGTTAAACTTAAATATACACAAGGCAGTACGGTGGCTTAGTGATTAGCACTGTTGCCACACGGCAAGAAGGCCTGGGTTTAATTGCCGGGCAGAGGCCTTCCTGTGTGGAGTTTGCATGTTCTCCCCGTGCTTGCGTGGGTTCACTCCAGTCGCCCTTTCAGACACAGCTGAGAGACTCGAGCAGATCTCAGTGACCCCGAATTAGGGAATAAGCGGTTACAGAAAAATAAACTTAAGTATTCATATAAGATTATTATTATTAATTATTATATTATAATTATTATTTATTATTATTTTATTTAACAAATGCAATAAAATATTTAGTTTAATACGGATTTTAGATATAGTTGTTGTGATTTTTCGATGTATGACTAGGTGTAGGCTCACCTACACCTGTCAGCAGCTGCAGATGTCAGTAAAGCTGGATGTCAGTAGCTATAAATGTCAGTGGTTACAGATGACGGTAGCTGTACATGTCAGTAGGTAGAGATGTTGGTTACAGATGTCAGTTGCTTCAGATGTTAATAGCTATAGATATAGAGCTAGATGTCAGTAGCTGTAGATGTCAATAGTTACAGATGTCAGTAGCTATAAATGTCAGTGGTTACTGATGTCAGTGACTATAGGTAAAGGTGCTTATTTGTTACATATACTTTACAGTACAGTGAAATTTGTTTCTTCGCATATCCTAGTTTAGAAGACTGGGGTCAGAGCACGGGGTCAGCTATGATACAGCACTCCTGGAGCAGGAAGTAAGGTTCTTAAAGACACAAAAGTGGCAGACTGGCGGCAGTCGTCCAAAAAATGACTTGGCGCCTTAAACATTTGAGCCACAATAAATGTCAGTGATTACAAATGTCAGTAGCTATAAATTTCAGTTGTTACAGATATCAGTAGCTGTAGTCTTAACAAATGTCAGTAGCTGCAGATGCGTATAGTCAGTAGCTATAGATGTCAGTATCTATAGATGTCAGTAGATGCAGATGTCAGTATTTATAGAATTTAGCAGCTAAAGATGTCAGTAGCTATAGATGTCACTAGGTACAAATGTCAGTATCTATAGATGTCAGTAGCTACAGATGCTTACATACCTGATAAACTTCCATTCATCGACTCCGCTGTCATGGCCATGATGCGAGCGTAGTTCACATCGTTCATAAAGGAGCCATCTAAAGAGCTGATGATGCTTGTCCTCGCACTTGTCGTGTTTCCCTCAGACACAGACCCCCAGCCGTTCCACAGTGAGCCCTCCCAGTCGCTGCAGCAGGAGGAAGGCGTGCTCCTCAATGCTGTTTTCTGTAGTCTTAGCGCCCGAGACTCCTGATCCTCATCTACATCATCCTGCACCTCACGTTTCAACGGCCCACATATGTAGCCGAATGTAGGTGTGGGGGAGATCGGCCGAGTTAACGAGGAAGACTTTTCACTCAGGTTGCTGATGATGAAGACAGAGTCATAAGGGTGCCATATTTCTACTTTCAAATACAGTGTGTAAAATGCATGATATAAAGTTCACAGTGTTGATAAGCAGCTGAATGGCGGTGTGTATTTTGTAGGACAATGTAATAACACAATGTAATGAAACCTGAATTTGAAAAGGATATTCATCAAAAAATTATGTTAAAAAAAGAAAGTGTACACTTCTCCCACCTGTGTCTGTGTGATTTAGGACTGAGCTCAAGGTACTGCTCATGGGTTTTGGAGCTCAGTGTGTTGTCCTGGTCACCAGCAGACAGACAGAAAGAGGTTGTAGAGAGACAGCTGTAGGTAGGACTGTGTTGAGACGGACAGCCAGTGGAGGCTGCACACATAGACTGCAGAGATCCAGCATCCACCGTCAGCTTAGTGGACCGACTGGACCTGGAGAAAGAAATTAAAATAAAGTTTTAATAGAATCGAATTCCCTTTGTAAATAAAACATTGACTGTCTTATAAACTTTAGTTTAGTAAGATCTCGAGTTAATTTATATCAGGTAAATCTGACGTGTAAATGGGTTTTAATGATGTGTTTTTTGCTAAAAGTAATTATTTGTAATTTGTGCAGCAGTACAAAAAGACAATTTTATTTAGGATAAGGAGTAAGTGTCTTACGACAGAAAACATATGAGAAGTTCTATTCAGTGGCATGCAGTCAGGACAGCAAGACCTTCTCTGCTGGCATAACACTATCAGAAGCTGATCTACTTTTTGTATCAATTTATTAACAGTTTATTCTCTTCATTTTGTAGCGTTTCTGCAACCCGCTTCCAGTATGTGTATGTAGATAGTTCAATAAGATTTCTATGTGTTTTTCTATGTGTTATTGTAATCTGCCCAAAGCTTTCAGAATCAGTAGTGCTGCCCATGTAACTTAAACTATATTAGCAGTGGCAGATTGCTGAGCCGTTAATTATTAAAGACTGTTTCTTTAACCAATCTTTAACCAACCGGATTTCAAGTCCACCTCCTGAGTCCCGCTAGCTGGCGTACAATAACTTCAACTCAGAAAGAGCTTTTTTTTTCTTTGCACTTATAAGGATTTTTTTATGGTGACAGAAGATTCCAGTTGCACATTTTTATGTAAAATAGAAATAAAAAAGTAAGAATAAAAAAAGAGAGGAAAAGATTATTGCATATTTATAATAAAAAGATATTGCACAAAAAAGTACGGTTAGAAAAACACGCTCTGTGCAGTTGAATTAGAACTTAAAGAATTAGAAGCAGAAATTAACTTGGTCTTGGACAAACTTCAAAAAAACTTTTTTAAGGCAGACCCCAAACACCCTAAAAGACATTGTGAGGAGAGGTCGGCTAACCATGAGGATAACGAGCTTGTCTCAGCCCAGGAAAGAGTTTTCAGACCAGTTCTGAAGAACGGTAATCCTGGCTTACAGCCTTTAAATGTATTATATATTTTATTTATATCTTTAATGTTTTTCTCATGTCATTAAATAAATATTAATTCTGAACTGCTCCAGATAATGCACGTGATACAGGTGTGGTTGTAGTGTAGAGGTCTGGAGTCTTAATGGGTTTCTTGCTTAAGTAAAAATGGTTTTTACCCTCAATACGCGAAAATGCCCCTGTCTCTGTAATGCCACGCCGTGTTATATTGCGTTTTTGTATAGTATTGATGGTTTCTATAATTGCAAGGTGATTGTGGTTGTATTAAGTGGTGTTTTAGTCTGGTAAATCCCCACTAAAGGCCCAGGTCCCAAAAGCACTGCCCGTCACTGGGTCTGTTTTATTATTTCAGGAATCATTTGACAAATGAACTATTATTATATAGCACAAAAAAATGGTTTAACTACTGTACAAATGACATCAATTCAATATTGTTGGCAAAACCCAACCCAACAAAAAAACTCTATTTGGGCATGGTAAGAATTTCTGCAAGTGAAAGAAATTTAGCATACAAAAGAATTTAGAATTAAATCCACAACAACGGAACTGTGACGTATCAAAGCTATTAACACACCATCATTCCACCAAGCATAACAAGGATGAGTGGAGATGCCACTAATCTAATACAAAAGTATATTCTTTTAAAATGTTTTTAAGAGAGAACAGAACAGTAAGGGAAGTGAGCGAGACAGAACATAGTGGACTTGGGAAAGGTCCACAAGCTGTGATCTATTGTGCCAAAATAATTTGGAACTTTTATAGTATTTACATTTTACATTTATGACATTTGGCAGACGCCTATATCCAGAGTGACTCACATTTATCTGTTTTTATACAACTCAGCATTTGGAAGTTAAGGGCCTTGCTCAGGGGCCCAGCGGTGGTAGCTTGGGTATCTTCCAATTAGCAGTCCAGCACCTCAACCACTGATCTACCACTTCATCCTTTATCCTACATAGAATGTCATTGATTTTAAATTAACATTACACAAAATCTATTCATTTAGAACTTATTTAAATGAATTATTTAGCTGTCTGTATGCCTATTTATGCATTTCTGTAGAAAAAAATGGGTATTTAAAATGATATAGTCTGTGGTACTGTGTTTTCTCTAACAGCATTCTGATTTGAAACATAACAGTACTTTTCCAGAGGCCGGTTATCCACCCATACTGTGTAGAAAGGTGTTCTGTAAGCCACTTCCTCTGTCTCTAGTCTCTAATCTAGTTTCTGGCCTTAAGGCCTATGTGCCCTTTGTCTCAGTGAATTCTGGCTGCATTTTAATTTGACACACGTCCAGACTCTCTAATGAGTAGAGTGGAGCAGCAAGTCCATTAAAGTGAGCTGTAGGCTGAAAATGTTTCCTGGCCAGGAGAAAGACTTCCTCTTTAATTTGTGCCTAATGAAAGGGCCTGGTCACAGATCCTCTCCTGTGACTACCGGGGCTTTAGTAAACTATGTTTACTTTAAAAGGAAGTGTACTTACTTAAAAATATTCTAAGAAAAAAACTTCCTCTGCTATCAAGCTTTAATAACAAGTAAAAAATAACAAATGTGTGTATTAGAACAAACACTACTGTAAAGTACCAACTGATCACATTAGACTGATTTTATAGCATACAATAAAACCCAATATATTGTCTAAAAAGAATCTTTCTGTATGTTCAACCCTTTAATTTGATCTCCTAAATTGTATACATAGTGGGACACTTTTTTGTACAAGGAGGAGTTTATGAATGTTCAATGCTTTACAAATAAAAAAGGGATGTGACAGTAACATCTAAGATTCAGCGAAAAAGAAAAGATGAATGGAAGGCAGGTAAAGCCTGCTACAGCTTCAATTTTGTTTAGTCTACAGATCCTGGCATTGTGTATTTCTATGTTTATATATGCCAGAGACATATTAATTTAATGCAATTTTAATATATATTTACAATTGTTGAATAAAACGTTCTTATTTATAAAGGTAGCCTAATTATTTGTAGATTCTCCACGAACAGAACGCTACATTTAACATAATGTCCCATGGTGATGAGCAGTGTTGGGCATGTTACCTTAAAAATGTAACAAATAGTTACAGAGTTAGTAACTGAGTTACATCATTATAAAAATAACTAATTACCAGGGAAAGTATCTATTGCTAAAATTGTAAAATTATTGGATGCCCTCAATATTAAATAGGTTTAATAAATGAAATGGATACTAAATAAAATAAATGATTATAATAGAATATTGTACACTAATCTAGACGATTTTAATGTTGTGGTGCCATGTGGTGATGTGAGGAGCTTCATTAGATTAGATTTATTTGCCAATAACGTATAGAGACTCCGCCAGGTCATAAGTCGCACGTTACATAAAAAGTGATGCCTTTCACATCAATGAGGAAAAAGTAGTGTTTATACTTCCAGTTTGTAAAAGCTTTTTTTGAACTTGTTGAACTTGCCATCGCTCTGAATCCTGTAGTATGTTATTTTTTAACAGACAGGAAGTACATACTTCCCGAAAGGCAGGATAGGGTGATTTAGTTCAAAAACGTTTTTTGTTCTTCTTGTTAAAAGTCTCCTCACATCTCGATATCACTCATTAACTTAAATGGTCTATATGTTTTTATACATACTGTGGAAGGAGAAGGACCAAAAAACCCTGTCCTGGGCCAAATATTATGCTAGGCTTTCCTACCTGTCTGTCAACATATTTATTTGCATACCTCTGTGCACTCTGTTCACACAGACAGCATACGTGATCAGACAGGGTTTAGGAATTAGGATTAGGAATTATCCAATCCATTTGGGATTTGTTTGGTGCTTTTGAAACATGAAAACGTATAGGCTAATTATTTAACAAAACCCAAGTGTGAAAGATGACACCAGAAATAGAATAGAATTGCCATTTTTCAAGTTTATAGAATGGACAGTTTTAAATCTGGCAACCCTGGTCATCAGCGAGTTCACGTAGTTACCGGTGTTGCAATTTCACGCTGAAGTTGACTATAGGAGTCAAGCGTTCTGAAAGTTGCCGTCAAGGTTGCTAAATTTTTGTGGACAGGTGGGGAAATATGGTGTGATTGGATTTTGGTGCGTTTTTGATAGTAACACATAGCTCATGTAGCTTTTGTGTACCTTTACGAATGAGCTCAAGTACAGCAGCAGTGTAATCAAGGACTATTTCAGTGTTTGGTATAATAACACTGTTATTCACATCACTGGTGATGAGCAGGTGCTATCAAACGCCAGCCATTTAAAAAGACAACAAAATAACCAAACGGTTCAGAAAGAGAAAAGTTAATACAAAATGCATAAAATCTCCAATCCATGGTAGTCACTCCAATCCATGGAATTTTAGAAATACTGACCGACACATGGCCCAGTAAAAAAGGACAAATGGTGTGACGTACAGAAAACGTTTTAAAGACCCTTGCTATAGGCTAATATTTTACTGGTACAGAAAGGAACTTTTTTTGTTTTAAAAAAATCCTTAAAGCACTTCACCATCTCACCCTTCTTTTATAAACCTTCCACATCTTCACACACAATGTTCTCAAGTAGTGGCTCATTTATAACCCCTATTACCATTCCTGATATCAGATTGGCCCGTATGCTGAGCATGCCTCTCGTTTATTCTATTTCAAGGCCCTTAGTAAACCAGGATGTACATTTGTCTTTATGTCATTTGTGTTGTTTTCCTTAGAAAGAGCCCTCCTGCAACCTTGGCACCTGCTGTAATCAGACACAGATAAGGCCAGAAGCAGGATATGATGTGCGCTAGTCTCGAACAAAGGGGTGTGTGTGTGTATAGCGTAGCAGAAAAAAAAGAAAAATATGACTTAAACTTTTTATACCGCTACACTACACTATGATCTTTTCTGTCTGTTTAAAGTGCCCCTCTTCACAGTTATTAGAATTATGACAATTTACTAGTATTCTTATGCTAAAAGGTGAAAGATCCTTTCTCACCCTTCCTCAGAGCTGACACTGTGGTTATCGTCCACTGGCAGAGGGGGAGGTGTGGGCAACATATCCACCAAATGCAGTGAAGCAGAATACTGCAGTAGCCTGGGAGAAGGGTATTGTTTCCTGCTTTCAGACACTGCCCCTACAGTGCAGAGAAGAATGAGAAGGATTTTACTGCATGTCGTTTAACAGGAATCTTAAAATGTCATGAACACCATGCTCAGGCGTATGGAGGTTGGGCATATACATTTTACTTATGTATTTAAATGTAAAAGCATAAAACACTGGAACCTGAAGTCTGGCTGAGTCTGTGTGGATGAATGTTGGATGTGTTGCACAACATCAGTGCTTGCTGATGCATAGGAACCAATGGAGCGCTTTTCACTGCATGGAGCTCTGAAGAGAGAAAGAGTAAGGAATAGAGCAAGAGAGAAATTAAAAAAAGAGAGAGTAAAAGAGAGAAAAAGAGGGAGCGAGAGAGACAGACAGGGAGAGACAGGAAGGGAGAGAGAGAGAGAGAGAGAGAGAGAGAAAGGGGAAAGAGAGAGAGAGAGAGAGAGAGAGAGAGAGAGAGGGGAAATAGCGAGAGAGAGAGAGAAAGGAAGAGAGAGAGTGAGCAAGAGAGAGAGAGAGGGAGCGAGAGTAAGAGAGAGATTAAATCAATTTACAGGGATGAATACAAAATTTATTATAACCCTAGTAACTCTTGTCTTCGTCTACATCATTTAAACAAAATAATACTGAGCAAAGATGCATTATGTGATGAAACCCTGCTAAGGTTGTATAATAAAATTTCACGTAAGCCTTTGTTAGTGTTGCAACCCATATTTTTTTTTTCTGGCCAAATATATCTCACAGTATGTTGCTTTTATTCATTTTATCTTCTATACCCACTTATTCCCTAATTCGGGGCCACAGGGATCTGCTGCATTTTTAAACTTTCTTGTTTGCATATTCTGTTTATTCCTATTCATAATATGATTTGCCGCGACCACAAATTTTAAACACGAAATGATATTACACTGTTCTGTATGCTATTATTATTCAGACTTTGATGTCTTAATTAGAAAAACTATTCTAGACAGAAAAGTGCACTAGTTACAGGAAGTTACAGCTGATGCATGGAAACGTTAAGGTAGAAATATTCAGTAATAAAATGGTTAAAACTCAACAGGGTTTTTCCAGATGCGTTAGATGGTAAAAAGGGTAAATATCATTATCCTAACTGTATACTGTATAGACACATTATCTTACATTATCTATTATTGACACATCACCATGTATTTATCTCACCTCGTTTGAAGTTCTTTTCCCAGGATTCCTTTCGAACACCCATGTTAGGCTGGGCTGGAAGAGCTCGTTTCCATGGCAGCACTTGCCGCTCATTGATGACGGGTGACTTAACAGCAGGATGACCGATGCGTATCGTCTCTGCACTGTGCTGCTGTGTGTTGCAGTGAGGCGTTTTGGACTTTTGTCCCGGACTGTTAAACGTTTTCATACCGTTACCGGTCAGATCGTTACCGGTCAGTTCCACGTAGAAGGTGCCGTAGACGCCACAGTTATCCGGTACTATTGGCACAGATGTGTCTGCTTTTGCTGTTATGGGTAAAGCTGGGAAGACAGGAAGAATGAGGATAATTATATCAAACCAATGCAAGTCATAATTAATAGGAAACCAGAGGGATCATATACACACAAATCTCTAGAAGTTAGAAGGGCACTGGGGATATTTTCTTTCATCCATTATAAGATTAACATGTCCACAATTATTTGGCCATATAGTCTATGCATATTCCCTAAACAAACCCTAGTGAAATCCAATTTCAGAAAAAACATTTAGTCCTGTCAGATTTATGAAATAACATGCAATGTATTATGACTTGGCTTGGGTTCATTATGTTATGTGAGCTGCTAAAGTAACTTGTGAAGCGCCTCTGAACCTGATGACAGAATCAGAGTGATGCGATACATATAAATTGGACTTTTGTTTTTCCATAGGATCTGACCTCTAAGTGTAGTGTCCAGCTTTAGTTGAACGGTTCTCAAACTGGGGGAGTTAGGATAAAGCGTGCATAAAGGCTAGCGCATAAAGTCATTCAATTTGTAAAGAGATGCACTACATTTTAAAAATAGATAATTGGCTTACATTACATTACATTTACAGCATTTGGCAGACGCCCTTTTCCAGAGCGATTTACATTTACAACTGGGGGTTAAGGGTCTTAGGGGCCCAGCAGTGGTAGCTTGGTGGAGCTGGGCTAAAATATGAGCCGGAAATGTATGCCATGCCTGGCAGTGTTTAGAATGCAGGTTTTGTTCTCCCTCTAGCCGCCATCACTGCACTCTATGATTTCACTCAATATTCTGTTCTGTTAAGCTGCTTTAGCAATTTGGGGCAAGGGGGCGTCGCGAAAAAAATAGAAACCACTGCACTAGTTTAATAGGTTCTGACTCACTGGTCCTCCTGGAATCTGGTTTCTTGTGGTTTTGTGTCCACAGGCTTTGGCACTGTTCACCAGTCAAGTCAGGTTTCCAAACTCCGGACATCCAAGGAGAATCAGGAGCTGCCATCCTAATTAGGAACATAAATCTGCTGAACAAACCTGCTAAAATACCTAATACATAAAAATTAAAACACATACCTGTGCTTGATAACGAGATCCTCACTATCGAGTCTGTATACGCCTAGAAAAGAAAACATTCATTTACTATTGGAATTTGGGTAAATAAACACACTGTCCTGGTATATGTCTAAAATTTGATGTTAACCTGGTTTGTGATGTCCTTTTCTCAGACTGGCGGGTCTGACATGTTTCCGATACAGACAAGCAGCTGTAACCATCGTTATACACCACAAGAGGGCGCCGGCACTTCCGATAAACACTGGCTCCCTCATCAACGCCAACACATCAGACATGCTTAGTGAACTTTTGTGATGTGGAGCTGATTCCTGCTTTGACTCTGGGAGAAGAGGAGTAAGACGGGACAGAATAAGACAAAGTGACCAAAAAAGAAGCGAGACAAAGAATATATAACTTATTGTTTAGGCTAACAATAAAAGTGTTAAAGACAATTTGGAGAAACACAACATAAAGAATTATTGCACTTAATCAAACAATCTCATGTCAAATAAAGTCTAGACTAAAATGCAGCATAATTGATTAAAAAACTTATATGAATGAATACAAGCATTTCTATTTTAATGTGCCTAACAGTAATGTTTTTTAATCAACCTCCAACCCATTTAGATTTTTGAGCCAGCAAAGTAAAAACCAGTTGGCATGAAATATAACCACTTTAATGTAAACTCAGGATGTAGGATATATAAAGTACCTATAAGCAGTTTGTATCGATTAGTCTGAGCTCCGACCCCGGCACCGTTTACTGCTGCCACCCGGAGCCAGTACACTCTGCCAGGCTGCAGTGGCCTGATCTCCAGTGTGTGTGTGCCGCTGTCCACCGTCCAGTTTAGATACTGCTGCTCCTCTTCCTGCACACACCACACCTGAAACACACAATAAGGGTAGATCTATCATTAGCAAGCTATTATTTACATCAGGATATGTAAGTGTTGCATTAGTTAACCAATAAATAATTTCAACCTAAATCTCAGTAAATATCAGTAAAATGCTACTTATGATGTAAAAACACCTCATTTTCTGTACTGCTTATCCTACACATGTTCAAAAAGACCTTAACGACTAGCTCAGGTGACTGAGAACACATGGCAAGTTACACTCTGGAAAGCATAACAACACACACCCATTCACACACTATGGACACACATTATTTGTACTCATCCTACAACTCTACAATCTGGACTTAGAGAGGAAACCAGAATAAAAATACCTGAAGCACAGCAACAACATGCAAACTCCACACACAGGGAGGTATTGAATCTCCAATCATGCTGAATACTAAAGTACCAAGACCCTAACATTTAACTATTACAGGACACATTAAATAATAAGATTAGAGTTGGATTATTTGAATTATGCTTGTAAAATAAATCTGCTATATGCTAGTCCACTAAATTCTTTAAAAGATTAGATTAGATATACTGCCAATATTTTAATTAATATTAGTATTCGGTATAGTTTTTTTTTTTTTCAATTTTTTTAAACTTTAATAATATTTTAAAATTATAATTTTAATAATGTCTCTGACAAAAAAAAGAATATATTGACATTGAAATCTTTAAACTATGTTGTAGCCCTGAGAAGTGAAAAAAGCAAAATGAGCACGTCTAATCTGTTATATTTAATATATTTAACCATTAGTTAATTATTAGGCAGAACTGAACACAAATTCACAGAAACACAAGATCCTCCAGTGAATAAAATATTCTACTGTATTTATGACTGTAAAATTGAAGTAATATTATCAGTACTCTATTCTTGACCTTAGCTGCCTGACTCAGTTAATTTGTTTTTGCAATACGTATTTTAAATCACAAAAGTTGGTAAGTATTATTACGGTAAGTGTTAAGCACAGGAAAAGCATTATTACTAAAATTAGTCTTCCTGATCATGACAGTTACACAGCGTGCGGGTGCGTGCATTACCTGGTATCCTTGAATAATCCCATTGTGAGCCTCATGAGGCGGTGGCTCCCAGCTCAGCTCAGCCGTGTCATTGTGTTCAGCAGGCATTGTTATAGACACATCCTGAGGAGGAGCACTGGGAACTGGGAACATTTGATATATCGATTACTTTTTTTTTTTTTTTAGAAAAGCAATAAAACATCCTAGAAAACACTTTCTTTATCTACTATAGTGATTCTCAACGGGGTTGTAGCACCCCCCGGTGGGCATTTAAAAATATCCAGGGGACGTAGGAAATCTAGTGGTGCAGGGCTGCGAGAGGGTGCGTAACATCGATTTAATCATTGAGTTAACCTTTATATATAATATATACTACTTGATATATACTACTAAGTCTACTTAAATAAAGAAGATAAATAACTTCTCAGTTCTTTTTTCGTCCTAAAAACTAAATTTGACCTCAATTGGTACTCACTGGGTAAAGTTTACTGGTTCATATTAAGCAACTAATAAATTCAGTCCTGTCACTTTCTCTCCAGTTTACAGATGAACACCTTCATTATTTTAATGATTATAGCATACAGCTAATAAAAACCCCAAATTCAGAAGCTCAGAAAATTAGAATATTACTTATAATAAACAAAAATTAATTTTAACATGGGCATGTACAGCATTTAATATTTGGTCACAGCTTTGTTTGCATGAACTACACTGCCAAAGGCACTTATACTGCCCACATTGCCAAAATTAAGGACCATGGGATTCCTGGGCTTGATTGGTCAGCAAACTCACCCGACCTGAAGCTCATAGAGAATCTATAGGGTATTGTGAAAAGATGATGTTAGAGACCAGACCCAACAATGCAGAAGAGTTGAAACCGCTATCAGAGCAACCTGGGCTTCCATGACACCTCAGCAGTGCCACAGACTGATAATTGCTTCAATGCCACACCACACCTGCAGTAATTCATGCAAACGGAGCCTCGACTGAGTATCGACTGCTGTACATGTTCATACTTTTCAGTAGTCCAATGGACAGAAATAAACGCAGAAATCACAAAACCTTTTGTGCAGCTAAATTAACGAATTAATAATACAATTAAACACCATTTTTTATTATTGACCTCCAAAGGTACTTATCAAAACTCTAAACCTAAAACTCTATATCAGTGTGCCATTAAACCCATTCTGGGTACCTACCAGTCTCTGGGATTCTCAAGTGTCTTGTGTTACTCTCTCTCCCGTAAAGATCGCTCCCATAAGGCCGGACTTTGAACTCATATTTGTAGCCCCGTTTTAGGGGACCAATATGAGTCTGGACTGCAGGGTGCATCACTTTCTGTCCTGTCCACTCCGAACTGGCCGGCAAGAGAGAGCGATACAGCACCTCAAATCCATCCAGGTAATGTAGTTGTTCAGATAAGGACTGAAGCTAGAAAAAAGAGAAAAAAAGAGCATTTTCAACATACACATACTCTATAGAAATAAATCAGGTTCTTCTAATCTACTTAGACCACACTTCAGCTGAGATGATGACAGTATATTAAGTAACATCATGTCCAAATTACCTTCCATGTGACTTGTGAGACATTAGATGCAGCTCTAAGAACAGTGACGTTCTCCAGGCTGATGCGCAGAGCAGACAATTCTTTATGTAGGTCCCTCTGGTTACTGTTATCTGGAGCTGGAGCATCAGTAGTGTCACAGGATAAGGAAATACTACTGTTAATTACTTTTCATTTTATTTGTTCATTATTTTTTTAATTTATGTTACATTTATCCTTTAAGTGCAATACCCTGTTAGCAGAGCTAACAAATACCGAATATTTAGATATGTATTCTGTGATATAATTCGTGCATCTTGCACACAGCTTTAACTGATTACCTTTCTACAATTGTACCTTACAGTTGAATTTAAATAAGATAAATATTTACCATACAAATGCATTAGGTCCTAAATGGCATGTAATTTTTCTGTCAGACAAATAAAACATTAGAAGTAATGCTACTCGTATTACAAAAAAAAAATCTAAATCTAAATTAAAATTATTTAAATATATCATAATAAACCTACAAACACAGAAATACTGACAGAGACTACTGTACGGTATATATAAAAAATAATATTATAGGATAAATCAAAATTTGAACTGGTAAAAAAACAACTTAGAACCCAGACCATTTTTATGGATCAAACACAGCAACAGCTTTAACGTTCTGCCTGGTTGTTTTTCTATTAGACCGTTTAAGTAATAGCTCTATTAAAATCTTCAAAACTTTATGATTAGTAAATCTTACATATATTCTTGGTTTTATCCCCGGTTTTGCCTGTAAAGACCACATTTGTTTCTAAAAAGGATAAATCCTCAACCTAAAAGAATTGGGTGGTCTGCCACCAAATGTTCCAAGTTGTAAGTCAGCATTTCCAGATTTATGTTTCAGGAAATAAAAGATGAAGTTCTAATAACATGCTTTATGTTTATTATTTAATTTCGAACTCAAATGTCTTTCCAAATTAATACATATCCTCCCGAGTCTATCCACACTTTTGTTTTTATAAATGTTAAATTTGAACGGTGAATTCTTTTAGCTATTCTCATCAATTTCTTCTGTATTTTACAGATGACATCTGGACATCCAGACTTTCTAGTGATGTGCCTTTTGATTGGCTGTGATACAAGAACTAGTTCTTCTACTGCAACAAATATGACCGCCATAGAAACAAGCATGTATTAAACTAAAATGTCTTTTTTTTTTAACCAAAATGTTTCTGTTCACTACAGTCAACATGCTGTAAAATTTAACATCCCTAAAATATTTTTTTACCACGTTTAAAATTGTACATTTAACCAGAAATCAATAGGAAATCACACAAAACAAAAAAAAAAAAATGATGACACTTTTTTCCTCTGGTCTAAGAAAGATATACCAGTAGAACCTATTTGGATAGATTTATTGTAAATATTAACAAATAGAAAGTGTACTTTATTTACATGACATATGATCTCATGCAAAGAGAAGATGGTTTATGCTAAGCACTAATCTTTTACCTTCCACAAAGAGTTGAGCACTTGCTTTAGTCTCGCCTACATCGTTGGCGGCAGTACAAGTGTACCTTCCTGCATCCTGTAACGTCACATAGTGAATCTGAAGACTCTGGTCCGGATTCACTAAATACCTGAAACCATGCCACAAGAGAGAAACAACACTTATGACCACTAAGACCTATTACATAACATAAGGGTACTTCCTTAGCATCCGTGTAGATCTGAAACTTTACCCACAATGCACTTACTGTCCCTGTGGTAGACCCAGCTGGACACTAAGGTGTTTAAAAAAGTTTTACATTAAAAACCACCAGCTGTGGGTATAAATAAATGTAATTTCGCTAACCTGCCACTGGGTAACGGCCCCTGTTCTCTGCTCCATTCCACCATGGGCATCGGGTCACCCTTAGCCTCACAAAAAAAATGTGCTGACTCGCCCAAGTTCACTGTAACATCCTCAGGTTTACTGAGTAACACTGGCTTCTCTGGAGAGCAACAACACAAATGGTTATTTTAATGGCCTGCTTTAATAAATAAATTAATATTCAAATTTATAAGCATACAATACAGTAATAAATAAATCTGGGTCTGAGACAATTTGGTGCTAATATCAGATGCTATTTTGTTGAAATAGTAACACATCTGATATGACAAAAGATTTTTCCTCCATCTATATAATCAATACTATTGGCTGTATGCTGACGGTTCTTTCACTATTATCTCATCCTCAGTCATTTTGTACTGTACAATAATTTATAGCATTTTAAATATCTGTACTTTAGTGCTCTTTCACCTACTTTACTGATACTGATAGATTTCTCTCTAATTATAGAAAAGACATAAAAACATTAAGGTGACATCAAGAATGCAAACGAATACTAATATTAACACTGTCAACAAACATAAAAGAGTTCAAGAATAAACTTCTGTTTGGTTAATATAGCTGGTGTTTGTAAAGTTATTCGGTAGGAGTAATCGCTCATTTCTGCAAAAACTTTCTCAAACTGTTTATTTTATAATTTTAGTCGAATTTATTAGTTTTTTCCTTTTACAATGAGAAAAACAACTTTCCTATTCCAGTAGTGTGACATGAAAGTACTACAATTAACGTGCCTCTTAACACAGCAGATAAAATGTATTCGGTATTGGCTATAAACTCTACAGGAAGACAGTAGTTGACTATCTACAGGTCATTAAGTAGTTACACTTAACCAGCATATAAAAAATATAGTTAATTTGCATACTATTTAACCATGCTGTCTGGATAAAATGTTCTTCTGAAATATCAACATATAAGGAATCAAGTGACCACATGATAAAAGATATAATTATAAACCTATGACACTTCATACAGTTTAACATTTATATTCAGCTAATATCTAACATTCACACCCTGTCCTATAAACCCCAAACTAAATCTTTAACAACCTGGTCAACAGAGAATGTTTAAAGTGGATAATAATATTTGTACTATGGCTTATTTAAATATTTATTTACTTAAATACTAAAATAGACACGGTTTTACATGCATGAAATGAAAATGATAAAAAAAAAAAAAAATCGATTTATTCCTGAAAAAAATTATTTTTATTAAAATAGTATAGCAAAAGACTCACCCAGTACAGTTAACTTGGCTGGTCTGCTTTCTCTGACTCCAACAATATTAGCAGCCACACAAATGTAAACTCCTGAGTCCTGCTTCCTGGCTGGAGCTATTATCAGCTTTCCATTGAGCTCCTGAGCAATAAAGAATGACAGGAATTTGGCATAATCACCAGAATAGCTTTGCTCTGCTGCACTTATATAACTTTAACAGGAAATTTAACACGGCAGCATTTGTCTGTATGTAACTTCCATTCATTGGCTGACTTTAAGGACACAAACAGTCTTTGCTTTGACCAAAACTGCAAACCGAGTCTCACAGTGTAGTGTTCGTCTGTGTTGTTAATGAGGACGCCATCTTTCCTCCAGGTGATGTTAGGTTCGGGATGTCCCACTGGTGGGCTACAGTTCATCACTGCCACCTCTCCTGCAGCTACCTCCACATCACTGGGCTGCAAGCGAAACTCTTCACGCAGTGCTTCAAATCAAAACAACCTCATTAGTGTGCCTTACTTTATAAAGAAACACATGTATTTTAGGTATACAGTGTTACCTCTAAATTAAATTAAAGGCACCTACAAGATATCAGATATCTTTGGTCGAAAACTAAACCATCTATTACAATATAAAGAGCTTAAAGGTGCAGTAGGATATAATGGAAAATTATAATTGTAGCCTGATAGCACCGAGGGCGTACACCCCACCCTCATCATCCAAAGCCACGCCTCCTGAACGAAGAGGTTTGCACATACATATGTTGACAGGCAGGTAAAAAGAAGCCTATCATAATGTTCAGACATTTCTTGGTCCTAAATCTTTCACAAAATATATAAAACACAAAAATACATTTAAACCCTTTACAGTTCCTTTACAGTGTATAATGCTCTTGTTTTTATAGTTACTAATGTAGAATTTTCTCATAGAATATAAAGATTTACTGCACTTCATTGGCCCCAAATGAAGTCAGCAAACACTGCTCTGAAGTCGACTCTTTAATGTGGAATGCAGTGAGCAGCTGTGTGTTTGAGCTTTTAACACAAAGTGATGTTACTGCTCAATTACCGCAGTGTTTGTCTAAGTGAGAAGGGCAAACTTTGACACCTGACCCCGACTAATCTTCCCTGGCAATCTTCTGGAGCTCCCACATCCTCTGGCCAATTCCGGCCTTAGGACTTACAGCCTGTTTGAATAGTAAGTGATACTGTGCCACCTCATCGATTTCTGTCTGTCTCTATTAAACACGTAGAGATGGGATACAAAAGCCCTGGGGCAATAAGGCATCATAGTAAAAGAGTGTGTTCTATAGGTTTAATACGATTGTTGCATTTTCAGGTCACAAAGCACAAAAAACAAATAGACGATATGCCATAAAATATTCAATATTAATAAAGCAACAGACTTTTTTTACCTGCAATATGCAGAGAGGCGTTCCTGCTAATCGCAGTGCCTGCACTGTTTTGAGCTACGCAGGAATACACTGCTTCATGAGACTGGCTCTTCTTTCCAGTTACCACACTGAGAAAAAAGAGGCTACCCTCAGGCAGGATGATGGGTCGTGACTGGCCTTCCATCTTCTCAGGTTCCAAAGGGACGCCATTGCGAAACCATTTGATAGACGGTTCCGGGGTTCCTTCAGCTCGGCAGGAAAGCGTAGCAGGACTCCCCACACGCACCACCACATCAGATGGGTGATGGACTATCCAGGGAGAAACTTGGTCAGAATGCAGCCTTGAACCTTGAAAAAACATGAGAAGCAATGAAGATTAATGCCTTTTCAGCTTTCAAATTACATTTTATAGAAAATCTAATCTAATCTAGCTCAAGGTGTCAGGAAATAAAATTAAAAGGAAAAATATCATTGCTATGTTTGATCTTATTTGGTATATTTTGTGCTTGTGTAATTAAAATTAGATGTATACATTTTACCAAAGCTATACTTCCAGCTCTGGTCTTTTGAGCAAGACTACTAACACATACTGTCTAAGTGTCTTCTTAGGAATTACATAAGTTTTTAAAAGTTAAATGGAATCCAAAAAATCTTCCTTTAAACATAAACGCATCTTTGGAGGAGGTCAACTGACAATGCTTCCCTGAAACTAACATAAATATACAACTTCTATTCTTGGATGGCACCATAACTCTTGTGTCATATGGCTGCTTTTGAAGACCACTGGGTGTGCAAAATGAGGAAATGCGTTTCCTGTTAGGATTTGAAAAGCAGTGGTTGTTTGGGATGAACAAAAGGCCTTTACTTACAAACACAATCAGGACCTAACAGGATATCCATCACCTGTGCACCGAACCCTCCAGCGCAGACACTACTATTACTGGCTTTTTACAATGACCCCTTTATACCCAACACCAAAACATGCCATTCACGTCATTATGGGAGAGCCTTCTTGAAACAAAGCAACACACTTGACTGAGTTTGGTTACTATTTCCTAGATAACTTGTGTGATAAGGTAAAGTCTTAGAAGTGTACTAATTTTTACTTAAACATATATTAAATGTGTATAAAGTGAACATTTGTAAGGCATTTTATACACAGTGGTGATTTAAATTGCTTCATATAAAATGAATTTTTAAAATGAATGAAAACAGTTAAGAATAAAAAACGTTTATAGTCAGTTGGAAAGTAGCACAATGCTTGTTCGGTAAATGCCGAATTAACAGATGTGTTTTGTGTCTGGATTTAAAGATGGCTACCGATTTAACACATCTGATCTCTTCTGGGAGATGGTTCCAAATGCAGGCTGCATAATAGCTAAACGCAGATTCATCCTTTTTTAAAGTGAATCTTCTGGATGTGTAACAGACTTGATCCTAATGATCTGAGTGATCTGATCTGGTTTATATTTAGTGAGCATATCTGAAATGTATGTAGGTCCTATAGGCCATTAAGTGATCTATAAATGAGTAACAGTACTCTAAAATCAATCCTAAATGTCAGTGTAAGGACCTGAAAACTGATGTGATATGTTCAGATTTTCCTGGCGGCAGGATTCTGACTAAACGTATCCTGTATGTTAATTTCCCCCCACTTTAGATTACTCCAAACGTGCAAGCAGCTCAACAATGTAGACTGGAATGTGATACATTCTTGGCAAGACTGTCATCAACTATTAAAACTTTCTATTGTTTTATTGAAGGAAATTGCCTGTAAAAGCAGAAATGAGCTAAAAACATGATCTGTATTTATGTATTTATGTCATTCAGGTTTTTAGAAAGATAGAGAAATATTGGATTGAACAGGAGTGAATTAAAGTATTAATTAAAAAAAAAAACAGGTTATATAATAGACATACAGAAACGTTTGAGTTTACCAACACAATCTGTAACATAAATATTAAAAGCAAGTGATCTACTAACCCTATAACCTTATACTGACCCACTCATTACATTTAATGAATGAATGAATGAATGAATCATTCAATTAACCAATCAATCAATCAATCAATTCTATGCATGTTAGTATACTATACATTACATACAAAACTAAATTAAAAATGTGATTATACTGGATCTAAATTGCATCACAGTCGTTATAATAAATGTATACGTTATAAAGACTTACTAATAAATTATGTCAAAGCTTAAACAATAAAGTATAAATAAATTGAAATAAACTCTGCTCACCATGAAGGCAATGAACCACCGCAGTAATCAGGTAAATCCGAAACATCGGCGCTGATCTCTTCCCGGGTTAATCAGACCAATGAAGTTTGGCGCAGTTTTAACGCATCGCAGTATTTTCAGTATCAGTATGTGTTAATGTTCCATAAATAAATAAAGTTGATCCAACTTTAGCGGATATTACATTATACTTAAATAAGGAATAGAAAAGCAAATCTCTCTCTTTCTCTTTTACATACACACACACACACACACACTCACTCACACACACACGTAAGCACGCATTCTATGTTAATGATAGCGCTCTCCGAATCTGGGACACTTCCCACACAATAATAGTCAAGTGACATCACAAACTTGGCGCCTACCAACACCACAGAATTACTAAAGGGTTTAGTAATGTCCATCTTGTCTTGTCATCGTCTTTTTCTTCAAATTAAAAACATGGACAGAAGCAAAAATACGTGAGAAAGTAGTGTAAACTTTTTGCTAGACCTAGTTTTGATGTTGGGGCATTTATACATGGCCTATCTACAGTATCTGCGCACCAGAAACCAGCTGAAAGACTTGGAAAAAAACAGCTTATGACTTGCTTATGAAATGATTTAACAGGATATATTCAGGCTAATTTGCTCCTGTTGACATTTATTTAACTTCGATGAATAACTTATTTTTAAAATGATTAAGCCACTGGTTATCTATATACATAACAAATATATAATGTATAAAGAAACACAGTTAACACATTTGTCACTTAAAGACTGACTGATAAATGGATTTTATTTGGTTTATGTCTTCAAATTTCCCCTCAGAAATGTAGAGTTTAAAATGTAATGTTGCAAAATTCTTATGACATTAAAACATTAGTTTAATAAAGTGACCTTGTCAACAAAAGTCCAAACAAATCAGATTTTAATACTGTTTGATTGTTATGGGCTTAGTAAAATAAACCATATCTACTGTATAATATTTTAACACAGATGCTGTCTTTAAAGTTCCCAAACTAAACTTATTTTTAACAATTTATTTTCACTATAAACTATAGCTGAGTGATTTTATAGCAGGTACCTACGAATTTGTTATTATCATGGTTTTGAATGTGAAACAGCCGTGTGATTTAGCAAAAACAGGAAAGCAGAAAGTCTCAGTACCAATACAATACATGGAAATACCTCCGGTTCCCTGAACGCTGATACAGACTGAGATCACACACACACACACACACACACACACACACACACACACACACACACACACACACACACACGTCAACAGTTGCTGTAGGCTTTGCATTTTTAAGTTGTTACAAAAAGGAGGTCTTTAAGACACAACAATTAATATTATATAATTAATGAATTCTAGTAATTTTAATCATTTATTAATATTGATATTAATTAATACTTCTACTACTACCACTACTATTCACAACAAAAACAATAATAATAGTAATATAAATATTAATAATGATAATAATAATAATAAGAAGAAGAAAAAGTTCCCTAGTGTCTTATATGTGGTAAATAATGAGGCAGTATTTCATAAACTTAAAAGGCAGTGAATTTATTTATTAAAATGCAACTTTATTAGATGTATTGCATTTTAAACAGTGTCCATAATTTACACTCAATAGTGATTAGTTAAATTTTGTGTGACAACTTCAGTAAAAAATATATTTAAGTCAGCCAAAGTATGTGTTAACTTTAACCCATAATTATTTTTAAGTGTAAATCTGGTTTCTCTGAAGATCAAAGGGATATAGAAGAGTAAAAAAAAGGGATGAAGTGTAGAAAGCACAAATAGTGTCAGAGAAAAAAAATGCACTAGCCGCTCAACTGCTTTTAAGAAAGAACTAAATAAAAAAGGGTTTAATGAGGGATCATGGCCTTGATGACCACTACTTCGAGCTGCCTTCAGACAAAACAAAAGAGCAGCGGATTGCTCAGAGTTTCAAATGAACTGAAGAAAGATTTATTTTCACAGGAGCTTTGGCGAGAGAAAAGGGGTCCATATATTAACACTTTTATTTAAATTCTTTTTCTGTTTAATGTGAGGACAATATATTCAGAGCAGTTTGTCTCTATAGACTGCATTTATTTATAATAGAAACTTTTATACTGACACCAAGATGTTGCTTGCCTTTTTATACAACCAGAACCTAATTACATTAATGATGAATAAAAAGAATCATATATATATGTAACATATGATCTATATGTTATCCTTAATACATAATCTAGAAAAAAAATAATTTCTTATAATAATATAATAATTAACAGAGTTCTATGATTTTAAAATGATGATAATAATAATTAGTATTATATAGATATTTCTACTAGTGAATATTTGTCAATAGAAGAAACACCTGTAGCACATTATGCACAAAGTTGTCCTAGTTTTCTCTTTTATTAGCTGATTTTCAGATTTATTTGGTATAATGTTGTGTTTTATAGCAGTATCTTCACAGAGTTTATCCATTCAAACAAAACAGAAAAATGACTTATACATTAAATTTGAAAAACAAATGCTAAACAGCTATAAATGTTTTAGTTGACCCATGGTAGCCATCACAAAGTCTTTATTGTAGGTCACTTGAGGAAAAAAAACATGAAATCTATTGGTAGACTTTTTTAAACAAGTAGCATTGATTTCACGCACTAGCCCCCGTGCCGACATAGAAAAAAGTGTTCTCCTTAAAGCTCAGAATCCGTGACATGCTTAACAAAGATTGGAAAATGGAATTTATCCGGAGTAGAATCCACCAAGCAGAACGTAATCCATGCATAACAGATTTATCAATCTTCGAATTAAGCTGTGCACTGATAGAAAACTGTTTAAAGTACACAGCTGCAACATTAAATCTTTTTATTGCATATCTTAAATACATTTTTCTGGTCAAAAACCAGAAGCTTTTGACTAAAAGCAGTTAATTGATAGATTGTGGTTTGGACTTTACCTTTCCTGCGGTGACCCCTGCCTCTGCGTGATGGAGGTGCATGTGCCAGGCGATGGTGATCATTTCCTTTGCCTTCTACCCTCTCTGACCTTTTAGCCACCTGTAGCTGCTGGTTCTCGGGTTGACATGTGCACTGGCACTTGCAGTGACCTGAAGCTTTTGCCGAGAAGGTGCACAGGAATGCCAGCCATATCAGCCAAACTGTGATCTGCATCTTCACTTGGAAATGTTTCACGCTGGCAAAACTCTTGTCTGTTCTTTTCTTTCAGTGCTTAGTTTTTTCCTAGTGTGCCCTTCCAGTGCAGGGCAAACCCAAACCAAGCTAAAGATCGTTACCAGAAGACCTGTCCTAAGTTATTTGGGGATTGTAATAAAGAATTTTCCCTAAGTTCACCCAGTGATTTTTTTTTTTCTTTTCCACTTTCCCTCCCTCATGCACTCTTCCTCGTTTTCCCTCCCTCTCCCTTTCTGTTCTTGTTTGGGAAAGAAGTTGAAGGACACAATGATTGAAAAACAAGTTTGAGACCCCATGCTGGGAGCAAGGAGGAGAAGGAGGAGAGGGACGGGGTGCTGTCTCCTCCAACAACATCTGTGTCATTCGTTCTGCACGTCCCACAGATAGAGAACAAGGCAGGGATGTGGGGCCAGGAGGGGTGGGCGAGTTAGATAGGCAATGCAAAGCAAAAGGAGGGAGGATGGGCTCTTTATTGATAAGCATCAGTTCCGTTAATTAAGTTTTTTTTACAAGTGATCAAATTTACAACCAAGTTTCGCTTGAAACATCCGATGGCCTGGAAGAACACATTAAGCATCATGCTAATACCCTTCGTTTTACTCAAATAGACACGCTCCTGTTACTTCGTTCTTACCACTTACTCCAAAAAGCTATAGAGAAGCCAGGAGGGAGTGTTTTCAAACAAAACTGACCTTCCCCAATGGCTTTAACGGCTTGACTAGCATGAAAGGCGCTGCTTTTGTTGTGACCCATTCAGAATTTCCAGACTATTTTTCGATTTTAAACTCGCCTTTTATCTCGGGGCAATGAAAACGTCGAGCTGAAATCGCTAATGCAACTGGAACATTTTCACTTGTTGAGTAGAATTTGTTTTACCGTAAATGAAAGCCATTTTATTTGAACCCCAAACATATCAATTAATCTGACAGCAGGAATGTTGTGGCTTTTGATTGCTGAGGGGGAGACGGGCAGGAATAAAAAAGGCACAAAGGAGTCATTTTTTTCCTGCCACCCCCTACCCCAACCCCCTTAGTGCCAAACCAGTTTGCCCTGGGCACAAAAAAGCCAGCAGAAATTTGTTCCTGCCTGTTCACACAGTATGGGGCTCAAACATCATCGTGGCTGAGTGGTCAGAATCAAACAGGAGGGAAAAAGCGATTAGTCTCATATAGACGGACCCAGTGTCACTCTCTCCAGGCTTGCTGATTCTCTTCACTGCTTACACAAGAACCATGCTGGGATACAGGCCTGACCTGTGCTGAGCTTAAACTTCACAACTTCCCTACTAAATTAAGGTTGGAGACCACACATACAGTGCATTTAGTAAAGAACAACCTAACATTACAATATACCTGTGGCGTGCAGTCAGGGCCAACTGGGTCTTCTCTGCTGTCTAAACACTATCAGAAGCTAAACTACATTTACAACCTAAATTCTAATAGTTGTTTTATTAATTTGTATTCATTCATTTCCAACAGTTTATTCTCTTCATTTAGTTTATGCTTTCGGCTGCACTGCTTCCAGTACGTGTATGTGAATGTTAGATTTTTGTCTAATCTGATTTCAATTTCTATGTGCTGCCATGTTAATGGACACTTCCAAAGCCTTCAGAATCAGTAGTACTGCCCATGTAACTTTAATAATCTGCCATTACTAATATAGTTTAAGACTGTTTCTTTAACCAATCAGATTTTTAAACCCGCCTTCTGAAGCCCACTAGTTGGCACACTAGCACTTTTCCAACCTCTGATTGGTTGATCAGAGAAAATTCTTACAGCACAGCACAGATTAGCAAAACTCGCTGTACAGTGCACAATGGCTGACGGAGGGGGAAAAATGAACTTTGTCTCGGACATACTTAAAAATACGTTTTAAGGCAGACTTTTCCGGAAAAGTTAGACATCGTGAGGAGAGGTCGGATCACCCCAAAGATAACCAGTTTGTCTTAGCCTGGGAAAGAGTTTGCCACTTTCAGACCAGTGCCACCAGCCAGAAATGCTGGCTTACAGCCTTAAATTTATTATATATCTTATTAGTTTTTTATGTTTTTGTAATGTTATATTAATATTAAGATAAATATTGATTCTAAACTGCTCCAGATGATGTACGTGACAAAGGTGCGGTTGTAGTGTAGAGCTTTAAAGTCTTTACAGGGTACTTACTTTAATAAGCTCTCACCCATAATACATTAAACATCGCTCTCTCTGTAATGCCACATTGTGTTATAATGTGTTTTTGTATAGTTATTGATGAATTTTATAATTGCAATGTATTAGTGGTGGTATTAAGAAATGTATCAGTCGGTTAAATCCCCACTGAAAGCCAAGGTACCAAATGCAATGCCCGCCACTGCAATACACAGTATATCCAAAATCCCCCAATATAAATGAAATCTCTCATCCCATACCATGAGTGTACAAAACAGTCATGTGTGACTGTTAAAGTGGCTGCCACATTCGCAATACTCAATCATATTTTACTCCCCATGATTTCAGAACAGCAAAGAAGGCATAGAGTGGAGAGATAATTTCACACACACACACACATCACACACATAATACACACACACATACACACATATATATATATATATATATATATATATATATATTATATACTATATATATATTATATTATAGTATGTATGTATGTATGTATAGAGTGGAGAGATAATATATAATATAATATATATATATATATAATAATATAGTCTCAATAATAATTCAGCCAAAAGACATGATGCACACATGCATATCACAATTTACACAGGAAATCTAATTCAAACACATATTTATGTGCACAAAATAAGAAAATATATATATTTGTTTCATGAATGCAAAACACAAGTAAAAGATGTACAACTGTGTACAAAAAAGGTTGGAATTTTGAAAGTTCACAAGTTTATCGTGACTGTGAATGTGTAGCCTGTCACTTGTATTTAATTCACCCCGTGTGTATTTTTGAGACTTTTCTGACAGTGCGCGTTTCCATACTGATCACTTGTACTTTCTTAGCCAATCAAATGCAAGATTGCCATTTAAACAATCATAACCTGCCAAGAGTGAAGGACTCGGCTTTGCACACCTTTTGCACAAATCTGACTTAATTTACACCGGAAATTAGGCTTTTTTTCTTTTCAGCTATTATTATGAAACATTATAAAACAAAGTAATACACATACAGAACATATTGCATTGATGATGTAAAGCTTTATATCGCTTCAAATTAAGTCAGATGGTGTGCAAAGCTGAGCTCATTGAGTCCTGTGCTCTAAAAAGTTGGATGAAGTGTAGGAGTCTCAAAAAAACACACACACACAGAAATCCTGGGCAAATCACACATGAATGACGCATTTTTTGCATTTTCACAGAAATGATAAACTTGTGTAACTTTTTTTTGTAAGTTTTTTGTTTAATATATATTTTATATGTCATGCATGTGAATTGTTTTTTCTTTGTAAAAATATATATATTTTTTTTAATCCATTGTAAATTGTTTGAGATTGATATATATATATATATATATATATATATATATATATATATATATATAATATATAATTGTATATATATATATATATATATATATATATATATATATATATATATATATATATATATATATATATACTAGATATATATATATATATATAATATATATATATCAAATATATATATAATATAATGAAGGGGGTGCACTCAAATAACATGGCGACAGGAAATTTTTAGAATACTTGTACCTATTTGCTATAGTGTTGCTGTGATTTAACATAGTCTTAATGTTATAACGACTGTAAATACTGTTACTGCAGGCTTTACTTATTTACTTTACTTATTTAGTGACCACTTCCGTTTTTCCAGCAAGTTGTTACACATTGAATTTATTATCATTGAAGAATTACAATATTTCCAATTAATTCTACTTAAAGTGTTGCATGTCTTTATTTGGGGAGGTATGAATTTTTTAGAATTCTGCAAATGGGTCATGAGTACACTGACCACCAAACTATCATTGTGCCAACCGTGAAGACTCTTTTATACTCAGCTATACATAAAGCACCGTATCCTTGTTCAATTTAATAAATGCCACGCTTCCGTCCACCTTTAAGACGTCAGGAGTGGACAGAGAGAGTCTATAGCTGCTTTCCTACTGACCCATCAAACAGGACCAGAAGTTGGACCTTTGAGATAATCTCTACTGTGGAAAGAAGGCAGGAAAAATATAGAGTTGGGGGTTGAAGATGGGAGGTGCATGAGGCTGTGACAGTATCTCAAGGCCCCCACACAAAAGGAGTAATGGTGCAGGACTGAGGGGCAGTGAGAAAATCCACACTCGTAGTGCCAAAATACATCTGCCATTGCCTGGGTAACCATCACATGCCTTAAGCCTTAAAGAAATAAAAGCTACTAAAGTGATCTCAGCTCGAGAATCCTGCACTTAAACCATCCCCGCCTGTGCAATCAGGGGTTTACTGTCAATGTTGCCTTGTACATCAACTGTGGGGTCTAATAGAAACTTAAAATAATGAATTAAAGGAAGAGATTTATCTTTCTTTTTATTTTTAGGAGAGACCTTTTTCAAAGTATTACATTACAGCCTTAATTATAGCTTGAAAACAATTAATAAAAGTGGATGACACAGGAAAAGGTTTATTATACTAATATTATAACCAATAATAAAACAAATGTAAAAAGTAACAAATGTGAATAATTATTTCAATACTTATATTATTTATAAGTATTTGCTGTATGTTACAACAACAAGTATAAGTCAAGTCAAGTCATAAGTTTTACTGTACTTTATAACAAGTCAAGTCTTTTTGTCATTCTGCTACGTGTCTCACAGGACCACCAGGCTACAAAATAGTTTTACAACCTATTACAAGTATACTGTAAATAAAATTGTGCAAAAGAGATATTTTAGGGAGCGTGCAAGATGATATGTAGTGCAATGCACAAGTAAACATGTATTATATACATAGTCCTTGTGTGAGGGAGTGTTAGTAACAACAACCATAATAACACTAATTATAATTTTATTGTTGTTTAATACTAATAATTCGACTACTTGGATAGCTTATTTAATATTCACGCTTACAGTTTCAGCATTTGTCAGATGCAGGGTACTTTACAAAAGTGCTTAACGCATCAGAATAATAGGATATGATCCTAGATCTGCTCTCTTAGCTCTCAACAGAAGAGTCATAGCTAGAGACTTTCAGGGTTAGGATTAGGACTAAAAGGTCAGCAACGGAGCAATAGTAAAAAGAGGAGGTAGGAGCAAGAGTTCTGCTTGAGTGGATCACAAAAGAGCATCCACTCCTCTCCCACTCCCACCCTCCCCTTCCCTTTTCTCCATCCCGCTAGCTGTCCTGCTTCTACTCTCCTACCCTAAACCCCAGTACCCACACCCACATCCTAGGCTAACACCTCTCTATCCCTGGATCTCCATTTCCCTCAGTTTCTTTTTCTCTGTCTCTCTCACGTCTCTTTGTATGTCCAGCTGGCTGCACCACAAAAGCTCCCGCTCAGACTTCCAATGAGCACTGCTGCCCTAGTCGCTTTGTTCCACTCATTTTCCCACTCCCTGGAGAGAGAAGAGAGTCACAACCCGCATGAAAACCAACTGAGACCTGAAGCGTGGAGGAAGGAACAGAAAGAAAGACTGTAGAAGGAACACTATCCTATGCAAGCACCCGAAAAAACTAGAGGTGGAGATCATATATCTGTACAAATATATGCAAACATGAATTATAAAGTCGTGGCCTATAGATCCGGAAATGGTAATTTATTGATTCCTAATGATTTTAAAATGACTCAGTTGACGATTTTGCAATCCTAAAGGTTCAAGGATCATTCACACCCTTATGCCTTCATGCAAGCATTACTCCATCTATCTATCTATCTATTAGCCTCAGAAAGCCTCAGTGCTGAGATGTGGGCCGGAACTAATAGGATTGGATTTGATTCATTAGATGCTCTTTCATCAGACTGGTTGGAATTTCCTTGCACGTCCTTCCCAGCTCCCTGATCTCCTCCTTATTTTTTTCCTTAAAACGAAGCTTGAGATCACATAACCGAGGCCAAACAACAAATATTGAATTTCTGTCCCTTCCATCAGATAGACCGACAGGCCAGCACACATAGGCACATGCCTGTTATAGCAGGAGATATCAGGGACAGATGGTACATCACGACGTGATTAGGAGGTAGATATGAAAAGCTTTTTTTTCTGGTGACCAAACAGTATAAATACACAAACTCATACAAGATTCTGTAAATCATTTCATCAAAACTGTCCTTCTCATATTTACAAGAACTGAACAGAAGCAATTATTTAGAATTTAATTGCTTCAACATCTCATTTTCAGTTAGTAAATAATCTTTAAAGGAGCTAAAAGGATGTGAGAGTTGTTTACCAACCCAAGGCGATAATCTTTGGAAAATCTGCCACTGCTGGATCAGGGGGTTAGAACCACGTGGTAACAAAGACTGAATAGAGCCCGAGTTAGTGTCTCAAAAGATGTGGACCAGCCAAATTGTTTACCGACTCCAAACAAACTGCCTTTTATTCAAGGCAAACACTAGAGCTTCATAATGTATTCAGTCTGCACATTACAAACACAAACATTCACCTGAATTAACCGCTACAATGATGTCACTCTCTCTTAAAAATATATGAACTTTTGGGCAAAGGCTACAATTAAAAAAGCCACACAAAGCATTTCCTTTTTACAATCTCAATAATCAACGTGCACAGCTTGACATTCTGCTGAATTCTTCTCTCAGAGCTTTTGTGTATATTTGGGAGAATTCTTCTATTGAGCCAAATTAGCATGTCAAAATAGCCCCGAGCTGATGAAATGTCTGGTGTGTGTTGTCTGTATGGACAATACGGGGTAGTAGGTCACCAGTTAATAGAGTGGCATCCGTTTATAACTAAATCATGCAGTTAATAAAACTGTGATTTGTGGTAAACAAAACATGCTGCAAATTAACATTGATTAAAAAGGGGTTTATTTAAACAGGACAAAAAGCAAAGTATAAAAATAAGGAAAATAACTTTTTATCCGAAGCGACCGCAACTGAGCATCTCGCATAAGAGTTTTGATCAGGGGCGCAATATGTAGTGCTTGGATTTACACACAATCTCAATCAATCATTAGACTGAAGCATTACCCACTTGTACAATCACAGCACCTGGAAACAACATTGAAATTCAGAACAGGTGCATGAGGCATTGAATCAAAACGGTCCAAACGTGTTTTCTTGTTGTTGTTTTTTTAACAGTAGCAGCACGGCCTATAAAATAGTCTCTTTTTTGAGTGAAAGAGGTCTGAACATCTGATAAGTCAAGTAGACAAAAATACTGTAACGTCTCTGTTTAAGCCTCTTTTTACGGTCAGCCTCAATAATGCTCCGAGAACTGGCTTGTGGTCTAGTGGGTTTTCAGGAACTTGGCGTACACCGGCTCCAGGAGGTGGAAGGGTAAGAGGAGGAACGCGGACACCAGGAAGACCACACTCGTTACCGCCAATAGCACGTAGCGGCCGATGAAGAAGGTGTCCACTATCTGAAACACAGTAGATTAGACGACTGAATGACATTGAGGCTTCATTTTAAACAAAATCTCTTATTTCTCCACTAGAGGTCAGCAGAACTCCTTTCTGAAAGGAAGCGTGAACACAGGACTAGGTTCATCCAAGACTTATTATTAATCGTATTTTTATGACCACTATCACTAGAACTGTGCTACTAGTGATAGTGGTCATAAAAATACGATTAATAATACGATCAGGTCAGGTTTATGAGGAACTGTATTATAGCTAGAAAAATGGCACTGTTTATTGGTGACCTTTAGTACCAATGGCAAAGTTTTGTATTGATTTGTAGTTTTTATTTAATACAGGTTAATTTTAAAGAAAGAATTAAAGATTTGAGTGATAAAGAAATTAAAAAAACCCACATTTCTTTTCCATATTCTGCTACAAGATATAAAAAGTGTCCTTGTAATAGAGAGAGAAAGACAGAGAGAGAAAGACAGAGAGAGAGAGAAAATCAAGTGAATGTGTGTAAATGAGTGGCAGACATGAACAAGGAGAAAGACACTCACACTGTGTGTGTGTGTGTGTGTGCAAATGGGGGAGGGAAATGTCTCCAGTGGATGCAGTGTTCTCTCGTTTAACGCATCTCACTTTCTAATTTGCCAATTAGCCGGCTAGCGAAGCAAGGAGCGGTGGCCATGTTTTATTAATGCTGCATTGAGTGAGCCGTGCCCAGATCCTGTTTGGGCCAGCCTAATTGGCACTGTGATATGTTTCTGTACAACAACGAAGGCTCCAGCATTTTTTATACAACAGACCGCCACTTATCAGGAGAAGCTGAGGAGCTGCTCAAACTTTTACCACAGGCAGCGGAACGGCAGCACACAGCAAGGCTTGTTTCACAGAACTGAAAAAAAGAGCATTTGTGGTGTGTAAGGCAGTGCTGAGATGGTGTTTTTGTTGAAAGACTTTGTGGTTTGAAACCCCCCAAACGGCAGGTTCACTTATCCATATCTTTTATTTTAGACATTTCGTAGGCATTATATTTTAGACTCCCTTAAAAGAGTCCTGTTTTTTTAGCTAAGACTAGCAAGAAAGTTACAATTCTGCAGTGGCAGCCAGTACATTTGGTACATGGGCCTTCAGTGGGGATTTATCCGACTAATATACCTCTTAATACCACCGCTATCACATCGGAATTAAATAAAAACCATCAATACTATACAGAAGCGTATTATAACATGACGTGGCATTACAAAGAGAGAGACATTTCACGTATTGAGGATGAAAACTATGTTTATTAAAGCAAGAAACCCTGTAAAGACTCCAAATCTCTACAATACAACCACAGTTGTACCACATACATCATCTAGAGCAGTTCAGAATCAATATTTATCTTAGTATTAATATAACATCACAAAAACATAGAAAATTTAATAAAATATACAATACATTTAAAGGCTGTAAGCCAGTAGTACTTAGACAAGCTAGTTAGCGTTAGGGTTATCCGACCTCTCCTCACAATGTGTGGGAGTAAAAATTGTAATTCAACTGTACAGATGCGTTTTGCTAGTCAAAGTGGGCTGTAACAGTTTTACTTTGATCATCCAATCAAAAGAACGCAAAAATGTTGATTTCATTGTACGCCAGCTAGTGGGTCCTGTGAGGCGGATTTACAAGTATGATTGGTTAAAGAAACAGTCTTTAATAATATTAACCAATCAGCAATCTGCCACTGCTTATATATTTTAAGTTATATGGGCAGCACTACTGATTCTGAAGGCTTTGGGCATATTAGATTAACATGGCAGCGCATAGACAGATGCAGCCAAAAGAAACGCTATACAAAGAGGAGAATAAACTGTTGAAAATAAACTAATACAATTTAAGGAAACAAATATTAGAATTTAGGTTGTAAATGTAGGTGAGCTTCTGATATTGTTAAGGACAGCAAAGAAGACCTTGCTGGCCCAGACTGCACGCCACTGCAATCCTAACCTACCTAAACACACTGTACACAGTGCTAAAAAGTGTTTAAAATGTTAACAGTAACCATGCATCACATTTTTATACTGTATTCAGGAAATCGTGATACTGACCTAAATGCTCAAATCAAAACTTGCAAATCCTTTATTTGTTGTTTGTTTCTTTGTTGTTTATAATTTCTATTTAAAACTTAAACACTGTACAATGCACAAACCTTCCACTTTATACGGAAGGACAGTGTTTTTCTTCTCATGGACAATGCTATTAATCAATCCATTTTTTCATAGGTTTTTTACACAAGGATACAGGGTGTCTAAAATCTATACCAGATGACAACCCCAACCTGATGCAGGACACATTTTGCTGCAGCAGGACCTGACAGTCATAGAATCCACTGTGAATTCTACCATGTATCAGAGGGTGCTTAAGAAACATTTGAGACCATCTGCAAAAAAAGTTAAAGCTGAAGCAGAACTGGACCCTGCAACATGACAATGACCCAAAACATCAAAGTAAATTCTCCAAGGACTGGCTGAAAACTAAGTAATGGAGAGTCCTGGAATGGCCGAGTCAAAGCCCAGATCTGAATCCCAATGAGATGCTGTGAGGCGACTTGAAACAGGCTTCACATACAAGAAACCTTAAAACATCTGCACATACAAGAAACATCTTATAGTTGAAAGAATTCTGCAATAAGCAGTGGGTCAAACTTTCCTCAGACCGATGTCAGAGACTAGTAGATGGCTATAAAAAGCGCTTCATTAAAGTTGTTTCAGCCAAAGGGCATAACAATAGCTATTAAGGGGTAGGGTGTCCTAACTTTTTCCTCGGTTAGAACACATTTTTGTTTTGGGAGCTGATTGATATGATGGATAAAAGAAAGGTAGATATTTGTGTGTACAGGAGACCAAGTGGAAGGGTAGCAAAGCTCGTAGTATTGGATCGGGATTCAAGTTGTTTTATCATGGTGTGGACAGGAGGAGAAATGGGGTAGGGGTGATTCTTAAAAAGGAGTTTGTGACAAAGTTCTGGAGGTGAAACAAGTATCAGTCAGGGTGATGAGTCTGAAGTTAGAAATTTAAGGGCTCATGGTGAATGATGTAAGCGGTTACGCCCCACAAGTAGGTTGTAAGTTAGAAGAGAAAGAGAGCTTCTGGCGTGAGTTAGATGAGGTAATGGTAAGTATTTCCAGAGGAGAAAGCGTAGTGATAGGTGCAGAATTTAATGGACATGTTGGTGAGGGGAACAGAGGTGATGAGAAAGTGTTGGGCAGGTTAGGAGTCAGGGAAAGGAACAGTGAAAAATAGATGGTAGTAGACTTTGCTAAGAGGATGAAGATGGCTGTGGTAAATACTTTTTTTCCAGAAGAGAGGGGAGCATTTAGTGACTTATGAAAGAAGAGGAAGGAACACACAGGTAGATTACATCTTCTGTATACAAAGCAATCTGAAAGAGATTAGTGACTGTAAAGTTGTAGTGGGAGAGAGGGTAGCCAGAGAAGTGGTGGCTAATGGTTAAGTTGTTGGAATATCAACCCAAAGATCGTGGGTTCAATTCCCAGCTCCACCAAGCCACCACTGCTGGGCCCCTGAGCAAGGCCCTTAATCTTTAATTGCTCAGTTGTATAAATAAGATAAATGTAAGTCATTTTGGATAAGAGAGTCTGCCAAATGCTGCAAATGTAGCCAGACAGCATAGAATGGTGGTGTGTAGGTGAAGATGTCTGGAAGAAGAAGTGATCAAAGGTAGAGAAGAAAACCAAGTGGTGGAAGCTGAAAAGAGAAGAATACTGTGAAAAATTAAGACAGGGGTTAAAACAGGCTCTGGGTGGTCAGCTAGTGTTTCTAGATAAATGGCAAACTACAGCATAAGTGATCAGAGAGACAGGAAGAAAGGTGCTAGGTGTGTCATATGGAAAGAGGAAAAAAGATAAAGAGACTTGGTGGTGGAATGAGGAAGTTCAGGATAGTATACAGAGAAAGAGGTTAGCCAAGAAGAAGTGGGACATGGAAAGTAGAAGGACTTGTGCAGGTTAACGAGGCAGAGGGATCGAGATGGAATGGTGCTCATAAATGAGAAAAGTGTACAGAGAAGATGGAAGGAGTACTCGAAGTGTTAATGAATGAGGAAAATGAGAGGGAAAAAATAAGTAATGTTGATCAGGAAGTACATGCGACGTTAGGATAGCTTTGAAGAGGATGAAAAGATGGAAAGGTCCTGATGAAATACCAGTGGAGGTGTGGAAATGTCTAGGAGAGGCAGCAACGGAATTTCTTACTAGATTGTTTAACAGCATTGTAGTGAGTGATGGTGTCTGTCTTTAAAAACAAGGGTGATGTGCAGAGTTGCAACAACTACAGAGGCATAAAATTGATGAGTCAGACAACGAAGGTATGGAAAAGAGTAGTGGAAGCTAGGTTAAGGAGGGTAGTAGATATTCATATATATTCATATTCAGTATGGCTTTATGCACAGAAAGAGAACTACAGATGCAATCTTTGCTTTGAGAATGCTGATGGAGAAGTACAGAGATGGTCGTAGGGAGCTGTATTGTATTTTTGTAGACCTAGAGAAAGCATATGACAGGTACCAAGAGAAGAGATTGGTATTGTATGAGGAAGTCAGGAATAGCAGAGAAGTATGTCAGGGTGGTGCAGGATATGTATGAGGAAAGCAGGACAGTAGTGAGGTGTGCAGTAGGTCAGACAGAGGAGTTCAAATAGAGGTGGGACTGCATCTTGTTTACTGTGTTTAGTGTTCTTGTTTACTGTGGTGATGGATCGGTTGACAGACGAGGTCAGACAGGAATCTCCTTGGACAACAATGTTTGCAGATGACATTGTGATCTGTAGTGAGAGCATGGAGCAGGTGAAGGAAAAAGGTGGAGGTTTTCTCTGGAGAGAAGAGGAATTAAAGTCAGTCATAGCAAGACAGAGTACATGTGTTTGAATAAAAGGGAGGGAATTGAAACAGTTAGCTTACAGGGTAAAGAGGTAAAGAAGGTTCAGGAGTTTAAGTACTTCGAGTTGACAGTCCAGAGCAATGGAGAGTGTGTAAAATAGGTAAAAAAGCGAGTACAGGCAGGTTGGAATGGGCGGAGAAACGTGTCAGGAGTGATGTGTGACAGGAGAATATCAGCTAGAATTAAGGGGAAGATGTACAAGACAGTGGTGAGACCAGCTATGATGTATGGTTTAGAGACAGTTGCGCTGAGGAAGAGACAGGTGGCAGAGCTGAAGGTAGCAAAGCTGAAGATGTTGAGGTTTTCTTTGGGAGTGACGAGGTTAGACAGGATTAGGAATGAGTTCATTAGGGGGACGGCTCATGTTAGAGGTTTTGGGGAGAAAGTCGGGGGAGCCAGATTGAGGTGGTTTGGACATGTACAGAGGAGGGATAGCAAAAATATTGGTAGGGGGATGTTTGAAATGAAACTACCAGGCAGAAGGCAAAGAAGAAGACCAAAGAGGAGGGATAAGGATGCGATAACTAGGACATGAAGTTAGTGGGTATGAGTAAAAAGGATGTAGAGAATAGGGTTAGGTGGAGACAGATGATTCCCTGTGGCGACCCCTAAAAGGAACAGTCGAAAGGAAAAAAAGAATACACATTTTTGTTGAAATCTTTTGTTTATTTAACAAAATAAACAATGCAAATTTTGGTTTATGTAACATTTATCAAAAATAAGAACGAAATATTTAATGGGGTGTTCTAATTCTTTACACATGACTGTATGTGATGCTATCACATGGTGACATTTTTTCTAGGTTTTAATGCCATATGATTTCAGGCACTTTCCAAATCTGTTATTATTTTTTCAGGGTTAGGGTTGTCTGTAGCAAAAGCTATCTGAAATCGGTTGATTGGTATCATTTTCAGAAACGTATTTTTGAAAAAAAATAAAATAACAAACAACAATCAAGTATTACAAGTAAAGTTATTTTACTGTTTCATTTTAGTTACTGTATATGTTTTTTTAAAATATATAAAATGGTCGCTTTAACAGCTAGAAACACAACATCTTTGTTCTGCTACATTTTGAATAATGTAATGGTTTTAATCAGGCACATAAAACATTGCTGAATATTTTATAGTGACTATCTCGATTTCTTCTCCTGTTCTACTCCCAATTACTCTCGACTCACAATACAGAACCAGATGCAGTTTAGAATATGTTATTGATCCGCTCAGGGAAATAATTATTTGAAAAGGTGGACTGTGTTTGTAGTGTTAAAGAGAGGGAGAGCTATAAACATCCAAAACTGTCCCATCACGACATTTGACGGGTTTTCCCAGATCGCATCACGTATGATTTTTAGCTTAATCACAATCTTGACATTTGTAAGCATTTCCTATAATCGTTTCCTAAAAACTAAGATCATTAACTCTCATTACCACAGATAATTAAACAGTAATAAAAGATTCTTTTTTGCTCAGTGACCCGATTACTTTAGAGACTATTGTGTATTGTTATGTCATTAAAAATGTGTATTTTTCAGAAAAATGTTAAACCTGTTTTGCTAAAATGTAAACTGTGGCTGTGGTATTATGTGTATGTGTGTGTATGTGTATGGCATGAGGCACTTTGGCAGACAGGACACAGGTTTTGGCAGTAGCTCATCGGGGGGATATGCTGCTGGGTGTTTGTGCTACTGTGCTGTTGCAGAGAGATAAACCATACCAGGTTTTTGTGTTAAACACACATACACACAAACCCACACACACACACACACACACACAACAATGCAAGCAGCATGACAATTAGAAAAATGTAAATTGGGAACAAGGTCATCTTGCATTTTTGAGCTATTAGCCTGCATCTTTTTAGTGCAGTTTTTAACCTTATAAATCTGACATTTAATTTAGTTGGGGGACTACATACGCTAGCTTCAAATTCACATTCAACAATAAAATCCAACATACAATCACAGAGATTTGACTTATATTAAGGTGATATGTGTGTGTGTGTGTGTATCGGGGCAGAACTCCGCCGTGCGTGATACTGAGAGCAGAGCGCACAAGCATATAGGGACACTGCCATGTAAATAAGAATAACATGAGGCTATTTAGTTTGTTTAACAACAGAACAATGTGTTAGGGTGCCCTTCCCTCAAACAAGACAACGTGTCAAACGCTATGGAAATGAGATGCCCACGCCACCATACCACTATGTCACTGTCTCGTTGGTCAATCATGGCTCCAAAAGTAAAGATGCTGGACCTGACTCAGGTTACAGTTTATATTTTTCAAGTTGTCCTACTGTATCTATTCGTGAATGTTTCAAAACATGCACATACAAACTTTAATTCTTGTATTCATATACATTCTTAATTTCTTAGTTCCACATGTTCTTATTCTTTGGGTTCTTTATATACATGATTATCATCAATGGAGTTGCTTGCAAATTGTGATGCTGATAAAACAGTTAGGATACAGTACCGGATTCTTACTGCAGCACTAAATTACTATAAGGCTTATTTAATTATCTACAGCATCTGGCCTTAAAACTGGATCTGGGCACTTTCGCAGTCATTTAAGCTGTTTAAGAAAACATAAGAACTACTCTCCCAGGATGATGAAAATGCATGGAATGTATACTAGAGGTCACTTATACTTTTTAACTTTAAAGGAAAGCGCCAACATAAGCGTATTTTGGGGTCAAACTTAGCTAAATATTTTATTATGCTTTCGGTGTATAGTACTAAGCTGAAATCTGCAGTAGACACTGAATGCTTCCCAGACGCTACTGCTATAGGTTAAATGTTAGTTTTAATTGTTAGTTAAACTGATTTTGATAAAAGAACTGTCTTGAAAAGAAAAGCTTAAAAATTCCTTTTAATTAACCTATGTTGTGTGATTTATTTCTCAACAATAAAAAAATAATAATAATAATAAGTTTTTTTTGTTAAAGCTTGTGGCATTGCATCGTGTGAATTTAACATCATTTGCCAGTGACTGAAAAAAGTATAAAGTCCCGCAGATAAATATTAAACGGTTAGTTAGTTAGTTAGTTAGTCCATCGGGTTCTGGGTCACTAGGAATCTGGTTTATGTATTAGGAATGGTGTGTGAGGTGGGAAGCAAGCCTGCAGTTTTTCTTTAGGGATGAAAATAACAAACTAACCTGTGTTTCTTTAACAGGAGATGGTAATTCTGAGGCTTGGGGGAAGAAGACAAGGATCAGGGTGATGGTTAGCGCCAACAGCACCAAGGGGACGATGCCAAGCCTGATAAGAAGAATAGATTATTATTTATTTTATATGCATTATATATACATCTATTCAAATGCATGCACAATATGGGCAATATGGCTGTGTAATATATCATATCCCATCAACAAAGAATGCATGAGGTGCTTTATCAATTGTTTTTAATGATGCAACAAAAAGAATAAACTATGTTAAAAAAACATGTCTGTGATAACAACCGCTGCAATAACAACACACATCATAGTGACTTGGTGGTCCAATTTAAAGTTTTTTTCCCCAAATTGAATTATGTCTCATAACAACATGTCATAAAATGTTTTAAACCGTAGTGGGCTGCCAGTACTATCTATTTGTTAAAGGACGACACATCTGTTTATACTTAATTTTAATGTAGTGAAACGTCATTTAATCGCGTGGAACAAGTTACTTCCTTTATCACTTATTTTATAACCGCTATAAACAGTCACTCTCTCAGCAGATCCTGTTTCTCCACTTTATTGGCAGAGAAAGAAAGAATAAAGCTGGATCATTTCTATACTGATGTGTGAGGCTGGATCATTTTCCATACTAATGTGTGAGGCTGGATCATTTTCCATACTGATGTGTGAGTCTGGATCATTTTCCATACTAATGTGTGAGGCTGGATTATTTTCCATACTGATGTGTGAGTCTGGATCATTTTCCATACTAATGTGTGAGGCTGGATCATTTTCCATACTGATGTTTGAGGCTGGATCATTTTCCATACTAATGTGTGAGGCTTGATCATTTTCCATACTGATGTGTGAGGCTGGATCATTTTCCATACTAATGTGTGAGGCTTGATCATTTTCCATACTAATGTGTGAGGCTTGATCATTTTCCATACTGATGTGTGAGGCTGGATCATTTTCCATACTGATGTGTGAGGCTGGATCATTTTCCATACTGATGTGTGAGGTTGGATCATTTTCCATACTGATATATAAGGCTGAATTTTATTTACCTGCATAAATATTAAAAGTTTTAGCACAAAACTTTCAAGCACAAATGATATAAAAAGTCTAAAGATATATACAGCACACGTTTCCCAAACTTTTCAAAGCATGCCGGGTCAGTGAGCTGGCACACAAAACTGAGTCTGAGTAAGTGTGTGCATGGATGTTAATGTGGATGTGTTTTCGGTGAAAACGCAACACCAAGTCCAGCCTGTGTAGCGAGGTTTATTGTGTGTGTGAAGGATTTGATGTGCGGCTCAAATCCTGCCTTGCGCACAGCCACATCCATATTACACGCATTGTCTGTTACAATAGCAATGCAAATCACGTTAGCAGAGGTGTACAGTATTAATTTCTTACAATGTTTGCATATCGTCTTTGTCTTGTCTATTATTCTTTCACAGTTACTTATTTCCACCGGGAAACCAAAATGGTTGCCACACAAGTATTGCAATAAATTGCAATATCTATTGTAATATAGAGTATTGTCATGACCCATGTTTTAGGATATATATCTTATCAGACAGACAGGTAAACGTATCGATCTAATCGATAAATAGACAGACAGACAAACAAAAAGATATGCTTTTAGCTGAATACTGTTGATTTGGAGGTCTTCAGAACAAGCAAATGCCTAATAGAAAAAGATGGATGGCTGGATGGATGTGGATGGATGGGAAGAAAAATAGATGGATGTTTAGAGGGATAGATGGATAAATGGATAGATACTGATAAATAGATGGATGTTTAAATAGCTAGATAAATAGAAAAAAGATGGATGTTTTAATGGCTAGATGGTTAGAAAAAAGATGGATGTTTTAATAGCTAGATGGTTAGAAAAAAGATGGATGTGTTAATGCCTAGATGAATGGATGGCTTGATACATGGAAGTGGTGGTTCATGGTTAAGGTGTTGGACTACCAACCCGAAGATTGTGTTCGATTCCCAGCTCCACCAAGTCACCACTGCTGGGCCCCTGAGCAAGGCCCTTAACCCGTAAGTATAAATGTATAAATGAGATAAAATGTAAGTCGCTCTGGATAAGAGCGTCTGCAAATGCTGTAAATGTAAATGTAGATGGATGGATGTTTAAATGACTAGATGGATGGAATGGATGAAATGGATGAAAAGATGAATACATTTAGGGCTTACCTGGTTGTACCAGCAGCACGGGACATGATGAGACTAAGGACCAGAGTCCCTATCCATATGAGGCCAATGATGAAGACACCTGTCCCCACCCCTAGCACAAGCGCCCCGCCCATAACTCACCTATCCAGCGGTAATTAAGCAACAAACTGTCAAACAAGACATCACATTTAAATATAAATTTAGATCCACTCTGCGTTATTTTGGGTAAAAAAGCAGGAAATGTTAGAGGAAAGTAACATTTTGTTTGTGCTAGTCTGATTATCTTTCCTTTCCTATCGATACAACTTTACTAACGAATTAATTAAATCAAAGTGAAATTGATCACTTTATCCTCTTACCTGTTAGCCAAACAAGCTAATACTGCTTCCGTTTATAGCAGATCAGTCTGTGGTTTTAGTAAAATTAAAATTTGTCAGTTGGAAAAATAATAAACAAACGCACATTTTTGACTTGTCGGAAATAGCCCGCTGTAACAGTTATATTTGCCCCTAGATACAAAACGGCATCGTGTTGTCTGTGTTCACTTCCTGTGTTACCGCAAACCAGCCAATCACAGTTCACGTTGTGGTGCAAATGAATCCTGGGAGTTGTCGTTTTTTTCTACATAAAATTGTTTAGGTACGTCAAAGTATTTCAGGTGTGGGTTTGTAGGTATAGAAGGTCGTTTTCGACGTTTGTAAACAAAATCTAACAGGAACTGCATGAACAGTTTTTCTACTCTCCTCGGATAAAAAATAACAATACAATTATTCATATATTTATAATATATACTGTGTTTCGGTAATTTATTAGAGCCGTCTTTATCTTTACATTTCTTTTAACAAATAAAATAAAATAAAAAAAGCTTATGTTTATACCTAATTGTTTTGTTTCATGACGTTTGGATTAAACGCTATAAAATCACGTGACCAGTGAAATTCTATATAATACTATTGGGTAACATGTTTAAGTTTTCTATCTGCAGCTCTATATCTTATATCACTGTAGAGTATGTAGATTTCAGCATTTTATAGTTTTTATATGTTATATATTAACACTTTCGTACACAACTGGTGTGTGTTTTCTACATGGATAAGTCGTCGTTTCCTTTCGGCTGTTCCCTTTTAAGGGTCGCCACAGTTATTCATCTGTCTCCACCTAACCCTATTCTCCACATCCTTTTCACTCACACCACTAACTTCATTTTTACATAAGGATAAGTAATTGTAGGAAATGGAGAGGTACCACAGTATTACATTGAAATATTAAAGGTTATAACGTATGACTTTTTCCATAATCACATAAATAAAAAAAATAACAGATCACCGTGAGTTGTATTTTCCAACAGTGTTTGTTGTTGGAAAATTTGTTTAAATAATGAAACAAAAACTTTATTTCATTAATGAATTGAGTGAGAGGAATTTCACAATGGTTTCACCTATAAGTTTTAGATGTTTGCCTTCACCTCTATGATTCATGATTCGGTGCCTGGATCTTAGGTGCAGAGCTTTTGTTCTGCGCATGCGCTGAAGGGTTTCTGCCCCAGTCCAAAGCCATAAGTTGACTGATTGACATCGTTAAATTGTCCGTGGTGTGTAAACAGATGCGTGAGGTGCGTGAAATTGTGTCCTGTTATGGCTGGGCAGTCTGTTCAGTATGTCCTCTGCCCTGCGCATCGAGTCCCCTGAGATACACCTGAACTTCATGCACAGACAACAGAAGCGGAATTATATATATAGATGGTATAGATGGTATCCATGGTTTCTTTGACCAAGTTTGAAAACCTTTACATGTCTTTTAAAAACTTTACGCATTATAATTAATAATAATAACAGTAATACTAATAATAATATTAATAGGACTTATGACATTCGATCTAGCAAACTATTGGCTAGTAATGATGTAATTAGTAGACCAGAGTACTTTTGTAGGTCGCTCTGGATAAGGTTCTGCTAAATGCCCCAAATATAAAAGTTTCTGGTCCGAAAAAACCCGGCGCGCTTTTTTTTTTTTTTTAGCGAAAAGGACTGACTAGCACGGGGTTTAGTGCTTTACACCTAAACTATTATTGAAGGGATCATATCAGTCATCAGTGTCAGATATCGGTGTGTACCGACAGGGGGCCCGCGGACTCCGCACATCTCCCCGCAGAGGCGCTCCGCCCGGCTCCGTGTGTTTTCCTGTGCGCGGCCACTCAGAGACAGAAAGACAGGAGCGAACGGGGGTGTAAAAGAGGAGAGAGAAAGAGGGGGAGATGGGGGGGCGGTGGGCGGGGTCTGACATGCCCACGTCACTAGTTGTGTAGGGGAGTATGGGCTGTGCTGTCAGCCCGGTGTCAGTCTGATGAAGATTGGCATTCAGGTAAGCTGTCATTCATTTTCAGTGTCAGGAGCGCGCAGGAGCTAACACTCCGGCTTCTCTGCCTCTTTTACCCCCCTCTCTGAGTCCTGCTCACAAAGGCAGGACATTATTCATCCAGACAGGGCCATGTACAGGGAAGAGAGAGAGAGAGAGAGAGTGAGAGTGACAGAGAGCGGGAGAGAGAGAGAGAGAGCGAGAGAGAGAGAGCGAGAGAGAGGAGAGAGAGAGAGAGAGAGAGAAAGAGAGAGAGAGAGAGAGAGTAGAGGAGGGAGGGAGGAGAGCGTGAATGAGTGAGATAGAGGGAAGAAGGAAGAGAGGAAAAGACACACGGGTGAAGACGCGATATCGGAGGCGCGTTGGAAACGTTAGAGTTGTGTGTCTTTATTTTTAATTGATCTGTTGTTCCATGGATGTGAAAGGATTGGTGTGCAATGTGGTGTTTTAATGTGTATCAGCGCGCGATTGGGGTGATGGGTTAAGATCTGAAAAATTACGTGTGTGTATATGAGCATGATCAAGACATGAGGCTCTCGCGTCTGTTTTAAAGTATGGAGATGGTATACATTGTGGGGTATCTGCATGATCTAATTCTGTTGGAATTTTGGGCTGGTAGGATGTGCACTTGTGTTGCACTTTGCAGTAAAATTAAGAGAAACACACTTGATCAGAGAAGTATTATATTTTATAATCTGCGCAAATTTTGCGCTCACGTTTTAATTTACGCCAATTTTGCGCGTACGTGGATTTATGCTTTGTGTAAAGTAATCAAACTACAACGTTACATTTAACAGTATTTTTTTTTCTTACTACATATTAAGCTATTGGTGTTTTCTGTTTTCTGTGCGTTAAAGTATCTCGTAGCTTATATTTATATTACAAAAGTAAGTAATTACATGATGCAAAACAAAAAAAAAATTACGGTTAACTCTCTATTTGTATTTAATTATTGAATTTTTATAATAAATGAAAGTTGTTGCTTTTCTGTTCTGTGGAAAAAAAAAACAAATATATTTTGTGCCTGCCTATAGCAAGTTATACTAACTTTGTGTTATTGTACTGTGTTTTCTCGCTGTTACCAAGGTGCTTGAAACTGATTTTTCAACTTGAATTATTATTTTATTCACTGTTTGTGTAAAAAAAAGAAATAAAGAAAAATGAAAAGCAAACTGCTCTAAACTCTACATTACTTTGGCGCAGGGGTAGTAGCACTAAAATTAGATTATTATATAGTTTTATATCTACCCTTTTCATAAAAAAAATTAGGATATATATGGATATGTACAATATATATAAAATGTAAGAAATATAAATGACTATACTTATTAAATTAATATTAATTAGTGTAATGCACCTTACTAGATGATAAAAATAAAAATAGTGGTGTTTTACATGGCAGCAAAAAAAACATTATATGGATATTGATATTGATATCAATTTAGTTTGCATGCATGATCATATCTTGTGTTGTGAGTAATCCTTAGTTTTTTAACTAATACAAAGTAAATACAAAGTAGTAATAAACTGACTGCAGGCTAAGCATCTGCATTGTATCAATCCTTTGCATTTAGTATATATATATATATATATATATAGAATATATCAGTAAATATATATATAATTAGGATATACAGACAATAGACTCCCTTATTCTGTTAACACTGATAGTTAATTTTTTAGTTTAACTAGACAAAAAAGGAAACATTGACATCTAATTCTACACTATTTTTACTGTAAAACTATTAAAATATAAATAAAGTTCATTACAGTGATCTCCTAATGTCTAAGAACTTATTATTATTTAATCGGATAATTGGATTTTGTTATGAAGGCTAACAAAAATGCACACACTCACACACACACACACACACACACTTTCACACAAGCTGCACATTATAAGATAATCCCATTATGTGTGCAAATTAAAAACTCTGTCAATTAAATAGTTTATACAAAATTTGATTATCTCTGAAATGATTGAAATGTTAAGCTTTTGTCACTCACATGTCAAACAAGTGCTCATGCTTTCACATTCCTTACACTAAAGTGAGTTCAACTTCAGCACCAGTTCATTCCTCTGCTCGGTTGCTTAAAAAATTGTTAAAGCAGTTATAATAAAGCACACGGCATAATTCTGTGCTACTGACATGAGGATTGTATCGGGTACATAACCATGAAAGTCTTCCCATGCCGTTCTACGCCTGACATGTGAGCCATGAGAGTCCATGCCTTCTGACACATACTGTCGCAGAAAATCTGGATAAGGAATTTCACACCATAAAACAGAGAAAGACAGTGAAAGTGTCTGTGTGTGTGTATGTTTGTGTATATGTCCTCATGTCCTCTCAGACACAAGCCTCATAATTAGGTGTTGTATTTCCATGGTTAGGGCATGAAATGGCTGTGTTATTTTGCAGGGGGAGATAGTTGCAGTGTGGTGCCAATCTAAATGCTGAGATTCCCACTGAGATCTTAATTGATGATTTGTATCATGGGACTAACTGCCCTTGGGCAAAACGACTAATACATAGTAGTCTGCTTTTATTTGAATATTCCTACTTCGTGTGTCACAAGCAAACTGGAGGCAAAGGTACAGCCCTGAAGGTTTTTTTTTTCTCGTTTAAAATAATTAATGATAAAGTGAGTCCAACTTGTCCGTAAACAGAATGAAAGCGCCGAATTTTATGAAGGCATCCATCAGCTATTATATAAGCTATTTTAGGAGTTTCAGCTATTTTGTAGAAAATGTAATTTTTTGTTTCCTCAGATTTAAACCCACCGATAACTCTGTAAGAAGCCTGTTTTATTGGACTTTACAGAAAGTAACTGCTTTCTGTCCTAATTCAATCTCATAGATGGCCTTTTAATTGTTATCTATTAAAATATCATAACAACTTTACTTTTGTATAAATGGACACAACCTGTATTTACTAGAGTAAAAGTACTCCAATCATTTAATCTTGCAGATGCAGTCAAGATCTTTGCCGAGTTTCATCAGTCGATGTAAGGCTTTGCACACGAATGTAGCTGAGAACACATGATTCGGATGCAGGGAGGCAGGGTGAGAGGCACATTCACTAAGCCACGCTGATCCCAACTGCTCTCCAAGGAGCATGGGTCTGCTTTTTGCTGCATGTCCAAACAACCTCGCCACTCTCTCCTCTTTCCCCTCTCAGCTTCTTAACTGCTTGGCATAACAGTCCATTTCCTCCCCAGGGAAACTTGAGGTGCAGGTAGATTTGCCTGATTTATGCTGGCAGAACAATGCTGCAGGTATTTAACGATCACCTACAGCTCTCACATCACCGACCGGAGAGTTTGCACAGGCTCCTGTTTGTGTACAGGGAAGAAAGGACATTATGCCATGAGCATGCATCAGAAGGATTAGAAGATATTAATAGCATCTGTGAAAGGCTTGCAGATGATTTGAATTCTGATAAAATAAGCCAAATTCTGATAAATGGTGTAACTTTTATACTTTTATTTAGTTTTAATAGATACACAACTGAGTATAGTCTAGTTCTCAAATGTGCAAGGTTGATGGCGATAATGATGATGGCGATGATTATTCCTACTACTTTTTTTGCCACATGCAAATGGAAGAAAACCTCATTTACAAGTAGAAAGTGATTACCACATAGGGATCAAAAGCAGATTTAAATTAGCAGTGGCTTATTATTAGTTCTAAATTTAAAAACCGTTAACAGTGTAAACGTCACAGCGCCTTTGTTCTTATCGCTGGTGGTTTGCTGCTAATCCTAAAAAGCGAACAATGCCTAGCTGGGAGAAACAGGCCTCGTCTAAAAATGCTGAATTTATTATACTTTTAAGCAGTTGCTGAGCAGGCGGAAATATTTGATCTGAACTCATCTGCAGATCGGTAACCTGAAAATACAGACTAAGAGCAGAGTTTTTGATTTTTGTTCATTTTTAAATATATAACTTTATGGGTCATATAAACAACATATGTGCTTAAATAGACTAAAGTTGGACAATTTTTGTGAAAACAGACGTTTGGATTTATCTGCAGTTTTTTTTTTCTTCTTTTGTTTCTTGATAACATATTTTTTTATTTCTCAGCAAGCCAGTTCTCAGGAAGCTGGCTTTTGTTTAAGCTGCTGTGAATTCCCATCTATTACTGTAAAACCCATCTTGAGTAGGAGTGCCATCGCTCTTAGGCCTCGCTGGAATGACATTCTTTGAGAAAGCCTTGTTTTCCCTCACTTTCACACTTTCCGTTTTGCCACCCTGAGTGGTCGGACACAGACTGCCATTGATTTGGAGCACCTGATTTCCGTGCTCCCCTGCGTGTTATGTTGTATCTGTTTCTTTCTCCCCTGCAGATCTTCTGTCTGGGAATCTTTTGTTGGTCTCTGTTAGAAGCCCAGACACCTCAACTGCATCTTTTTTAACTGCAAAGCCATTTAAAGCCATTGATTGTTAGCTGTATGGCTTGGAAAACCTTCTCATAATAGCATTAGTCTGACGCAGCATCACTTAACAGCACGGATAGAATTCTTTCCTGTGTTAATGTACTGGCACGTTTCTTTTTTTTTTTTTCCCTATATGGAACACAAGTGGCTCCTGAATGAGCTCCCGACCGCTTACTTTAAGAGCACTATTACCTTTAGTTCAAATAAATAGAGGTGCATTTTATTTGCTAAGTGGTGTATTTTCCCCTGTTTTTACTAGTCTGTTATACAGAAAATACTTTATCCCTCTGATATAAGGCATCAGCGAGGCCTCGTCCCTGGGAGACTGTAAAGCTCATGGCTTTCCTCTGGCTTCAACATAATGCCTGATTTACAGCATGCACAAAGTTCAGCGTCTGAAAAAATCCAACCGTGCTTCACTTCAGAACTTGTGCCAGGGGTTCCTTGTGCCAGACTTTGTAGACATCGTTGGCAGATTTTGCAGGAATAACCTCCAAGCTGGTTCATAAGCAGGTACTAAATGAAGTGTGTCTGTTTACCTTACTCAGCGTTGAGGCCTTAAAGTTTGTTTTTTTTTTTTTGTGGTTCTGGAAACTTGGTACGGATTTGATCCTTGCCGGCAAAATGTAGAGCAAAATAAAAAGTGCAGTATGAAATATATATATTGAACAGAGCAGGATAAGCTACATGAAATGAGCAGAGAAGTAAAACAGTTCACACTCATTTAGTTTCCGTTCAACAAAAACTGCATGGTTTATTTTCAGTGTGAATTTTTACAAATTCTTACACACACCAGATAACTAACATATATATTTTAACACAGAGAGTACAGAAGGTTTTTTTTGAATATATATGTAAGATGAATGATGAACGCGGGCAAGTGGTAGCGCAGCCACCAAGTTTCCAGTGTTTCCACTGTTGAGCAAGGTCCTTAGCCCCCAATTGCTCAGTTGTATAAAAGAGATAAAATGTATGTCGCTCTGGATAAGGATGTCTTCTAAGTGCAGTAAATGTAAATGTAAATGAACGACCTGCTAATTAACAGCTAACACTTCATTACTCTCAGCCGAGGCTTCTTCTAAACTTTCTCAGAGTTGAACAGTTAATAAAAAATATATTTATTTAAAGTGTAAATGTGCTGCCTGTTAGGACTCGGGTCAGATTTTCGAAGCCTTTGAAAACATACGATTTTCCCACTCAAAGGTCATAACCAACACACAGGACTCTCTCTCTGTGTAAACGTAATAAATATCCCTTTGTCTTTGATTTAAGTTGTTCTACTCAAGGCCTTGAAAACATTTTTGATTTTCTGAATGATTTTTGCCTCAAGGCATTAAGAGATTTTTTTTGTCTTTCAACAACAGCACTGCAGCCAGGGCAGCCTGGTGAGCAGCAAATCCTAAGGCTTTTGTTACAAAAGTTTCTTTGCCTTCTTGTATTCATAAAATATTATCTCCATTTTGCTTTCATCCTGTTATGAAACAGGTTTTGAAAGCGGTCCAGACGTTATTTGTTTCCATCAGAACTAATTACAGGCCGGATGGATATTAGCTCGTCTATGACCGCAGTGACTGGTGTTATCTGATGAAGAGACGGGATCTGCAGTTTAAACTTGGCCTAGTCAAAACGAAACATTACACACACACAGACACACACATCTGCACATGGACAAAATCTTCATTCAAGCATTTGTTATTTCAGTGTTAACCTTACAAGAGAGTAATCACATATAAACATATCCAAATATTTATCTATTATCTTATTTGATGCAGAATAAGGGACTGCTTTTCATCAAAGCAAGGGACTTTCTTGTGAATAAAATGTTTGTATGTTCTTTAAATTAGATTGGTACACTAAATGCTATTACATTAATTCCTCCATACCATAAATGAGGTGTCCATGCTGTGATCGTTTTGCTACATTTCTTTTTTTTTGCACTCTGCTGTTTTGATTCTCATTAGTTCAGCAATCCAGAATTTCAAAATCAATTCATTTATCAACAACAGATCAGCAGTAACTAATGGAACACTGTTGGCAGGACTCAAAGTGAGAACCAACTGATCGGCAGGCGTTCGAAGCCCATGGTGGCCTGAAAAACATTCCCATGATCTCAAGTATAACGTTGTAATGCTGCCCTTCAGACGGCTCTGATGACAACTCGGGAGCTAAAAGTGAAAAAATAAACAGCTGCAGGCACACAGCTTGGGGTAAATGTGGACATGGCAGACAGCCATGGACAGGGTAGCATGACACTGAAGCTGAAAAAAAGGAGGACAAGAGACCACTATGCCAGCCTCCGGTGTGCCGGGCATGCCAGAAAAGTCTTGGTGTTGGCCCAGGTCATCTCGCTTCAGTGTGGTTGGAAAGACACGGGGGACGGATATTGGCTAGAAGGTGGCAGGAATGCTGTAAAAGGCTTGCACCTGCCTTCTGAGGAGTGGAGCGATACTGTGGGCTTTTTGAAACAGTGCTAGCTCTACTCTTCAGAGGTATTTATAAACAGCCCTGGACTCGCATCTCGCCTTTCAGCATTCACAGCCAAAAACACAGCTGGGCTAAGCGAATGAGAAAGGGTTAACCTTTTCCTTTGAAGCAAGTCTGGAAAAACAGGGTGAAAGGTCAGACTGAATTAAGATACTGCAGGGGAATTCCTCACGGTTCCTCTGAAGCGGAGAAGAGCTGCTGTACTTTGTGCTGTTGTTAAAAGGGAAACATCACATAAAAAACCCAACACAAGGAAGTGTGTAAATGAATGTAACTTTATAGATCCCTATGCCTATCTGTCACCACTTCTCGACCACTTTATTAGAAACAACTGCACTTTCATGCAATTATCCAATCAGGCAGCACAATGCAGGTAATCAAGCAGATACAAGTCAGTAGCATTAATTAAGGCCTTCCAGTCAGTTCCAATCTGGTCATTCCACTTTGACCTTTTTTATCAACAAGGCATTTCCGCTCACAGTCACTTACTGGATGTTTTTGACTCACATCTGTATGCATGTTTGTATTTAGTACACTGCTGCTACACAATTAGCACACTAAATAATTGCACAGTTGATTACACCTATCTGTGATGGACTGGCGACCTGTCCAGGATGTACCCCTCCTGCCCTTTGTCCTTTCAGAGACGGCTGGGATAGACTTCAGCAGATCCCCATAACCCCGAATTAGGGAATAAGCGGGTATAGAAGATAAATGAATAAATGATTAAACCTACAGGTGTTCCTATTGAAATAGACAGAAAATATAGGCCTTTAGCTGGTGCTGGATTTGTCTTTAGTTTGTGTGCGCCTCGATGTGTGTGTCCCTGTTCCTCCGAGCGTGTTTACGCGTTGACATTGTAGGTATGTGTTTCTGTACAGCTCAGTGTGTGGGTTGGTGTCACTGGCTGTGACTGGGTATGTGAGTGCACATTGGGTATGTGTTCGTGTTTATGCGATGATCTATTATAGCTGTCAGAATTTTACTGCTCGTACACTAGCCAAATCTTAAGCGCTTAACATTCGGGAGTCACAGTTAAGTCTGAAATGAAAGCATATATAATGAAAGCATGGTATACTAAACTGTCAAAAGACTGGAAGCAGAAGTACCCGTATAATACCTCAAATGATATTAATTTATCATGTGGAAAATTGACAGAGATATCCTGTAAAAAATACTTTTAGTGATTAACCTTCTGAAAAAAAACTGACATTACATACCAAGTATTAAACTGATGTAGACAAACTGTCAAATTTTACAGCACAAGTCCTTTTATAGACACAAAAATACCCTAGTTTGACAGTAATCATAATAAAAATAATAATAATAATAATAATAATAATAATAATTATTATTATTATTATTATTGATACAGTAATGTATCATGTATACATTAAATTTATTTTTTACTTGAAATAATTGACAGCATACGCTGTATTGGAACACCTGACCATCCTATTAATATGTGTTTCTTAAACATCTTTTTTCAGATTTAGTCTCATTTCTATGCATATAATAACCTCCATAGTCTGAACAGGCTTTCCTCTCAGGATCTGCGCATAACACTTAAATTACTCCACTCCATTCATAATATAACATATCTTGATGGCATCAGGGGCTTTGTGCACAGGGACATTGTCATGTTGGAAGTGTTTGTGAATCCTGGAATAATGTAATGCTACAACATGCAAATATTTTTTAGACAACTGTGTAATTCCAACTTTGTGGCAACAGCCGGGGAGCCACAAATTTTTGGTTTTATAATATACATTGCAGGTTTAGTATACTTCCAATAATCCATTATAAATTATGCCTAAGAAGGTCAATATATATACGCATATATATTTTATATACATAATATATTATTTTATTATTTTATTATGCATTTTAAAGTACAGAATTACTAAGATGTATGGTAAGGATCCACACTTTGGGCTCTTGTAAGTGAGGTAGTAAGGTGGCCCAACCTGTCAGCAATGTGCTCACATGCTTATTTATGTTTTCATATTAACTAGACTAGTTTGTCTTTTTGCCTTTTCTCATTGTTGCAGTAAGGACTCAAAAGGACTCACATGTCATTTATTAATTATATTCTTATCAATGTGTGTAATTACACTGTGCATCAAATGACAAATTTTAACAAAAATCTAAAATTTGTCATATATATATATATATATATATATATATATATATATATATATATATATATATATATATATATATATAATAGTTTAATATAATACAGCAGACAGCAACATGAATGAAACTATACACAAGCATTAACTATATCCGGAGGATAAAAATGAGCAGTGAGGAATATATTTAAAACCTAAACATCATAAATAGAAAGTCAGGGAAATGAAAACACACAGAAACCTGAACTTCTGGACAGCAGATTGTTGAGGACGTATCATAGCGAATGTGAAAATGACATACTCTAAAATTATATAAATACATAAAACACAAGCAATTCACCCCTACTAAACACCTCCATCCCAATAAAAACATGCACGTTTTTGTCTGGTAAGCTTTATTGTACTTTTATTCTTTCTCAATCTTACAGATAATTAGCCATAATGTTAAAACCCACCTGCCTAAAGGTTTGAAGGTTACTCATGCTACCGAATTAGCTCTGTCCCATCGAAACAAGGACTGTGATGGTGTACTGTGGTATTTGGGACCAAGGGCGCTAAGCGGCAGATCCCTTCAGTCCGAGTTGAGGCCTCTATAGATCTGACTATTGTCCGGAACATCCCACAGATGCTTGACCACTGTTGACTTGAAGCCGATGTCAACAGCTTAAACACTTTCTCATATTCTTCCTAAAAATTTCTGCTTTGTGGCAGGGAGCATTGTCCTGCTAAAAGAGACCACTGCCTTCGGGAATACAGTTGCCATAAAGAGATGAACAGTAGTTTGTCTGTATCAATATTTAGGTAGGTCAAAGTAACGATTACCTGAATGCCAGGTCCTAAGGTTTCTCAGCAGCACACATTGCCACTGCCAACTTTCTTTTTTCCCTTACTGCATTCTGGTGTCATCTTTTCTTTACACTATATAAAAGTAATTGTGTTTTATCAGACATAGCCACCTTCTTCTATTCTCTATGGTCCTAACATGCATAGATGTTTTGGTTGATAAACAAGAGTCAGCAGATGAGCAACATTGGCTGGTCTGTTTCGATACAGCCCCAAGCTCTGTGTGTTATGACACCTTACCCTCATAGGCAGCATAAGCCATTTAAGCAACTTTTTCTACAGCTAGATGTTCTTCTATGACAGTGACCAGAAAGACAAGCCTCCACTCCATCCATAACATTTTGGTGCCCAAGACCTTGTCACTGGTTCACCAGTTGTCTTTCTATTAGACTACATTTAGTGACGAGATAATCTGTTTTTTTTTAAGTCTGTCTATGTTATTCAGTGCTTTTAATGTTATGGCCGATTGGTGACTTTCATATTTCTTGATACAACTCAAGATATATGCAGCCAAGATTCTGGAGAAAAGCAAACCTAAAAGGTAGTTAGTTTGTCTACATTTGTTCCACCAAAGAAATACACAAGAATAATAATAACAATGCTAATAATACCTTGACACTCTTTTCTGCTTTTCAAGTTGTGTAATTATTATGCACCTCTAAAATGGAACATTTGGTCAAAGGGACAAATTAGCTATATCGTTTACTGCAGGCTTAAATTTGAAAAAGTAAACTCCCACACAGCAATTAGCTCAGATGAATAGAATTTAGACACTTGTACAAGATAAACATTCCTATTATGGCTGTGGTGAAGGGCTGAAACTGACTATCAATTAAGATCATATTCCACGAGAACACACATGTACAGTTGTACTGTATAACAATTGATAGCTACACAGTTGCTTTGATAAGTTACAATAGGTTTTCTCTAACAAGCAGACATCAACACTGTTATTGCTTTTGTATTAGTTCAGAAACTCTTGTACAAAATAGACAAAATTAGCAATCTTACCAACAATATAGTGGTTGGTCACTAAAATTAATATTAACATATCTAGCTACTTCAGACAGTGTTTATGAATTATGAAAAGTTATGAAAGATAACAACAATAATGAAGAGAATGTCAACCTATTTTGTGGTTTTGACTTGTTCTCTTTTGTACAAACCAAGCTAGTGTGTGCAATGATGTTAATGTGCATTACATGATTTCAAATACCTAAACATTATTACATGCAAGTCTTATTTATTAGCTTGCGACTTTTAGAAATATGTATTCTTTTTTCAAAATTGTCATTAAAGGCGCATATATTAATGCTTAATTCTATGTTTTTTCAAAATATTGCAGATTTTTTTAATAATCTGCTGTCGCATGACATTTATGTTCTCTGACTATTAAACATATATAGTGAAATGTACTCGTTTGTACCTGTTGTTGAAGGGAATTTTAAAAAACATTCCTAAACAACATTTTTACCTGGCATCTTTTGAACATCTTCTCCTTTAAAAAATACTTCTAAAAATAAAATAAAATAAAATCTGATCCTTAAAAAAACATACATTATTATGCAAAATCATAAATCATGCAAAATCAATACTAAACCTTTACAAACAGTCTTTCCACAGTATCCATGTATATGTGCCACCTGTGCTGTTTTGGTGTGTGTATTTGTGTTGCACCTATTATATGTTAATGCATACCCAGGAATTATTGTTTGTTCAGGAATATGCATGTTTCTGTGTCTGTATGTCAGATTGTGTGTGTGTGTGTGTGTGTGTGTGTGTGTGGTTGTATACGACTGCTGGAATGAGGCAGAACCTGATGAAAGCTCAGAGGCGCTTTCTCTCCCACCAGGCTGCTCTCATTCCTGCAGTCCCAGGACAGGAAGCTGAGAGAGCAACAGGGATCAAGGAGACTGGGCCATGGTCCAGGACACTCCTCTGCCTGGGGAAGTAAAAGAGCATATGAGCTCTCGGCTGGGGATTGCATACACAAGAGAGAGAAGGGCTTTACTGCATCCTGTTTTAGTCTCACTAGATTTGGCACTAAGGAACCAGACAGTGAATCTCTTGTTTCTACTGGCCAACCTACTGGATATTTATTTATATAAATCCACTATTGGTAATGCTAACAAGAAAAATGTTTATTTATAGATCATATTTACACACAACTAACTTTGAAGTACTTTACAAGAATAAAACACAATGATTAAAATAAAAAAGAAAACTAACAGACAGGATCAGAAGTACAGCAGGAAAACATCTTGAGCTTATGTATGTAACTATGGCTTTTCAAAGGAGCGAGACACTGCATCGAAACTTTTTGTGGAATGCCTTTATTAAGGAGTGTGCCTTGGTAGTATGGCACATGTTTCGTTTCCTAGGGGAACCATGGTTACATATGTAACCTAGAGATGTTCCCTTTCCCGGGATAAACATGTCGCCATGGCACCTGGATTAAACCGGGATGTGGCCCTGACTCATCCAGCAACAGTGTTATGTGTGGGGACTATGTCCCATAAGAACCCTGGAGCCTGAAGTCGTAGTGGTATCCCCAATGCCAAAGCCCTGAAGGCTGACATCCCCTTTCCAGAAGGCTGAGATACCCCTTGTGACATCCAGATTTGCAACCCAGAGGGGCATGGAAAGCAGTTATGGCCACCAAGTATACCTTCTGGATGGTGTAAGCCCAACAGAGAACCGTACTTGCAGGACCTTCAGTGGTTTTCACTGAATAGATTAAGCAGTTAACTAAGTGTGCACTGAATAGATTGAGCAGTTAACTGGGTTCCATTTCTATCCATAGAGGGGCCACAGCCACAGCGTTTATAGCTCCGGATAGGGCTGCACTAGGACCCCTATCCCCTGTGAGAAGAGGTCCTTAATTCAGTTCAATTCAATTTTATTTGTATAGCACTTTTACAATTGTCATTGTCTCAAAGCTGCTTTACACAATCAAAGATAAGTTAAAAAAGTGAATGAAACAGAAATCATTTTTTCCCTGATTTTGCCTGATTAGCAAGTCGAGTGTGACGGTGGCAAGAAAAAACTCCCTGAGATCGAATAGGAAGAAACCTTGAGAGAAACCAGACTCAACAGAGAGAAACCAGACTCAACCTATCCTCATTTAGGTTCATTATAGAGTGGAAGTGTCCTTAGTTACCATGGTTATGTGACGTGATCATCAGGTCCAGAGTGGAGAGGGGATCCGGATCACTGGCTGCTCAGGAGTGTCATATGTAGCTCGACAGAGAGAGAGAAAGAGAGAAGGAGGGAGGAAAGAAAGAAATAGAAAACAGTTAGATGTCACAGTGTTTGTGGATGGAAAACTTAGTGTAGACCTAATGACAGTTATCTGAAAAGGATGGCCATATAGGAGGGACACCAGGTCCAAGAACCATGATTGGCCTGGTCAAAACAGTGTAATTAACAACAGTGTCACCATGTCCTAGCGTACTCACCACAGGACTCCTGGGAGCAGGGCTATTCAGGAAAAACACGAACAGACGTAGCCTCAGCACCATGGCTCCAGCAAGAACCAGAACCGACAATGTGTCATCTCTCGACATGCAAACAGATCTAATTCTGCTCGGCCAAAGCGTTTCTATCCACTACTTATGAGTGAAGTCTCCCTTCCTCATTAAGGGACCCTGGTTGACATTGCTTTCAACGATTGGAGTTTCCCATGGGTCCACTAAATAATCTGACCCACTACATTGCATAGTGGTCATGACCCCCCTAGTCAATGATGTAAGTGACCACTGACATGTTACCTGTGAAAAGTAGCACCTGTCGGCCGCACATGTCTGGCAAGAATTGCTTCATTTATTTAAATACTGGCAGTTTTCTAGGTAATTTATTTGCCATAAGAGATAAAATTTATCCCACGGGCCTCGGGTGTACCTCCTCCAGCCTTTAAGGGCAGCATTTGTCATGAGTGTCACACAATGACAGACTTTCCCCAAGGCCAGACCCTGCACCTGGACACAAGGGTCCCTTTATATGTCTATCGCTCGAAGACATCACAGCGAGACCTTGATCTTGCAAAGTAGACGGCCCCTCATAAAAAAAGACTGTAGCAGTCTCATATGCAGCAGGCCATATGAAATCATGTTGGATGATGCCACTATGAGGCCCAATAGCCTCTAAAACTAACAGTAAGTGAATGCCCCTTTCTAAACCCCCCTACAGTCACTAGTATCACTTTAATCCAGGTCTGTGTCAATTTGGCCTGCATTGTGACCAAGTCCCAGATGACCCCAAGTAGGTAGCAGTCTAAGCTGGGGAGAACACACTATTCTTGGTGTTGACTCTTAACACCAGCTGTGCGTGAACAACGACTCAATGTCGGATTGCCTGCTGCTGTGACTCTGCCAGGATTAACCAGTTATCTATGTAGATATGCCCTGGCCTCTATTTGGATGCCCTGGAGTCTTATAGGAGCCAATGTGGCATCTATGCATTTTGTAAAAATACAAGGTAACAAAGAGAGGTATTGAACTGTAAGCTTTTGACTGCTTAGCTTTGCCAATTTAGGTCTAGAATTGAAGTACTGTCTGTAAAAGCCCGACTGCACTTGGTTAGGAGGGATCTTGTCCATTGCTTTTTTTCTCAAGAGAGTCATGACTTCCTGTTTTATGACCGGAACCTGGTCGGGGGCCAGTCTTAATTAGAGCAGCCTATTAAAACGTATCACCCTGGCCCTTAAAGAGGATTCCCGGAAAGCAAAGTGGCCACCGAGTTCCTTCTGAGCTCTGTAACTGTCATGGGGCGATTTTGTACCGCGCCATGATTCCCTCCCCCAAGGGGCTGTGTCCTCAGGTCTGCTGATGTTAGGACCTCTTTCTGGGGATATTAGGACCTCTTTTCTCTTTAGGAAGCGTGCCGGTCCTCAGACTTGTCTTTCTCCCCAAAGTCCCTAGCTGCTGTTACTGCCTTCGACACCTCTATCTTCAGCGGGGTAAGCATAGCGATGCAGGAACCTCTCCATTACAGATTCTACTGCTTTTCCCCCCTCATTCAGGTCCTGCAGGCCTGAAGCATGGCCATGGTGTGCAGGCATGCTCCCATCTTCCCATCCCACATACGTCTACAATGGTAAATGTTGTTTTTAATGCCTTGTTGGGAAGCTTATGGGGCCCCCATAGGATGATGCAGTAGTTGGGGGGGCAGATCGCCCATATCAGGGAAGTTTCACCCTAGCTTTCTGGAACCATTTGTTATTTTACTATGTGGACGAGCATCTTCTCCATTGCCCACTCCTATATTTAGCGACAGTTCTATTGATTACCTACACCAGCGCCTTGTATGCTTGGGAACATGATGCTGACGTCACACTGTCTTCTATGCTTAGAGGATAAAAGCTAAAATTGGGCTACCTCAGGCTACCTTAGCAAGACCCCTGAAGCTAGCGATTGGAGAGCGAGATAAAACTAGGCCTATGGCTGGGTCCGTATAGAAGCCCTAAGATATCAGCCTACGCTGTGCCTCAGCAGCAGTGGTGCCTGAACCTTGGAGACTGTGTCTGAGCACACGCAATGGGAAACAATCACAATGCTTACAGTCAATGCTCTCAAGCTCCACCCCCAGTCAGCTAACGACTGCGCATGCTCCACCCCCAGGCAGCTAACACACTGCAGATGTGTGTCTGCATTTTTTATAGTTTTCTCACACACATATATACACACGGATATATATATATATATATATATATATATATATCTATATATCTATATAGATATATAGATATATATATATATATCTATATAGATATATATATATATAGATATCTATATAGATATATATATATATTGCTAATTCCTGGTAGATTACGTCACCTGTTCGTGATGTAACAGTCTCTGATTGGTTGGATTACACACATTCTTCATTGCAAAGGCTGGTCCTGAAGGGTAACCAGAATAACATACTACGGTGTGTTATAACCCAGGGTGAAAATGTGTTTTAAGCTAAAATTTAAAAATCATACTTAATAAAGCAAGAGAGGTTATTCCAGAGCTTCAGAACAGTCACATTTACATTTACAGCCTTTGACAGTCCAACATCTTAATCACTGAGCTACCAGTTCTCTCAGGTCCATGTACCTACTGTACATCATTGGAGCTATTTCAACATTACCTACTTTTTGTTACTTATTTATTTTATTTTAATATAGCCATTAAATGTAAATCTATTTATGATAAATAAAGTATAAATTCACTTTTAGATATCTAAATGTTTTGCTGTTACAGTATGTTTTTTTAGACAGCAACTTGATTATACAGCCCTCCTGCTTTGCTTTAAGAGATTTTTAGCTGATAGTACTTTTCCTGTTTTTCTTTGAGTTCTCTAAGTTAAAGGACACCGGAAGCTATTCAGGATTTACAGAGTTATATCGAATAACAGAATAATGCTTTGTCTATAGATTGTATTTTGATCAAGTGCAGTTTGTGTGTACTGCTACATGCACACTCTGGGTGTGTGTTTTGGTTCATGTTCCTTGTGTTTTGTCTAATGCAGCTGCATGTGTCAGCTGCCCTCCTGGTTTAATGCTGAATTTAAACCCTTTATGACGCCAAGTCAGATCTCGTTACTCTAGTGGGAATACCTGCTATTGTGCTCCAAAATCCCCACTAAATCCCAGGAATTCTGTCTTCCTTTCCTTAAATTGTCTGACTTGTGCTTCATTTAATGTCTATGACCACAAATGTTATTAAAATGCCACATAGAGTGTGTTAGATACAGCATAAATTTAAGCAAAAGCATTTACATCTTTTGCTGAGTAAAAGTAAAACCTTTGAGATGTAAAAGCAAAAGCATTTACATCTCATAGGTTTTACTTTTACTCCACTCTTTGCAAGTGCGAGTCTTGGGGTGTCTGTTTTTATAATGCTTTTCTTTAAGATTTAGTAGTTAACTGTTAATAAGCAAGTCATACATAAGTCATTAATTATTTATTAAAGATTACCTCAATGACTGCCTTAATATATTTTTTAACATTGGTCAAACATTTTTTGAAAAAAAAAAAGAATTTTTACTTTAGTACAGCTTTAGAATAAAATTAGTAGTTGTGAGAAAGAAATAATCAAACTAAATATGACATTGACTTCCTGCAGTTAGGGTTTAAAAATCATTGCCAATAATTTGAAAAAAAAAAACAATTAAATTTTTTTAAATTTTATACTATGAAATAAACCTTAAATTAAAGTGTTAAAACATTTTTGACTTAATAATTGGTTACTTTTTTGGCACCCACACATGACTAGGTTATATATATATATAACCTAGTCATGTTGGGTGCCAAAAAAGTAACCAATTACTTTTTTCAATTACGGTTACTTTTTTTTTACTTCTATATATATATATATATATATATATATATATATATGTGTGTGTGTAAATAAATAATCACTTTTCGTGTTATGCGTAATAAATGTTTAGGCCATTGGTTTGAATTCACACTGAACATTTGCTTGGATTAACATATCAATACTAGCGGAGGCTGGTTAAGTTTGCAGACTGGTTATTCAAAATGTCATTTGAAAGTTAAATTCAATGAAGATTGATTCAATGCTACTTTTCTTAGCTGTTGTCTTACAAACCAACTCTGCTGGAAATATTTTCTTACAATTTGGATTTTTATTTGTTGAGGATTGTGTTTGTGTAGGAACTACAAGACAATAGGGATAATTTTAGTGTAGAAAGTAAGTTAGGGTAGTTGGAGATGGTAGTGAAGTGCTTATGTATATGTTTGTGTTCAACAATGGAAATCAGTCAAGCAAAAATTTCTCTTCCAGGGAGCTTGCATGGTGGGCTGACAAAAATAAATCAGGCATTCCAATCTTCCCCTGGAGAAATTCAAGGTGCAGTGATATCATGTATTTCTAATTATGCTATAACAATGCAAGTGACTTTATTAGAAAAGAGATGTTAGTGTGTTATGAATCACTTTTGCCATTGTCATGGTAACAGAAAGCTGAAAACCTTGGCAACAGCTGTTGTTGTCACAGTGTTTGAACAGCTCGGGGGCTATTGTTGGCAAGGCATTGTGGGAAATAACCATGTTCACTAGTCCATGCGTTTTTGATGGCTGAATGAGAAAATTTTTTGGATTTGGTATCTCGGGCATTGTGTAACAGCATGCACTGTGATAGGACGGATTGGCAATGAAAGGAATCATTAACCCATTATTCATTTTATTATTTTTTTAGTGACTGAAAACACCAGTAAAACAATGTTTCTGTAGAGAGAATATCGGTGTATAAAGATGTGAAAGGGAATGGAGAGAATTTGTGCATTTTTGAGATACAGTAAAAATAGAAAAAATGTGTTCAGTGACTGTACAAAAAAAATTATAAGAGAAGTGAATATTAAAATGGTATTTAAATATTTTCTTGGGGAAAAAAGTGGAACATTCTGTTTTAAAGAAAAAGGAAACCTCATATGCATTTGAGGAGATAAACTACTAATCCTTTCTCATTCCTACTCTATGCCATACCTTTTTCTTATGAGACTTATATATGGTGGTGTTGGGGCAGAATCGTGATTTGCGTAGAAAAAAAAAACAAACCAAATTTTTGCTGAAAGTACTATTGTTGCTTGGGGTGTTTGCATATGCATATGTGTCTGGATTCTTGAACATATTTGTGTCTAACCACCTTTTTCTGTGTGTTTGAATATGCATATCTGCTTAAACGTATGTGTTTGCATGTGTGAAGACGATTGGGCCTGGGTGTTTGTGGAGGAGTCCAGCGCTTCGGCTGTCTGTGTGGTCAGATGTGTATGTCTGCTTCAGAAAGAATGCTAATGCTTCCTCTGAGCTTAGTTTTTACCCCTCCTGCCCCCGGGGGGAGCCACTGCACACGTCTAGCATTAATTTACTTTAACATCAACAGGAAGTCAGGCAACATCTCAGGGGGAAAATCGAAGTGGGCAAGGGGTTGGTAGGCCATGCTGGCAATTTGGAGGCTCAGTGTCTCAGGGTGTCTGCAGGAGGGATTAGAGAGCACTAAAATGTTTTCTTTGTAGCTTGAAGGAAACCTGAGGAGGTTTTTTTTACAAACCTCTCAGCCTCCATGAAATGAGGGTTTTGGGGGGGTCGGTGGTGCTGGTGTGTGGGAACTATTTGTAAAATTCCTCTATCACTAACATTATCTCCAACCTTGTGCTCTCTTTTGCTTACAAACAAATACCTACAGTGTCCCTGTTGAGCCTTTACACACACGTTCTGCACACTTTACATACATAAAGCTTTACCTTTAGTTCTGCTAAATACACAGATGAAGGTTGCACTTTCTTTCCTCCACACTGGTCCCCAGGCTGTTTAACATACAGTAATATAAAATGTGTAGAATAATCAGTCATGGTGATAAAATTTTCTTTTTTTCTGTTGCAGACTATCAGATATTGGAGTCGTGTGTATCAGGTGGAACTCCTCGAAACTTTCGATGCTCCAATGCTGAGGACAAAATAACAGTAAGTTTGCTTTAAAAGTTATTCTTCTCTTCACAGATCAGTACACATCAGACAGCCAATACATAATTATAAGAGCTGCTAAGTGACATTTGGAAGCACATAGTAAAATATGCTTGCACCGTAAGACTAACATTACAGCCAGTAATCTGAGATTGTTTGCGGCATTTAATCTTAATACCAGGCATCTGGCCAAATCAGAGACTCGCTGATCACCTGAAGGCATCTGATCACATTTAGGATATCTATATTTCTGATCCTGTCATCGTAAAACCTCTCTCTCTGAGAACTGCAGTGCTATTCCTTGCTGTTTTAGTGGCAATTGGGCCCTTGATAGATGATCAGCAAATTTCAGTTTGAGTGCTTGCTGTTCCTTTCCAATCACTCCAGCTGGGTTGCTTAAGCGTATTTCCTCACTTTTAATGGCACTTTCGTACGCAGAATTCTTATAGAATGCAAATTCGCTCAGAAACACAATTTGGTGTCTTTAATGGTTCAGCAGCTCAGGATGCAATTGCATGTGTTATGGATAAAAAGGGGCAAGAACAGAGGCGGATGGAGGTTGGTGGAATAAGTCTGTGTGTGTGTGTGTGTGTGTGTGTGTGTGTGATGGCAGAATGCAGCAAGGTTAACTCTCTGCTTTTTAGAGGGGGTAAAAGACATGCAGGGCTCTTTAATTGAGTGTGAAAGCAGCTGGGTGTTCGGAGCCATTTCCCCCTCAACAGCAGCGAAGCGACTGTCTCAATATCCTCTCGGCTCTAATCGCTCTCTCAGTGCCACCCCTCCCTCAACCTCTTCCCAGTCTCCCCGATTTCTCTCTCTCCCTGAGCACTGCGCCCTGCTGAGGATTGTTTTACGCTTAATTTTGTTAAACCTAACGAGATTTTGCTAATTAAATCTCCCCTGGCTGGAAATCTCTTGCTCCTGTCGGGAGAAGTGATTGTTTGTAGATCTTTTTAGACAAATAAACATTTTCATCATGAAAGCATGGGGAGAAGGAAACCGAGAGCCGGTTTCCATATCGCTTACTTTAAAAACATGCAGAGGCTTTAAACTGGTGTATTTGTTCTGACTGTTTCTATTCCTTAACCCTTTTTTAGTTTCTATTTTATGTCTTATGTTAAGTTTTTACTTGTCTTTGGTATATAAAGTGTATAATATTGAATCATTCAACATTACATTTTATATATATATATATATATATATATATATATATATATATATATATATATATATATATATATATATATATAAAAGCATAATCGTAACTTATTACAAAAGAAGAAGATTTGATGTTTGATTAGTTCGTTATATCATTGATCAAACTACTTGTGCATGTGCAAACAAGTGCTGGCACAAACACGGTTAAATAAATTTTCCACTCAAGCCCAGTCAGTTCATGCTAGCAAGTGAGAACCAATCAAAGCTAAAGCAGATTAAATAATTGACGTATAAATAGCTGCGGCAACTGATTCTCCAGTCTCACAAACAACGTTTCTGATGATAAACACTTGTGGCCACATCTGCAAGAAATGTTCACATGGCTAATGATTTATAATCTGCATTTAATATTTCTCTTTATTCCTGTGGTGAATTTTGGTCAAAGCTTTTTCACATTTACATATTTAATTTCCATTGAACAGGAATTTCGGAATAGCAGTTTATAGACCATTCAAATTGTTAAAGTGTAACCAATATATTTAGATGAACAGCATGGAGTCTTTCCATATTCATATTAAACAGTTTGATAATAATATTTAATAATAACAGTTTATAATTAGATTATTAAATTATTATAAATGTGGTTATAATTTATCATAGTAACAATAATAACGATATATGAAAAAACAAACATTTGCCTTAACTAAGTTAAAAAGAAAATGATAAAAGTTAAATCTGATCACAGTCTTGCTAAAACTGTGAATAGATAATTTTAAAAAAAATATTTTTTGTTTTTCAATCTTGTATTTACTTGTAATTTGCTTTTAGTACTTGAGTAATTTAATATAAAAAATAATACTCTTCATATTCAAATACAATAAATGTCGCCTACTACTATAATACTATTACTTAAGTAATATTCCAAATATTGACTTTTAACTTCTATCAAAGTCAATTTCCAGTAAAATAACTGTACTTTTATTCAAGTGTTACTTTTGGGTATTTTGTTTATGTCAGCTGATTGCTGACATAAACAAGGCCATATTTTAAGCTATATAAGCGAATGAATATGTCTGAGTGTAAGTCGATATGATGTGTTGTATACAGATGGGTCTAGGTCATTATAAAAGGCTTGCCAAATAAGAGGCCTTCGAAGTATTATGGAGTATTGTTAGTGACAGGCAGTGAGCTGCTGTTCTGGATACCCCTTGAGACTCTGTTACTATGGAACTTCACCTTCTGTTTTTCTGTTCAGACTCAGGGTAAACAGTGCCAAGGCACCTTTCCTCTCTTTCTTTTCTCTCTCTCTTTCTGTCTTTACCACAAACACATGGATAACCCACACTAATCCTGGCTCCCTTAAATACACACAAGCACACACACACAAGTACACACACACACACTTTGGCAGTGCCCTGTGCCTGACTGTGTGGCATTCTGCCCAGTGTATTGTGAAAGGTGCCCTCTGATTCCACCCTCTGTGATCAGGTTTCTGCCACCTGTTGCCTCTCATTGGGAGGGGTGAGGTGTCTGCTGAGATGGCCTGGCATCTGCCACCATTAGACTATACACAACACTTCAAATATCACTTGGGACCCACTATTCAGACTCCTTTTTTCAGCATGTTTAAAGCTTCCTTTTGCCAGTGTTTCTTTTACACACAGGACCTCTGGTAAAATCCCAGACTGTTTTCTGTATCCATTTCAATACTAATCAGTTCTGTTAAAAAAGTGAAATCGAAGTCTGCTGCATGAACTGTATACCAATGTGTACTTTAATAAATGTATATAGACCTGCTCTCTTTTTTGCTCTCTTGTTTCATTCATTCTACCATCCTCACCCTAATCCTCACCCTCATCACCCTCATCATCACCCTCATCACCATCATCATTCCCACCAGGTCCTCACCTTTATGTCTCTTCCTCACCAGGCCCGATTAAAATTATGTTGATTTAGCTTCAGTGTCTCCACCCCCCTTCCTCCCATCTCGATGGAAGCTTATTAGTTTTAATATTTTTTTTTTATTATTTATTCCCATTTTCCTGGGGTCCCTGTCGGCATTTCCAATTACTCTCGCCGTTCGGCTGTAATTGCCTCGGCGCTAATGGCCGCCAGACAATCGTGCTAAATGAGGTGAAGGCACGAGGCAGCGAGCTCGACTTCATTAAGAGCTAATGGGATTTTATTGGGGGGACTGAGGACCCGGCTCATCAGAAAGGAGAGGTGGAGAAAAAACAGAACAGATGGAGGAGAAGAGGCACGGAGAGCTTGATAGGCTGCCTCTGCTGCTGCCACGGCCACCGCTGCTTTTTTACAGGCTAAAATGGAAACAAATGTGGACCCCCTGTTGTTAACAAACACATGGGCAATGATGCAGACACACACACACACACACACCTAGAAGTACTATTACTGATATAAGATTAGTGATGTAATATGAACTCGTCCAAGAGAATGATTTGTTGCTGAGTTGTTTGTTATAAAACTAAATGTATTTGATTCACTGTTTAAAAATCAACATTACAGCAAATTTGTTATAAACTTAATAACTGAATTAAAACTAATGCATTTTTAGTGACAAGAACAGAGTGAAAGTAGACCAATGGCAACATTTTATGGGCCAATTTAAGTCAGACACATCTGAGCTATTAATAATAAATTTTAGCTAGTGGGTCTGGTTTTATTTAATGAACCTTAATTGGCCAATAATAGTTTATTTGAAAAAACGAAAAAAAAAAACCGTCTAAACATATGAGAAGTCGAAAACTTTGGAAGGACTGAAAATGGGAAACCCTTTCTTCTTTAATCAAATAATATTAAACTACAATAGGAAAAGAAGAACAAATATAGTTAGTGTAAGTACAATTAAGCTAAAGGTTCTAGATTAAATACAGCAAATGAACTCTACAGAACAAGAAGAAGTTAATATTGTATTGGAAATAAATGTTCAGCAATATACGGAATTATAAATGAATATGAGCACATGGAAGATAAGAGGTGCCAAAACGAATGTTCCAGAAAAGGTTCAGATTTCATGCAGCACTTGGCAGGCAAGCAAATGTGTAGATAATCACTAATCATAGCACTGCGGCAGTGAATGTACATAGTTGTGATTTATTGGGGGGGGGGGTGGCACACCCAACATTATAGCTCAATACCACTAGAAAAAGTGAAGAAACGGAATAACCAGCAGCAAAAGAGGACTAAGACTAGTAAAACTATTTATTATTTTTACCTGGGCCGATATAAAAAAGGCATATAAATTATGTCAGTATCAGAATTAGAAAATATTAAGACCACAGTACTATTTATACAGGATTAGTATTACCTGGGGATCTTGTATGATTTAGAAATTACTATTGATGGAAGGTAACTGTTTACAGTTACCTTTGTTACAGTACTTAAATAGATTTTTCCATTTTTCCCCCACTTTTTTAATTATAATTAAATTGTCGAACTTTAATTTGAGTTGCTTAAAAATAATTTTGCTACAGTTGTTTTTCACAAAACGTACAAAGTACAAATTAAATCCGTAAAATTCATTTGTACGATTTTTAAGCCATTCAAGCTAACCATAATGTGTGGCTTTGCAAATAGTAATATATAAATAAATTTAAAGCGCCAATTCGCTTAAAAGTTTCCATTTATAGAAGATGCATCCAAAAAGTGCAATGTCTGCAGAGGATACCAACAGACCCTGTGATTATGATGATGATGACGACAATAAGCATCCCTACCCTCATCTTTCCTCGCTATGCAGTTCTAGAAGCAGTAATGGTAAAAGCATCCTTTAACTTTCCTTAAAATTTTTCTAATTTAAAAAAATGTTTAAATAGATTATGAATACAGCTTTTAAGGTTTTTGTAGGTTAAATACTGAGTTAATGTCTTTTCAAGAGCCGAGAACAGTTTTTTTAATACATTTTTGACATTTTGGAGTTCCATTCTTTTTTTACAGTTTGACGCATAGTAAGGTGTTGTTTGTATTATATCGATTCTGTTTCTGTATGTCGATTTTGATTCTTATAAAAATTTATAATTTTTATAAATATCAATAAAAACCCTTTAGATATAGAACCGATTTATTCTGTGGCAGCTGAAAACCATAAACAAAAATAAGCAACCTACAGAGCTCATAGTTTTACTAAAAATCCCACAGCAAAAACAACCAACTAGACAACTATAAATTTTGAACATTATAAAAGACAAGTAAATGTTAAGCATAAGACATAAAAGACAACTCAATTTAGAATTTGTAGAATGAGCGGTACTGTAGGTCTGAGTGTGGAACATGAAAACATCCCATAAGTGCTGAATTTAGATATCTTTCTTATCTCTATCTTCTTTCACCTGTAAAATCACATTTTACACACCGAAGTACTTTGTTATGCAGTAACTTGAGTATTTTTTTAAATAAAAAATTTATGTACGCTTTCTTGAGTCATATTATTTTTTAGTGTTTCTACCACAGAGATTTTCAGTACTCTTTCCACCAATGAAAATTCACCCCCTATCTGAATTTGATGTGGCGCATTCCTGTGGAATAGATGAAGCCTGTGTTTCACTTGGATTTACAGACTTATTTAAATGTACTTATTATTATTGCATACAATATCAAAGCATTGGATAGGCCATTGCTTGGAAATGTCTTGTAATAGATATGTATAGATATAGATGTATAACATATCTTAAAAGGAAGAATGTTGCTTTCCGCATGCCGCTATACATGTCATTTGTTTTTGCTCTTCTGGTTCAGGTTTATTATTTTGCAAATGTTATCATTGTATGGTGTATAGTGATATCCAGCATTTAAAATTCACCCAAAACTCCCAAAACCTGAGGTCCTCAAATAAAACAATTTTTTTTTGCAAATATGACTTTAGTCACATCTTCACATTCGGTATTATAAATAAACAGGAATTAATTCTAATAATAACAATTGTTTAATTGTAGTTAATGTAGTTGAATATTTTTTCATCTAAGAAGCACAAAAAGGGAAAGAATAACAAGCAACTTCCACAAAAGCGCTACAGACTCTTAGACAAATAACCTGACATGGTTGAGGGAGTAGCAGAGTGGCTATGAGAATTACATTCATGCTATTTTTACACCTGAACAGCTGAGGTTTGAGGGCCTTGCTTAGGGGCCCAGCAATTCTAAGAAATTAAACCCACAATCTTCCAGTCATTAGGCCTACATCTTAACCACTGATCCACCACTTCTAGTTTATTCAGAGGCATTTGCTCCAAGGTCATTGCACTATTGATGTAGTGGAGCCTGTGGTCTGGATGTGGACCCAGCAAAAGATAGCCACATATTTAGTTTAGTGTTCTATAAATATTGTAGCAGAACTGATCAATTTGCGGACAAGTGACCAGAGTTTAGGAAAACAGAATCTTTTATATCACATGCCTATTTTGTAATTATTTACCTGAAAGCATCTTACTAAGAAAAGAATGTGTGTTTCCCTGTTTTTCACATTTATTCCTTAAAAATGAGTGGAAAAACTTAAGATTGGTATCCAACTAAATACAAAAACATCAGAATACAAACATTTACAACAAGCCTTTGTAAAAAAAAAACTGCATGAATTAAATAGACACATTTCATTTTGTGCTTTTATTGAAAACTCGCATTTTACCAGCCAGGAATTTATGATCAGTTGTAATGTCAGTAAGTTTGATGTGAAATATTACACAACCATTTCAAATTTTATTTCTAGCCATAAGGTAATCACTATTAATTAAACATTATAAGGTAACTGCTAGGGCCATTAAGTTAATGCACAGATTGAAATCCCCCAGTTCAGTAAATATACAGTACATCAAGATTCAATGCCTTTACTGTCGGTATGTGATTAGGCACATGAAATAAAACCAAGCCCCAGCTTGTCTGATAAGTGTCCTGAACACGATATAGAGAACAAGCTGACAAACTGTTTAGCCAGAGATTCAGCTTGTAATCATGTTAGACCAGAGGTGGATAAAAAGAAAGCTCCCTACTATGAGTAAGTAAGCGGCTTGGCGCTGTCATTTCAAAGCTCTATAAATGACATTGGTTGTAAGAGCTATTGGCAGAAAGTGTCAGTGTAGTCCTTTTGTTGAGTTTCTTTAACTTCAGATATGAAAAGGATATACCTCAGATACAATATGTGGACAAATGTATTGGGCTTAGAGATGAGGGATAACTCAGGAATCACAAAACCTTCTCTTCAGTAACTCGGATTTGTCGAGTCCTATTTCATCTTTTTGCTAACAACAACATACTTAAATACAATCTGACCATTCATTACACCATTTAGTCGTGTTTAGCTGATAGTTCAGTAGTTGTTAGCTAATAACTGTACAAACAAGTAGCTCACTGAGTCATTTAGGAAACTCCCTGCATGGTCAACAGCATAATAGACTCACAATCAAGGCTACTGATTCATCTGAAGCCTGGGATTCAACGGATCCGCCTGACTCATAGTGTGTAGCAAGGGGGTCAGTGTGGGATATTCATGAGTACAAGGATTTGGATTCCAAGAATTTGTTGAGAACACTATAACAAAAGCAGTCCAAATGTTTACTGACTGATGTGGTTCAGATCCGTTTATTTATTGATTCAGAAAGGTGTAAATGAATTCGTATTCCCCATCTCTAATTAAGAAACCTGACATCGCAGCCAAATATGTTTTTGAACATACAAAAGTCAGGCTTTACAATAGATGTTGAAGCATGAATGTGGCCACAATAGCATTCAGGAGATGAAAGGCTAATATGAGTTAAGAAGGTCTGTGGTGCACTCAGTGTATCAGTTAATTCCAAAGATGTTCTGTTAGGTTAAGGTCAGGGGTCAAGTTCTTCCACACCAACCTTGGCTAGTCAAAAATGTTTGGTCATATGAAGAAAAAATCAAGGGTATTGTTTCTGATAATATAAAACGTATTGAGAAAATACAAGAAGGGATATCTTTTTTTATGCTTTGCTTTTCACTGCAGGCTACACACCTGCGTACAATTGTGTGGGCTGTGTGTTTGCTCATCAGTTAGTAAGTTAAGTGACTGACTGAACTCCAAAAGCTGCACTAAGAATCTGATGGAGGCTCTAGTGGAGTGCCCTTAGCCCTGTACTAGAATGAAGTAAATGAGTTAGTGAAGGGTATATTAGCAAGGGTACGGCAAAGTGAATGATTGCAAAGTAGAGAGTCTTAACGTGGACTCTGTGGTGAGTTTGAAGGGCTTGGCATTTGAACTGAATCCCATCAGTCACAGCTGTAACACTGGTGTGTGTAGGTTTCTCTGTACTATTTAGGTAGGAGCCATTTTTTCTACCTGTATTTATTTGGTGCTTCATGTCAAACAACAAAAAATACACTCATGATACAGATTTAAATAGTATTTTTTGTTGTTTGACATCAGCTGGCATTTAGTCGGCAATAGCATAAGGGATGTGAACCAAACAGGCCCGGGTACGGTGGAGATGGATCTATTTTAAAGGTGGCAAACAAGACGTATTGTTTCGGTTGGCTCAGATGTAAAATATCTGTGGGATACATATGGGCCAGTCTTATTCCACAGTTACAATGTAAGTTTAGCTTTGAGTTTAGAGTATGTAGATGATATTTTTCATACACACAGCTGTTTCTCTTATTTTTAATTTTTTTTGCAGTGCGTGTTTAATCAACAAGGTTTCATTAAGCCAATCAGTTAACTTATGAATAACCATTTCTTTTACATTTATATGACATTTACATTTCAGGCAGCATGGTGGTTAGTGGTTAGCACTGTTGTCTCACAGCATAAGGGTCCTGGGTTTGATTTCCAGGTAGGGGCCTTTCTGTGTGGAGTTTGCATGTTCTCCCTGTGCTTGAGTGAGTTTACTCCCACAGTCCAAAAACATGTTTGTTAGGTTGAATGGTGATTCTTCTGTGATGGACTGGCGACATGTTCAGGGTGTACCCTTCATGCCATTCGCCCTTTCAGAGACGGCTGTGATAGGCTTCAGCAGATCCCTGTGACCCCGGATTAGGGAATAAGCGGGTATAGAAGATGAAATAATAAATGAATTTAGATTTCATCAATTTTCTATATCAATCTTCAAAATAGGACTATCAGAAGTAAGCAAACCAACAAAAGAGCATTATGTAGGTACTAAAACACAGTTCATCTAACAGTACACTCCAAGCATATAGTAGGGCATTAATGCACTCTTAAGGCTGCACTTCACAAACAGTCACTAACAGCGAGCAAAGTTTGGTAATTGATTATTGTAAACATTTTTACATATTTAGGTGGACGTTGCAGGGTTAGTGAGGTAACTTAGTCAGAAAGTTTACATTTACGACATTTGGCAGATGCCGTTATCCAGAACGGCTTTATCACTTTTATACAACTGAGCAATTGGGAGTGGCAACATGGTGATGCTGGAAATCGAACCCTCGATTTTCCAATAATCAGTTCAACACCTTAACCGCTGTGCTACCACTTAAAGGTCATAGATGTGGCTCACATTGAATAATCATAGCTTTTTATTAAAATGCAAATCACCAAAGTTTGTGTCTAAAAGTCTGTTACATTTAGATGACATCAGACATCTTTATTAGTATCACAGCCATTTTTTTATTCAGTTAGTAAAAAAGTGAAATGGCACCACGATTGATTAACAAAACAAATAATCATTGATATCAAGCACAACAACCATTGCAAAGTGTGAAAGTCGGGTGTAAGTGGGGCAATAGGTAGATTTTTTGACAAAAAAAATAAAATAAAATAAGTAGTTTTGTTGAAGCTGACATTTGGAACCTATTTGTTTGGTCCTACATAGAAAAGGGGCACATCAATGGGCCAAACCAATTTTACTATGTGGGTATCTGCACACTGGTGGCACAGCCTATAAATATATAAGTTGTGCTTTTTTTTATATACATATCTAATCCCTCAGTGCTCAGAGTCTATACTGTTAACCAGACTATAGATCATCGAGCCCATGATGCGTCAGTGCATGAGTATGAGGACACACCTGAGTCATTAGTCACTAAACTAAACTGTGAACCATTAATGCGACTCAGTTTGTACTTTTCTATTGTCTTTTATACAGTGTGACGTGTGTATCTGAGCAGCTGTGCTGCAGCTGCCAGTGTCTCCTGCTGAGGAAGAGAGCTATGGTCCTCCAGGGTCAGACCCTTGGTATGGCGGTTTCCATGGCAACCAGCTTTAAGCCTGCATGGCACAATCTTGCTCCTAAGAGTCAAACACAAGTCTGATCTCAATAAACAGGAATGCTTTACACTCTCTCTCTCTCTCACACACACACAGCATATAAACAAGTGTACAAGAGCAAGAGATAGAAAGAGAGAGAGAGAGAGAGAGAGAGAGAAATTGGACTTTGGTCTCCAGCCAAATCCAAGTTCTCTCTCTGTTTATTTCTGTTTGCCTGCCTGTCTGTCTGCTGTCTGTCTATCTCTCTTTTTCTCTATCTGTCCCAGCACTAAGGCCTCTCAGGGCTGTCTTATCTCTCGGCTCCAGCCCAGACTCTCAGTTCTTTTGGCCCAAAGCACTCAGTCTGGGCCTTGGTTCTACCCAACAGACACATCTGTTCAACATAAGCCTCTCCTAGTCTGCTTTCAAACTTATTACTGCTCATGGATTTTGACAATAAAACAACATTTGCTTTTGTTTTACATTATGTACCTTGTAAATCTTAAGTAAGAACAACTTTAAGTTAGAAAGTTTTGGCTAAAAAGTATTAAATAATGCGTCATTTAAAAAGTTTAAATACATTTTGCAGTTTAGTCAGTTGACCTAGAAAGTTTGTTGGAACTAATGTCACTTGGTCCAATTCCAATCTTTATACTGTCCAGCTTAGGTGAGAACCTGATGTAGTTTTTGCTGTTGTGCATTTGGAGAAAACATCTTTCCTTACCAAAAACAAGACTTTGTTTCAGTTACCGCATCCTTTCTGTCAACTCAAACCTGGTTGACCACTCTCTCTAACCTTATTCTTAAAAAAAACCAAAAAAAAACCCCATTTCCACCAGCCTGAAGGTTTTTTTGTTTGTTACACTCTTCTGTGGAAACAGTTCTGACTCAAGCTCCCCGGAGATCAGCACTTTCTGAAATACTCCAATCAGCCCATCTGGCACTAACAATCATGCCCCAAAGTCACTGAGATCACAGCTTCCCTATTTTGATGCTTGATGTATCCTTTAGCTGAAGCTCTTGGGTGCGTATCAAAATTAATGTTTGTTTAATTTTGTTGATCTCTTACGATGCATTAAGTTTACACTGCCCTAAGAGACAGACTTTTCTAAGTAGGCTATGTAGGTTTTATTTTGTAAGTATAGCTTAGACGGCCATTGTCATCTGCGAAACTGTTTATTTTTGTCATCACACATTATAGCTGAATTATGGATCTGCCTCCCACACTCCGTCTGGTGGGGCCTTTGCAGCCAGATGCCTCCTGCTTGCCTTGATACATGTTATGTATACACTTAATGTTTAAGCTTTTTTAAAAAAAATGACTCGATGTAAAAATAAACATTTAGCGATAACAACAAGAATAAGTAATAAAAAAACCAGTATATTTTCTAACTGTCTTCTTTACTTGCTCGATTATTTACACTAAATTTACACAATAATATTTTTAATTCTTTAATATGAAATAGCTTGTTAAACGATTAAATAGCCATGATTTATTCACATGATCTTTCTGATAAAGATTAGCCAATCTTGGCTACATTAAGAAAATATATATATACTCAGTTTTTATTTATAGGTGACTTTTTATATCCCAGACAAACCCTCCACTCCTTACTCAGAGTTTCTAGGACAAACAAATTGATAGCAAGCACTGCAGGTTGGTTACGTTCAAAAAGGTATGAATATTTGGGCACTCCTTACCAGCATACTAATAACTGTGTCTACCCTATTCTGTAACCATTAGGTTAAAAAGCACACAATTATCTAGGATGTCTGTATATGCTGTAGCATCAGGATTTCTATTTACTGGAAACAAAGTGGTCCAAAAACTCTTCCAGCATGACAATGCTCCTAAGCACAAAGCCTATAAACTTCATGAAGACACGGTGGTTTAAGTGGAGGAACTTAAGCTTTCACCTCAACCTTAACCTCAACCAAACACAATTGAGATGAATTGGAACACCCCAAACTTCCTTACATAACATAACTGCCGGATACCTACAGACACTGTTATGGCCAAATGAAAAACTTTCCACATTCACACTAAAATCTATTAAAATGTCTATCCAGTAATATGGATGTTAATATAGAAGTAGGAAGTTCTTTATATAGTGTATGTAGAAAATGGATACTGATCCAGACCCGTCTCCATTTCTATGGAATTCTAGTCATCTTTTCTATTTCTGACAAAAAAAAAAAATGTTAAAAAAAAGAGGGATTTTGTAATCAGTCATTCAATTTTTTTTAATATCACAACCACTTTAAATCACAGACAACACAGGGCAAACATCACTTATTCATCACTACATCACGAGAAATATTTACTGTATCTTCTGCAAGCGAGGCAATCAACTCCGCACAGTGAAGGTCATTTAGTTGAAGAGCTTTATATAATCAACCCCCTTTTTTTGTTTAAAAGCCAACACACTTGAGCAACAATGAATATAGCATTAATAGTAGAACCGTTAGCACTGGTATGTGTTAAAATGTTAGAAAGGATATGCAAATGTTTTTAGCATTTGAAACTGTATTTAGCATTTAAAACTGTATTTACCAGCAGTTTTACATTTACATTTACCCCCTCACGCCCTTAACCAGTGTGACTTACATTTATCTTTTTATACATGCTTTTTTTTTTACATTCTAAGATGTTTCCGGTTATTACTGGACAGCAGAACAGTATTTGTCTTTCTTTAGGTGAGAAAGAACAAATAAAGTCTCATTAAAATACTAAAATACAAATACCACACTAAGGGACTGTGTTGATGAATATATATTCAGGTATATTAAAACATTAATGAATTTGCTTATATAACAATAATAATAACAATAATAATAACAATACAAACGTTTTTCAGTAACACAGCAAGGTGTAGAATTAGCTCCCAATGTTAGAAGACAAAAAGTTTGCTGCTGTTCTAGAGTATTATTATTTCATGCTTAGATGTTACTTTATGGTTTTACTACATGTTTTATTAAGAATAAAATTAATTAGCCAGTTAGTTAAACTAATGACTACTGTGAACTTTACACTCCAGCTCTAGTACGACTACAAGAGGACAAGTTTGCGTATCTCCAGAGTTTTACCATTTTCCTTAATTGCTTTATTATTAACTTAATTAAAATGAACTTCTTTTCAGATAGATTTTCTTCCCCTCAGAAGCTAAAGCCTAAAAGCAATTACATTTACATTTCTGGCATTTAGCAGACGCTCTTATCAATAGCGACTTACGTTTTCATTCGAATTTTTTTTTTATCCAACTGTGCAGTTAAGGGTTTACGGCCTTGTTCAGGGACCCAGCATTGGCCGCATGGTGGTACCAGGAATTGAACCCATGGATTAGCTGTCCAACACCACAACCACTGAGCTACCACTTCCCACATAGTGGTCTGTATGAAGCAGTTTCTTTGAGAGCAGAAGTTGACCCATGTGGGACTTGAAACCACAACCCTCAGCTTTGAAGGCTGTTGACTTCCGATGGGACGAATATAATATTAAGCGAAAGTTGAAGGTCTACTGGTATATACAGATGAACAGACTTATACGCGTATGTTTGTTGTGTGTTGTACCAAATTTGTGCATGTACTTCAGTATGTACAATTTGGGGTGGCTGGCTGGGTGGGGGTGTGGAGGTAGTGTTTCCATGGTAACAGGCTTCCAGCAGAAAAGGTCAACGTTGGAGGCAGACAGGGAAAAGGCACAAGAGGATTATTGGGGATTTAACATGGAATCAAATCATTTCCATTCTCTATTATAGGTATTTCTGTCCTATCTGAATGATAACAAAGCGACAGAAACAATGGATATAACTTGCGCAATTACACTGCTCCTGAAAAATGGCCCCGTCTCCACTATTTTATTATAATCATTATTATTTCTCCGACTGCCTTTGAGGTGAAATTGAAAACACAAGAGCGGTGGATGTTTCGGCTTTGTGTGCAGTCCTGATACGCATGAGTTTGTCCGCTCAATCACTCTTTCTCTTCGTCTCTCTCCTTATGCCTTTCCCCTCCTTCCTTCTTTCGCCCCTCTCTCTCTCTCTCTCTCTCTCTCTCTCTCTTTAATTAAGTCAGCCTTACTGGCATGGCTGCCAAAGATAATTGGAGTGGGTTTTGGATGCCATTTACTAGAAATGTCGCCTTTTCTCTCGTTTTGCTTTTTTTTTGTCTCTCTCACTCTCTAAAAGTCTTGTCACATTTCCTCATTTCTTACCGTATCTTTTCTGCTCATTTTGCAGCAAGGGATTAACCTGAAGGTACAGGTCTCTCGCTATAGCTCATCACACACAATGCATTTAGACACACCGAAATAATTATTATTAGCTGCTTTGTAAGTTCCTTAGTTTTTTTTTCTTTGAATATATTTTACTTTTATAATTCTTATAGCTTGTGTAGCACATCAGGATGCCTGAGCAGTAGTGAAGCCCTTGTACATGAGGTACATACCATGGTGATTCTTTTGTAGATATGAACTGAAATATGTACATGTGCTCTGTGTTTTAAATGAATTATAGAAATGCTAAATAGTTTGGTTACTAATGAGGTAATGAACTCAGGGGCTTAAAGCTCTGTTTATATCTGTTTACCTGAAAAGGTATCTAATTAATAGATGAAAATAATTTTAAAACCCCTAATTTTTACATTTCTTACAAGAACAGAATTGTAATGCTTATACCAAACTCAACTTAAAAAAGTTTTTAATTTTTGGATTATTAAAACAGTATTACCGTAGTGTTGATTTTAGCTCAATTACATTGTAAAAGTTATAAATGCAGTGGTCATGTAGCTGTTGTCAGATTGATTGCTTTAAAGTGACACGTTAACATGTTCAATGCACAAAAACTAATTGAGTTAATGTTACTTAGTCATGTGGAACTGATGTACACATTTAATTAAAGGCAATCCAAAAAACTTTTTTTTAACCAGTGTATCAAATGTCTTAAAATGTATTTCTGAGCTTTAAATAATTTGTGTATTACTTTTATATAAGAAAGATTAAACTGAAACTGGTATGTTATTGTTTGATAGAATTTGTCATTTTTGACTATATTAAGCATTTTTAAGGGGGTAAAAGCTGCTTTCTTCTGGTACTGATCTATAAGACTGGAAATGCACATGCCTTATAAACACACTAGTATGTTATATTACAGATGAAAGATATAATTAAAAACTGCTTTATTGCTAATTAAAATAAAAATGTTAAGCAGACTGTTATATTATGATGGACTCATAAAACAGAGCCGTGTGCACAAACTATATCTCCTGTAGTTTGTTTTGAGCAAAACGGTAAAGTCCACTAATAGATTTTATTTGTAATGCCACGGGGAGGAAAGGACAGAGAGGAAGCACAGGGGAAAGACTTGATGTGATCATATTTGCAAATCTTACAATTGTACATTTGGTTAATCTGGCCTCTGTAAATCCGACTTTAAACATGGATTTTTAATATTAATGATTACAGCTTGGCTATATAATATATGGATGCCTGGAATATCCTCTTCCAAATTACATCTTACTCTTACTTCTATAATAATTTCCACACAAAAAAACATGTATTTGTTTAAATAAGCTATTTGGACATATGTACTGGAACACCACAGCCATTGACAGTCAGTAAGGAGACAAATTTGTATGTGTTACTTTGATGTGATTGTGCTGTACAGTATATATGACAATGGCACATTTTGTAATTTTGTCCTTTGACCATGAGAAATTTCATTAAGCAGAATCAAACAGCTTTTCGTAAAGCATTTAGGTTCACACAAATTTAGATTCCTCAGAACAGACATATACAAGTAATTTGTCTTTTCTAAAGATTATTATAATTGGTATTTTAGGTGTGGTCTTATTTTTAAAACTAGCACAGAAATTTAGCTGGTATTTGCTTTTAGTAAAATGTAGCTCAAAATTAGTTAAATTTTACTTGGTAAGACCAGTCGAGATACATTTTAAATCAGTATTTATAATTTAAAGTAAAATAATATTTGATCAACAAGACAGATTTTCTAGACTTTTTGACTTTTGTACAGTGTACAGTATACTGAAACCTTCTTAAAACACAAATTTAGAGAGTCAGCGGTGAGGCATAGATGCATAAAAAACTGTATCAAATGGTCATAAAGTTATGCCATGAAGTAAATTAATAAAAAAACAATAAAATGCCAGTTTTTCATATATTTCACTTATATAAAATGTTTCTAAGATCTTTTTTCACCTGGCTTCACAACCTGCAACAAATTAATCTGACTTGATCTGACCAAAATACAAAACTAAACAAGATTTTAGATCAACTTTGTAATTTATTAATATGTGATTTTAGCAAAGGTTTACCATTTCGAGTCCTAGTTTTTGTAGAGGTAAATAGTACTGTAGCTGGTCAGACTTTCAGTTGAGACTTTCTTTGTGTTCATTGCGATGACATGGATTTTAGTGCGTAAAGAATGCAGTAATTTTTGGGTTTGTTGTCAATACTCAGTAGCAGTTGAGAGACCGTTTGTGAGTGTGTTTAGGTCCGAGAAATACTAAAGGCAAAGTAACTCTATTGTGTGTGTGTGTCTATAAGTTCTGCTCTGGGAGTTAGCAAACAAGGCCTCCTATCAATCACACTGAGCTGCTGAAAGTTAGTGTGTGCAGCCAGGCCACCCAGTCAGGCTGCTGCAGCACAGGGATCTGATATCCCATAGGCCTAATTGACTCCAGATGGCCCAGACAGAACACTATACTGGACATGCCCTGTCTATACAAACACGTCCATCTACAGAAAGATGGAGAGAGAGCGAGAGATATGGAGAGTAAGAGAGAGAGAGAGGGAGAGAGCGAGATGAAGAGCTATGAAATGACTCACTATTTTATAGAATTGTTTCATATAATTTACAACCTTCACTTCATAATTAATAGTTTTTGTCCCACATGTAAAACATAATTTTAGAGAAAGTTAAATTTTTTTTTAAAGAAATGTGACTTCAGGTGTGTAATAAATGAAGAACCTGTGTACATAAACCGTGTTTCGTTTCCTTGGACTTCCTCTTTCAGATATGTTTAACAGAGGAAACCTGTTAGAGTTTAAAAGAAGTCAGCTCATCTGTAGAATTCCACTAAATATTTACAAAGTCAGAAAATTTATTTTACACACACATGCACCCGCCTTACATTCCAATCTGAAATATGATTCATGGTCCCCAAAATGGAAGTTTTTCCCCTCATTTTTAGTAAAATAAATATTCAGAAATGGTTTTAATCATTAAATTGGGCTGTGTTATTTAAAACATTAAAGATACCCCATGGAATGTGTCTTTTTGCCCGAGGTCCACATGGAAGCTCTCAGGGTAATATTAGATGTGAGGGAGCTAGTTGGCCAGACGCAGTTGTTGATGCACCTGCAGAGACTGTTAGAGACTTGGCTCACAGCCGAGGATGGACAGAGGGGCTTTCCATTTAAAACAGCCTATCCAATTCCTAGTCTATACTCACTCTTCCTACTCTCTCTCTCTCTCTCTCTCTCTCTCTCTCTCTCTCTCTCTCTCTGTTTGCCGTCTCCCCTTTTCTTCATTATCTTATTCTTTGGAATATCTCTGCTGTTTCCTCTTTCTCCCCCCTATCTGCATCACTGTCTTCCTTTTCCCCAGTGCATGATTCCTTTTCTCCCTGTGGCATTAGACAGGAAATTTAATATTGAATTGTTTGGAGTTTCCGAGGATTCCTTTCACTGAAGCTCTGGGCTCCACACAAAGACAAACATCAGCTGCAGGGGCCAAGAGCAGCAAACACGGGTTCATTATCTTGCCACGCTCATTTTGCCTTTATGCTGGACTCTGTCTTTTATTGTTTGTTCATTATTTCCAGCTGACACCAACTCACCCTTAACTTTTAAGGCTGGCAAATCCTATTGTGATTAACAGTGAATATTAAAACTTAAGTTTTGCACTTTTGTGTTGTGCTTTTAACAATGGACATGGCCACTGAGCAACTGAAATATATAAACCTTTAATTTATAAAAGTTTTTTGAATGAGTAAATAAGCTAGAAAACAATGTGGCTAAGAAAGCTCCTCAAGATGATATGTAAAAAAACTGAGTAAATCCAGATTAAAATCATCCATCTGGATGACACTGCATAATGATTATTAGAAGTTTTTGGGGGCCGGTGTCAACACCAATGTTAGGAAGTTAAAAATCTGATACCGAATATTCTTTTTGTTAAGCTATTTAGCTATTCTTGTTTAAATTGTTCTCTTGAAAGAAAGTGTTAATTAATTGCAGATAAACAAAAGATTTCAATATAAATGTGTATTCTATCTGATGAAAAAGTCAGGGCGCACTACTCAATAGCTAGTTTTACCCCTTTTGGCTACAATAACTTTAATGAGATGCTTCTTGTAGCCATCTACCAGTCTCTGACATCAGTCTGAGGAAAGTTTGCCCCATGCAAAATTCTTTTAGCTGTAAGATGTTTGAGGTTTTCTCCTTTCACACCTCCCATGTAACTTAAACTTGTGTAGTCTCTTTCTGATTGTAGAGTCATGCACTTTCACATCAACAGTAGACCTGCTGTAGGTCCCATGATGACACTTTTAAAACCTTTTAAAGTCTTCTTGAATCCCTTTCCAGACTCAAAAGCTGCTACCATCTTCTTTCTTGAGGCCTCAGATAGCTCTTTCAATCACTATCACTTCAACAGTGAAGAGCACACCAAACTAATGCCGCATTTACACTGCACATATGAAGTGACCCAATTTCAATTTTTTTTCTCCAATGTGGCACAGATCGGATATGACAGATGACAGCTTAACAGTAAAAAAGCACATGGATTCAAGTCTCATTTATATGTTTTACTAAATCGGATATGAATCAGATACGTGCATTAGAGGGTGCAGTGTAAGCAGACAGATCAGATTTTCACCTGTCAATATGGGTCGTATGTCATTTAATAAGCCACGATGGTATGACGTCAATTCAGTTGGACACCAACAGTGAAATCATTCCAGGGAAAAAAAAATTCTAGCAACACTTATGATGATGTGACAACCACATATGTAATGGAGGGGGTGATTTAGCTATTTAACAATAAACTTTATTATCCAAAATGACATCAGTGCACTAAACAGTACATTTCTGTTTATTTTTCATGCGTAATATGATTTTTTGTGTACTGACCTGTTTTTTATTTATGCATCAAAATTCAACTCTGTTTCATACAGTATTTAAATTTTTATGAATTAAACTAAATTTTATAGGTAATTTAATACACGCTGTCTTATAAATAACATACAATTACTGTGGATTATTAAGGCTACATTTTACTAACCACTTCTGCTTCTTAATAATGTAAACACAATTACTGTACCATCTTGTTTCTAGAATGGCTTTCTGAGCAAATGATTTGTACACCGATTCAGACAGTGTGTGATGTGTCACGTATTCAGTGTTGAACAGATCAGTTGTTTTAATCATAAAATAAATCAGTTCAAAGGAGTCGCTAGGTGGCGAATCGGACATTAGCAGACGTAGACAAAAGATTTGTGTGAACACCAAAAACGTTTCTTTACTGAATAGGATTTTTTTGTGCGCATGCATCTGACATAAACCTTCCGCCAGTCAGAGAAGATAAAGTGACACATTTTTTGAGCACAATTCACACCAATTGGTAATTCAGGGAGCAAAAGTACTTTAAATGAGTAGTATGAAATAGATTTTTCCCAGATGTTTTTTTTCTTCTGTTCCTTCTTGCAATATTCGAGTTTGTCATGCTCCTGCATGCAAGTATCTATAACCTTAGGTCTTGTTTTTAATGCATCTTACCGACCTTATTCCTGTAAATTGTTTTCATTTTGTTTTTCGTCCTTGTTGCATTGATTAATAGTTTATATACAAATAGTTTATTTGTCTTTAGTAATTAAATTTTAAGATATTTTCATTTTGTGGAAACCCCATGTTTTTTTTCCCGCATCCTGCACCATGAGGGTCTAATAATTTAAATAAATAAATTTCAATGCAGGAAAGCCAAGACTGACAAACTGTGTTAATTTATTAACTGTGTTGTGACCAATGTGAGTAGCATGAGTGACATGGCAGTTTTAGAGGACGAGGTCCGCTAACGCTATATTAAACTTATACTGAAACATATGGGGCCATTGTTTATTAACTTTACAGAAAGTTATGTATTTCACAAACAAGGTAACAACGAACTGTTAAGGCACTGCATGACTGTTTATCTGCGTGTGCCCGAAAAAGAGACCTCCTTACTGAAGTGTTATTTAAGACTTGTGCAGATTGTCGCAGGTAGATGAAGCGCCCTCTGCTCTGCTGTGCAAACTAATTAATTACGCCATTTCATGCATTTTAACTTGTTTTGCAAAAACAAGTTAATATTGGCAGCATATCGGTGGCATTTACATCTGTATATATTGGCAAGCTGATATATCAGTCAGGCTCTAATGATTTTAAATTAATTCATTCATTCATTTGCTATACCCGCTTATTCCCTAATTCGGGGTCACAGGGATCTGCTGGAGTCTATCCCAGCCATCTCTAAAAGGGCGAAAGGCAAGAGGGGTACACCCTGGACAGGTCGCCAGTCCATTTACAGGGTTACACACACACTCACTCCTATGTGCAACTTAGAATTACAAATCAACCTAACATACATGTTTTTGGACTGTGGGAGGAAAAAGGAGTACCTTTTTTCTGTGCGGCAACAGAGCTAACCACTAAGCCACGATGCTGCCCTGATTTTAAATTATTTTCTTGTTATTATCATAATTAGACTGTATGTTATTTATACACTTTTATTCTTCCTACTAGTACAGTAGAATTCAATTCTGCTAAAGAAATGAAAATTGACTCAGTGTTAACAAATGATTTATTTCATTGCGTTATTTTGGTTATAAAATCAGTCAGGATACTGTGTGCTTTTAGTGTGAGCTGCTTTTACCTCTGTTCGTTTTTTTAGTGTTTATTTTAGTGGTTGAAGTGCCTTTAAATGTAACGCCTTATTATAAAATCACTTGGGGCTTCTTGGAGACCAGAAATTGGTTTAGGCAAAATCTGTTTTTCGAGTTTTGGTTAAACTTTTTTTCTTATTATTTAAATTTCAATGTGATTTTTAATTTTAAATGATCATTAAGCCTCACACACAAAAAATAATACAATACAAATAGATACATTATTATTAGTTCGTGTCATGAGACTGTGTTCTATGTTAGACTAGATAAGATTTTGTAAAGTCTAAATCCCAACATCAAACAAAATATTAAACTTTATTTTTTTATTTTTTGTTTGTTTGTAGAACTGTGTTGATTGTATCACAATCGTGCTGTTTTAATTACTATCAGCACTGATGCCATGCTGCTATTCAATACACCAGCACTTGTGCTTGTAGGATATTACTTAATTATTCTTTTATCCATTAGAGCTTTATACAAGACCACACACGCAGTAGATAATGAACTCCTACATGACATAAAAATTGTGGGTGGAAAGAATTAGCGAAGCAAATACCACAGAGTGGCTACATTTTTCTGTCTTTACTAATTGAACATTTACATCCAGCATACAAGTTCCCTTCTCTAATAGAATCAAATGCAACAAACTGCATTTACATAGTGTCCTTTCTGGCTTTTTACTATTTCTAAAGTCCTTCTTTCTTTTATTTCAAAAGCAAAAATGAGAAAAAGGCATCATGGGACCACCCATTTGACTTATTAGCAAATTAATGATAGGACTTGATTATGAGGTTAGAGAATTTTGACTGTTCACACTAGATGTGATGCTCATGCTTAAAACCAAATCTGTGTGTTTATTGTCCTTGTTTGTCTGGTAGTAATGAGCAAAATAGCTAGCAGCTCACTAAAATCAATGCATGTTGGTTAAAGTCTATCTGAGAAAGATGATGTGTGTGTTTGTAAAATAATCTGTGATAGATTTTTTTTCTCTTCTTCCAAAACTTTACAGTATTTATCTATGAAACGTTTTTATGTTCTCAATGCATTTAGGTGTGTAATGGAACTGCATTGAGACGAGAAGTATAGAACCCAAGGTGCAGTTCCAACACGAACATTCAAAATGTAAACTAAATTTAACTCGAATTGAATACATGAAAACACTTAGCAAAACAGCAAACATAAACTAGACTTGACTTCACTACTAACATGAAGTTTAACCATGACCAGCCTCACCACAATAGTACAAGTACAAACAATAATCCACAAGACACAAGGCAAACACAAGGGCTATAAATACACACTAAACACACATGACACACCTGAACACAATCACATTCACAGGACTAAACAACCAATAAAAAACAAGACAAAAGGGGAAGCACAAGACAGGAAGACAAGAGAAACAAGGATCACTTGACAAAGACCAACCAAGAAGTAAACAAAAGCATAAAACAAGAACTGACTTAGATACTAGCATAGCCTAGCCATAAACAATAAACATGAATATTAACATAAACCAAACATGAAACAAGAACCTAAAAGCTTGAACTAACAAACTTAAGAACATTAAATAAAAGTATTAAATGTGAAAACATGACACTAAAATCCCATGAATGTTACAAGGTGTGACTAAGTGTGTGAGTATGTTATCCTATCCAGGGCGTATTCCCACTTTTCATGCTTGAATGTTACTCAGTACACTCAAGGGAAAACTGAAAATTGTTGAGGTATTATTCAGGATGCTAGTTCTTAGTTTTTTTTTCAATAAAAATGCTGACAACACAGACATGTAGCATTGAGTTCTGAGTTGAACTTTTGAAAATGTTAGTACACATATCCAATTCTTTCTATTATTGCTTGGTATCGTTTTGCAGCTTTGCTTTGGAGGTCTTTGTGAAAACTGTCCTGTTGTTATTCTGCATCTACAGTTCTTCAGCCTCTCAGGACTTACTAGCCAAAGCTCTGACCCAAAGCTCCTCTCACCATGGATAACACTATAACCTGACTTTTGACCTGTGGTCATTGAAACAACTGTATTCCTGTCTGTCTCGCTGACTTCTCAACACTCACTCCCTCTCTCCCTCTCGGTTATCCCCATAAGGTCTTTATAGGGCGTGTGGGGTGCTAACCTTTTCACCACATGTGCTCCATGGCGATCATTCGATCCTTTTCGCTGATCCATGTGTATGATCCTGCTGTGGTATCTTCTATGGGTTCTCTTTTGAAGCCGAACTCTAAACTCTTTATTATAAGTCTGCTGACAATCAGAGCGCTCAGAGTCTCTGTGTGATAATCTCCCTTCTCATTAGCCCCCTATCGCTTCGCTCTCTTTCCCTCTCTCACCCTTTTTCTTTCTATCTTTCTTTTTTTGCACCTTCATCCAAACAGAATGCACACAGAGTTTTCCAGTCAGGAATAGAACGGCATTGGTTTGCATGAAATGCTCCTGTTCTGCAGTCTTACTGTCACTAGTGTGGCCTATTGCCAAAGCCATGCTGTTCTTTCACGTAGCTCACCTTTTCTTTTTCACTATCTCCCAACTTACCTGGCCTACTTTCTCCAACCAACCTTGATTGTTTTACCTCCTCCCGCACCAAATACCCACACAGTCCTATCTCTCTGAATTTCAGACCCACAGTTTTGTGGCCCATTTTCTAGCAAGGCGTCATATTTCATTAACAGCCAAGCACTGAAATTGTGTAAAGAATCAGTCAGAATAAGCTACTGTTTCTATCATTTAGTGAGTCACTAACCAAAAGCCTTTGTTGTTACTAATCACTGGTGGTTAGGCTGAAATCTGCCTAAGTGACATGGAGCCGGCATGCTGGTGCTAAGATTAGGAGGTATTCGTTTAAAAAACATACTATGCCAATAGAGATAGAGATAAAGCCTCTACTGTCCCCGTACGGTATCTTTGCTCGACACGGGAGCACAGAGGAATGATTTGACAGCAAAACTCTTAAAGATTACCCTCCCTCTATGCAAGCTCTGGAGCTCGTATTTCAGCGACATTCCAGCCTTCAATATTCCGATTTTTATCAGCTCAGTGAGGAAATGTGAGCGCTGTGTGTCAACCTCTGGCGCGACACCATCTAACTCTCAGACACACATGTGGTATACTTAAGGTGTTTGAAAAAATAGATATAAACGACTTTGTATTTCAGGGAAAGTAATATAAATATTCAATAAAATAATTTTGCATTCTTGATTACACTGTATATACATTTCATGTTGTACAGTCTTGTTGTCGCATAGCATTAATTCTTGTTAAACGCTAAATACATCCAACAGTATGATAAATGGGAAATTTTGTCATGTATTCAGATATGTAGAGGGTTTAATTAGGTGCCAAGAGTTTGTGGACACAATACCAGCATACCCATAAGTGTGTCTTTCTTTCTTTTTCTTTATTTATTAAGCACTTTTAACACAACTTGCAATTTCCAAAGTTAGTCAAAACCAGGTGGGCTGGGCATCCACCCAACACCAGAGTAGAGTGGAACACATCCTGACAAAAAAAGTAATGTCCAAACCTCCTCAGTGTCCTTGAGGGGGTCCTCTGTTAACCCTACCACCCTAGATGCAGGTTAGAGGGGATTCTGGTGGGCATGCTCCTCAGCTGTTGCCCAACAATGGTACAGCTAGAGTCACCAACCTGGTTGCCATCGTTTCAGGGCAACTGTTTCAGGGCACCAGAAAAGCTGCTCTAGCAACATTTAAAAACCAGACCAGAGGGAGTGGTTCCCGAGGGACGCGCAAAATGGCACTGCTTTGTAAACCCTGCCACTGCCATTGTTTCAGAACAGAGTGGCTTCCAGCAAGCAAACATACTCACTTTGCCGACTATGCCCACTAGAATAGGAGTAAGGTTTGTTTCCTGCCAAAGATTTGTTTCAGGGCACCGGACGGACCTCTCTAGACATACCAGAGGCCAACCTTTAATAGGCTGGATCCCCTAGCAGACTTCCTGGCAATGTGGAATCTCCTACTGAACATTTTACAATGGGTCCTGTGTACTGTAGGAAGTGGCTAGCGAAGCCAATTTGGTTCTCATATGCTGCAGCCCAATGGGATTGTCCAATGCTTTGTCCCTGGGGGTTTCTCTGGCGGACATTTGTGATGCCGCAGGATGGGGGGTTTTTTTTGCACAAATTTGGACAGCAATTTGATATTACGGTGGTGTAGGCATTCTCATTTTCATTTTTGTCGCAGCTTGTGTTCCTGAAGGGAACATCTCAGGTCACATATTTAACCATGGTTTTTCCGAAAACAGTTACTTTTAAAATATATGATGGTAAAATTGTACAAAGTAAATTTGACTGGTAACATATTTAGCTATATATAAATAGGTGCAATGTTTTAAACCTGCATCTGACTGCCAGCATTTATGCAGCAGCATTTTAAATCACCTGAAGACATCAGAGCAGAAGCCATTCTCCAAAGCTAGTGAAAAGCCTTAAAATAAAATAAGATTTTTTAAAAATACATTTGGTGGTGAAGGTCAGTTGTTCCAATACTTTTGTCTATACAGTGTATTTTAATAACATTTGCAATTCTTTAGCTTATTATCTGTATTGGGTACATCCGTGTTATATATGGATGGTGTATGAGAGTGTTGCGGCTCAAAATGTTCCAGCAATTCTGCTGGACCCCAAAATGTTCTAGAAGGAACCAGTGAATGAGAATAGAAACTGTGAATGAGAAACAACCCCAACAATGACAGCCGTCGAGTTCTGCATGCTCAGCGTGGCTGTGTGTCTCTTTTCCCTTTAGCAGGGTGCCAGGAAAGCTGTTTAAAATAAACCAAAGGATATCCTTAACACTCCATTCTTTTTGTCAGCAGCACTTTAAAAAGCTGGAATTAAACAGCTTTATAAAATACACCTCATCAATTTGCTCAATCCATTTATACAATACACACTGTTTGCTTTAAATGTTTTTTTACAAGAGAAATCTAATGGTAAAAATGCAAATTTGTCTTTTTTTGTACTTTCATTCTCGCTATGCTTGTGCATTCTATTGAAGAAATGCTAATTATAATAAAAGCTTTTAGCTATGCTAATGAGGTCATTTGCATGCGATCCATCAGGCTGGGGGGAATTGTAAAATTTCAGTACAAGCAAAGTTTCGAAGGCACCCATTTTCAACTAAGACTTTAATCTAATTTTAAAAAGCAGGCCACAGCACAATCATTTCCAGATCCACTACATCCAAACAATCATTAGCATAAACACAAAGGAAACAGAAATTGGAGATAGATTGGGTGGATGGTGCACCCAAGCGATCTCTCGTTTGGAGGCACTGTCAGGGTATTTCACACCTGGGCGTTGAACTAGGTGTACATAGATAGCTGTTTATAAACATGAAATATTTTATTTGTAACAAATAGCAAGATTTTAAGTGTTTTTGGATGAGCAAATGTATGCATCCATTTGGCACAATTGCTGACTTTATTTAGTACAGCATATTAAATCCCATGTCTGCAACTTATCAAGGTTAATGATCAGTGCTAAGATTGTAAGGGTGTGTGTGGCCTGGGGCCTTGCTCTGTACTCAAACCTGTATATAAGGTGTCACTCTCGTCCAACCTTTTGCCGTTTCATCTTTTTCTTCACCACAGTTTATGATTTAGCCTCCCATATTGCACTATGCGCTCTGTTAGTGTGGCCCACACCCCGGCCTCTAATGGAGCGGACACATTCAGCTGGACTACTTTATTTATGCACTTCAGAAGAGCCCTGATTCAAGACATTAAGATTCATGATATTTGGGCATTTGCGACACACTTGCTGTTTTAATATTATTCATTGCGTCCCTCCGCAGGATCTGAGGCTGGCTGACTTCCGAGCTGGTTACGCTAAAAAAGAGCCGGGAAAATGGCAATCGGACACACTTCTGGCTTAGTGGGATCACACGCCTAAAAGCTGCGATCCTCATATTTATCAGATTGTGTCTCTGCTCAACTTAGAAGCAAGTGACGAGTAAAGTTTTTTAGATCAAGTGTTGCAAATGCTCGGTTGCTGTGTATGATTCGAAGTGTCTTCGAAACACGTTTATCTTGGTTGTTGCTATAATCTGTCCATCTGTGCTCATGTACACAGATCCAAAGCCCTTGACAGATGTGAAATTTGGCACGGTGACAGAGAGACGCTCTGCACATGATAAACTGACTCTTATAAACACTAAAAACGCTTCTTCTTGCACCCCAGGATTTCTGTTTAGCAAACTTTCTAAAACTAACTAAAGAAAAGCTTTGGCCTTACATGCCTAGGTACATATTATAATATAAACAAACTAAAGCTGGTCTAAGTTTATCATACTTCCATGTTTGATACAGATACATTCGGATTTCCAGTGCTTTTCCTTTTGTTAGAGGTAGGCCAAGTCTCAAAGGAATGAAATATCTCAGAGCTAATCTCAGTCCTGGCTTCCCCACAGCCACAGATTTATGTTTATTTGGATACAAATCCTTAATTGGCACCACAGGAGTTTTGCGTCTTACTCTGAGGAAAGTCCTGATTTCCCTGTATGCATATGGCACTTGTGATACTCGAGATAATCAGTCCTCCTTACACTGTGTTCTTTCACATTTTGTTGAAATGTTTTTTGCCAGTATGTAATCTTCCTATATACTGAGCATAGACTGAAAAGACAGGACAAGATGTTCAGCTGTGCCCGAGTAGTCATGGTCGTTTTTTTAATTACTGTTTAATTAAGAAGCTCGAAAAGGACAAAAGGAGGACTGACGCACACTGCCAGACATCGGTTCATTAGTTTAGTCGATAGCTGTTCTCTCCAAGTCACTTGTCTAAATGATCTTCGGTGATCAGACAGGCTAATGATAAGCGCTGAAGTGTAAGATGGCGCTACGATATCGATCACTAGCCATACGGTTTTGACGGTCACTGTTTATATTATAAGTTAATATTTTTGATTCATGTTTGTCATGTTTATAAAAACTTTACAAACTTTTTCCAATGGTGATTCCTAAAAAAAAACCCATCTTTGAGAGCTATTCATTTGATTAAGTGTAATCGAATTTAATTTTTATTTAAGGTGAACAGACAAGCAAATCAAATAGAATTAAAAAAAATTATTCTACTTTGGGAGCAACAATGGCATAGTGGTTATCACTTACTGTTGCCTCACAGCAAGAATGTTTCGGGTTCGATTCCCAAGCAGGAGCCTTTTTGTCTGGAGTTTGCATGTCCTTTCGTGCTTGCATGGGTTAACTTTGGGTACTCCGATTTCTTCCTACAGTCCAAGAATGTTATTATGTTTTTTGGTGATTCTAAATTGCCCATAGGAGTGAGTGTAAGTGTGACCCTGTGATGGACTGGCGACCTGTCCAGGGTGTACCCCTCCTGCCTTTTTGCCCTTTCAGAGACAGCTGGGATAGACTCCAGCTGATTCTTGTGACCTCGAATTAGGGAATAGAAGTTGAATGAATGAATGATTCTAATTCAGAATTTAATCAAATTAAATTAAATTAAAACGCATCAACATCAAATCACACTGATTTTAATCGACTCAGATCAACCTGATAAATCCAAACAAGAGAAGTCAAATCACTATAATGTATATAAGAGGCTTATTAATGAAATATGTCTAAAAATCTTTTTTATACACCAGAAACTGCATTCAGGGAGCTGATACTGAAAAAGAAAGTCATAAACAAGAGGCAAGTGAGTCAGACAGTGTTCCAGAGCTTTTAATGCCATTCACAACACTCTGATTAGACACCAAATTTCCTCCCTTTGCTCCACATTCATGAGCTTTTGATGTTGCACCATGAATAATTCTGCATTCCTTTTCCTTTATTTCGCTTTTCACTTTTTCCTTGGCAAAATTAACAGCAAGGGGTTTTATGTAAAATACATGTAATCTGGAACAATTTCCACTGCTTCCCTGCTGAGATGTATTCTCACGCTATACACATGGATGTAATATAGTGGCTGTGTGTGTGTGTGTGTGTGTGTGTAGTGGTTTACAGGGCTGGGTGTCATGTGTACGATGTTCTCACTGTACACATGTCTGTTTAGTCCATTTAGGTTAATGGCAGGAGTGATTGATAGCTGCAGCGTGTCAGTGGATAGGGTGGATATCCTGTTATCCGTCAATAAACCAAGATCAACGATGTGTTTGTCAGGTCCGTAATGCAGTCTGAAAGGGCAAACCACACAGCTTAATTAGAGCGCACCCTTTACCCTGAGAGACGGCACGATGACCCGGGAGATCTCCGAACTCATTATGAAGTATATGTGTATTTATGCATGTGTGTGTGAAAACACTGGTGGCTGTGTATTATTACAGGGCTGTGCTGTTAGGTAGTGTATTACTCAGGGGAGTGAGACTTGAGAGGCCTCCCAAAGTACTGTGCAATAATTGGAATAGCTTTATCTTTGGTCTCATCAATTAATGTGCAATTTTCCATTTAATTACCAACTCGCTCCCAAAATTTGCAATTAAAATGAGAAAAGATAACAGTGAAGATGCCTTTTGGCTGATAGCACTTGGAATGAGAACACAGGCTTAGTGTGTAATCAGTATACAAATCACACATACACACAACATCCCCGATTTGTATGATTTGGATGAGGTTCATAAAATATGCAACGCTGAGCCAGAATCTAATTTGGGCTGGAAGATTCTTCACATTCCTACAAAGTCCTAAACAAAACAGTTCGAATACATACAGAGGTGCTGATAGTGATTGCCCTAAATCTGTGTGTATGTGTGTGTGGATGGATGAGAGAGAGAGAGAAATGGGAGTTGAGTGTATGAGACAGACATCCATAAATAGCTAGTAGTTTGTCTTGGCCTGCTTTGGGTATTTCCACACATGGTGACCAAGAGAAGACAAACTAAAAGGCAGAAGGATAGGAAGAGAAAGAAAGAAAGAGAGACAGAGAGAGAGAGAGAGAGAGAGAGAGAGAGAGAGAGAGACTCTAACTTGATGCTTCATCTCTATGCTGTTGTATAAGGAGATACAGGTTTGTCTGGCAGATTTGCCTTGACTCACAGGTCTGCTTTCTTCACTCCCTGGTGCACAACTATTTCCCTCTTTTTTCTTTAGATATGAATTATCTCTGCCTCAACTGGATTGTGTATTTGTTCTGTTCTTTGACAGTAATTGAAGAGACAGACAGCCAAAGGCAGTTCCTCAGCTACAGAGTGCCAGTAAACCTGTCTCCTGGGAGATCCTGACTGCAGCAAAAGTATATAGGTCATAATTTATATAAAAGTGTATTGTCTTTGAAGTAATTACAGCTCCCACGCTCAATAGAGAAGGTTGCGCTTTCGTAATTTATATACTTTGTCAACTTTCATGTCCTTGCTGACAAGAAGATAAATAAAACTTGAAATAATCAGTCCCATTGCAACCATTTTAATACACAATAACATAAAGGAATATAAAGCTTTCACTATATTTTACAGACACACACACGCACAATCTTGCCATCCCAAAAGACTGTGTTTAGTCGAAAAGTGTGGATTCAAGCAGACTTTAAATCCAGAGGCAATTTTTCCATGAGCTGTGAGTTATTTCTTATGTAAACGCTTCACGCAGCAGGACTGTGCATGGACGGTGGATGGGTTTAGAGATCTGTATGCGGTTAAGTAGCGCGTGTTTACTTGTATCACACTAAAGTCTATTTGATGACATTTTGTTATATGGAAAAGTCCATATAGCGAATTTCAATTGGAGTGGACCAAGTGACATTTACATGCCAATTATTAGCCAATTACAGCTGTATTTACTAAGAGATATATGGGATCGCCAATGCAGGTTAACCAAGTCAGTCAAGAAGTCAGTTTTCTGCACATCTGTACAGTGTATAAGAAATTCCAGAAAAACCTTCATTTGTTTAAAAACACTATATAGACCATAGTTTTGGAATACAATACAACTTATGCTAGTGTTCTTTAAAAGTTGTCTAAAAAGAAAGACAACATCTTGTGATGTTGACAAAAAACATTCTTAGAACAATATTTTTCTGGAATATCCCAATCATATAATTGGTAAACATGTTTAAAGACAGCAGTTTTAGAGTCACACTATAAAATAATCGTAAACTAACATTCTACCTACATAAGCAAACTAGATATGTGCATTTTTGGGGGACATTTTTAATTATGTCGTAAAAACCATAGTAGAAAATTTAAAAATTGTTTCAAAACATTAATTTATTAGTGGCCAATAGGGGTGGGAAAAAAATCAAATCATCGATGCATCACAATTCTAACAATTCCTGAATCAATTCTCAAAAGTCCAAAATCAATCCTAAATTCAAAAAGGCAAAGTGAATTACAGGTTTTATCGCCAAAGTTTTTTGCCTGTTCTCTGTCGTGGATAACACAGGGTTTCACACACTGTTGCAGGTGCTTGAGGCAAGGTACAGTGTGCTCTTTATGATTTTTATAATAATCTGACATTTTGATGTTTCATTCATAGCTTGTTAATCCTGAACACAATTTTGTTAACAATAGAAAATCTTCGAAATCTTCAAAAATCTTTTAAAGATGGATGATATTGTCATACAGGAATTCCAACTATAAACAAACAGCATAGAAACTCCGATTCTGGTTAGAAAGCAGAAGAATTAAAAAAGGTGTAGATTAAGAATCGATTTTGGAATCGGATCATGACTCTCCGAATCGGAATCGCATCGGCTCGTAAAAGATTCCCACCCCTATGTGGCCAAGCAGTGGCCGCTTAGTGGTGCTGAAAATTCAGCTCCTGATCTTTTAATTAGCAGTTCAACTCTTAACCACTCAAAAAACTGCTTGTCTTTAGTACAGTTCATTCAAATTCATGTTGTCCTCTGCACATTTTATCTCACGATTTATAACATTAATAGTGTTTTGCTAATATTAAAAATAATTTGATTTGAGCCACAATGTCCTCCTCCTCTCATGAGCTTACATGTGTATAGAGAGAGGTTTAAGGCACGAGGTGCTGTGTTGAGTCTCTGAATGGGTGTACCATGTAGGGGACAGTGGGTTTATATCAGGCACCATGGGTCCAATTATTTATAACAGGGATGTTACAGCACACACCATCCCCTGAGCCTGCCCTGCCACACCCTGCAGCGAATACTCCTACGACAACACCGCTAATGAGCTCCTGATTGGTTTGTTGCTGCTGTGTTCACCTGTAGAAAAAGACAACACACACACAAACACACAGTAGTTTCATCTTTAAAAAAGAACAGCTATTTTTTTTATGAATTAACAGGATCAACAAATTAATAAATCAGTGTAATTATGACTTTAATTATGTTGAAATTTCACACCTGTTAAATTGATCATAATGCTTAAAATCTTAAAGCATGTGGCTCTTTAAGTGGACAATAAAACCCACAAACTCCCTTAATGCGGGTTTTACTTTACTATTTTTTCTGTTAATAAGTCGTTAATAGTTAGATAGTAGTATTTATAATTACTTTATCAAATATACATTTTTTTATTCTGAATGTAATTAACAGACTTGTACCACTGCCCAGACCAAAGTTTAAGATACACTGGTCTAAAGAGAATAAATTAATACCAGACTGTTGTAATTAAGCTCTAAAAAACAATAAATGCCTATACTGGCAAGCAGAGTTTCTCAAAGTTTTAACTTTAGGAAACCCCATAAACCCAAAAAAAAAGGATTAGGATAATAAAAGTTAAGATCTATTTTACAAAAGTAATCCAACTATTTTAATATTAGCAGGACTCCGCTAGCATTTTTGAGCCCTATGAAAGAAAATTAGGTTGGGCCCCCATACCACACCTATTCCGCACTTTTTCTACTACTATTAGATCTCTTGGGGCCCCAAAATTGCGTCAACACCCCACCCCCGCCTAATCGGCGCCTCTGAATATTAGGCTTAGTAATTCTATGTGTGCAGCAAAAGTCAGGCTGTTTACTGGAGACAAGGAGCTTGTTAGTCTTCAACATTTCACACTCTAAATATTATCTTCAAAGTTGACGCTAATGAGATACATAACAAAGGTAGATAGACGGACGGACGGACAGATGGAGAGACAGACCGATAGATAGATCTGAGTGAGAGAGACAGAAAGAGAGAGAGAGGGTGCTTATTCATAACTACAGCAGCATCTGGTGGCGGCTTGTTTATCCTGACTGCATTCGACATGCTTCACATAATTCTTCTGTTGCAATGACTTTTTGCTTCATCAATGACCGATTTTTGAATAAATATTTCAGGTTATATGATTTATTTAACCTTTTGTTGAAATAAAAACACAATTATTATTGTTTGTTGATGTGCTACTGATCTGGTCTGGATTTATTTCTTGCAGGGTCTCCATGTGAAGCTTTCCCATGATGCAACATGTGCCCCCAGCACCAGCACTGACAATGATGGCCACACAGAGCGTCCCTCCACCATCCTATCAAGAGAGCCAACAGGTTAATTATCAAACTAATAAAAATAATACGTCTATACTTGGTTTGGAGTTAAAAGATGTCTTATTTTATTCTAAATTCATTCTAATGTCTCTATTCCCCTATGTAAAATAAAGAATGATTCTGAAATTATAATTTTGCCTTAAAAACATGCCTAAAATTAATTCGTCCTTGAATCATAAGTGATTGTGAGGCTATGTGACATCTTAGCCAGCTAACATTAACAGAAATATTTTTTTAGCCTTATTACAACAGAAACTGTCATAAAATGCTGTAAATGTAATTTCTTAAAGCCAAGTTTTTATGTTATTGTTAGCATTATTAGTAAAAAATAATGCTAACCTACAAACGAAGGATTAACTGGTTACAAATATTGGGGACAATAAGTACTGGTCACATGCCTTTTCGATCAGACTAAATCTTTGGCTACATAAGAGTGCAAGTTTCCACAGAGAATCAAGCTGACTCGAGACTACAAGTTAACAAGTACTGTGGTATTAAATAATCAGTTCAGCATACAGTGGTTCAGCCTTGTGTACCAGAAAAAAAATAAATAAATAAAATATATATATATATATATATATATATATATATATATTATATATATAAAAAAATATATTATATACACTGCTCAAAAAAATAAAGGGAACACTTACGCAAACCCAATCTAACTCCAGTCAATCACACTTCTGTGAATCAAACTGCCCACTTAGGAAGCAAGCACACTGATTGACAATCAACTTCACATTCTGTTGTGCAAATGGAATAGACAACAGGTGGAAATTATAGGCAATTAGCAAGACACCCCCAATAAAGGAGTGGTTCTGCAGGTGGTGACCACAGACCACTTCTCAGTTCCTATGCTTTCTGGCTGATGCTTTGGTCACTTTTGAATGCTGGCGGTGCTTTCACTCTAGTGGTAGCATGAGACGGAGTCTACAACCCACACAAGTGGCTCAGGTAGTGCAGCTCATCCAGAATGGCACATCAATGCGAGCGCTGTGGCAAGAAGATTTGCTGTGTCTGTCAGCGTAGTGTCCAGGCATGGAGGCGCTACCAGGAGACAGGCCAGTACATCAGGAGACGTGGAGGAGGCCGTAGGAGGGCAACAAACCAAGCAGCAGGACCGCTACCTCCGCCTTTGTGCAAGGAGGAACAGGAGGAGCCCTGCCCAAAATGACCTCCAGCAGGGCCACAAATGTGCATGTGTCTGCTCAAACGGTCAGAAACAGACTCCATGAGGGGTGGTATGAGGGCCCGACGTCCACAGGTGGGGGTTGTGCTTACAGCCCAACACCGTGCAGGACGTTTGGCATTTGCCAGAGAACACCAAGATTGGCAAATTCGCCACTGGTGCACCCTGTGCTCTTCACAGATGAAAGAAGGTTCACACTGAGGACATGTGACAGACGTGACAGAGTCTGGAGATGCCGTGGAGAGAAACGTTCTGGCTGCCTGCAACATCCTTCAGCTTGACCGGTTTTGGCAGTGGGTCAGTAATGGTGTGGGGGTGGCATTCTTTGGAGGGCCACACAGCCCTCCATGTGCTCGCCAGAGGTAGCCTGACTGCCATTAGGTACCGGAGAAGAGATCCTCAGACCCCTGTGAGTGAGACCATATGCCGGTTGCAGTGTGTTTTTCCACTTCAGTTTTGATTGTGACTCCAAATCCAGACCTCCATGGGTTAATAAATTTGCTTTTTCATTGATAATTTTTGTGTGATTTTGTTGTCAGGCACATTCAACTATGTAAAGAACAAAGTATTAATAAGAATATTTCATTCATTCAGATCTAGGATGTTATTTTAGTGTTCCCTTTATTTTTTTGATATTATATAATTTTTTTTTTTAAGTGACGTTTGCCTTAATGATGATACATGCAAGTATTTTAGGTGCACTTTATTTTCAGGTATGTATTCGGTTATTTCATTTATAAAATAATGACCATGAAACAGAATTTTATGTACATGAAAGAGGTTCTACAGCTACAGTGTCATTTCTTAGCAAATCTGGAAATCGTTCAGAAATTATGGAAGTTTTAAATAAAAAAAAAATCATCGTTAATTAATTAAAATATCCTCCTTGGACAAGCAGACTTGTTGGTGAGGACATATTCTTTTCCCCTGGTCAATCGTGTGTATCATATGACACTAATGTGTGTAAAAGAGGGCAATGCGTTCTCTATGTAGAAACCAATCAGCAGTTGGAAAGCACTCGCGTGTCTCCTCTTTGTGTTGAAAAATGAAGTAAAACTCCTCTGCTTTACGTGGGCATAAATATACACAGAGGAAATTTCAGTTTGTGTGTTTAGAAACTGTGTAACAGCCCTAATTGGCTATTTTTAAACCACAAACATTGTTTTCCTCCACATTACTTGTTAACCTTTAAAAAAAAATGTTTGCCTGTCCATAAGTGTAACTTCTCCTGAGTTACTTAATAAATCTCACATATTTGCGAGGCCAAGTTTATTTAAGTTCATCTCATAACTGTTAGACACAAAGAAAAAGGAATACCCGTCCTCCACCCTCTGTACATCATCTGTGTGGATCTCAGGTCCTGGAGGGCCTCAGCGCTACACAAATGAGTGCTTCTCTATTCAAACACACTGATTTCAACTCATGAGGGCCCTGGGTAATTAGCTGATGAGTTGAATTGAGTGTGTTAAATGAAGTAGAATGCTAAACTTGATACAGATGTGACCCTTCTGGACTGAAAAAACCGACATGGCGTCCAGGTAAAGAGAATGCATTTAGCGTCTACCTTTACTATATCAGGTCATCCTTTGCCTTGCTCTTAACTTCAATCACAGTGCTTATTCTCCTCTGCCCTGTCTAACTAGTGCATCTCTGCACCCTGAGGATTAGTGCTGGGGGAGAGTGGAATGCAGCACTCTGATGGAGACATGCAAATGAGAGCTAGTTAAGTGTGAAGAAGCTAATTTATTTCCCATTTGAGGCTAGGATTAAGACTTCCAGCACCCAGAAAACCCCTCCTGTTCCGCTCCCATCAATCCACCCACCCACCAAAGGCCACATAAAAAACAGGCAGCAGGCATGGTGTTGGGGGGTTGTAGGCGAAGAGGGGTGGGAGTGTCGTTGCTTTCAGAACCTCATCAGGAGGGAGAGAAAAAGGAAGGAAGTGAAGTATAAGCTGAGGATGAGAGCGCTGTAAACATTCTAGTAACTCCCTATAAACAGATGTTTTTCAGCTTCCGAGATCGGGTTCGACACCAGCCAGGAAAGGGCGAAGACTTGCTCACCGCAGTTTTATGTGATGACTAAGAAGTGAAAAGTAGTTTTTAATGCAAAATTTGACCTACATTAAAATGTAGGGGTCGATTGTTGAAAATTACCTTCTAGGATTTAATTAGACCATATGCTGCTGTCAGGGATGTTATATTGTCCATACGGGACAAAGAGGCAGAAACATTAGCTCTTTAAATAAGTGTGCACATTGAGAAGCATTTTATTCAAGTTTATGTCGTGAGCCTGTCAGGGACAGAGACAGAGCAAATAAATAAGATGGAACATCTGTTTTTCTTTCCTTTTTTCTTAAAGTAATGATTGTAAACTAGATTTCTGTGCCTATATATTCCCTTTTGTACTTGATAAAGAGTCTTTATCCAGTGCAAATTCATTTCAAATGATCCAAATTAAAGCGGCTGAAAATCTAATCGGATAACACAACAGCAACTGGCTGTGATCCAGGAAGAGCATGTGTACTGTTTCTTTATTTTTTACAGCAATACTTTTTTGTGTTCTTGGGTAACTGTAGAAATGTATATGGTTTAGTACTGCTGTGTTAATCTAAAATACTGTCTTGTTGTTTTTTTTTACCTTAGATGACAGGCACTGCACATCAGAACTCCAAGGCCCAGCAGGTCCACATTTCAGCGTCGTCAGGCGCAGGGGCCACCCCGCTTAGCGTGACCCTTGACCCGCAGGCTCAGCTGGAGTCAGACAAAAGGGCTGTTTACAGGTAAGATCAAACATTTTTTGCACTGAGTCATGACACGGTTAATGGAAAACGGGAATATAACGTGTAACGTGATGAGAGAAGTTTTGTGAGGTGGCTGTCAGTTGCCAGGAAAAGCTAAATGGACAAACAAAACTAGGAAAAGGGTTTCTGCTTTTGTCTGCTTTTGTCCACAGAACAGTAAACTTCCTAGTCAAAGTTATAGATTCTACAAAGTACTACAGCATGTCTGTATGTTGAATTGATCATCATGTGTCCCAGCTGGAGGCAGAGCTCATTTCCTGGACAGAAAAATGTAAACAGACACCTAAAAATACACCAAATCTTCTAAACTAAATTTTTATTTGCAAGTCAAGGCTTCTTTTAAATATCTTTAAAACAATTATTATACATTTGGAAGCCATTTTTTATTTCTATGTACTTTTCTAAAAATATTTTTACAGAACATCAAATACAATTTGTGTCTTAAGTGTTTCGGGAATTTCTTATTATTAGCAATTTATTTCGCTTTAAATACATGCAACCGAATGAATGTTACATCATATAACAGTTTTCCCCCTCAGAAAATCCTTTTTTTTATTTGATGTTTCATATTTGATATAAAATTAAAAGGGTTTTCATTGGATAGCAACAGAAGCACCGCAGCTAACAGTGAACATGTTTTAATTACACTGTAAAGTACTTAAAATACATATGCAAACAATTAATAAAACACAGTTACATACAACTTACAGCAGATTAAGAGCTATACAACTGCCTCAACAGTGTGAAAAACAGCGTGCTTGCATTAAACATGCTTCCTTACCTTATTCAAAGTCTCAATAATGTATATTTCTCAGTGTTTTAATAGTTAACGCTTCATTCATATCTCCACCTGGGTTCATTAGAACACAGTGGTTTCTGGACACATGCATAGCGTAGTATCCCACATGCTGGATATTGTGTGTGTGTGTGTGCAGGCAGCAGAGCTGGCTGTGATTAACAGTGTGTGGTAGTGCTGTAGGAGAGCCGTTAGGCCCTCGGGCGAGTGTGTGAAGGCCTGGGCAGGCCTGAGGCAGGATCTCTCAGCTTCTCTAGAGAAAGAGTGCTGCCTTTGATGTGAGCAGCCTGCCTGGGGCAGCCTGAAAGCATAAACTCGGCCTAGACACACACACACACACACACACACATGTTTCATGGACATACACACACATGCACACACATACAGTGCCCTTCTGTTCCCCCTTGTCTCTCCTCTGAATCTTTCACAGTCATGCAGACACACACACACACACACATACATACATACAGTCTTGCGGTCTTATACTCTCTTCTGTCTGTCATTGGGTTTTTAGACAAGGATGTGTGTGTCTACATCCTTCGTGTTATACTGTAAATGTTTTCAATGTCTTTGGGCAAAAACTAGTTATCATTTTTTACTTATTTTGATCATCCAGATGTGGTGCCAAATATTAACCTTGACAAGAAAAGGTCAACTAGTTACCCTGCAGCTAAGCAGATCTGTAAATCTAAAGCACATAAAGTGCAGATTAGTACAAAAACAACAAGCAACAACAACAACAAAGCGTATGTACCAGTCATGAAACTATCCTCTATGCACACAATCGGTGGAAAAAAAGAAAAACCAGTATTGTGATCACAGCCCACAGAAATATGATATCTTATGCTTGGTTTCTTGGTTTAGTGTGCCAGTAGAGCCTTGGAGTAGAGCTAGTAGGGGTGGAATTTTTCATGGATACCCCAACATCAATCCCCTTAGAAGTTTTTAATAGATGCCTTATTATCCAGGGACCCAGTGGAGTGAATATAATTTATGTCACAGCTTGATGCAGTATATTTCAGGTAAAGTTATAGTGACTCAGTGGTTAAGGTGCTGGACTAACACCTGCAAGATCGATTTCCAGCAGCAGCAAGTTATCACTGTTGGGCCCCTGAGCAAGGCCCTAATTGCTTAACTGTATAAAAGTTGCTCTTGCATCTGCCAAATGCATGTATTTTTTTACAAACATAGTAGTTAAGTAGTGAATAGTTAACAACTGTTTGTATTTGTGTTAATTATAGTGGCACAGTGGTTTGAAGATCGGATTGCTGACTATGTGATGCTCTTCATCCATGTTTTTGTTTCCTCTTGCCTTTAAAATATAGGTTTGCATTTATAAGCAATCCTTAATTTCCCCTAGTTGTAAATGTGCCCTCTGACAGGCTGGCATCCCATTCAGAGGCTTTCAGACCCAATATTGTTTTCATTATCTATATTACCCTGAAATAATTTTGTGTATGTCAGTGTAGTAGTCACTCTTAAATTAGGAAATACTAGGAAATGAATGTGCAAAGCATAAACACACACACACATCTTCTCACATCAAAATCAAATTTGAATAAAGTTATTATCGCAAAAATATGTTTTAAGAGATAAGAAACAGATCACATTCATATTTGATGAAAAGCAGTGATAATAACACATAGCATCTACACTATACCAACAAAAGTATTGGGACACCTGACTGTCATATTTGTGGTTTTTTTTACTATTCAGATTAAGATTCACTTTTTCATTCCTATAATAACCTCCAAACGTCTATATAGACTTTCCACTCGATTTTTTTTTTTATTTAATTTTTTCAGGCACTGATCAATTCTCGTTTGGGTCTCTTAGTTCTAGTAAAGAAATAATGTAATGCAACATTATACAAATACCCCCCAGACATCAGTGTGCTTGCAAATTTGTAAGTAACAATTTAGAATAAACACTCTTGTAGATGCACAGGTAAAGTGTGCATTTTCATTTACATTTCTGGTATTTGGCAGGCGCCCTTATTTAAAGTGACTTTTATCTCATTTTAAAACCAAGCATTTAAGAATTTAGGGCCTTATTTAAGGGCCTAGCGATGTCCACTTGGTTGTTCCAGAAATTAAACCCACAATTTTTTGATTAGCAGTCCAACACATGTACCCCTGAGATAACACGTCCCCATTGCGGATGACTATAGTAACTAACACATGTTTTAGAGCTTTCCAGAGCAACCGCTAAAAATATGTGATCAGTGTGAACGTATTATATTTTCAGTTAAGTCTCATTGCAGTCCCACATTGCGAAAGTAGTTTATGATAAATAGAAAAATATTGAATATAAAAGCTTTTCCAGGAGCTAAAACCAGACATTTGTATTATATACTTCAGAAACATTTAAGAGCGCAAAACTTTGATTGTTACTTTAATACTTCAGGCATTTGGTGCCTGTGTTATTTATCATGACAGGTTGTTTACACTGGGAATTCTTGTGGCTCTAATTGCCAGCTTTGTGGGTGTATGGCGCTGTTCACTGTTCGTGGGTGTGTAGTGTTGTTTCGACTCTTCTGTGACTGCAATTGCTTAATTATTAACAGTGGAATAGAAGTGTGATACAGTAATTATCTTAACGAGTTTCTGAGCTCTTAATAAAACGCTGTGTTCAGATTCACATGTCAGGTTTAAAGAAAAAAAAACTTTTGCAAAAAACAGAATAAGATATGTAAACTTTGCTTACCTGAAGCCAAACAACAACTAGCATTATTATTTATTCGGTATAAATATACGGTAATATTTTGCTGTGCAGTATTTATGGTCCAGCTTAACTTTCTTTCTGTACTATTGTAGGGGTTTTGGCAGCATGTTTTGGATGTGTATATATATAGCCACCTGCAGATGGCTTAGTGTTATTCTCTGCATGGTGTTTATATTTACTAATATTCACCACCTCTGGCACTGTTCTGTCTCTAACTCCCTTTCTCCATCCTGACGCAGAGTGTATTTGCATTGAAAGACATTAAAAGAAGGACTCGGAGTGCACAGTCATGCTGGTTCTCATCAAACTCCGGTGGATGAAGAGATCCAGAAGGAAAGAAAACAAGTAGGAGAGAGAGAGAGAGAGAGAGAGAGAAAGACCTCTGTAAAGCAAAAGTCTAGAGCACCAGCAGCAATAGCAGCATAACTTATAGTGCTCCATCAGGAGTGTTTTTAATTTGATAGCATGAGGAGAAGCGGTGAAGCAGAAGTTCCCAGCTGTGGTAATGCACCATAAAGCCTGTTTACATTCACTGCCAGGAAGCTCTCTCTGCCATTCGGGGCCCAGCATCCAACGGCTCGTGCTATGCTTTTCCGGTTGAGATTTCGCAAATAGGCAAAATCACTGTAGTTAGGTGCTTACACTCATGATACTGTATAACATCCTTGTGACTTTGCGACAGTTTTTATTTAGCAGCGTGACTTCGGATTACCACATTAGATTTTAAAATTAAACATTAGGCTCAGGTTCATTGATTTTAATTAATATTCTGATTACATTAAAAGCATATGATAAAAACAAAACCTATAGAATTACCTTTGTCTTACATAAAGTATGATTATAGATTAAAATACGATTTGGACTAATATTAACATTTGACAGTGTGGCATTAAAATGTTTTATTAATATGTTGAGTTGGTGAATTGCTTTAGGCTCAGTGCTCTAGGCGTAGGATTAAATACTCTGCTGTATCCGAAGCCTTTATAATTAACTTTTTGCAGAAACTGTTAGTGATACTGGTGAGCAAGGTTTGATGCTAACTTCATGTGGGTGGCAAAACTTCCCTGTGAATATGTGCATTTTCTTGTTCCCAATATATTTTGGGATTAGCCAAATGCAATAACAGACTCAGTTTATCTTTAACGTAGCTTGTACAGGGCAAATTCTTATTATAAAACCACATCCTAAAGAACTAAATAGGAGTCTCAGAAATATATATAAATATATATATATATATATATATATATATATATATATATATAATATATATATATATAGATATATATTTCCGCAGTCTATTCTTTATTTTCACCCAATGAAAAAATCGTTTCACACATATCTCCTTTCAGTAAAATTAATATCCAAAGAACATAAAACGATATATTAAATAAAATCACTTTCTGATTTGTATAGTTATATGGATATTCATGACATGCTTATGCATTTTGTGTTCCAAAAGGAGCAACATATATGATCGCATTAATTTATATAATCTTTAAGGCATGGTCATTACATTGACTATAGTACTAATAATGATGCTAAATATTTATTTGTGCTCGCATAAAGAATAATAACAAGCATATAATAGCATAGCTTCATATTTTATAAAGCTTGATCTACTGGTTTTGGTTTTCTCCAGCTTCAAATTTTATAACTTTACTATTTCACTGTTTGTCATCTTTTATATGGCCAATAAGAACACCTAGCTTTCAAACCAAAATGGGAAAATAATTTATCCGAATTTGTTAATTTTGTTTCTCATTATGAGCAGCTGGTAGGCAATAAAATGTGTTCAAACAATGAAATTAGTCATATGACATTTGCACAGGTTAAATATGTAATTGGAACGATTATTTCTTGACCTTTTACATACTTACAGCACAATTACTGTTCAGGACAATGTTGACACGAATACAATCAGCTTCAGTGTCTGTGTGTTATAAGTATTGGGACATCTGACTATCACAATCCATATATGTTGCCCTTCAGGAACTCGAGCTGTATCGCAATGCTTTGGGATTGGCCCTTTTATAACCTCTGACCTGAAGCATGTGTTTTATCCAGATCGGAGAGCGTTATGTCACGGGCTGTGACGCCATCGATCAGGAAGTAACGCTATATAAAAACACAAGCGGTAGCGCAACTCTGTAAGCTCTTTTTCTTCAGTACGTGTGTATGTGTGTCAGAAAGAGTTTTAGTAAGGTAATTGTTATCGCTAAAAAAGAGTTATAAGTAAAATCCTCCAAAATAAATCTTTCAGAAATTAAGAAAGGAAATATTTAGAGACGCCGAAGAGCCATAAAAAACAGAAAGGAGAGCAGAGCCAGTGTGTGTATCCGTGCCCCAGGGGGGTGGGGGGCATTCGGGGGCAAAGCATTCCAGTACTGGGTCCTTCAATATAGCCTCTCCCTGTCTCCTCATATGTTGATGAAATGCATGAATGCAGGTCTAGTGCATATGAGACCCCTGCAGTGGTGGCTGAAAGCCAAAGGGTTTTCTCAGAGGAGCAACTCTCTCTGCAGAATCAAGGTCTTGCGATGATGTCTTCGAGCCTTGGATCAGAGGAGGGACCCTTGGTTTCTGGTGGAAGGTCCCAGGGTTACTGAATCAGGGATCAGACATCCTGTCAAGACAGGGGCTGAGGCCCGGGGAATGAAGGCTCCATCTCGAAGTATTGGAGCTCCTTTGGAAATGCTGAAGTAGATCTGTTTGCGTTGCAGGAGGTGACATACTGTCCTCTTTGGTTCTCTTTGGCCACTTCAGCACCACTGGGTCTGGACGACATGGTACAGACATGCGTCTACATGTGTTTCCTTACGATTGCGCCACTCCTGGGAGTTCTAGAGCAAGTAAGACAGCCCGGGCATGGCTTTTAAACCATTTTTCCCTTCTGGACAGGCAACCCTACGAGATCCCGTTTAGGATGGACCTTCTGTCTCAAGCGGGCGGAGGTGCCTTCGCTCCAAGCAGTGATGAAAGTGTGTGGGCATGGCCCCTGATGGGGTCCCAGCTCCTAGCTCAGGGACTTCTCGGCCGAGGTTGCAATACTCTAATTCTAGGGCTCCCGCCATGGAGAAAGCTTTACAAGCAAAAATGGAACCTATTTGTCTCTTGCTGTAGGGACAATCGTCAGGACCCAGTGAACTGCTAGGTCGGCCCAGTACTGGAGTTCCTACAGAAAAGGTTCTCTGTAGGTCTAACCCCCTCCACCCTAAAGGTGTATATGTTGTCCATATCTGCCTTCCATGCCTTTTTGTTAGAATTAGTAGAGAGGGACCAGCTAGTGTCCAGATTCCTCTGTGGCACTAGGAGGCTGAGGCGTGTGACCTGGCTCCGGTGTCACTCATACAGCTTCCTCACAAACCTCTGGAAAAGGCTTCAGACAGGCACCTCACTATAAAGATTTTGTTTCTGTTAGCCATTCCATCTATTGAGAGAATTGGTGATATCCAGGAACTTTTGACAACACCATCGTGCCAGGACTTTGCGCCAGACATAGTGAAAGCTTTCTTCCCCCGAATGGTCCCATTCAGTATGTAACCGAAGGCCCGGTTACATACTGAAGGTACCATCTATGGTGCCTGGTTCTATTGAGCTACAGGCTTTCTGTCCTCTTCCCTTTCAAGACCAGGAAAGACTGAACCGCTTGTGCCCAGTGCGAGCACTTCATATAGTGCCACTAATGGACATATGTGAAACAGCGGGCTGGTCTACCTCACACACAATTATGCCAAAGCACTTGAGTCACATGCCCCCCACAAATAACACAGGGGCATCTAATTCCCAAAGTGTTGTGATGCAGCTCAAGTTCCCTCGGGTAACCACAGTTACATGATTAACCTAGGGATGTTTTTTCATTCCAGATTTACCTTATTTTTTTCTTATCTAATAACCTCCACATGTCTGAAAGTGCTTTTTCAGCCACAGTAATATTAATAAGTTCAGGCAATAATCAAGTTTATGTTCAAGAAGCTTAACTGTCATTTTAACCATATATAGCTTATGCACAGTGAAATAAAACAATGTGTCTACAGACCCCATGGTACTACAAAAACAACACAGAATAACACAAAACAACACAGAGCCAAAGACTTAAAGAATAAAATAAGTTCTTTGCAACATAAAGTGCATGTGTGCAACCTGGTGCAAACAGTGCAAACAGACAGTGCAAATAAACACTACAAGCATTACTCCAAGTAAGAATGTCTGGGGTGCAATCATGCTTCCAATTTTTTTCCAAAAATGTTCAGAAGGTCAGAGTTCTGGGTGGGAAAATGAAGTTGTGTAGCTCAGGGCCTTGGGACTTGGGGGCATTGTCATGCTGGAACAGTGGTTGGGCTTCCCAGTTTCAGTGAAGCGACATCACACCATTGTCTATCAGTTGGGGAAGGTGGTAGCTTATTGGTTAAAGTGTTAGACTGCTGATGGAGTTCAATTCCCAAAATCATCAAGCTGCCATTTTTGCCACCCTGAGCTGCTGACCAATGTTTATGGGTTAACTAGTAGGGTTTCAAAAACTTTTGGCTTTAGTACAGAATTATCATTAAACAATTTCAGAAGGTTTAAATCTGAAAGGCGCTCATAGCTACACCTCTGCAATTATTTCAGAATATGTTGTAGCAACTTGAGTATCCATTTGTTGCAAAGAGAATTCTTATTATGGTGCCAGCAAGCTAACCTGATCAGTCTGGATAATAAAACAAACAATAGGACTGCAGGGACACCAGTCTTCACAATCACAACCTTTGTTACTATTCTTTTATCTCCAACTCATTCCTGCATTTTAGCATTTAAATAGTTTTATTTGGGCCCTCTCTCTGTATCACTCTCCTTCTCTTCCAGGGTTGCAATGCTTTATTTAATTATTTATTTGTGTAAAGCAACAGTGAAACGCCACCAGGTATCACTATGGGCCATTACCCCCTAGAAAGCATCAAGCAGTGAAGGGGACCGCTGGAGAGAAAAGAAAAACAGAAGCAGAAAAGAAAACATTGCAAAAAGAAAAGTGTACAATTGATTGAAATATAGCAGCAGGGGTTCCTCATAAAGTGTGAGGTGAAAACTGTATAGTATGTGTGTGTCTTTGTGTGTGCATCCAATGCAAGCCTAACTCCAGACATGTCGCCTGGGGGATGAAGTTTGCCTATGAAAGTGTGTGTATATGCATGTGTGTGTGGAGCAGTCTCAGCATGGGGGCATCTCAGACTTGGTTTAATAAAGGCAGCAGCCAGTGACTCGCCCTGATTAGGATGGCAAACACACCAGGTGTGCACACCCCCATTGCCCTACAGTCTGTGGGTGGCCTACCACGCTAGTCAAACAAACATAGGCTAAAACACCAGCTTCATTTTCAAGCTAAATTGTGTTTCTGTTTTACCTGGTAACCCAGAAGTAGTGCTTCTAAAGTTATTTGTACACTTCAATGTATAAAATGTGAAATTTACATTTACAACAGTCAGACAGTCTTTAGATCTAGATTTAAAAACCATTCTGTCTCTTTCCTGTGTCCGAATTTGAGTGATTCTGCTGACTCTTGCCACTGTAAATGGCACTTTTTTATAGGTGTAGTAATGATTCTCAAGGGGCAAGTACATATTTTGCCCTCAGCACTGCAGATATGATCTGTGCTGTTTTTTTTTAACAGGAGCTCAAATGTATGATACACTGTTCAACTTCATAGTTAATTGTTAGAGCATCTGTTTTTATTTGAACTTTGCTCTGTAATTAAAAAGATTGAGTATTATATATTTTCTATGTGATTAGCAGCAAAGTGTAGCTCAGGAAGACCTCAGTGCTTTGATATATGAATATTGATGTTTTTTTGAGACCTACATCATTTTTATACATGCATGCTTTGACCTTTAATTAAGTGAGTTTAATTGTGTAGAAATAAGGATAGTGTGTGTTGAGTATTAGTGAAATTTAAGTGAGGGTTAGTTTAACACTCTTTATACAAGCAAAGAAAATTAGTGTAAGTAAAAAATGTCTGATGTTGATTTGTGTTTAATCACTCTCTCTTTCTTCTTTCTGCTTCCTCTTTGGTTTTTTTGCTACCTCTGCCATGACGTTGGTTCTGAGGCTTGCATATTAGCCTGATTTATCTTCGAGCTAGGTGTTGGTTAACTCTACCCAGGTTATCCGTAAAATATCCGAAGTAAAGCAGGTCGCACACTTTTTCTGCCAGGGGATGGGCGGGGCTGTGTGCAGCGACCCGATAGGCCATTAGGAGGCTGCTTATGTAAGGTGAAGCACCCCATTGAACTATGATGGGAGAGAATCAAACTGGATTCTGTAGCCCTCTCTGCCAAGGAGCTCGATTTTTGAGGATACTTTCCTTAGAACTAAAAGCGGCAAGGTATGTACCTATGGATCGCTTCTTGCCCCCCCTCAACAACTGAATCTAGAGCGTCGCTGAAGAGACTCAATGAGGCATCAGGGGCATCCAGGAGGTAAACGCCGGAACAGATCAACAACAGATCTTTGTGACCACCGCAGCCGAGGAGCGGCTGACTGCTCTGACCATCTCCTTGGTGACCCTGAGAGACAGATCTGTTGCCCAACGCAATTCTCTGTTCTCTGTACCTCTGCTCCTTCATCCAGGTCCCTCAGAAGCTCTGCCTGGTATGCCTGTAATATGGCCATTATATGCAGGCATGCAGCTGCCTTACCTGCCAAGATATGTTTTTCATACCCGTGCTTATGTTGCTGTTAATGCTTTGGTGGGTAGCTTAGGGGCCCCCAGCGTCTGTTTTGCCCGGGCATCCTCTGATAGCCATACTCTTTAGCTTCTACTATGTTGCAGTATGGCACACCATTGTCGTTAAACAGCAAAGCTGAGCATGGCGTAGAGGTCTGGAGACCCCTAGGTAAATGCTACACCCTGGCTTTAAGAAGCATTCATTGGGCTTACTTTTTGGATAATCAAGGCCTACGGCGCTAGCGGGGAATGAGATAAGACTAGGCCTGTCTCATGCTCCTTTGCTAGCTCCACTTGGGAGCCACATGACATAAGCCTGTGCTGTGCCTCAGCAGCAGTGGGGCCTGAGCCTTGAGGACTCTTTGACTGGCTACCGTCCCTATACAGGGCCAAGCGGAAGCAGAGCAAATGCATTGACATCTGCTCACAATGCTAGCAGTCAGCCCACTTGAGAGAAACTTAATGTGTTTGTCCATGTTTACCTAAAGATCATATAAGTAAAAAGTTAATGTGAGTGAAAATGTGTTTAATAAATAGCATTAAGTAACACTTTCATTTTGTTTTCCTTTAGTAACACTAAAGAGCTACACTTAGCTATATCGAACTGTGGTCCTATTCAGTTAATAGGATTTACTTCCATTAAACTTCAATGCTATTTTTGTAGAGATCTGATTATTACTTACATATTAAAATAGCTCTATTCTAATTCCATAACATGCAGGAATCAATTTACAGAAATATGTTTGATAAGAATTAGGATGATACAAAGAAACTCATAAACTAATAAAATGAAGTGAAAGCTATTTAAATCGTTTTTGACTTTTGTGTTCTGTCAGATCTTAATTATTCCATAATCGGTGGCATTTTTTTTTTCAGCTATGCTTTTTAAAAAAAAAAATTCTGAATTCAGTGTCAGGGAAAAAATCTCTCCAGGGGTTAAATTGAGTGCCTCGTTTGGCTGTAGGCTGTACCGGGGTTATGATCCAGAGCTGAGAGGGGATGAATGGGGAGAGATAAACGCAGCTATGGCCTCCAGGGTGCATTGTGGCTTGGAAGAGGAGGGAGGAAAAGTGGCTAGTGCGGTCGAGGAGAGCCATACAAGCCCAGGGGGAGCGCAGAGTGTCTGTGTGCTCAATGCGAACCTGTTTAGTATTCGCCTCACGCCAGCTGGAGGGAGCCGCATTAAATTGGGATCAGGCAGATTAGAGTCTAATATAGCGGGCTATTAAAGGCTGCAAATGAGAGCGGTGGGTTACAGCCAGAGCAGGATCTCCTCACCCAGCTGCAATACCTCTGTAGCTAAAGAATTATTGCACAAGCACATGATAGTTATGCACAGAGATACATTCATTTTTCATCTTTATACATACATACATACATACACACAAGCTGTCACAGTGCACAGGGGTTAGCCTGCTTTTGAGAAGTTTGGGTTTTTATTGTTTAGAATTAATGATATCTGAAAATTTGTCAAAATTAAAACAAAAATTATTCACAGCGATAACATTAGATGATCATCACAAAATTAACAGATTTATAAAGCATGTGGTAATTTTAGTACTAGAACCAGACTTCCTCTCTTTGTTCTGCTACTAGTTTAAGCAGGCAAGTGTGTGAATAAGAGAGATAAACTTGTTAATAATATTTACAGTAAGTTAGAAGGGGAAAGGAAGTGGAAGGGTAGCACAGTGGTTAAGGTGTTAGAACACTAATTAGAAGATCAGGGTTCAATTCCCAGCACCACTAGCTTGCGATTGCTGGGCCCCTGGGCAAGGCCCCTAACCCCCTATTGCTTAATTGCATAAAGAGATAAATGTAAATCGCTCTGAATAAGGGCATCTTACAAATGCTGTAAATGTAAATAAAATAAACTTGCATTCAAGCATCACATTTCTCTAGAAGGCCAAAAAAATGCAAATTACTATAAGCCTACTGCCCTGTCATATAATGTGGGGCGAAGTGACAATGTTAGGTTAATGTTTTTTTTAATTACTGTCATGATAATCACAATATTTGTGCTCAGTCATGCCTACAAACCATTGACTGATTTTTCTAATGGTTAGAAAACTGAAAACCTATAAAGAGTTAAACACATAAAAAGTTACTTTGATTGATTGGAATTTTTCAGATGTGGGTTAAGTTTTTTTTTTTTCCAAAAGCACCACATAAATTCTGCCTTTTCTTTGTCGGAAGAGTCAAAGCCAAACAATGTGTGTTTTCATATTTTCACATAATTCTCTAAAAAGTCTCTAAAAAAAATTCCACACGTTTTTAATCAACTTTGTAAGCGTTTTACAAACACTGCTGCACCTTTGCTAAAAATGCTGTTTTTGTAAGAACACTGACTGTAAAAACCATGGAAATGACACTAAATCAACAAACTGTGATTGGCTGTACATGTCAGTCCTACTCCCTATTTGTCAACATAAATAAAAGCCGCGTTAACATGGCAGGTCTTGATGCCCAATTCCGATTTTGTGACTATTTTCTATTTTTTTGGTGACCCGCTTATATATATTTTTTTTAAAAACTGACCATTATCCAATACATACATGGCAAAACAACCCAAGATAGACGTACTGAGCGGAAAGGGCAGTAAAAATTGTGGGATAATTAACAGACGCAAGGGCTGAAAACGAAATGATAATTTAATATTTTGATCATCTTAAGGTCAGCAGAACAATGCTGGAGGAGAAAAACTGAAATGATCAACTTTACAAACCCCAATTCCAATAAAGTTGGACGCAAATAAAAACCGCATATTCATATTCATTTGCAAACAGTGCAAAGACCAGATATGCAATGTTCAATCTGATAATCTTTATTTTGTCTTGTAATAATTTATTCATTTTAAAATTTGATGCCTGCAACACATACCAAAACAGCTGGAACAGGGAATTTTTTACCACTGTATTACATCAGATTTCTTTTAAACATTGCCCAATTAGCATTTAAAAAATGAGGAAACTAATTGGTGGAATTCTTTCCTAAAGTTACTTGATGTATGACTTCAGTTTCTCAACAGTCTGGGGTTGTCGTTTTTTGTGCCTTATAATGTGCCACACATTATCAATGGACAGGTCTGGACTGCAAACAGGCCAGTCTAGTACCCATACTCTTTTACTATAAAGCTACGCTGTGGTAACACGTGCAGAATGTGACTTGGCTTTATTTTGCTGAAATAAGCAGAAACAAAATCGCTTAAATGGCAGCATATTTTACTCCAAACCCTGTATGTATCTTTCAGCATCAATGGTGCCTTCACAGATGTGCACCCTTGCCACAGGCTTTAACTTTTAAACTTTGCACTGTTAGCATTCTGTATGGTCCTTTTCCTCTTTAGCCCGGAGGACACAACGTCCATGATTTCCAAAAGCAAATTGAAAATATGGACTTGTCAGAGCACACCACACTTTTCCACTTTGCATCAGTCCATCTCAGAGGAGCTTGGGCCCAGAGAAGCTGTTGATGTTTCTGGGTGTTGTTAATGTATGACTTGCGCCTTTGCATAACAGTTTTAACAGGCACTTCTAGATGATGAGATGGACTGTGTTAAATTTCCAAAGCGTTTCTGGGCCCATGTGATCATATCCTTTACAGAATTAGGTCTATTTCTAATGCAGGATCAAAAGTCACAGGCATTCAGTGTTGGTTTTTGGCTTTGCTGCTTTCTCCAGATTCTCTAAATATTTTGATGATTTTATGGCATGTAGGTGATGGAATACCTTGAAATTGTTGGTTGAGGAATGTTGGGGAACAGAGCCCCATTCTTAATTGTGAATGACTAAAGCCTTTCAGGGATCCTTTTTTTTACCCAATAATGACACTCTTCTCTTTCCTATAAAAATTATTTATATGTGGAATGTTTCAAACAGGTGTTTTTGAAGCCTTCTCTGACCTTCCTAATATTTTTCCCTGTCCCGGCTCTTTTGAAACATGTCTAAAACAATTTAAACAATTCTTTGTGAATGATATTTTTTCTTCTGGTGTTTGTGAATATGGGTCAACAAGGATTTGCAGGTCATTGTATTCTGTTTTATGTTTAACACAATGTAAATGCAGCCTAAAGATCTGGCTATACCTGAAAACTGTTATTTGCATACTGTAGGTCTTAGGGTGAGTCTAAAGAAATGAACTTATTATAATGTGTTTTAAAAATTAGGACATTATTTTAGCAGGTTTCAGTAGTAGTATGTTTAAAGGACAAGAGTAAGACAGCTGAAAATACACAACCAACACGTTTGGTGCAAAACAGGTTACCATGATGATTCTGCTGTAAACAGACGCATGCATACACTAGGGTGAGTTAGCCTGATGTAATAGGAAGCCCTTGCAGAAAGAATGAACTAAGTACCTTGTAAATATAGCAGGTACCTCTAGGCATAATTAACTTAGCTACTCTAACATTGACCATATAATCATTAGTATTGTAAAATCTGCAGTATAGATTTTAAGTCGCTGCTCATTGTTTTGTTAATGTTTATATGCAATGACTAAATACCAGTTTGTGTATGTGTGTACTTGACAAGCCATTCAGAGTGCCATATGTTAACTTCATTAAATTTAGCTCGAAAGTCATATTAGATTAGATACGACACATAGCTTGGCAGTTACTGGTCAAGTGTTATCACAGCATATATATGACAGGTAACATCTGTTTTACAGACATTATTACCAACCAGTTTTTTTTTTTGTAGAATAAAAATTTTATCATATCTGTTCCCTATCCACTTAAACTTTTAGGCCAAATTTAATTTTTTAATCCTGATCATGCAAATACCAAAATACTAAAACAATCTGTAATTAATAGGCAGAACCAGTCTGTTTTTCAATGCAGAGATGTGTGAACTGTCTCCTTTAATCACTCTTTACCATTAAAAAAGTTGGAGTATTTTTTTCTGCACCCACAGGGAATGTGCACCCACTTCTTTTAGTACTTTCGGTATTTGCCAGTTTTACTTAGCCATGTTTTTTTTTTGTGCTTGTGCCCATTTGCAGCCCATAATTCAGGAAAATATTAACTACCAAAATGGACATATTGTGTATCAGGAGAATGGCTGATTTTTGTTCTTTTGCTGGACCTTATAATAAGCACTCCCCATTAAAAAGCATGTTTTGGCTGCGTGATGACATTACATTAATGTTTAATGCACTGTTTACATGCATCACATACATTTTTAATAAGGTTTTTGTATTGCATCGTTAGTGTTTATTTCTACAGCACTTAAGGTACAGGAACATTCAAGAGCATGTCAAATGTAATGTTTAAAGATTTTATAAACTTACTAAGTCATTTTAGGTCAGAATTATTTTTTTTGTGATTTTTGGACAGTATATGGCAGCGATCACAGTGGTGGAAGCTTATTTATTTTCTCCTCACTTTAGTATCTATTTATCTGTCTGTCTATCTTTCTGGATCACAATAGCTATTTTTTGGTCACAGCAAAAATATATCTTTCTCTCTTTCTTGCTCTACTGCAAGTACATTATATCATCTATAAACTCATACAAATGTTACATACACGATTTTCACAAAATGGGGCCTCTGAGCAAGGCCCATAACTCTCAACTGCTTAATAAATAAATAAGGGCATTTTCCAAATGTTATAAATATACATGTAAGATCATTGTTGGATTTTTGGTGTTTTGTTTTGTACCTGAACTGTTCTTTCTTCCTTTTAAAGGTCAAAAGTTGCAGAGATTTTATTATTAGTAACGAGTAATAATGCTATATCACCCCTTTTTTTCTCTACTTCTTTTTCTCTCTTCCTCTCTTTGTTCTGCACAGGCACCCACTGTTCCCACTGTTGGCTTTGCTGTTTGAGAAGTGTGAACAGGCCACACAGGGCTCGGAGTGCATCACCTCAGCCAGCTTCGATGTGGATATCGAGAACTTTGTGCACCAGCAGGAGCAGGAGCGCAAACCGTTTTTCAGCGAGGACCCCGAACTCGACAACCTGGTATCATATATTAATTTATATTTATGATGTTGCACCATCACTAAACCTTTCTGTATCATAAGCTAAATTTTTATTACAGCTACAGCACCCCCTGCTGGTAGAGGCAATCCTGGTTATGACCGAATTCTCACCATGCATTTTATTTCAATATTTCTCTGAAGCCCTAATTCTTATTCTTTCTAGCCACCACCTCCTCTTTCCACTGCCTGACAGCTAGCAGTAATTAGAAATTAGGCAAATGAGAAAGTGGGGAAAAGGTCAATGTTCGTCATTACCAGGGCTCTCGGCCGACTAGCGAGGCTCAGTCAATTAACTCTGCATCTGTGTGCTTTACGACGGGCTGGTGGCACTGGGCCCTCTACCTCGCCACGCTTACACCGGGCCAGAAGATGGCATGGCGTCCTAACGGAATGAGCTGCAGTAATTGACAGATTTATCTCTTCCTGTGGAAAGCGCTTTTTAGCCCATTTGGGTGTCCTTGAGTGGTGACTTTGAAGGCACACGATCTGTGGGAACAGGGAGTTAGGAATGCTCGTTTAGTCACATCCAAGTGAAATAAATGATAGTCTCAACAGAATTCACACAGTGCAGACTGTGTGTACTAGAGCAAAGCCGACAATGCCATGTGCGGTGAATTTTATTGTGTAATCAGTTTTTCCATCTGAATTTTTTGTTTGACATTTTCTTGCAGAAAAGACAGATATTGATGTTGAAATAACAAAATAACAAGGCAACTTTTTTTAGCTTATTAGAATTTTAGCTTTCAAAATAACATGTAAATGTGAAGAATTTGACTTTCGGTTATTAATTAGAAAGTTGGGCGTTCAAGCATCAGCACTGTAAAGCTCCCACTGTCGTCTACTCCAGGGACGCTGTGTCATGGCTTACTCTGTGCTTTGACCCCAACTGTGATTTCAGTGGGTTGTAAGATGTAAGTGACAAAAAAAACTTTCTCTTGATGAACCATGATTGTTTGTTTTAGATGGTGAAGGCGATCCAGGTGTTACGGATCCACTTGCTGGAGCTCGAGAAGGTGAACGAGCTCTGTAAAGATTTCTGCAACCGTTACATCACTTGCCTCAAGACTAAGATGCACAGTGACAATCTGCTACGCAACGACCTGGGTGGCCCATATTCACCATCACATACCAGCCTGCAGCAGGTAACACACCAACATTTTCAAAAAGTTATTTAACATGCACTACTAATAAGTCATTTTATTGAGTCTTAAAGAATCTTCTTCCCATTTATGCCGTCCCCTCATCATCTCTCCTGTCACTTCCTCTATGCCTTTTCTGCCTTTGTCTCTATTGTTCTTGTATAGGATATGATGCAGACTTCCTCTTCCTCACTCTCATCTGTGTCAAGCTCAGTTAACTCATCAGGCATTGCTGCTTGCTCCCTGCCTCAGAGCAATGTCAACATGTCCAGCATCAATTCGCAGGTGGTGGCAGGTGAGAGAGCACATAGAAAGACTGTTATAGAGAAAGATGAGAAAAAAAAAGATTTTGATATAAAAAAAAATATACAGTCTGGAATTTTAATGGTAGGTTTATTCCAGTGGTGGGCGGTGCATTTGGTACTAGGGCCTTCAGTGGGGACTTAACTGAGTGATACACCACTTAATACCACCAACGACTATCATGTCGCGATTAAAGAAAACACTAATACTATACACAAACTCATTACAACGCAGCGTGTCATTACAGAGTGAAAGACTTTCACGTATTGGAGGTGACATTATTTTTATTAAAGCAAGAATCAGATATAATTCAGAATCAATATTTAACCAATAACATGACAAAAAACACTGGAGACATAAATAAAATATATAATAAATTTCGAGGCTGTAAGCCAGCATTTCCGCTCGTCAGCATTCTTTTCCAGGCTTAAACAAGCTAGTTATATTCAGGGTTAGCCGATATCCCCTCACGATCTCCTCACAGATTTTTAAGTATGTCTGAGACCAAGTTAATTTCCTCCACTGTCAGCCATTGTGAGCGTAAAAATTTTAATTCAACTGAACAGACAAATTTTGGTAGTCGAACTTGGCTGTAACGGTTTAACTCTGATGAACCAATAAAACAAAAAATCTAACATGCACATAATGGAAGCAGTGCAGCCAAGAGAACTGTTGGGAATAAATTAATACAATTTTAATGGAACAAATATTAGAATTTATGTTTGTAAATGTAGGTCAGCTTCTGACTGTTTAGGCCTGCTGAGAAGGCTTTGCTGGCCCTGACTGCACACCACTGGTTTATTCCAACAGTGAGAGACAGAATAACAACAAAAAAATCCAGAAAAAGGTTAAAAACTGATTTGCATTGTAATGAGTACAATAAGTATTTGATCCCCTTGCAACCATCAACATTTTTGGCTCCTAGGTGTCTTTAATAAATGTAACAAGCCCAGAATAGGAGCACTCTCTTAAAGTGACTCTTTTAAAGTAAGTGCTCCTAATCTCAGATCATTAACTGAAATTCAGACAAAAGAGTTGTCCAAGGGGGCAGGGACAAGATTAGACCTACACAAGTCTGGAATGGGCTACAAGATTATCGGCAAGCAGTTTGATAAGAAGGTGACAACAATCAATTATTCACAAATAAAAGAAACAGAAAATAACGGTCAGTCTCCCTCAGTCTGGGGCTCCATGCAAGATGTCACCTCGTGAAGTTACAATGCTCATGAGAACAGTTAAAGAATCAGCCCAAAACTGCATGGAGAAATCTTATCAATGATCTCAATTGGTAACACGCTACGCCGAGAAAGATTGAAATCCTGCATAACCCGCAAGGTCCCAACAAGCACATGTACAGGCCTGTCTGAAGTCTGCCAATAAACATCTGACTGATTCAGAAGAATCCTTGTGTTGCGCTCAGATGAGACCAGATTCGAGCTCTTTGGCATCACCCCAACTTGCTGTGTTGCAGAGGAAAAATGCTTCCTATGACCTCAAGAACACCAACCCACTGTCAAACATGGAGTTGGAAACATTATGCTTATAGAGTGTTTTACTGCTAAGGGGACATGACAACTTCACCTCATCAAAGGGACGATAAATGGTTCCATGTACTGTTAAATTTTGGGTGAGAACTTCCTTCCCTCAGCCATTGCATTGGAAATGGGTCGTGGATGAGTGTTTCATCATGACAATAACTCAAAACACATGGCCAGAGCAAATGAGTAAAAGTGAAACAAAATCTGGAATTAGATGTTTAAAAACTCAAGTATGTGATGGCCAGTTGTCTCAATAATTTTGTCCATGTAGTGTAGCTCTGATAATAAAAAATAATTTTTTTTTTTTACAGTATGTACTACATTAACTTCTTTTCTCCTGCTATAAACACAAATCAGAATATATAAGCACCGGCTGAATTACACAAGTTAATACAACATTTAACCTAACAATCTACTGTTCTGCTTTGTGACTTTGTTACTTCAGTTCAATGCCATTCGTAAAGAAGCCTAAATTTACAGTTACATTTACAACATTTGGAAGACGCGTTTATTCAAAGTGACTTACATTTAATTGAAAAATTGGGGGTTAAGGGCTTTGCTCTGGGGCCCACAGTGGTGGTTTGGTGGTGTTGGGAATCAAACCATGGTTTTTCTGGTATCAGTCCACTGAGCCACCATTTCCCACATACTCGGCAGCTTCACACGAATCTTGATCTAAACTTAGACCCTCAAAAGCATCAAGTAAACATTAGGGATAAAACTATAAAGGTGCACATCTTAAGGGCAATAACGTCACAAGCGTAAAGATCTAACTAGAGGATTAGGATGAATCCGACAGAATTAGTAAGTAAATAAGGGATCTGTCCTTTTGATATTTATTCATTCTTTTATTATTTTTTACAAGCTAAATCTTCTTGATAGCTACCTGCCTAAAGACTTGAATGGATGTTATAATTTCAAAATTATACCTTGACTCTTTTTGGCGCCTTGAGGAGACATTAATTTTGTTTGACATTAACAAAAATTACATGATTTGAGCTTATTTCAGTCTGTTTTACTGTGTGTGTGTGTGTGTGTTAATACTTTCTGCAGGTGGGGCCCTGTATCAGCCGGTTGCTATGGTGACTTCTCAAGGGCAGGTGTTAACTCAGACTCTACAGCAGGGAACCATCCAGCTCCAGAACACACAGGTGAGAGAAGAGTACACACACACACACCAAACAAGTCGCTTGATAAAATAGCTAGCTATAATACAAGGTATAATAAGTAAAATCACTAGTTACAGCAAACTAAGGGAAGCATGATGTGTTATTTTTATTTTATCGTGCTGCTACAATTCTGTTCTTTTTGCGACTAGCTATTGTTTAACAATAATTGTGTGGTGTCGAAATCTTAAATTCCACTACATATGACTTCCTAATTCAGTATTGGATATTCTACAACAGTTGGTTTTGGAGCAGATGGCTGTTTTTGTGTGCGAGAGATTTTTGTGTGTAAAGTGAGAGAGGCTTTCTCAGACAGTCGGAGCTGGGCGAGTACACAGGTCACACAGTCTCCTCCACACACATATGCTGGGTAAAAAAAATTTCAACCCGTAACCATGTCGCCAACACGCTCTCAGTAATGACAGCCCTGCGTGGAGCCTTCAATTAATTCACCCTGCTTCCTGGAGCACTCACTCCTGGAGCTGAGGCGGGTGTGTATGCGTGTATGTGGGGGAGGAATAAAGTCAAATGACATCCAGCTGCAAATCTAATGTGAAGATAATTTTTTTTTTTTGCTTGATTATTATTTATTTATTTAATAATCAGCCGGGGGCTTTAGCTTTTTATAACTTTCGAATGCGGCATTGGCATAAAATTAATCAGTCTTCACGTTTAAAGTGGAAATGCCCTCTCCCCAAACTCCTTATTCATTTCTATTTGCGTATTTATCAGAATGCATGGCTGGGCTTGGCTATGCATCTGACCCTGCTCTGAAATGTTAATACTGCACACAGGCTGAGGACAATATCTAGGGCAAAAATTGCATAATAATATTTTAACTCATTTGAATCCCGTGGCCTTTGTAGTTAAATAGGGTGATTGCGAAACCTTTAAATACCCGCACACACACACACACACACACACAAGTAAACAAACACACACGTGCTATTTCTTACTGCCTGTTTATCACCTGTAGTCGGCTGTGTTGTGTCCCATGGCAGTGATGTAGACTTGATGTTTGATTTAAAAGAGATTTGTCGTTCCACTCTTTATAATGAAAGGCCTCTATAAATGCTTGCTCTTTCCATGCCTTTAATTTTAGGTATTATTACTTCGATTGCGTTGCTATGGTGACTGAGGGCATTTCTGCCCCTTCCAAAGAAACTGCAACTGGCGACTCTTTGTTTCCGTGGCAACAACTATCCCTCCCTTCTTCTCTCTCCCTCTCTGTCTCACCCCCCCACCATTCAAATACCTCTCTCTCTCGCTCTCTCTCTCTCTCTTTCTACCTCTTTGTCTTTCTCTCACTGTTTGTCTCTTTCTTCCTCTTGCTTGCTCTTTTGTGCCCCTCCCATTTTACTTTTCTCCTACTTCTTTAACCTTATTTTTGTCTTTAACTCATTCCTTCTCGGTCTATGTGAAATCTCAGGTGAACCTGGACCTCGCCTCACTCTTGGACAGTGATGATAAAAAGTCAAAGAACAAGAGGGGTGTCCTTCCCAAACATGCCACAAATATCATGCGTTCCTGGCTCTTCCAACATCTTATGGTGCGTTAGGAAAACATGTCTTCTTTCATTTTCCTTTTTTTATATATAAAGCGCATATGCAGATTTTAAAGTATAAACAACTTTACAGAAACCAGGTTTTGTTTAAAAAAAACACAAAAATGTGCTATAATTAATATTTATTAATATTTGTTGTTTTTTTAGCATCCTTATCCTACAGAAGATGAAAAAAGACAGATTGCTGCACAAACCAACCTCACTTTATTACAAGTAAACAACTGGTAAGATTTAAAGTTTAACTCAACTCTATTATCATCACCTGCTTCCTTAAAGCATTTTATTTTGCTTTGTTGTAGGCGCTTAGAGCCTTCCACAGAAATGTAAAGCAACATGGCACCATCTAGTGTTCACATGTCGTTGTCAATAACCAAACGATCACAAAATTATTCTTTCTCGTTTCTGTCTTTTTTGAAGGTTTATCAATGCACGCAGACGTATTCTACAGCCCATGCTGGATGCCAGTAACCCCGATCCTGCCCCTAAAACCAAGAAGATGAAGTCACAGCACAGACCAACCCAGCGTTTCTGGCCGGACTCCATCGTAGCTGGTGTGCTGCAGACGCATGGCCCTCATTCTGCTAACAATTCAGACAGTTAGTGCTTCTAACACTGTACTTTTAATGCAGCCAAAGCACAGAGCTCCTTTTAGTACATTCTTTATTATTTATTTATACAAAACAGATTTACATACTGCAGAAATAAATCGTATATTTGTTAACTGAATTCAATTTAGTAACACAATGAAAGAAATTTCAATTCTGTGTGTTTAAACTAAAATATATCAATAAAAATGAGATAAATAAAATAAAATACAGTAACAATATCATCAATAAAATTTAAAGGCACTTGCTGTACAGGTGGTAGAGGGATATAGACATGCACTACTATGTCAAAAAGTTTGTGGACCAGCAGACTTCACATAAGTAGGCCTTCCCAAACTATTGCTACAAATCGGGGAACACACAGTCGAATCTAGGATGTAGTCTAAAATGTCAATGTTGGTTATAGCATTGCATAATTCCTTTACTGGAACTAAGAGACAGACCAGTTCCAGCATGACACTGCCCCTGTGCTTTAGGAAGACATGATGTGTTATGGTAAGTGTAGAAAAAGCCAACCCACTGAACACGTTTGGGACAAGTTTAAATACCTTTTACACCTCAGACCTCCTCACCTAACAGTAAGTCAAGCCAAGGCACACTTTTACCTATAGAGATTGTGTCAAAGTAGCTTTACAGAATCAAAAAGTAGAAAAGAGTGTCAATACAAAGACTCACTAAGAGTCCCCAACTAGGCAAGCCAGAGGCGACAGCAGCAGGGGACCAAAACTCCAATTGGTGACAAAATGAAAAAAAAACTTTGGGAGAAACCAGGCTCAGTCGGAGGGGCAAGTTCTCCTCTGATCAGATGAATCAGCAGGTTGTCCCATGCTGCAGCAAAATTAGAGATCTGCTTTCCGTGGCCGGTATAGCTGTATAGGAGAGAAGGTCTCTACTGTGTTATTGGAAGTGTTCCCAGTTCAGGTCAACAATAAAACGTGTGTCAGGGATTTTTAAACTGCGTGTGTCTGCCTCCCGAACAGTGTTAGATAAATTATTCCACAGTTTGGGCGTTAGATATAAAAAGGATCTGCCGCCCACAGTTGATTTTGATATTCTAGGTATTATCAAATTGCCAGAGTTTTGAGATTGCAGCGGGCATGAAGGACTAAAATATGATAAGAGCTGACTTGAGTACTGAGATGCTAAACCATTCAAAGACTATAAGTATTTGGCAAGATTTTAAAATCAATACAATGTTTAATAGGGAGCCAGTTGAAAGAACGGGTCTAATATGATTATACTACTATATTCCTGGTTCTAGTCAGAAATCTAGCAACTGCATTTTAGACCAGCTGGAGTTTGTTTATCTGGTGTTCAGAACCACCACACAATAAAGCGTTACAATAATCTAACCTTGAAGCCATGAACCCATGCATTAACATGATTAACATTACCGTTCAATCTTACATTACATACAAGTCTAGAAAAGCCCAGGCATTACTCTGGTTGAGGAGCTGATTAGCCTGCATGAAGAAGTTTAATACCAGTGATATCATAAGAAATGGTATGAATGCCACCCTTGCTCATTAGCTATAGCATAAAACGTCTAACCTTTCAACAATATTGAGTCATAAAATTGGTATTCATAGGTGGCATGTTGATGCATTACTGCCTGACATCTTCATTTATAACTCTAACCTTGAATTACTGCCTGCGAAGAGTTTAACATGTGGTCACTATGTCATTATATGTTTCTGCTCAGTTTCTTCACACTTTTAAAAAATATGCCTTTAGGTGGTTCGGCTATAATCAATTGTCCACAGACTGGGTGTTTTCATGGTTCCCTGCAACTTACTAACATCCCTATGCAGTGTATTTTCCTGCCTCACACCCAATATTCCTGGAATAGAATCCAGAGCCAGACAAAACGCAGGATTATTCAGCATGAATGAACGAATAAATGAAGGGATAAATGAATTTTTTTTTTTTAAATGTAATTCTGAGGGCATATTAGTCTAAAATACAAAATAATAAATACATTTTCTTATGAATGAATAAATCTCAACATTATTAAAATTTCATAGTTTTATATTTATAATGTTGTAGAGTTTTATAAATACTCTAATCAAGATACTATCACTTTTTAGAGTCAATTTTAGTCATTTGCCATGCAAGTTTATAAAGGGTTGTGTGTGTGTGAGCAGTTTAAATATCTGTGTGTGACAAAGGCAGTTTTATAGGCGTGCGCCGTGCGCTGATCCGTATCTGTGTGTGTGCTAGGTTCCATGGGTATAGACAGCCTGCAGCCTCTCTCCTCTGACTCGGCTACTCTGGCCATGCAGCAGGCCATGTTGGCAGGAGCCGAAGACTCCATGGAAGGCACAGACGATGAAGAAGAGGAAGAAGAGGATGAGGAAGGAATGGAAGACGAGGAAGAGGACGAAGAGGATGAAAGGCATCTGTCTGTCAGGAGAGATCTGCACCTTGATCACAGTGAAGGACTGGAGTAGAGACAGAGGCAGGAAATGACATCACTGACTTGACATATTTTGAACTATGGCCCAGACAATTCCACTGGACACTTAAGTGCTTGGGAACTGAATTAAAGAAGGGAGGTTTGCAAAAAAAAGAGAGAGTGAATTAATTACAATAATTACTGTATTTATTTGTACAATTTAGGGAAATAAATAAATGCACACACATTGACCATACATTTAAATGTTATATACTGGGAGAATAAATAGAAGCTTTAGTTATATTAACAAAATTTCCTGTGTAATGTTAATGTTCATGAAGTCATACTTTAATTTGTCCCACACATTTGTTTTCCAGTGAAACTCACAGCATGATTTTTTTTTTTTTTTTTACATATAATTAAACAGGGATAGTTATCATTCATTTTACCAGGTGCTTTCTGGGCATGAGCTTTCAAGTTGTAATTCTTGCTAGCATCAGTATTTATAAAAAAAAAAAAAAAAAAAAATTGTAAAGACTTGAGAGCACAAAGTACCCACCTTAGACGCCGACCCGTTTGCGCAGATGCTCGATATTTATGTTTTTAGGATTTCAAATCAACATTGTTGCACTTGGGAGGATTCTCATTTGCCTGGATGATTCAATTCTGAATGGCACTGAAGGCCAACTGTCTGGAACTTGCAGCCGACAAACTTTTCTTCTCATGACAAAGAAAATATGGAGGGAGACAACATGGCACATTAAGCATTTCATTTATGGGGAAAATAAACCAGTGGGTCCTTTCAGCCCCTTAGACTTCCTTTCGATGTTTACTGAAGAAATACTGCAAGGAGAGAGGCAATTTTTGCAGAGCATTTCAGCTGCTGGAACCCCTCTATGTATTTTTCGGTGAAAGAAACTGTGAAGATATTTCTGAGCGGTTTGGGTTAAATCAGTTTCCAGAATGAAGCAGCTGTTTCTGATGTGATATTTAGAGATGAGCAAAGCTGTTATTGAACGTTATTGGAGTTGGTCTTGTGAAGTATGTTTCTTATTATCCTTTTTTCTTGGTTGTTTTTAAATGGTTCTTCCAGAGAAAGTAATGTTAGGAGAAACTTTTATTTTGTTTGTACACATTGTTGTCATGATCCATTGTGTTTTAATAAACCATTTTTGATAATAAAAAGGGATAATTTTAGTGGCTGTGAGTTAGCATCGCCTTTTTGTGTACTCTTTCTCTTATTCTGCTAACTGTTTATTGATTTCTGGATCCGGGATAATAAGAAATTTACAAAATTAAATCCTTTACTTATGAGAAATTTTAAAAGCGAAGCTGTGAAAATAGAACATGATTATAGGAATTTTATGCTATAGGGAAATCGTGCAACTTTGCATTAAATTGTAGGTTGTTGTCATAGCTGTGAAATAACATAGGTGGTAAATCTAACATGTAACAGGACATGAATAAACATGTCATTAATATCTAAAGCCACTCAGACTTTAAATATGAATAAATTAACAGAACAGATTGACAAATATATGCTATAATGGACCTTTTCCAAAAGCTGGAGGCTTTATTCTGTATACACATTGATATGCTAAAGATGCATAAGATGCAACGCAACCAATCAGAGGAAAAGGTTTATTTTCATTAAAAAATTAAAACACAGATCAACTGTAGTTTCTCGTTTTTATTACATTTAAACTCATAAAACGTTAAATGTTTCATTTGTTTTATTTTATTTTTCATATATATATTTAATGAATTCTAAACCGTGTAGGTGGACACGAATTTATCGCTCATTATTACTGTAATCTGAGTATTACTGCATAATCATACATGTACTCTTGTTATACACCAATCATGTTATTTCATACAACCCGAATTCCGGAGAGGTTGGGACTGATTAAAAATGTGATTAAATTGAAAACTAAAAGACTTAGATAACATAACATAAATGTTTAAACCAAGAAATTGTACAATTTTATTCAGTAAACGAGCTCATTTTATTTTATTGATGCCTGCTACAGGTCTTAAAATAGTTGGGACGGGGCATGTTCACCATGGTGTGGCATCTTTTTTTTTCAAAACAGTTTGAAGACATCTTGACATCAGGGTTATGAGTTTCTGGAGTTTTGGTGTTGGAATTTGGTTCCATTGGATACAGATTTTCATCTGCTAAAGAGTTTGTGATAGTCTTTGACATATTTTTTGTTTAATGTTGCGCCAAATGTTCTCTATAGGCAGGCAGGTAAATTCAGCATCCGGACTCTACTACACTTCTACTACGAATCCACGCTGTTGTAATAAGGGCAGTATGTGGTTTTGCATTGTTCTTCTGGAACACACAAGACCTTTCCTGAAATAGACATCATCTGGAGGGGAGCATATGTTGCTCCGAAACCTTTATATACTTTTTAGCATTTATAGTGCCTTCCAAAACATGCAAGCTACCCATACCATATGCACTTATGCACCCCATACTATCGAAGGACGCGGCGTCCGCTGTCACACAGTCAATTTGGCCCACAGAACACGTTGGCGCTTATGGATCATGTTCACATATGGCTTCCTTTTTGCATGATGGAGCTTCGGTTGGCATCTGCAGATGGCACGGTGGATTGTGTTTACCGACAGTGGTTTCTGGAAGTTTTCCTGGACACATTTAGTAATGTTAATCACAGAATCATGCTGATGAGTGATGCAGTGTCGTCTGAGGGCCTGAAAACCACGGGCATCCAACAAAGGTCTTCGTTCTTGTCTCTTACACACAGAGATTTGTCCAGTTTCTCTGAATCTTTTGATGATTTTATGCACTGTAAATGATGAGATTTGCAAAGCCTTTGTGATTTGACATTGCAGAATACTTTTAAAAACAACGTTCCTCAATCTTTTAACACACTCTTTCACATATCCACCTTTGCCCATATTTTTTCTGAGAGACTCTGGCTTTCTAACACATCACTTTTATACCTAATCATGTTACAGACCTGATGCCAATTACCTATTACCTATTATTAGTTGCTAAATATTTTTCCAGCATTAATTTTTCAGCCATTTTTGCCACTGTGCCAACTTTTCTGAGACCTGTAGCAGGCATTACATTTAAAATGGGCTCTTTTAATGTATAAAAGTGTAAAATTTCTATGTTTAAACATTTATGTTATCTATGTTCTAAATAAAATAGTGCCAAATCTTATTTGAAAATCTTTGTTTTTATTTTATTTAAATTAAAAATGTCAATTCAGGTTGTCTTTTAAACTATTTTTTATATCACTATAGTAACGGTTCTTGGTCATGTGACAATGTTGTGATTTTAGGATAATAAGGCAGATCAAAACTGAAGCAATTCTGAACCGTTTAATTTATTACATAAAGTTTTAAATATATATTTGTATTATTATCTTTTTGAACAATAATTTCTGAAATAAGCATTTAAAATAGAAAGATACTGTATTGTAATGTAATACATCACTTTTAATTTAGGAAACAAAAAGGTTTATAACCTAATAAATCAGATACAGGTGACATGTTTGTCTTAGTGCAACAGACTATAATCCAGATTTAGGTGCAGTCAGTTTGTGGACTCATATTTATTACATGCTCATTTTTTTAACTCCTCTAATTTCTACATAAAATCATCTAGGAAACATTTCACTTCATTTTTATATATATGAAAAATAGCTTTTTAATTCCTTTTTTTTAAAAATTAATAGCTAATTTAATTAATGTTACAGGGAGTAAATAAACACATGCTGAAAATGTTATAGGCACAGCATGTTGACTTAAGAGTTGGGTGGTGGCAGGATTTTTTTGCAGAATGATTATAGATGTTATAAATCCGGGTACAGATGTTTCCTAATTTGCCCCTGAACCTCTGCGATCTGGTTTACCTCTGTGCAGATCTGGTTTACATTTCAGGCCATATGGTCTCTATAGTAAGTGTGTAGTTTAAGTGTTTAGTTTATTTGGAGTTTTTCATCACTTCCTGTTTGTGTGTGACATATGATCTCCATAAATTTTGCTTCTGAGTTCGATGTACTTTAGGTCAGAACCTTTTAATAAGAACCATAGTGGGGGAGACTTACCTATACTTAGATGTTTTAATAGATATTAAAAACATGTTTTTTTGTTGTTTTTTTTCTGGTGTGAGTGAATTTAGAACAGATGATAACTGCATTGCTATTACACACAATAAAAGAAATGGAGTTACTCTCTCGTGTATCCTTCTTAAACACTTGAACATGTACAGATACAACATTAAATCCACTGACAGATGAAAAAAATAATATTCTCACAAAGCCAGTGGGATGCTCTGGTGCAAGGTTCTGCCAGGAAACTCTTGGTTCTGGCATTTATTTAGATTTGAATTACTTTGACATACAGTGTACCACCTTAACTATGTTGCAGACGAAGTACACTGGTAGCATTGACCTCTTTTAGCAGTGTCACACTGCCAAATCGTTCAGAAATGGCAGGAGGAACATAAGTCAAACACCTGTGGGATGTGCTAAACAAACTAATCTGATCTATAGTGGCTCCACACTGTAACATACATTGCAGAAAGCATCTACTAGCCATGATGCTGCTAAACAAATGGTTATGAGTTTAAATACCAGTCATGTGAGGCCTGTTCCATCTTTATATATTATTAGGCCTCACATTGTGATAGCGCCACTGAGAAAAAGACAGGAGGCAGAGTTAGAAGTAGCAGAGCTAAAGATGTTAAGGTTTTTTGACAAGGTTGGACAGGATTAGGAACGAGCACATGAGAGGAACGACTCATGTTAGAGGTTTCGAGGACAAAGTCAGAGAGGACATATTGAATTAGGGTGGACATGTGCAGAGGAGGTATAGTGAAAATATTAGTAGGAGGATGTTGGAAATAGAGATTCCAGGCAGAGGGCAAAGAGGAGGTATATGAATGTGAAAAATGTGATTAGATTAGATTAGATTAGATTCAACTTTATCATTGCACAACGAAATACAGTTAGTATCTAACCAGAAGTAGCAGTGTAGTGTAAACATATGTACAGATATATGAATTTCAGATAAACAAAAAAGCTATATATAAATTTACAGAAAATAAATATATACACAGTCAAGCCCGAAATTATTCATACCCCTGGCAAATTCTGACTTAAAGTTACTTTTATTCAACAAGCAAGTTTTTTTTTTTTTTGACCGGAAATGACACAGGCTTCTCCCAAAAGATAATAAGACGATGTACAAGAGGCATCATTGTGGAAAAAAATATTTCTCAGCTTTTATTTACATTTGAACAAAAAATGGCATGTGCAGAATTATTCATATCCTTCTCAATCATCAATAGAAAAGACTTTATTGGCTATTACAGCAATCAAACACTTCCTATAATTGCTGACCAGCTTTTTGCATGTCTTCACTGGTATTTTTGCCCAATCATCTTCAGCGATGAGCTCCAACTCTTTTAGGTTGTAGGGTCTCCTTGCCATCACCCTGATCTTTAGCTCCCTCCACAGATTCTCAATTGGATTTAAGTCAGGACTCTGGCTGGGACACTGCAAAACGTTAATGTTTTTGTCTGCTAACCATTTCTTCACCACTTTTGCTGTGTGTTTTGGGTCGTTGTCGTGCTGAAATGTCCACTCGTGCCCAAGGCCAAGTTTCTCTTTGACAAACAAAGTAAGCAAAAGATGGGTAGTGTGCAGAGAATATATTTGTAAATGTACAGAATAAGTGTAAATCTAAAGAAGTGGGTGTAAGTAAAAAGGTTGCAGAGGATAGAGCTAGATAGAGGCAGATGACTCAATGTGGTGACCCCTTAGGGGGGCCGCCGAAAAAGAATAAAGAGATATGATGTTGGACACGGCACTTTATTATTTAGTTATTATAGTATTTAAACATGCTTTATGAATCAAATTTGACTTGAGTTGATTTTGTCCTAGAATTTTTTTTTTTGCAAGAAAAAAATAAGACAAGCCACAAATGTAGTCAAAATAAACCCTAATGAAACTAAAATTATTAAATCACAATTATAGATATCACATCATTATTTTCAATTTATTTTCATCAAATTTTCAAATGTAGTTGGTGTTTATTTAATATTCAATAGGCAGCATTGTCAGTATTGATTGTTTTTTTTTTATATTTTAAATCACAGCGTGATTTAGTGCACTCATTCTAATACCCTATTGTATCATTATAGCAACTCTTCACAGGACAAATTTAATTATTTAATACTTTAAAACACGTTGTAAATTTTCAAAGTATTTGGGAAACGTCTAATAACTGTGTGAAGCCTATTGCTGGGTAACACTAATTATAAAAAGATATAAACTGTAAGGCTCATTGCTTTGTATTAGGAGTAAAAAAAGGAAAATAACAAATAGCTATAAAGTGAGCGTGTCTGGCACACACACATGGGCGAGGAGAAACCAGGTTTGTTATGTTTTCACACAAATGTTTAGGTGGCATGGAACTCTTTTATACTTAAAACACATACAAAGTCCCAAGTGCAGCACTGAAATAACTGTCTTTGTGGCGGTTATCCAGATCTTCCATGCCTCTGCAGTGAAGCGGTAGGTCTACTTGGGGCGGCAGTGCATAAATAGCGAGGACAATGACAGAGGCAGGAAAAGCCACAGAACTGGCCAGGTTTGAAGTGGATGGAAGCCATCGGCTTGATGAGAATGTTAGGGATCTGTTGGCCTGCTGCCTCCACCCTATTTAATTCTCTCTTTCGTTCTTTCTCTCTCTCTCTCTCTCTCTCTCTCTCTCTCCCTCTAATTGCTCTCACATCCTGTCTTTCTCTGCTACTCCATCAAGCTTCAGAGAATTCTCTAACCCCTTTAATTACCCTTTTACTCTGTCCCATTTAGCCTCCCATTTTGTCCAGGCCCTCCTCCACTATTTAAATTCTTTGCCAGGATCTTCGGCCCCCTCAGCCTCAGGACCAGGTCACCTCTGCATGCCACATGTAAGATTCACTGTAGCAGGAGAACTAAAGGTACACTATTTAAATCACTTTTATTCAGAATGCAGTGTAGATTAGGGAACCCAGGTAATTAATGTTAACATGGTAGGTACAGGTTTCCAAGGGAAATTTATTTAATTAAATTTGCAAATGAATAACTGAATTTACATAGTCAAAACTGCCAACAAACAAAAGCGGTTAGCATTGTGTTATCTGCTCAACAGTTGCGGACATGTCAATTGCTAAGACAGCAGCACAGGCTGTGCTGTCTGACGCCCTGCTTCAGAACAGCAACGTAGACAACCGCGTCCGTCACCTGGAGCTGGAGCTGCCCTTAGACAAATTTATTAAATTTGTTTCTGTGGGACTTCCTTTAATGCTGGTGTCTTTGGCATTTGCTCGAGAGATTTCAGTTGGTAAGTTTTTTTTTTTGGTTTACTTTCAAAAATGTATAATTTGTTCAAGAAATGCATTTTTATTCCTAATCCTTAAACCTTCTAAACATGCAGTAAAATGTCTGAGCGTTACAAGAAAAGTTACATGAGTAAATTATTACATTCAGTAAAGAATATTAAAATCTTTATGTTCAGTATTCTTTGTTTGCAATTGTTGTACACTTCTGTGTCATGCCTACGGGGCATGGGACAGGCTCTGCCTCCCCTACAACCCCTGAACAGGATAAAACTTAAATTAGAATGTACAAATTGGTCGAGATAAAATAAAAGAAATAGAAACACAAGTACCTGAGTGAGAAAGAGCGCTCTTTAATGTGGTCAGCAATATGTTACGGGTAATTTAACTACTGAAAATAAATCTTGGTATTGAAAAAGGACAAATCTGATGTATATTTGACTAACGAGGCTTAAGCTAGCTTTAAATTCCATTAAATGATGTTGATGCAAAGTTAATTAAACATCAACTTTGATTTATAATCTGTATTAAAATTGCTTTGACAAAATGTAAAATATAAACCAAGATGATTTAATAACTTTTTGATCGATGGTAATATTTTATAGAACTTCTCCTCTGACAGGCTTGTGGTGGGTTTGAAATAAACAATGTTAAAGCTCCCTAGACGGGCAATTGCTGAAAGAAGCTGTCAGTTGCAGTAGAGGCAGCTGACGTTGCAATCAGTTCCTCTGGAGTTGGTCTGCAATCAGTTCACACAGATGTTAATTGGCACGAGGATGATTAAGAGAGACGTGAAAAGATGACAAGAGTCTGTAATTACAGTCAGCCTGCTCTTTCGCAGTTCTCTATTTCAGTCTAACTAGAGGATGGCTAATTAAAGCAATGGACGTGCAACGAAAGCTAAGTTCTTTAGAGTCATATAAAAATCTTTCCTTGGCCACATGTGATATTTAAAAATGTTTATTAAACATCGAGCCCTTATTTAAAAAAAATTGTTATCATTATTATCCAATCGATTTAATTTTCATTAGGAAATATGTTTGCTACCTTAGCTAAAAGCTTAGGGACTTACTGAGACAAGAAAACCAGAATAAAACTGCTCCATTTTTATTTCCCCTGAAATCTGTACAATGTAATTTTCCATAATCAGGACAGCTGTGGTGAATGTCTTGTACACTGGATGTTGATTGTAAGGTACAGAGGAACAGACTAGTGTTTAAATGTTCTATAAAAAGCATGCCCTGGGCTTTTTTCTCAGTGGTAGGGACGCACCCTTCTTGCCCGTTGGCCTACTCCACCTCAGCAGAAATATTACAGTGTGTTTTTCTTGCTGCTGTGGTTTCCACCAGCTGTGCTTCTGTAAAAACAATCTACAGTAATAGATCAGTCATGTGTCAGACTGCGTTCAAACCAGCCCCTTTCTCACATATTAACTAATGAACAGAGAAACGTACAATAATATCCTGATTATCATTAGGCACTGAAATAAAACAAAAAAAGGAAAAAAAAAATTAATTCTATATTCATAAAGGAGGTGGAATTATTATTTTCTTTGCATATCTCAGCTGAGGATCAGTGTGTAGAATCTGCCAGTCAACTGTATTACAATTTCTCATAGCCAGAAATAGCAGCCTTTATTGGCAAAGAGGAAGTATGATTGACATGTAAAGCAACCAATCACATGTTTATGGCTGTAAAAATTTAGACGCAATGTCCCTATAAAAACCGGACCGGACTTTATTTATAGATTATTGAAGAAAGTTATACAAATGTGCTGTATCCATGTCCCAGCAGACTCCAAAAAGTCCTGCTTGCAAAACATATAGTCAATTAAAATGTAAGTAGACTTTGTTCCATATATTTGTAAATCATCATGAACATGATGGACATTTTGTCAGTAAAAATCTCCAAAAAATTCAAAAAAGCCCCACCAGTCAGAGTATCTTTTTAAAATCCTGAAATAATATTTAGTTTTCTTTTCCATGTGCTTTAGAGGTTCGGTTAGTGGTTTACGCGTGTGTTGTCTGAGGCTAAAACAGAGGTAGAATTTTTGTGCTGGTTGTTAGGATAATATTAATTGTAATTGTGATGATTTTTGCAGGTCCCCAGGTTAGCTGTTTTCCTCCCAGCAACTTTACGGTGAAGCAGTCTGCGTATGTAGACACATATTGCTGGGATTCACTAATGCACCATGAGTTTGATGAAAACGGAAACTCGGAAGAACGTTCGCTGTGGGTTCATAAGGTGTGGTTTGTGTTATATTTACCGCTACCAGGAAAGAACTAGTGCTATAAATGTAGTCATGAACACTAAAATTTCATTTTTTACACAATAAAATTTAATACAATTTAATACAATAAAAACAAAATATTATATTATAACATAATTTACAGTGTAAAGTGAAGTAAAGAGAAGGCTTTTCTGTTCTGTTTCTGTTTGCTCATTTTTGCTCATGTGTATCTCAGATATTCCCCTACTCTCTGCTTCTCATGGCAATGATGATGTACCTTCCAGCACTGATCTGGAAGTTTCTAGCTATGCCAACTCTGGGATCCGATCTGCTCTTTATAATTGATGAGCTGGACAAGTCTTACAACCGCTCAGTACGCTTGGCTCAAAGCATTGTGGATCTTAAGCAGAATACAGACCCATACCAATTTCAAGCAGAGTTGCAAAGGTAAGAGAAGTAAAAAGAAAATAAATTGTGGCAAATTATCCTTTATCTGTCTTCCAGTGTGTCCTGTCACTAAAGATGATTGTATGAAAATCTAGACAATCAAGCTATTAAAAACAGATCTTTTGATACTAATATTTAAGACTTAATTTCCAAATCTGTTTTCAGAGCCAAGCGGAAACGTTACTTTGAATACCCCCTGCTGGAAAGATACATGCAATACAAACACAGCTCTTATTTCCTGGTCAGCATGCTGTTCCTGCGAGGCTTTCTTTTGCTTATCTTTATGTCAGCTTCCTGCCTTTACCTAGTCTACTTCCACCTCTCAGCCTTCCTGCAGGACGAGTTCAGCTGCTTAATGCGTACTGGAATCCTCCAAGACCAGGTCTGGGTTCCCACTCTGGTGCAGTGCAAAATCAGTGGCCTGATGGTGTTCCAGGCCATAAGCGTTGCTAACGGTGCCATCTACATGATGCTCGGTCCTGTGGTCCTGTTCAGTCTGCTGCGCCTTTTCTGCTGGGACACCAGCTTCCTCTCTCTGTATGAGATGCTTCCTGCTCTGGGATTGATCAGTGGTCAGAAGCTAGGCTGCCCGTTAAACGACTTGAACGTGCTTCTTCTTTTCCTACGCACTAACGTGGCACAGCTGCAATCGTACGGCCGACTCAAGGCCTTGTGCTCTCTGGCGCCACCTCGTTTGCACAGGGGTAAGGGCATGCTGACAGAGGAACAAGTTGAGGAAGCTGCTGAAGAAGCTGAGGAGCTGGAGGAGAAGATACAGGAGGCTAGAGAGGAGGGCAGACACAACCTAGTGGACATCATGACCATGCTTGGGGCAGCTAGAGGAAATGTGGTAAACTGCTCTGAGCAGCGCCCTCTGGTGGAGGAGAACATGACAATTGGTACAGTTAGTCTCATCTGTCTACTTAAGACCATCCTGATAGTGAGCATAATTGTGTATATCATATGGGATGTTCAAAAAATATTCAATTGAACCTATAATGGAATAAGTAATTCAAGACTGTAAGGAAAATGGTGCTCTAAGTTTCTTTCCTAGACTTTTAAAAGGTTCAAACACATGATATTGAGCAGTTTGGATATAATGCAGATCACCTGTAAATGTAAATACAGTTGTAAACCATTCACCAAATTTGTCTTATTACGCCAAATGACAAAAACTGTTCTTCTGTATTTTTTTGTTTTATTTATTCTGAAAATTAAATTTTAATTATTTTACTGTCCCAAATTAGTTTTAAAAATGCACAATTAGGACTACAGATTATAAAGCAGACTTTAAAAGAAAGCAGTTCATGGTAGATTTGATTTCCCTAACAGCCCTCTTTGTCTGTTTTCAGAACCTAACCACCAGGGCTACCATGAACTGGAGGAGTCTACATCATGTTGTTTTGGCTAAGTTATCCACTAATGGACTGACCCATCACAGTGAGGGATACATATTGACCAAAGACTAATCACATTCCCTCTAGACTAGAAACCAGATTGATTAATAAAGCCTTGGCAGTTCTACCGGAACAAAATCAGGTTTACTATAGATCAAGGTAGTCTCGCTTAGCCAGACCTTCAGGCAGAAGACAAAAGGTCAGGACTCTATACCAGCTTTTACTAGTCAAAGGACATCTGATTTATATGTATTATCTTGAATTTCAAATTTTGTGTGCTATCTTCTTCAAACCTTCAGCCGATGGTTCACGGGCTAGACTACAATTATATTTTAAAGAAGCCTTTGAAAAGCCTTTATTATAATTAAAGTTTTTGTTATTTTTTATACTTTCTTTTTTTTGTGTGTGACATACTGTAGGCCTTTGTTTTTTTTCAAAGCTGTAAATTTACATGTTATTTGTAACTAATATTTTGTAAATTGATTCTACCTTAAGCAAGACAAAAATTATTTCTGGTTAATGTTATATCTGACCTAAAATAAACGATGTAATATTCCGTCTACAATAGAATACCTCAGCCTTCCTCAACAACTGACAATTTTGTTGGGCTCATTTATTACTTATAATTACAGTTAATTCCAGGCATCTGCCAAGATGTCAAATTCAGACAATTAGTCATGTTATTGAGACACAGACAGCCAGAAACAGCCTGAGGGTGGAATTTTTACCCTGAACACAATCTGATTGCACTCACTGGAGGGAAATAAAACATGTTTTGTTATCCGATGAAAAGACATCACAATTAACCAAACATTAACCAAACTTTGCCTGTTCTTGGTGGAACGACTGAAAGACACTTAAAGGTCTTTTTAAACATAGTTTGTGTGTGGCGCTATTTCTGTAATTAACATCAAAGACAATTTGTAATCAGATTTCTAATTTAGATGTGCAGATAATTTTACCTGATAATTACACAAAGAAAAAAAACATGATTAATAATTAGTCTTGCAAATACAAAATAAGATATTATTATATTATTGTACATGTACATTGTTTGACTGCATTTTTCTTTACTATGTTAAAACTAAGTTCACTTTACATGGCAGTTTTCGAGGGGTTATTAAAAAGTTTCAAGATACACCAACAGATGGCAGCACAACTTGAAAATGAAAAAAATCTTTTAAAAGGAAAAAAATGTCTTCTTTTCATAAAAGTATTACAAAAATAAAAGCTTTAACAAAAAAATATTTAAAAATCATATACCATTTTTAGACACATGAACAAATAATGACATAAAATGTTTTCATTGTGGGAATTTTAGCAATTCTTTAATAATACAGAGTAATATAGTTCTATCTACAAAAAAAATGTTTTTTGCATAATTTCAATGACAATGGAATGAAAAACAAGTAATGAAATAAAAACAAAAACATAAATGTTACACGTAACTAAAACATTCTGTTACGATATTCTTGGTAAAATGGGGGGGGGAGACAGGTTGTAAGAACACTGTCCACATTATTACAAACACCTGTAAACATGCACAGTTATTTAAAGCTAATTGTGTTACAGTAGCGCAGAAAGAAAGATCATGCAGATAAAGGTAAAAAAATTGCTACTGTGGCCTGGATGTTGGTATTTAAAAAAAGTGCCGATCATCTGTATTTTTACACACAACAGTCTGAAGCATTTACACAATAAGCTTAAAACACACGAAAAGCATTAATTGGGAGACTGTTATGTGGTCGGAACATAGTTTATGAGAGAGGTCATCAAAGAATGGTCTAAGGTGGTGTCACAGACATTAATATCAAGTACACATTCAAAATGTAGTGCCTGTGTTACTGTTCTACATCAGCAGATTTAAAATGATACTGTTCAGGTACTCCTACTGTCTTATACACGTGTTGATTTCAGTTTCATGCGCGATGACAGCAATCTACTGAAAAAACAAGGCAACGATCGTTTCGTTTAAATGTTGACTTATATCAATGCCAAGCTAACAATGCTAACAAAGCTGCCAACTTTTTTTAGTAAATTGCTTTCATTGCTTTCATCTTGCATGTGGTCTTGAGGTATTTGGGTTTCTTTATCATTGTAAAAAGCAAGTTCCCCTTCAGAAACTCGAGCTGCATTGCAAAGCTTTAGGAACGCTCTTAATAACCTTACAACCTGAAGCAGGTGTGTAATCTGGTGAATCAAAGAGTGTTATGTCACCAGTGGTGACATTATCAACCAGGAAGTAATGCTATATAAAAACGAGTAGTAGTGAAAAGCTCGGTAAGCTCTTTTCCATCAGCGCGTGTGAATATATGTGTTAGAAAGAGCTTCAGTAAGGTAATAGGTATCAGTAAAAAAAGAGTAATAGGTAAAATCTTACAAATTTTTTAAATTAAAAATCAAGAAAGCTTTAGTGATGCTGACAAGCCTTAAAAAGACAGACAGAAAAGCAGAGCAAAGCTTTAGACAGTGTGTGTAGCCGTGCCCCAGATTTATTTCAGACACAAACACACACTTGCAATTTCAGCTGTCCGGGTAAGGAGCACGCACTGTTAGGGCTTGGGAGCTCTAACTGTAAACACTGTGGGAAGCTTCCCATATGTAAGCTTCACTCCAGTCTGAATCTCTTTCAGGGAGGTCAGTTGAGGAGTCTCCCAGCAGAATATCCCTCAGAATATCCCTCTACTGAGACCAGCTCTGGGACCTTGAACTGGTTGAGGAAGTCCTTTCTGCAGACCCGCCAGCTGTCCTTTCTTGGTGGCTATTTACTAGATGCCCCAGTTACCTCTGCAGCCCTTATAAGCGACATTGTAAAGTCCATCATCAAAAGGCTCCAGGAGGTCAAAATTCTGTTGCGTTTTAGAGGTAAGTCACCAATTCCAGGTCCCTAGGAATGTTGTCCCTCAGGCACTAAGAGCTCAGCGTACCGCGCAGACTAAAAACGAAGCATCACAAGAGGCTGATCCCCTTAGTAGGGGGAGGCATGGCAGCACCTTGCGTGTGTCTCAGAGTGGGTCCCTGCTCACAGTACAAAGCGGGTACAGAATCCAATTTGGGTCGCATCTGGCGCGTTTCACAGGGTGTGTTACACTTGAAGGTGGCCTCCGATCAGGTTCCAGTAATAGATCAGGAACTACAGACACTTTTGGAAAAGGTGAAATAGAGAAAATTCTGCCAGATGATGTATGTGGTACAGTTGTGGTTGTAGTGTAGAGATTTGTCTCAACTGAGTTTCTTGCTTTAATAAAAATGGTTTTTTTACCCTCCATACGCAAAATGTCTCTCTCTCTCTTTAATGCCATCTCTTTTCCCTGCTACTGGTGTGAGTATATGCAGACACATAACATCTCTCACTCTCTTTCTCTTCTCTCTCTTTGAACATGAGAAGACCCAAAAAGTTAGCCAACTGCTAACAGTTGTGGGATTAAATATTGAATAAATGTAGCAAAAAAAGCTTCCTAAGGGCGATCGGCATGTGGTAGAACAGCCTTCCTCTTTATCCTTTTTGAAAAATATCGATGCTACATATCAGGCAGTTTTTTTTGTTTTTTTTTATTAGTCAGTAAACAGGCTGATTATAAATTATGGCATCAATTTATGGTATGGAGATTTAACATCTTATGTCACTGTGGGAGAAACAGGCACATGTTATAAAGTTAATTATGACTTTAAGTAGGAAAAAACAGCAACAAAAGAACTGAAATAGGATTCCAACCAAATTAATGTTTTTGCTGTCCTAAATTAATGCAAAAAAAAAATTAAAGATAAAATAAATATACATATTAGAATATTCAGCTTTTTTTGTAGCATGCTTATCTTCATTTTAAAGCTTTGAATTTGCCTATTCTTTTGGTAGATTTTGCCCCTTTCAAAATAGTAAATATTTAAAAAGATATTGATATTTACTATTTTGAAACCAGCTAAATATCACTATCACTCATTAGTGATAGTAAATACCTTATAAAGACAAATCATATATATTTATACAGTTTATAATCTTTATCATGCCAAAATCTAAATATCCTTTAAGATGTCACTCTTTGGAGATCCACATGGGGACAGTATTGACTTATATTTGGGTGGGTGATGTCTGCAAGAACACACGTTTGGTTCCTGCACGATACAAACAAGCAGGTACAGCAAGTGCATAGAAATTGAGGGGGGGGGGGGGGGGGGCTAGTTACGTACCCTACGGTGGCCGAGAAGTGCAAATAAACAAAGTAACAAATTCCAATACAACGTCCAGCAACCACTACTTTGTCCCTAAGAATAAATGTAATATATTTTGTATAACCACTGTTTTCCGAGTATTTTTCTGTGATGTTTATGCATTAATAATACAATTTAATCATTATTAATCCAGGAAACCAGGGCGTTTTGTAAAAACAATTCCAGCTGAATATATATCACGCTTCCTGCTATAAGTCCCGCCTCCCTTACCCGCGTCTCCAATAGGATTGGCTTTCGCCTATTCTTTTGTACTTGTGATTGGCTGTAGAGGCTACTGACTGTGCAAGGCGCCAATGCTCAAAACTACATGCCTTAAGTGAAGGAACTAGTGCTGTTTGTGTGTACACTTCTTTACTAGTGTTGCATTATAATAAAAGATCATGACATTTATATTTGTGTGCTCACTTTTTATAGACATAAATGATCCAAATCATGTTTCTATTTTAATGTAGATATTTGCACAGTTTTTCATGAAAGGTTATGATATGGAAACTGGATTAGGCTACATATAAAATATGAATAATGAACCTAATATTAAACATTGGAATCCTGAAACATTCCAGTCTTCACTAATATAGTAAAAACAAAACAAACAAAACAAAAAAAAATGTGTGTTTGTCAATTAGGTTAATTTGTGAACTTGGTGTGCTGAGTCAGGGTGGCTGGTAAACAAAAAGAAAGGTAGACATTATAGAAGCTGCTTTAATACAAGTATAGTATCATAAACAAAAATGTAAAAATAATACTTAGCCATAAATATATAACCTCACTGATTATTTGTGTTATTTTATCAGTTAAAGTGACACAATCAGTTCCACCAGGCTGTAGTCCAGGAAGAGAGGCAGGTAAAGGAACAGGGTCACAAGTGAGGTTAATAATATATGTTAGTAGTGAGTTGAGTATAGTGACAAAATTTAGGATAGTGATCTACTAGACAGATCGTTATTAATAACCTTAATATATTATCCTATTTAATAAGATATTAATATATTCCATGGATGCCTGTGAGTTACAGTATGCTAAGGTTTTGAAAGAGGAGAACTACTTTCGCCCTCGTGTGTGTGACTACTAGGTGCACATAATTCTACAGTTTGATATATCCTTCATGTATTCTTGGCCTGAACCCAACAACCCTGGCCCATACCTGGCCCCCTTTACTTCTTGCCTAATTATACATGCTCATCTAAATAGGTAATTGATTTTTAAGATTGCCATAAATGGTGTTAGACAGATGTGTAACTAAGATGGTTATATGGTTTTGATGGGGTATCATATATACAGATCAAGCTACAGCCATTAAACTCTTTAGCAATGTTCCTCACCCCATGGTTGCAACTAGAGATAAGTAAATCTAGATTCATTTGGATTAGATAACTACATCTTTTGAACTATTAGCCAGAGACTCAACATCACGCGTTAATACTGATTCATCTGAACTGTGGCGTTCAGTGGTTCTGTTAGACTCATAGTAAGTAATAAAACAGCCACATCAGAGAGAGTATGTGTGTTATCAAGGGGAATCAGTGTATGTGTGTGTGAGTCCAAGGATTCTAAGAATTCTTTGAGTGCCCTATTTAAATACCTTGGCAGAGTATTTAAAAATCAGGCAGAATCCCTACTGATCCAAGTGATTCAAAGAAATTATGAGACTCCATTCAATGAGTTTCAAGGATTCAAATCCGTAAAAAGATTCACATTTCTCATCTCTAGTTGCAACATGACCAACTGATATTCAGCAGCTATGCTAAAAGTGTGTATGAAAATGTCTAAAAAGAAATCTGCCTGAAAAGAAATATTGTACACTTAACTGTAGAAAGTGTATACAAAAATCAACATGACATGACAATGTCCACCGCAGCTCTCTAAATGCTGAAGATAAACACCACTTTATGAACTTCTGGCTTTCACTAACACTTGGAAGCTTACTTAAGCTGTTCAAACGATTATCCAATTATTCAATTAATACACAACGCTTGCATTTAGACTTTAGATGCAATGTGTGTGTGTGTGTGTGTCTGTGTGGGAGGAGGCTTGCTGAGTTTAGTCTCCCTCGTTTTCCATTTTCTCCACAGCCCCAGCCTCACAAGCATTGGAATGGGAAATGACAGGCATTTATGTTCTCTCATCTCTAATTTGTTTCTTTTGTATCTGGGCATGACGTGCAGAGCTTAGGTCGAACATAGTGAGGGGGTCTCTCAGTACTGTCCAATTAAGATTGATGTACGCTTGAGTAAAAGAATGCAACATAATGGGCCACTGTGAGGCTGGATGCAGTGCTTGCTGTGTAAAGCCTGGACCCTGTTTGCTTTGCCACAACATGGCTGTGATAATGGGTTTCTAATCCTAGAGAGAGAAAAAGAGAGAAAGCTCTAGCAATGGCCACCGTCATGCTCCACTGCTGAATGGGAGACTTTGATTACTGCTGCTAAATATTACAGCGACGAACTAAAATAAAAGGTGAAATCTACCTGCACTGCAGCAAGACCCAAATTACTGCGCCCTCGCTGGTTTATGACAAGATCAATACTGCTGGCCTTGTGTTTAAGAGACCTCTATATGAAGACAGATGTTCACATTAAAACGCTGTGCTTCTTCAAATCTAATCAACCACAGCAGAACTTTCCAGATTCTAGTAACAAAACCAGGTGACCTTCTCTTCGACTTGTAAAAAGAATCATTTTAAAGTTAAGTGAAAGTATAATGCTGGTTTGTGTTTCTGATAACACAAACAGGCCTTTAGAGTCCAAATGTATTAGCCGGGTATAGTGGTTCCACACCCGTGTCAGAGTAGTGTCTGTGTGTTACCTTAAAGGTGTAATGTCGGCAGACACTGACCTTGCAGTCCGTCAACAGGAGCTAAAGTGAAAGCGAATGACAGGCTGTTTACAACCACTCACAAGTTGAAGATGCTATCTCTCTCTCTCTCTCCCTCTCTCTCATCCTCTGTTCTGCTCTTGTGTGTGTTTAGCTTTGATAATATCAGCTGGTGTTAGTGTGCGAGCAGGCTGACAGGAAGGTGTGGGTCAAAACCGTGAACATGTTTTTGTATATTGTTTAATTAGCGTTGGTGTAGAATGTTAAACTTTTTCCTGCCACATTTTTAGAAACTATTTCACAATAATTATTTTCCAGGTTAAACAAAAAACAGAGCAGTATAAAAACAGCTTTTTTAAACATTTTTAAAACATTACAGCAACATTAGACTATTTAATACTGTTTAATAGCATGCAGCATTTTTCCTTAGTAACTGCTTTATCGTGTCAGCATCTTAGTGGGCCTGGACCACTATGCAAACATAATAAAGTATCAAGTACAGTGCCTTGAAAAAATATTCATACCCCTTGAACTTTTTTACATTTTTTCATGTTACAACCACAAAATTAAATGTATTTTATTGAGATTTAATATCCAAAACTTTGAACATCTCAAGGAGCACTGTTTAATCCATCATCCAAAAATAGAAAAAGTATGCTACAACTGCAAACCTGCGAAGGCATGGCTGTCCACCTAAACTGACAGACCCAGCTAGAAAAAAAGCACTGGTTAGAGAAGCAGCCAAGAGGCCTATAGTCACTCTGGAGAAGCTGCAGAAATCTACTGCTCAGGTAGGAGAATATGCCCATTGCGAAACATGGTGTTGGCAGCATTATGCTGTGGGGATGCTTTTCTTCACCAGGGACAGGAAAGCTGGTCAGAGTTGATAGAAAGATGGATGGAACTAAATACAGGGAAATCCTGGAAGAAAAGCTGTTAGAGGCTGAAAAAGACTTGAGACTGGGAAAGACATTCACCTTCCAGCAAGACAATGACCCTAAACATACAGCCAGAACTACAATGGAATGGTTTGGATTAAAGAATTTTCATGTGTCAGAACGGCCCAGTCAAAGTCCTGAACTAAATCCTATTGAGCCTTTGTGTCAAGACTTGAAAATTGCTTTTTACAGATGCTTTCCATCTAATCTGGCTGAGATGGAGCTATTTTGCAAAAAAAAAAAAAAAAAAAAAAAAGTTAAAAATTTCAGTCTTGTGCAAAGCTGGTAGAGACCCTGAAAGAGTTGCAGGTGTAATTGCAGCGAAAGGTGGATCTACAAAGTATTGAAGCAGGGGGCTGAATACAAATGCACACCACACTTTACAGATTTTTATTTGCTTAAAATGTTTAAAAGCATGTATCATTTTTGTTCCACTTCAAAATTATGTGCTACATTCATGTTAGTCTATCACATAAAATCTCAATAAAAACAATTAAGTTTGTGGTTGTAAAGTAACAAAATGTAAAAAAAGGGCTATGAATACCTTTTCAAGGAACTGTATTATAGTACCAGGACCTTGATGGTATTTAAAACAAAACAGAATTACACAAAACACAAAAATTCTACTTAACAGAAGAACAGCACAAAGCTGAAGACTAGAGAATAAGTTGTCTTAGCAACATAAAGTGCATATGTGCAACCTGGTGCAAACAGTACGACACAGTCGGTGCAAATAAATAAAACAAACACCACTCTTGACATTGCAAATAGAAAATACAAAAACAAAACACTCTGTACAGGTAAATAAAAAAGCATTTACCAGAGTATGTTGGGCCAGGATGAGAAACTAATCCCTCTCGGGCACCATGCACACACTTTTACACACTCAATCACACCTAGAGGCAATTTAGCATAACTAATCCTCTCCCTACTGTTGGAAGGTGAGAGAACCTGTGAAAAATCATATGGACATGTGGAGGACATGCACAGAAAGATTAATCGGAACTCAGGATTAGACCAGGAACCATGGAGATGTTTGACATCAAAGCTAACTGCTGCGTTGCCCATCCAGAAACTGCTGTGTTAAAAAAATATTTAATAAAAATGTATATTAAATTGCCTGCATATTATTATACATTGATATGACTTATACAAAATAAATTGCAAAGATATTCCAACAAAAAAGTATCAATACAAGCGAGCTACCCGTTTTTAGTGTTTTGGCCCCACTCTGCCCTCTTTCATATTTACAGCTCAGTCCTCCTTTGCTGCAGAAGCAATGCATTAAGCAGAACATCTGCTGCTTTTAATCACTATGTTGCCCAGATGCACTATGCAATATGCATGCTGAGAGACTGCAAGTCAGTTTTATGTGGCACAGTGGTTCCTGAAAAGTGTGTGTGTGTGTTACTAGAGCATATGCATAAAAGAGGGGGTGTTAGATAAGGATAAGAATAAGAAAATCTGATAATATAGATTTTCTGGCTATATTTGGTTTAGGCTTTTGTAGGGGACATCCTATGGATAAGAATTAGCAGTAAATGTGTGTATTAATAATTATTTCAGTTTCCAACGAGGAGACATGCAAGTGTGTTTTGTAATAATTTTTTTTTTACAGAAACCCAGCACAGACAGCCTCTGTCACTACACTTTATAGGCACTACAGCATTTCAGATGGTGTGTTTTGCAGTTCCCCTGAGGTGTGCTACTGTACAGCTGTGGAATGATTACAAATAAAAACATGTGCATGGCATACAGCTTCTGTTACATGGCAGAAGGTAATAAGTCTACAGCACAAGAGATACAGGGGATTTCTGTGGATAGTAGCCAAATATGTGGGTGGTTTTGAACATCTATTGTGGGGTGGTTTTGAACATCTTTTTCTTTTATTAAACATTCATTGGCTTCTGAGTAAAGAAGTTTATGTTAAAATGAGTGCAATCACAGTGAGGGAAAAAAATTATTTGACCCCCTGCTGTTTTTGCCCACTGACTAAGAAATGATCAGTCTATAATTTTTTTTGGTAAGTGAGAGACAGAATAATTGTTTTGCATTTTAATTAGTCAAATAATTATTTGGCAAAACCCTTGTTGGTAATCACAGAGGTCAGACATTTCTTGTATATGGGAAGTAGGTTTACACACATCCCAGGAGGGATTTCGTCCCACATCTTTTTGCAGATCCTCGCCAAGTTATTGAGGTTTAGAGGCAGACGTTTGCTTTCAAAGATTTTCTATGGGATTAAGGTCTGGTTAGGCCGCTCCAATACCTTAATACGCTTTCTCTTGAGCCAATCCTTTGTTGCCTTGGCCGTGTGTTCTAGGTCATTGACATGCTGAAATACATATCCACAACCCACTTTCAATGTCCTGGCTGAGGTAACAAGGCTCTCACCCAAGATTTGACGATACATGCCCCTTTACATCGTCCCATCGATGCCGTGAAGTTGTCCTATCCACATAGCAGCGAAACACCACCAAAGCATAATGTTTCCACCTATATTTTTGACTGCGGGGGTGCCGTCCTTGGGGTCATATGCAGCTTTCCTTTTCCAAACACTGTAAATTTAGTTGATGCCAAAGAGCTCAATTTTGTTCTCACCTGATCACAACACTTTCACCTAGTTTTGCTCTGAATCATTCAGATGTTTATTGGCAAACTTCAAACAGGCCTGTACATGTGCTTTCTTGATCAGGGGGACCTTGCAGCCACTGCAGGATTTTAGTCTTTAAAGGTGTAGTGTAATACCAATTGTTTTCTTGATGACTATGTTCTCAACTGCCTTGAGATTGTTGACAAGATCCTCCGGTGTAGATTCCTTACCGTTTTTATAATCGTTTATTTTTTTACCAGGTAAGGCAGGGAGCCTCTGATCAAGGTAGCTTGACAACTATTTTGTGTTTCTTCCATTTGCACACCAACTGCTGTCACTTTCTCACCAAGCTGCCTGGCAGTAGTCTTGGACAGCTGAGCATTCTCTTTCATTACGCATTAGGCTGTGCTCCTAATCTCAGCTCGTTACCTGTACAAAAGACACCTAGGAATCTTGTGTTGTGTTATTGGATCAGATATTGATTTTGTCCCACTGTATACTAAATTTTGTCACTTTGATACGCACCTTTACCAGCAGATTTTAAGTAGAACAATTTATTTTTTATTTTTTTGTTATTTTTTAGGTTTGTTCTAAATAACAAGACAAGGAGTTGGCTGCACATGTGGATATACTTAAAAAGTACATAAAGAACAAAACAAAACAGCAGACTAAGAGCACCAGAAAAAAAGTAACATTAACTATTACTAGGCAACCTGGTGTAGAACAACCCAAAACTCATAAAGTGTCCTCAATCTGTGTTGACACATGTAGCCCTCAGGTGGACTGGTGGAGCAACACAAATATCCATAACGAACTTCCTGATTGTGCAGTTCCACTGTTTGATTCTAAAGTGGTTGTAAAATGATAAATTACTTTATAATTAAGCATTTTTAATTATCATTGTTGCCTCCCAGCAAAAATGTCCCAGCTTGTATCCCCCGGTAGTCAGGGCCAGCCCAGGCTCTGGTGGCACCCTACGTGAGTGCAGGTGCATCTTAAAAAATAAGAGTATCAAGAAAAAGGTGGATATTTATTGTCACTCGTTTTAGAAAGTGAAACCCATATATCATATAGATTTATTACACATAGAGTGAAATATTTTAAGCCTTTTATTTCTTATAATTTTGATGCTTATGGCTTACAGATAATAGAAACCCCAAATTCAGTGTCTCTGAAAATTACAATATTACACAAGATCAATAAAAAAAGGATTTATTTCAACAGAAATGTCAGGCTTCTAAAAAGTATGTGTATTTCTATGCACTCAATGCCTGGTTGGGGCTCCTTTTGCATGAATTACTGCATCAATACGGCGCGTGGCTTGGAGGCAAACAGCCTGTGGAACTGCCCAGGTGTAATAAAAGCCCAGGTTGCTTTGCTAGCAGCCTTCAGGTCATCTGCATTGTTGCGTCTGCTGTCTATCATCTTTCTCCTGACAATACCTATAGATTCTCTATGGGGTTCAGGTCAAGTGAATTTGCTGGCCAATCAAGCACAGTAACACCATGGTCATTAAACCAGCTTTTGGTACCTTTGGCAGTGTGGACAGGTGCCAGGTCCTGCTGGAAAAGAAAATCAGCATCTCCATAAAGCAGTTCAACAGTTTACTTAATAGTTCAATTCCTTTTCTCCACAGCCCAGGTAGGATGCTTCTGATGTTATCTTTGGTTCAGGAGTGGCCTGACACAAGCAATGCGACATTCGTAGCTGGTGTCTAGGATTCGTCTGTGCGTAGTGACTCTTGATGTGCTGACTCCAGCCTCAGTCCACTCCTTGTGAAGTCCCACAAATTATTAAATACATTTTGCCTAACAATTCTCTCAAGGCTGCGGTTATCCCTTTTGCTGGCACACCTTTTCCTTCCACTCAACTTTCTATGAATACGATCTCTGTGAACAACCAGCTTCTTTAGCAATTAAATTTTGTGGTGTTAATGACTGACAGCAGTCTTCCCCATGATTGTGTAGCCTGTTGACCCAGACTGAGATACCATTAAAAGGCTCAGGAAACCTTTCAAGATTTCAAGAAATAAAGGCTTGAAATATTTCACTCTATGTGTAATGAATCTATATAATACATATAGTTTTACTTTCTGAAATAAGTGACAAAATATATTCACCTTTTTCATGATATTCTAGGACTGAACAAACTCATAAATAATTAAGCATTAAGCAATAAGTAGTAAATAAATTGTGATAATTAACAAACAAAGGGTCACTAAAAGACTGAGAGACTTGTAAAGACCTGGAAGTCACTAAAAGACTCACACAACAGTACAAATCAACAAAAAAGTGCAACTTCGGTACTAAAATTTTGTTAACTGCCAAAAATATTTTTGCTTAACATATGGCTGTAGGAGCGTGCTATACCACGGGCTGGCCCTGCCGGTTGGAGTCTTTCTGCGTGAAGTTTGCATCGGTTTACTCTGGGTACTTAGGTTTCTTCCACGGTCTAAAACATTTATGTTACAATGATACACTCCCATAGGAGTGAGTGTGTGTGTGGTGGATTGTGTGTGTGTGGTGGATCCCAATAACAGCTGGGACAATTAATGTATGGACAGATGTTTGTCCTATGTTGATGGTTTTGGGTGAAAAATTCCGAACAATTGTCATGTGAAATTCAGCAACTCCAGACTCCAGTCCTAAATTGTTTACTCACCAACAGTCCAGTTTTTATGAATATGAATGTGATGTTTGGGGAGCTGAAATCCTTGACTGGTCAAGCATAGCATAATGGGACAAGCACATGACACTCTTGCTAGATAAAGTCATCATGTGACCCTCCTAGCAGTGAAGCACTACTGAACTGTATGTAACTTGTGTTCTGTTAAAAAAAAATGAGTGTAAAGATGAAGAAAACAAATGCTAGCAACACTTACTGTGTGTTATATAATGTTCAGAGTGGCGAATAACATTTTCACGTTTATTAGGTGGGTGTTTAAAATGAAAAAATAATTTGATTTGAAATATGAGCAATATAGCCACCAGCCTCTTCAATAGGAACACCCGTATTAAGGCAATTATTCAGTCTAGCTATTCATGAGGCATTAATGTAGTCTATAAACTTGTGCAGATGCAGGTCAAAATAGTTTATTTTAATAGTCACACTACACACCACAATGTGTGGACAGAGGTTTCTGATTGGAGTATGATTTTTACATACAGCAACAGATTCTCTACAAGGAAACAAAAATATTACATGAGAGGCTGATTTTGCCATTAAAAATCCCTTGTTGATAGGGAGAACTGAGTGGTTTGAATCAACCGGAGGGCTACAATAAACAACGAATGTGATGAGCAGAAAACCAAACCGAAAGCATGTCATATGTTAAGGTTGAAGAGGACAAACAGTAGATGATCACATTCATAGTCATATTACAGATCTGAGGCTACAATGAGAATAATCTGGTTTATATAAAAAATACAGGTTGTGTTTTGATCGTCGAAATGACAATTTTTTTCAGTGGTAAATGAACTGAAGCTTTTTTCTGTATCTGTGTATTTTTACTGCACTGCCACATGATTGGCTGGCCCTTTTCTACTTGTTACACTACTAGTGATGTTCTAGCTAGAGTTCACCTTCAGGAGCTGTCGAAAAGAAAGCTTAAAATGGCAACCGAGATATAAGTGTTTATCTATTTCTGCGATTTATTTTAGGCACGGACAAACACTTGCAGAGCATTAGCTGCCTGGGGATGGAGCATACGCAGTCGGCACACAATGGCCATGCTACAGACACTAAGCAGATGAGTGGTTGAGACTATCATTCTCGCTTATGAGACCATCAGCCTCTCAGTCCCGGAAGGGCTCAGGGCACACTCTACTAGGCGTATGGTTTCGGATTGGGTTGGGCTACCCTGCATACATGGTGGCGGATTGGGTTGGGCTACCCTGCATACATTTGTCTGCTTCTATTATCTAGATTTAGCCACAACCCAATCCACGGTTCTTGTGTCAGACAGTCTCCACACATGAGACCAGCTCAGTGACTTGGTACAAAGCTTTTTGACGCAGCTCGAGGGGAACGTCTCTAGGTTACGTATGTAACATGGTTCAGCGAGGGAATGAGATGCTGCATCACGTTCCATACTCTCACGGTCCCCTGTCATGCTTCAAGTTTTGTGCTTTTGTTATGTGTTATATTTTGTGTTTTAATGTGGTTTTTGTGACTCTTTTGCATTTTCCTGTTCGGTTTGCTTTGTAAGAAATTGATTTTCTGTTCTTATAAACGGAATAAATGTTTCACTGTGGGAAAAAATCACTTTCTTCTGTGTTTTTGATAAAATAATATCAACATATTGATATTATAAAGATGATGATACTCCATTATTATTTTCATTTAAAGGAATTTAATAAAAAGCCACTTTCTATCAGGTGCGTAAATTCACAAGCTTGAACATGCAACCAATTTCCAAATGTTGGAAAGAACAGCTGATGCAAAATTAGCCATGTGTGAGTCATGCATGAGGAAACAGCATTGATAAAACGCTGAATAGATGCAAAAAGCAATCAGAGCCTATTGTAGTTGTCTTTAGAAATGACATTTACTTAGATGGATGAGCAATTTGCTTGTGCATGCCAAAAAGGACCTGCAGAATGCTTTGATATTTATATGCAAACATTCATGCATCGATCTACCACAAATATTTAAAGGCCCTAAAAGATTCTATCCTCCCTGTCAGTGAGAAAATCTTATTGATATTTAAAGCACACTTAAGGACAAGCCCCTGGATCAATTAATAAACTTTCCCATAGGTCAGAATCACTTCTAAAACTTTGTTTGAATCAAACCTAACCTGTCCAAACATTCTGATCGATTTCTCAGTGGAGAAAACAAGTATATAACTAAGCATCAAGTGTGCAGTAAACTCTCATCTGCTGATCAGTACAAAAGTTCTTGTCCACTGACAACAAATTTTAAATCCTGATTTTGCAAACTCAATAGTTTTGTAAGCAGTGTTATTTAAATAAATATATCTGTTTACATGAAAAGATACTGGAGCAAGTTAAAATTATGATTGCAACACAATTTTAAAAAAATCAAGCTGATCTCCATCACAGCAAAGAGATTTTGACTTTTTTAAAAAAGATTTTCTTGTTTAGCTGCCTTTTTTCAACTCGATGATAAATATTAATAAATGCAGTGCTATAACAAACTCCCACTGAGGTGAGACGTAGTGTAGAACCCAGGGTGCTGTTCATTTAAGTGATAAACCATAAACATAAACTAAACTTGACTTGACTTGACATGGAATGAACACTAGCATAAACATAGACTCACTAAGCAGTGGAACACCAACAATCATTCACTGAGACACAAGGCTACAAAGGGCTATATACGCACAAGACTAACAAGGAAGACATTAACTAAACAAGAGACACCTGAAACGAATAAGCAACAGATGACCAAACTAATCAATGAATACAGGACACATGGACAAGGTGATCATGAAACAGGAACACATGAGGAACAGGGATCACATGACAAGGCCAAAACAGGAAGTAACAAAGGCATAACCAATCGACATAAACTAAAAACATAAAGCATAAACTATAAAACATAATATAAAAAAAGATCTAATAAACATTAAACATGAAAAACATGAATCCAACAAAAAGCATAAAACAAACATGACAACAACATGAAATAAAAAAACAGAACCATAATCCTGTAAGTGCTGTATAATTTTAATGCATTAACAGAATTTCCATAACATTTTACACTTCAACCCTGCAAGACTTTGTACTTGCAAGTCAGTTAATAAAATTCCGCTTCATAAAGTCCTGATAAATATTATAAAGTCATTCGCTCGGGCCAAGGGATAGAAATATAATAGATTTTTCATACAAGCAATTACCTCATGTAATAGGTTATTGTTTTATGGCCCCTTCCCAAAAGCATGGCTATTAATCTCAATCAATTGTTCATCAGCCCGACAAACACATATTATCTATGCCTTTTCTTCAAAGTATGCTAATTTTTCATCTTCAACTCAAATAATTTATGCGAGACAAATGTTGAATTGTGCCGTTATTAAATATTCGTTAATATTAGAACCCGGCCATATTGACCATTTCTAACAGTTTCCTTGATTGAACTAAATTAAATACATTCTCTGGAATCAAACTCTTTGCAATGCAAGCTGCATTTGCTGATTATATTTATCCTCTGCACAACTGCTCTTGCCCCAATATGGGGAAGTGGTGGCTCATGGTTAAGATGTTCGATTACCAATCCGAAGGTTGTGGGTTCGATTCCCAGCTCAACCAAGCCACCACCGTTGGGTCCCTGAGCAAGGCTCTCAGTTGTATAACAAGGAATATTGTAAGTCGCTCTGGATAAGAGCGTCTGCCAAATGCTGGAAATGTAAACAAGTAAAGTCACAAATACTGCTAAAACTATTAAATACATTTTGAGTTACTATTGATGTATTACTAATTTTTCTTTTTTGTTCAATTTTTCTTTGCAGCGTTGTGCTGCCATCTGTTGGCATGTCTTGAAACTTTTTGATAACCCCTCATATGTCTTTAAGCAGAAAAGCAATGGTAAAAAGCTGTAGCAAAACAGCTTAAAAACAATAAAGTAAAAACATTGCAGTGGCCATTACAAAGCGTTGTGTTACAACCAAAGCACAGACACCTTTGTGGGCACCTTATTTATATATAGGGAAGACGTTCTACACATAGAAACATAGTGTGTTTAGGTTTGTGTCTTCACTTTTAATGCCTGCCAAACATTTTCAGGCCAAAAGTGAAAATATTCTCACAGTCAAACTTAACAGTTAGTGATCATTAATTAAGGAACGGGAATGCTAAATCTGGAATCTGTTAATATGGAACTGATTATCTCACAGGTGATAAAAAAAGACTTTAAATGTGCAAGATTTTATAGTGTCATCCATACCAAAATTATAAAAAGATTTTTTGGCATAATAGGATTTGACAGTTTCTCAAAAAAGCGGTGTACACCCTGGACAGGTTGCCAGCCTATCACAGAGCTACACACACACTCACTGCTATGGGCAATTTAGAATTACCAATCAACCTAACATACATGTTTTTGGACTGTGGGAGGAAGCCGGAGTGCCGGAGTAAACCCACACAAGCACAGGGAGAACATGCAAACGCCACACAGAAGGGCCCATACCCAGAAATCGAACTTATTGTAATGCTATGAGGCAACAGTGGTAACCACTAAGCCACCGTGCTGCCTGTGATAGATGAGTGAGTAAAAAAAGGGATTTAATCCTACATTTTCCCAAAAAAATGATCAGTCTAAAATTTTAAGGGTAGGTTTATTCTAATGGTGAGAGACAGAATAACCACAAAAACATCCGGAAAAATGCATTACAAACAAGTTATAAATTGATAGGCATTTTAATGAGTGAAATAAATATTTGATGCCTTATCAACCAGCAAGACTTCTGGCTCTTTTTTATACAGGTATACTCAGCTCACTACCTGTACATAGACACCTGTCCACAGACATAATCAATCAATCACATTCCAAACACTCCAGTATGGCCAAAAATGAAGAGCTGTTTAAGAATCTCAGGAACAGAATTGTAAACCTAAAGACTGAAATGGGCTACAAGACCATCAACAAGTAGCTTGGTGGGAAAGTTGGTGCAATTATTCACAATAGAAGAAAATGCGAAACAAAACCTGTCAGCTCCCTCTGTCTGGGGCACCATGCAAGATCTTACCTTAGAGTTTCAGTGATCATGGGAATAGTGAGGAATTAGACCAGAACCAGACAGAAATATCTTGCTGATGATCCTAAGGCAGCATAGACCATAGTCACCAAGAAACCATTTGGGAACACACTGAAATCCTGCAGTGCCCACAAGGTCCTAATGAACAGGCCTGTCTGAAATTTCCTAATTAACATCTGAATGATTCAAAGGGGAAATAGTGGTGGTAAGTTCGGATCATTTTACCGACTCAGACCTTTGGGTCTCGTTCAGCAAAATGATTGAATCTTTTTTCAAGTCATTTTGTTCATTTTAGCAAAATATAATAAAAAAGTTATGTGTTACCTACTAACATATCTACTACTTACCCAAACCTTGATCACACTTGAAACAATGCAGTGGTATATTTTTTAAACATTTTTACTCAAGCATTCTCTTTTTTAAAAGCGAAAGTTTTAGTTTATTGTGATAGATTTGTGTATTTTCACAGATTGTACAAAAGGAAAAGAAACAACAGTATTATAGCATTGTAACACCCTTAAAACCATTAGAAAAATTATAGTATTGGTTAACTTCAAAACACAGGATAGTAAACTGTTGCCTTTGTCTTCTAAACGCGTGTACGACAGATAGACATATTTATCACATCTTAAATATTAGATATTTTTCCTACAAAAAATGCATCGATTCATGACAATGGGCTCATTTCTTCTGGGCCCATTGTCTGGTCAGAAGCAGGTTTTCTTTGGTAAACCCAGAGTCTCGTCTTCTTTAAAGAGGAAGCTGTGTTCAAATAACTAATTAATTCATTGCACATATTTCCATCATGCAGCGATGTCTAAGAAGTAAACATGGCATGTACTTTTACAGAAGATCCCGTGGATTAGATAAATTCACATGGAGTTGCATTTATCTCAGAAGAGGATTTTAAGTCCCAGAGTGGATTTTTTTGTCATATCCTCATGCATTTTGATTTGAGCGGTACAGGAAGGGCTTCACTTCTGCCGCTCTCTGCCTGTTTGTAGCAATGTTCGCATTAAAAGATGTTCCCATTAAAAGTCGCGAATTAAACTTAAATGCAAAACTAATTTGCAACCAAAGCACACTTTCCATCCAACGAGTCATAGAGAACAAAATCATCACTTCCTAATAACCTGCAGCAAATATCAAAAAGAAAAATTGGCTGTGAGCCTTTTCTTCTGTATAATAAATTACTTTCGTCAAACTAGACAGCCTAGGGTGGCAGAATAGTTAGGGCAGTAAGAGAGAGCTGTCAGGCAAATGTAAAGTAGCAGAAAGAACCCACGGGCAGATGGGAGAAAAGTGGCAGATTTATTAGGGAAAAACTCAGATAACAGTCCAAGCCTTGAGCAAAGCAGCATTTAAAAGTAAGGTGCAGCAATGATGCATGTAAAAAAAAACCCAAACAAATAACAAAGCAGAGAGCGCTGGCATAAGTTTCAAAAGCGCCTGATAATCCACCTGACAAAAAGGCGAGAGACAAGATCCAGAGTCAAGGGTTAAAAACAAGGTAAAAAAATCCAAGAAATAATTGAGACTAAGACACATAAATATTAAGGTACAAAAACACAATAAATCAGTGGCAAATCCGCTTCAGGTGAGCTTTTGGTTTAGTGAGGCGGTGAGATTAAAACCCCGGGCTGGACAAAATGGCTCAATGCAGCCAGCCACACAAGTTTTAATCACACAACAGACTACAATTTTTTTTAAGTATTACAGCATCAATCGCTCTCACATAAACACACACACACTTACACACTCACAGTAGTAAATGTACTCATTGCACAGATCATTTAACACAGATGTGTAACACAAACTAAATAAAAATAACAATATCCGTGCTAAAAAAATAAACAGGATAGGTTTTACAAGGGGGGGGGTTTACGTTCATTGTTTTAGCAAAGCAAAATAATATGAAATAAAAAATATGGCGAAAATCTATAATAAACTAAATCTTCAGCCGATTAGAACGAGAAGTTTAGCATTAACCTGCATTAATGTTTGTAAAAATGCCACACATTATTGTGTTGTTTATACTCTGTCTCTCTTTTTTCTCTCTCTTTGTGTGTGTGTGTGTGAGAGAGAGAGCATTATCTGTGAACAACACACAAATGATAGCAGAGACTATCACTGCACAGGTAAAAAAACTATTTTACTATATAAGACTATAACACAGTTTGCACAAACAACCTTTTTTCATTCTTTTCCCATTATACGCTTTCCTGCTTATTTACTCCTACTTTATCCCAAGTGACATTTAGTATAATCAGAGAACACTTTAATCTTCCTATATCAGGCACATAATTAGGAATTCAGACACGATTTCTGTTGAAAGATCTGCCAGACCTAAAAGGGTTTAAAACCACCCAACTTTTTATACTGGTATATTTAAATTCGCAGACAAAATTCATCTTAGTGTTCATGTAAAAGAATTACCACCAAGTACAACCTCCTCTATATTTATTGTGCAGATACAAAATTTTGAAGAATTGCCTGTCACCATGTTTCCAGGGCCTCTTCCACAATATTTCAGTATCCTTCCTATTCTATTACTGTATATTTTGTGAAAAATGTGACTGATAAGCATGGTTGAAAAATTGATCTAAGCATATGGTGTGAACAGTCTTTGCTCATCTCGACTTAATTTATTCTAGATGAAGTGTGTAAGGGTGCCGTAGACAGCAGTGTATTATAATAGTGCCTCAAAGAAAGTGTATAGCAATTCAGCAAGCTCATCTATAGAAAGTAAAAATGATAATGACACTGACAATGCTCGCATTTTAAAAGACAAACATTAGTCCAAACTGTAATTTAAATTGGAGAAAGACTTTACAATCAACTCAAATTGATCTGATCAAATCACATCATCTTTGACATGGTGATCTTTTTTTTACTAGAAGAGTATTTATTAAATATCTAGTATTTATTAAACATGAGCAATGTTTTTGGCTACAGGACATCGATCAGCTGACATGCTTGTATCACATATGAACTTAAAGAGGACATGGACATATTACCTTTTAGAATTTTGCCTGGAGATGTAACTCAGATTTATTAGGCTCAGTGTTAGGGTTCACTTCATAAATCAAACAATATCTAGCATTTACGTCAGGTTATTTTTTGGTTCCTGACATTGACTGAAAGGCAAATAAGACAAGAATTAGACAGAGGCTTGTGATCAAAATTACCAGCGATTCAATGTTCAGGACATTAAATTGGATCTCCAAACAATAAGTAAAACAGTTTTCTGTTATGCAATGAAGAATTACTAGTATATCTTGGTTACAAGTAGCAATCAAAAAACAAATTTACATTCATTTTAGCTAGTATCAGACTGTTGAATTAAATTACATTCTAAGCATATCACCCCATTCACAGGCATGGACTAAAGTTCAGTAAAGTTTTTCTCATTACAAATTTGGGTTAATTACAATAAAGGCAATTTTCCCTTATTGACTCTGCTTGCATGAAGACAGATTTGAAAAATACTAGTCTTATTTTACAGAGCATGAGAACTTTTTTACTGTTATGATTTTTTTGCATATTTAATCCTTGTGGTAGTTATATTAAAAAAGGTTTTAAACATGATACATTTATTATTAATATTAATATCCATGCAATTACCCAGTATACACTTTTCAACCCAGCTTAAGGTACTCTTAATTATACCCTTAATTATACCAGATGTTCCACCTCTCCTGGACATTTTAGTAATTTATGGCATATTTATAGTGGCTCCCTTGCTCCTGCAATCTAGGTAAAATATCCCAGAAATCATCAAGACAAGGAAGCAAATACGCAAGAAGGAAGAGCGTTACTTGAGCGGGAGAGCGAGACAGTACTAATATGAGCTGTGTCTCATTTCGGAGGCTGCACAATGAGAGGCCAGTTTTCGCCCCTTTGTGGCCAGTTTTTTGCCCCTTTTTATAGATTTTGAGGAGCTTCGAGGATGAACTTGAACTCACTCTGTTCCACTGACCCAAGGCCACAGATTACATTGCATTTCATCACCATTACCATAAGATGTAATTAACAGACATTCGGTGTCACGCAAATGAGGATGGGTTTCTTTTTGAGTCTGGTTCCACTCAAGGTTTCTTCCTACTTCATATCAGGGATTTTTTGCCTTGCCACCGCCTTGCTCATTAGGGACAAACTTATACTTGTCACTGTTACTGCATTCTGTGAAAAGCTGCTTTTGAGACAATGTCTATTATTAAAAGTGCTATACGAAAAAAAATTTTTTTTGAATTGCAACAGTATGAGCAACCTCTAATAATTGATGTCATATGCTAAAAAGACCAATCAGTCATATCTGTGGATGGGCATTACAGTTGGAGAAGAGTTTCAGAAAAAAAAAAGATAAAATAAAACTCATTTTACTCCAGACTGTATTAAGATTTACCCCTGAATACTAGGGATCAGAAATAATAACAGTGTTGCTTGCTGCAGGGTTTGCCACAGTGACTTTTCCATTGCCCGTGGTGGGTTAATGACATGCTGTTGGAAAGTTCATTAGCATTATGTACAGCTGATTACTTGCAAGTTTGTTGATGGTCTACAGTGTGAAGTAGCCAAACACTCTATTTTCTCAAACTCTAATTTAAAGCTTGACTGAGTCTAACATGAATTCTCATTGGGCACTTTTGTTCATGCTGGACACACAAATCCTCAGTTGATTTACCTCAGTTGAATCTGTTTTAGCCATTTGAGACAGCAAACATAGTACTAAAGTAATACTTGTATGTATATTGGTACTGTAAATAATTTTAATACATGCTTAAATGTTTTATTAAAGTTGTTTACTTTTTTAACATGTCATAGAACCTTGGCAGGCTTGGGGAGAACAGGGGAGAGATAGAGAGAGAGGGCAGTTTGTGCTACTTTCCTGAAATGAGTTTTTGGAGTGTGGGATGTCTATTAGATAGATAGATAGATAGATAGATAGATAGATAGACAGACAGACAGACATATAGACAGATATTTCAGATAATTTGTAGTTACTAAAAAGCTAACTATGACAATAGAAAAAAATGGTTAACAGACAAGCTACTGAATTTCCACAAGTATTTGGCTTGTTGGGTATAGAGCATTGATTCAAATAGGAATTTCTAATTACACATAATGCAGATGTGTGAAAATAATAATTTGCTTAATTATTATATATACAATAAAAATACACAGCTTTCCATTAGGCTTTTACAGATTCTAGAACAATTATTTGACAGAGAATCTCACTTTCTCACTCAACACCAGCTGCAACAGCAAGAAAACTCATAACTGTCTCTACTTCCTGCAAAGACTGAGGAATCTCCACCCCCATCTCAACATGTTCTGCAGAGGGACCATCGCTAGCATCCTGAACAGCTGGAACACTGTTTGGTTTGGGAGCTGCACTGTTTCAGAGAAAATCATCAGAGTCTCCTTTTCCTTTATCATGAACATTTACACCGCACACTGCATCCGCAAGTGTTTTCACATTCACTTTACACCCTTGTGCTATCCGGAAAAAGGTGTAGTGGGATTCAGCCCTCACAACTCGAATGTGTAACATTTTCTTCTCTCAAGCTATCAGGCTCCTCAACACCCAGAACCGAACTTAAGTGAACTACCTTAACTAACCCACGCACAAACACACACTTATTCAATCTAAATCTATGTTTACAACACCACTAACGAAGATGAAATATTCTGTTTATATACAAACTTTAGTTCATACTCTGGTTGGCGCTATTTTATGTATCTGTGAAGGGTTTATTTGCACTGTCTGCAGTAATGTTTGTATTGTTGATTTTACACTAGGTTGCACACTGTGCACTGTATGCTTCTAGGACAATTTATTCTCTAGTCGTTAGCTTTGTGGTGTTTTTGTCTGATGCAGCTCTTTTTGGTTTTAGATTGCACCAGGGTCCTGGAGTAACAATGTTTTATTTCACTGTCTAGTGTCAAAAGCTCCTTGACCTGACTTGTTTTGCACTACCTATGCTGAAATAATATGAACAACAATTGGAAAAATCTGACCTCTGATTGCAAAGGTGTTTCAAATGATTCTCAATCTGCACTGTTGTTGAAACGTTCATAATTTCTCTAATTTCCAATCAGTGAACTGCAAATTCTATCAAAAGATAAGTTTTAACACCTTCCTTCTCTGAGAAATTATAAGATGCTGATTTCCTGCAACATTCTAAGGAGCGATTTTTGAGAACTAATTATCAGTGCTTGCTTGTGTAAAATTTGACACATTATGCTGGTAAGCAGTTGTAATAATGTACATTTAAAATACAGGCCTTTTCTGTTAACGACACATTTGTTCTATTTATGTAGTACATTGAATTATAAAAAATAGTAATATAATACTGAATTATTTTACATAATCACAAATAAAATTTACTTAATTTAAATAATGTACAACACTATACGGAACAGTATGTTTTAGTGGAAAAAAGAGATCTTTTCACAAATGGAAAACTTAATTTAATCTAACAAACATTAAATGGCTCTGAATAATTATGTACAATCGTTTTATGTGCAGTAGGTTTTGCAAGAACGTTGTAGATGATTCACAAAAGAAAACCTTGTCAATGCCATATGCGTAACTGTGCAAGAATAACAAAACCTTGAACATGTTTAAAAAATCCGATATGAATATAAAATAACGTGTGTATTTTTAAATTTGAGCAAAAATTCTTTGAATGCAGTTGCTTTAAGGGCACGTGTACTGAATCTTTAAACAATGCAAAGATACAGCCTTGTAATTTTACCTTTAGGTCAAGCCTATCTGAGTTGCATATTCATTACGGCATACGAAGATGTTCCTAATAGAGTAACCTAATAGAGTAAACTTTCTAAATAGTATGTCTGCATTTGTGAAAAAAGAATCATACATACTAAAAACTGCTTACTTGGATTTCATTTTTTTCATTTATTACTCATAGGTTACCAGATTTTTGTTGAATAAACATTTCAAGGATGTTGGTTAATGGCTTCTGTAATGGCTTCTATACACGTGTTGGATTTTTAAATAGTATGGGTGTGACGAGATTTCGAACCAATGTATCTCGCTGATCCGGCTGGTCTCGAAAGAATGTAACATTTATGTGGCAATGCTTGGGGGAAATATGTGTAACCGAGCATTTGTTACAGGTTCGCAATAAACTTGAATTCAATAAGCCGCACATCAAATGCTTCGCACACACAATAAACCTCGCTACACAGGCTGGACTTGGTGTTGGTAAGACGAGTGGCTGTTTTTTTTCCACCAGAAATAAACAATCAATACTACGAACTTTATATTTGTCAATACTACACATTCTGTTATAGTATTGACATCCAAGCAGAAGCTGCTACAACTGTCATCACACAAATGAATAACGCATGTGTCGAAAAAAAGTTTGTGGCAAAACATTTTGCACATAAGTTGTTTATTACCGCATATAATTCATTAAAATAGAAGTTTAATTTTATAAAGTACATGTTGATTTTAAAAAGCATTTTGTGCACTTGCATTTTGTGTTTTTCAGTTGAATAAAATACTATTTTTTCCCTGTATTTCATCATTGAGGATTTCTTTAAAAAAGTCTAGAATCCAGTCTCGTGTATTGTCTTGTCTCGTCACACCTCTACCACAAAGGTATTTTATTTCAAGCCTTAAGAGATAAGGGAACAGATTTTACATAGTAAAGAAAATAATATGAAATAAAAAGCCTATTTCATTTTGTTTGTTGGTTGTTTCTTTGTATACATTCAATTTTTTGTCTTCTGTATATTCTTATTTGTACATTCTTACCTTGCTGTGTTTAAGTTTTAAGATAAAGTGATGAAGAATATCCCCAGAGGTAGAAGAGTGGTGATTGAAGCAGATTTTATTAGACACAAACAGAGGTGCTGAGGAGTTTATGGGCGGACACAAGTAAAGTCAAGTAAAGAAACCTAAAAGGACGGATGCTAGTAAACTTTGCTAAGAGAATGAAAACGGGAAGAGGATAAAAAATTGTGCGCAACAGTAGACTGCATCCTATGTAGCAATTTAAAAAAGAGCAGTGACTATAAAGTGGTAGTGTGGGAGGGTGTAGTCAGACAGCATTGGATGGTGGTGTGTAGGATGACTATGATGGTCTTAAGGAAAGAGTGTTTAAAGGTGAAGATGAAAACCAAGCAGTGAAGAAATAATGTTGTAAGGTATTTCAAACAGAGGATAGAACAGGCTCTGGGTGGTCAGGTAGTGCTTCTAGACGATCGGGAAACTAAAAACAGTGAAAAGTATACACAAAATTACAGCACCGAGTGAAAAGGAAGGTGGCTGAGGCCAAAGGGCATATGGTGAGTTGTACACTAGGTTAGACACAAGAGAAGGAGAGAAGGACCTTGTACAGATTAGCAAGACAGAGGGATTGGAATGGAAAAGATGTTCTGCCGGTTAAGGTTATCAAGGATAGTGATAAAATTATGTTTACAATTAGGGAAAATGTACAGAAAAGATGGAAGGTGTATTTTGAAAAGCTGATAAATGAGGAAAATTAGAGTGTAAAAACTGGAAAGGCAGTTGGTAATGACAACATACCATTGGAGGTATAGAAGTGTCTAGGAGAAACAACTGTGGAAGTTCGAACTAGATTGTGCAACCGAATGTCAGAGTGCAAGAAGATTTCTGAGGAATGTAGGAGAAGTGTACAATGGTGATGTGGAGAGTTGCAGCAACTACAAAGGGATAAAGTTGTGGAGGTAAAAAAGGAAAAGAGGAGTGGAATTTAGGTTAAGGAAAAGCACTATGGATGCATTTTTTGCACTGAGAATGTTGATAGAGAAATACAGAGATGGCCAGCGGGAGCTGTATTCCGTGACATGGAGAAAGCATATGACACGGTGCTAAGTGAAGAGCTATGGTATTGTATGAGGAAGTCAGGAATAGCAGAAAAATAAGTCAGATTGGTGCAGAGTACTGTATGTATGAGATGAGCATGACAGTAGAGAGATGTGCAGTAGCTCAGACAGAGGCATTTAATGTTGAGGTGGGACTGCATCAGGGATTAGCTCTGAGACCCTTTTTGTTTGCTATAGTGATAGACTGGTCTACAGAGAAATTCAGACAGGAATCTCCTTGGACAGTGATGCTTGCAGATGAGATTGTGATCTGTAGTGGGGGCAGGGAGCAGATGGAGAAAAACCTGGAAAGGTGGAGGGCTTGCCTAGTAGAGAAAATGAATGTTTGACCAGGTAAGCGTTAGGAAACAGCAGGGTGCTAGTAACAGCCTCAATCTATTGCAGATGCAGCTGGTTGCTATTGCACCTTCTGCCAGATTACAGGTAGGTGAAGACTAGATGAGATATTTGTAGAAAGGTACTTCAGCAATGCTTGTGGTTTTGCAGATGCAGTGGTTGTGATTAAAGGAATTCATGAAATTCATGATCTTTTCAGCTGTTTTCACAATCTGCTGTACAGTGTAGTGTTCCCATTCCACACTGTGAGACATCTGGTCAGACCACTCTTTGCTGTCTCTCTGTAGAAGATGATGCGAATGGGATGGTAGAGTTGGCTCTCTTAACCTTCACAGGAAATGTGTCGCTGGGCCCCTCCTGGCTAGACAGATGGTGTCTAGAGTCTTGGTTCTCTGAGACTAAGAAACTTTTGATTGTCTACTAGGTGCAGTGGTAAATGGTCTACTAAAGTCCTTCTGAAGTCAAAAATGATTTATTTAGTCCTATCAATATAAATAAAGAGTGTGTTACATCAAATGTGCATTATTCTAAAATAGATTTATTTATAATATGATAGTATTGTCCAGTGCAGTGTACATTAGTCACACTTTAGCCTCAATCTTCGAAGACATGCCCAAGACCTGTTATGCCCCGGAACCTCTGATGTTTATGGCATTATTGGCAACACTTAACTGGCAACCAGCACTGGACATTGATATTACATTCAAACATTCATGTATTAACATAACACTCACAATAAATTAACTTTTCGTTGTTTTATATGTTAGTCAGAAGCCCAATAAAACCTGCTATGAAATCCAGACCTCAGTCTGCAGGTCTGGCTACATGAGATTACGCACAGTCAGTGAAGATTTGTATGATATATTGGTTTTTTTTCAGTGTAATTAGAGCTGTTGTGTGTCTCTATTATCCATGCGTACTGCTAAAAATAAGTGCTAAGACAAGTGTTTTTACGATACACGTAATTTGTCACAGAACTTTGCTGATTTTTTGCTTTGCACTTCCAAATCAAATTTTGCCTTTGTAGATATTTGGTCAAAACAAAGTTAATCTTAACCTAATATACTCCAATCATGCAATTCCCACATGTTGAAAATCAAACTATTACACCAGGACTAATGTTGTTCTGAATTAGATGAGCCTTGTCCCACTGGGTAGATATGATGAGAGCTTGCCAGTGGAGCTCAAAATGAGTGAGCAGAAAATTGAATTATGACTTTTAATGTGTTAGATGGATTTGTCTGTCTCTGGTTCAGTGGACTACTGTGTCCCGTGTCTGCAACTTACACAGATGTAATCATTTATAAAAGTTCAAATTGAATTGAACACTGAATTAGGTGAGAACAGGATTCGGAACTCACAGTTACAATAATTATACCGCCCAACAGTGGCTTCTTGCCTTTATTGCACAAAAGAATTACAGGGCATTTTGTAAAAACGTTTTACTTTGTAGTTTAGGATATATGATGAGCCATATGTATATAAATGAACATAAAAATTTGTCATAAAATATCATTAACTGTGTTAATTTTATTAATATCATTAATTATATTACATTTTTTATTACAAAAATTATTATATAAAATGCTTACTTTTAGTAACAGTTTTATTCTGGGTAGATGTTTATCTAAAGCCAATCACAGCAAGACCGAGTTTGTAAAATGATTCCGGTAGATTTAATCCCTTTAGTATTTTGTAGAAATTGTTGTGGCAATAAATAATTAAAATGCTTTTTTTTTCTTTATACCTTGCAGAATTTTTGTGCTTTTTATTGCAGAAAGCAGCTAAAATTTCTATTAATAAAGACATCTGTAATTACTTTTGGTAATAGCTGTACTCCTTTGTAACACATATGAATCAAAAAAAGCTCTGACTAAATGTACATTGTGGTGGCATCAACATTTTGGCCCAAATATGCAAAAACATCAAATCCCCCTGACCCCAATTTAGAGGATGAGCAAGTGCAGAAGACGAATGAATGAATGAATCTGTCATTTGAAAATATTTGAATCTACTCTAATTATTGTGAATTTTTAAAAGGCATGAATCTGGACTGTTGATGCACGCAAAGACGTAGGCTTTGCCTACAGGCAACTTAGAAACGAGAAGAACATGTACAGAAACTCAACATAAGCAGTTACCCAAGCATGATTTACACTATATGCAAATTATATTTGTATGGGTATTTTTGAAGGTTCTGCAAATGAACTTGAACCCATAAGATTTATGCTGTTAATTTAGAATGTGAAACATATTGCCCTTTTTATTATCTACATAACTAAATTAAAGCAAACGACTTAAGTTATTGACTTGAAGCAATAATGAACTTTGAGGTTACTGCCAGTCCTTCAAATGCTTTAGATAAAATATTAATTTTGCATCTCGTTACATATGTACATATATGCACACAAGCAATAGAAGACAATTAGACAATTAAAAATGAATTCAAAAAATCATGCAATTTGTTTTCCAACAAAATTCAGGATTGAGAAAGGCTCTTAAAAATTTGATTATATAAAAAACGCCAGGTGACTTTGACACAATAAGGCATCTACTATAAATTATGACACATTTTAAACACATTATGTAGTCAGACGTTTGACACCTAGGTATTTTCAAGAAATTATAAACGCACATTCTAGAATGTCTTTTTTCTGGAAACAAAAGACCAAAACACTGTTACAGCTTGACAGCATCGCCTTGCACAAAGACTTTAAGCTCCATGGAAACATGGTGTGCACAGAGTTCTGACCTTCACCACTCTGAGAAGAACTGGTAAAATATCACCAAATACACACTTAAAAATCTAGTGGAAAACCTTTTTGAATTGTTAAGGTTCAAATAGAGATAAGATAATTATACAAAATCTGGAATTGTGTGTTCAAAGACACACATGGATGTGATGGTCAGTTCTCCCAATACATTATAGTACATTGTCTGTGGCCCATAACAAGATGATTATTTGTTTAATTCTATTAAATCCCCAAAGAGCTGTATGTTGTGTATGCACTGGAGCATGTTGGGTTTTTTTTCCTACAAACTCTATGTACCTAGGATTATACCATTTATTTTGTCTTGATGATAGCAATCAGCAATTATTGCGGTAATTAACACACTCAGTTTGATCAAGATGCTAATATAAGCTATTTATGAAATAAGACATGAGAAAGAGATCTGTTATTTAAAAATAATCAATTGTTGCGATGCAGCTTTACATAAGTGAATAACTGAATAACATTCCTTATACCACACATACCTAGCAACATTTACATTTTGTTTATTTTCTATACATAGATACAGTATATTTCTATAGTATAGAGGTGGCTAGGGTGTATTATTGTTATTTCCAGTTATGCCAGGTTGACACGGCATGAAGCTTCCCTTAGATCGAATCTATGACCATACACATCGTGTGATTGGCTACGATTTGGAGCATTTGTCAGCGATTTTGCAAAACCCCTAGGAAAAAAAAGGCATGACATTATTGTCGCTGTAGTACAGTTGTTTTCACACAAGACACTTTGTTCTCTCCTAAAATGTTTTATCAGGAATACTCTGTCTTAAAGATTCTTCCATGTCAGAATATTTGGAAAACCTTATAAAATGATAAAATTATTTGTGGAATAATAGTTAACAGGTTTTAGTGTGAGACATTAGACAACCACAAACTGTTGGCTGAACATCTTGTGCGTATGACACAAAAATGTAAAACTTATCAGATGTTTTGACTCTATCTGATTAGTTAAATTCTACCATAGTTATAGGAGATGTGTAAGAGGGGTATTTTTATAGGTACTCTTGGTGTTAAAGCTACCATGACGCTTTACTTTTCTCATGGAACTGAAAGGTCGTTGTGTTTACAACTGTGACAAGGAGAGATTATGACGATCAGCAGAATGCTAAATTATCCAAATGATGTAAAGTTCACATCGTCATGCTATAGACTTATTCATCTTAGTGTAAATAAATGATCTATGGTTGAACACTGTTTTTGTGGAAACTTCTTGTCTTGATGCTTATCATAATGCTAAACAAAAAGAACTAAATTGCTTGACATGTCAGTCAAATGCCTTTTTAGACAATAAATGCTGTTATGGAGTCTTGACCTTGACCTTCTATCAGTCTGGTTTTGTAAGACAAGGCACATCTGCCCAGGTCAGGTTCTTGCTAACCATAGATGGGTAGACAGACAATATATCCCTGGTGGGCAATTGTACAAAAGCTTAAATATGTTTTTAAAATGTTAAATGCAAGGTTCATTTTAACGTTCAGACTGGCTGTAGATAGATCGATTTTTTACTTTATTTAAATATCGAAAGAAAGTCTTTTGTTGTTTTTTTTTCAGTAGAGTGAGTCGGAATTGTTTTTGACTTGGGATGATGGATTTTTTTTTTTCAGCAGTGGCCACATTAAAGTCACTGTTTTTGGAGTCTCTAACAGGCTTTTTTGGAGGCAAAAAAAAATATATATATATATTGATGCATTGCATTTGGAAGCAAATATTTTCACACCTTATAAATTGTGTGACTGTCTGTTTCAGCTCCTCCGTAATCCTTGACGACAGACCTCGGAAGCTGCCTTACGAGTGTAGGGCAGCTTCCGAGGTCTGTCAAGGATTACGGAGGAGCTGAAACAGACAGTCACACAATTTATAAGGTGTGAAAATATTTGCTTCCAAATGCAATGCATCTGGAAACTGTTTGGTTTTGCACTGTCATTGGTCAGGACTTTTAAACTTTTCAATACAGAGCCATCATCAGACTGCTTTAGCTTTTATCAAGTCATACATCATACATAAGAAATTGAAAGCCTATTTTTATATTGCGGTCTTCACCAAATTTTGATTGGGTGGGCAAGGCAATCATTTGGGTGGGCTCAGCCCACCCCTGACCAAATGCCTGGAACCAGCCCAGCATCTGTCTTGCTCACTTGTGATTAGGGGTTCTATTCCATTGCTTTAAACAGAACACGGCGTCCCAGTTCAAAACAAAACAAGAAAAGGTCAGAGGCGGAGAAAAAAAAGGGAAAGGTTTTAAAACGAATTTACAAATTTAAAACTTGCATGTCCTTCACTTGCTCCAGTGTTTTTTCTCTGGATACTCAGTTTCCATTACAATCTAATGTCAGGCACTGTAAGTTGATCAACATCTCTATATTGTCTGTAGTCTATATTTGTGCCCTGACACACTCCATCCACTGTTTTTGGTATAGATTTCAGGATTTTTGAGACCCTGTACAGTATAAAATGGTTTGATATAATAACTTTTTTTCCGTATTTGATATTTAGGATTATTATGCTATGATTGATGATTATTATATTATAAACCACGAGGACACTGAACATTAGTGTCACATTCTGCAGGAGGAAGGGAGCAGGAGGATGAAAGAGAAACTAAGGAAACAAACGAAGAACTTGACTTTGTGTTGAATGATACTGCACAAGTATTTAATTAAAGAATGTATTGAATTTAGCACTTCAGCTATATTAAAATGTGTTTGTTTATATCTTTTTTAAATGTCAGTATTGTTGATGTTTCGCAATTTTTATTCAATCAAATATCATTAGAATATCATTATTGTAAAATAGAGTGTATAGTTAATTTCTGTGTGTGTGTGGGCGCATGTGCGTTTTTGTGTGTTTAACATTCAGAGAACATGTGTGTATAAAAAAAAGTGGTACTTGAATGGTGGGGCCGGCTCCGCAGAGAAAGCTCAATGCTAGGGTAGCCACTACACAGCTATAATCAAGCACATGGAGACAGATTAAGGAAAGGACGGAGATAGGGGGTTGATGACAGGGATTTCATGTGTGTAAGTGTGTGCACAAGGGAGGTCGATGTCTATGAGATCTAAGAGGAAGACAAGATAGAGGTGGAGGAATGATTGCGGGTTTCAGTGCGTGTAAGGGGTTGAAGGCTTCAAAGAAAGACATTTGCCCCACCACACACACATTAAGAGAGGGAGTATTTACAGTTTAGAAGCTTTTTTCTTACATACAGAAGCTGACTGTCACACACTGGGTGCATATTTTATATAAAGAAAATACAATTTGTACGACAATGTGTCATGTCTGCTTCTTGGTGTTACTTTAGCAGCCATCAAAATGTTTATTTTATTTTAAAGTAGTAGTATATTTAAAAGTAATAGTACTTTATTATTTCCTTGGTAACAACTATAACAAATTAAGTTTAATTACTTATTTCCTATTAACTGTAATGCTAAAGGACATCTTGTACTGACATACTGTATATAGTAATAATTAGACGTGTTATCATTAATTCTATAGCTTTCTAGAAATAATATTTGTATCTTAATTTTCTATCAGTTTATATTGGTATAATCATATATTGGATATTAGTATTAGCTTTGGACTTTTTGACCCTACTCACGATTATTCTTTGTGTTCCAGAGATTTAAGCTCTCTGATGAGCTTTGTCATTCTTCACGCTGACTAATTATGGTCTTAGTCTGTGGGCATGGTGATGTGATCTGATAGCGAGTCTTTATAGGGGACCCAAACATCCTTGCACAGCTGGGTTTGACACTGTTATGTAATGAATCCTTATCCAACTGTAAAAAATATTCACCCTAACAATACATCTCACACACCTCCTGTTTCTGATTTTAAATACAACCTCAGGGCCGTTTCTAGACTTTTTGGCCCCCTAGGTGAGGTTACTATTGTCACCTGGGCTTCCCAGCAATGCTTCACCCCCCACACTATACAAAGCATTCGCAATTTGTGTGTGCTAATAAGGTATCCTCAATTTTTTTGCTACTTATTATGTATTATTATTTGTAAGTGCATTGTTCTTACCCTGGGATATACATTACTCTCAGTAAGCAAAGTTTTTTCGTGAGTCCACTAAAGGATCTGGCATGCCAGCTGGTAGAGCGGGCACAGTCACAGACCTTCCTGGTGGTTGATATAAGCATCCACTCACATGTTGTCTTTGTGCACTAGTACCACTCAGTTCTGGCGAGAAGTGTTTGAGTGCTTTGAACACTGCTAGCATCTCCAGGCAATTTATGTGCCAAAAGAGATGGATATCATACCACAGACCTTTGGTATTGCTGCTACTCATGACTGATTCCCAGCCTGTAAGGGAGGCATCTGTCGTAAGTGTTACATGATGGTAGAGTGCCCCTAGCTCCAGACCTTGCACCAGGAACCAAAGGTCCATCCATAAATGTGTAAATTTGGGGGGTCCCCAGAGGCCCAGCTCCAATGACGTCAGGACCCCTTCCAGGGAGGTCTTTTCAGTTCCTTCTTTCTACAGTTAACACACACAGCATACAATTTGTGCTTCTCTTTAGACTATGCTTATGTGTATTGTAAAAAGTGTGTATATTGCTATTTGAGTGTAATAATACACTTTGCCTGGGACTGTTACATGTAAAATAACCAACAAGGGCACACAGTTCATTGTGCACTCTTTCTTATAATACAGCTGTATATATGGCTGTTGCTTTAGCAAATAAATATCACCGCACCACATACATACTGTATAGAAGTGAGCCAGATGTGAGTGCTCAAACAACTATCCCTGAGTTAATAATAATACTATAAATAAAATGATCAGGTCCTGTCAGTTTACATCACCTGTCCTATGGCTGTGTTTGAAGCCACATCACATTATTCCTTATTTTTATCACTGTGTAGATAGTAAGTTTAAAGGAAAAATTAATCCAGTTCCTTTCAGTTCACTTTTTAAACTTTTATTATTTTAATTAGGCGTATGTAATGTGTATCTTATTGTCTTATAGATTTTTTGACGTAATAAAGAGTATTTCTGTAATTGACACAGAGATGCCACACATATTGCTGCATATACCATTAAGCATCCTCCCCTCTAAAGGTCTTTCTATTGCCTCGATACTCACAAACTGTCCCAAAACTTGAAATGAGCAGAAATATAGCCAAAACAAAGTCAAAATGCTAAGCTGTCTTTTTTTTATTTCCACTTATATAAAATATAAAGAAAATTGTAAAGAAATAAGTTCTAAATATTCATTCATTATATCTGCTTATTCCCTAATTCGCGGTCACGAGGATCTGCTGGAGTCTATCCCAGCCATTTCTGAAAGGGCAAAAGGCAGGAGGGGTACAACCCTGGACAGGTCGCCAGTCCATCACAGGGCCACACTCACACACTCACTTCTATGGGCAATCTAGAAATCACCAAATCAACCTAACATACATGTTTTTGGAGTGTGGGAGAAAACCAGAGTTTACATAGTAAACCCACGCAAGCAGGAATACAACCTGAGCCTTCTTGCTGTGAGGCAACAGTGCTAACCACTAAGCCACCGTGCTTCCCCACTGCTCTAAATATTAAATACCCAATTATTAAACAATAGCTTAATGTATAAAATGAATAAATAGATTTAACTGTGTCAATGTTACATGCTCTCAATCAATACTTTTCAGTGAAGCAGTAAAGCACAGACCATGTTTTAATAGACCAATTTTTTAACAATAAGTGGCTTTTGAGTTGCTATCTGCAGAAGAACAGAAACATTATTCACTAACAGAGTAATTATTCACTCAGCTGGTAATTGTACTGATTTGTTTTTACTTTGAGAGGACATACTGTGCACTTGCCAGTTTAATATGCTTATTTCAGATAAATTCTTATTTTAAACATTTTGTAGCACAGAATTAAGGCTATATACTGAGTTCGAAATAAAAATGCAGTTTAGCTGTATTATTGTTCATCTATTAGATGCAATGTCTAAATTAAACAAAGTTTGAACAAATGGATTCTTAAACAGTTGTTAAATAAAGTTAGATACCTTATCATTAAAAATTAGGCAGTCCAAAAATAAACTCAAGCTGTTAGACCCATCTGCTTATACAGTGTCTCTCTCCACTGGCTTCCGGTAGTATCCTTCATCAGATTTAAAACACTAACGCTTGCCTACAAAGCCAAAAACGAATCAGCACCCAGTAACGTCGAAGCACTTATCACTCCCTGCACTGTACTATATACTCTTTCCAATCTTCCTGCACTGCTTGACTGCTCCCACCATCTCACAAGACTGTTATGCATCATAACTCTTCTCTGATCTGGCATCTAGATATTGGAATAACCTTCCCCAAGATGCCCAAACACTCATTGGCAGAAGTAAATAGCAAAAAAAATGCAAACTGACTGTTTTTCTGTTAGTGTTTTTAAATGCTATTTTAAGCATTTTCTTGCTATTGAATTCGATTCAGTTCAGGTTTATTTATATACTGTCTCAAAGTAGCTTTACAGAACATAAGTAAGAATACAAATAAATCTGAAAAGTTATCAAAATCATCCCTAGTAAGCAAGCAAGCCTGAGGCGACTGTGGCAAAAATAAACCTCGCATAGATAATACAAGGAGGAACCTTGAGCGGAACCAGACTCAAAAGGGAACCCCTCCTCATTTGTGTGAAACTTTTTGATAGCAGTGTCCGTTCTCCTTTAATTCTGAAATATTTTTTCTCAGACTATATGTTAATAAGTAAACCAATATCAGTGTATAATATGCAAGTATAAATAAAATAACATTGGGCGGCCATATGCTACAAATGTAACTTTAAAAAAAAAGGCTTTATTTTTCCCAAAATCAAATTCTGTTTAACAGTTTTATAAAAACAGGACGTTAATATCCAGTAAAGCTTTACATGTTTTGTTGGAAGATTTGTTCTATCTTAAATGGGGTTTCAACAAAAAAAAAAAGATAGTTTCTCTTTCTTTAAAACCTGTGTTTTTAACTCAAGGTTCTACACACAATAAAATACACACAGTGAAAAGATGCATACACTCAATCTTCTCAAAGTGCACTTCTATTCATAGCCTAAATTCCTCATTTATTATTTTGTGAATGAGTCATCTGAAGAAAAAAACATGGTGTTAAAAAATAATTACTTCTGCTTCACTCACTCTGTAGCTACTTGGGAAGAGCTGGCATGACATCTGACATTTGGAATTTTAGTTAAGTTCTTTGGGATATCCATGTCTCTTCCTTTATGTAAGTTAAATTAGTCTTAATTATTTACTATTGATGGTCAGGGGGTAAAACAGGCACAATGAGATGTCTACATGGCCAGTTTGTGCAAAGATAAACTGATTTGACTTGATTTGACAGGAGCTGCTAATTAAACAGTTCATACCCACTGGAAATCACAGTACACACTGGGTATGTAGGGACAAGATTAGCTTACAGCCATCACCTGTTCAGTGGGAATATCAGACGTTGTGACAAACTGTTTTGCCACAACCAGTGAAATCCTCATTGACTTGCTATTGAATATTTTTCACAACAAATGATCTAGGCTACCCGGCATGCTGTCATATGTAAAATCAACACTGAAAGTGTTTGTCTGTCAGGTGGTGAGGAAAAAAAAACCCTCTTGGGTAAAAACAGCACTTCCAGACATGCCTTTGATGCCAGAGGATGCCAAATAATAAAGGCCTTTGAAAGTTAAGCATAGAAGGTGTTTTTTTTTAGTACTTTAAAGAGTAAGTCGTATTCCAATGGCAGAATATGATGCATTATTAAAACACGGCACATAGTATGAAATGACGCCATGTGGGAAAATTTAAAAGGCATCTGTAAAATGTCTTTTCCAACAGACTGACATCAGCTACCAATAATTCTTTTTTTCCCATCCAGTGTCAGTTACTGGTTCAACATAACACAAGTCTCTTTAAATCAATAATATGGAGTAAACAGTGTCTTGCAGTAAATAGTAAAGTGCACTTTTTTATGTAGATTTAAGTGTGGCAACTGACATAAGTGTGACATGACTAATTCTACTATAAAATGGCACTGAATAGTGCAAACCTTGATTGTAATAAGTTATATTTTTTTATCTTATTACCAAAATAAGACAACATAATTGACCAATAATGATCTTTGGAAAAACACAAGTATGCTGTTTCCATAAGGTAACAGTAGTTTAGGTGTTGGACTGCTAATTGGAAGATCAGGGTTTGATTCCCAGCAACACCAGGTTACCACTGTTGGGACCCTGAGCAAGGCCCTTAACCCTCAGTTGCTCGGTTGTATAAAAGAGATAAATGTAAGCGCGCACTAATTTGGCATTAGTAGCAAACTCACATAACTGAATACACCTTCTTCAGATTTAGCTGTAGTTAGCCTGTTCTACTTTCTACCTACAACATAACACATAATGTAATGTCATAAGTTGACTTATTTATTGTTGAAAACTTTGTTAGGATTCTAATCAAAATTCTTGATTCCTAAACATGAACAAATTTGACATCTTTAATGAGATCTAGTTCCTTCCACTGAAATATATCCTATATTCCAGAGAGGTTGGAAACACTTTTTCAAACTGCTGCTACAAAGCTGGGTACCCCACTAAATACGTCTGAGATGAACCGGACCCTCGACTGCACTGCAGACCTCCTTACCCAACATCAATGGCTAATCTCACTGACTGAATTGGAAAACCCACAATGCAATGCTTAAAAGTCTAGAAAAAGTAGTAATATCGATACATATCAAATAGAATGGTAACTTATGGATGTGATGGTCTGGTGCTTTAATATTTTATCAGTATAGTTTGTCCACTACCAAATACACAATTTAATTAGCAATGTGGTTTGCACTGCAGAAGTAAGCCATTAGCATTCAGCTAGTTGACATGATCAGGGTCATGCTAACACTTGATAATGAGTGACAATGACCACAGATTGAATCAGATTGCTTTTACTTCCTTAATCGGTGCCTCTTCAGCAATGTGTAAGGCAGCATTTTTCACTTACAGAAATCTCTCTTGTATCAGGTTTCTGATCATAGTTTTAGAAATTTTTGAATAATATGTTTGTTATAACACTTCGCCTGGCTCTTTGATGCTGCTTGACCTACATCTGCTTTCTGGATTCGACTATGTGTTTTGGACTGTTTGTCACATAGTTTCCTGGTATACTTCAGTTTTTTTTTTACTTTTTCTTGACAAAAACAGTGCCAATTATTAAAAACACCTTCCAACTTTGTTCACAGTAGCACTCCATCTGTAGCGTGAGAACATAGAGGCTCTGTTAGAACAATGGTGAAGGTGATTTTGCCATGTAGAGTGTGATCCTGGATTAACATCCTTTGTTGATCCTGGATCAACATTTCAATCATCCAGTAATAACTGTCTGATGTCATCAGTGTGTGCCGACCAAACCCGCCTCAATCCATTTGTGAATCTTTCCCTTTAACCTAAAAAACTTTAAGTAAATGATGAAAAAAATTTTTATTGGCTGCGATAATTCATTGATTCTAGAGCAATTAATTGACTATGACGATTCCTGGATTAACAGTGGATGACATCTTAAATTTAAACAAACTTTGAGAACCCAAGAGATCTGTGTTATTAGTAGTAGCAGTGCAGAGTGGGTGCTACTATTTCAGTATTATTCCTACCCCTTTTCTCTGATTTGTTACTTCAATGTCACAATACAAATCATTTCAATCAGTTTCCGTTCATTCATTTACTTATTTGCTCTTTGGTGGTCTGGGATAAAATGCACCTAAAAAGTATGTCGCGATTAAAGGAATCAAACTGTAAAATTTCTATGTGATGATCAAACGTCGTCTACACTGAATGCAAGGGATGCAATTATGTGACATGACAATGAAATGGAATTAACGTAACTGCAATTTTCATACTTATTTAATCTTATCTATTCCATCTGTTTTGAGCATAAACCATTAAAATGTAAATGCCCTAAATTAAAATACACTTAATTGTTTGTAACCTTTTAGTAAACACATTTGTTGTCTTTTCTGAAGCACCCTCTTTGTGCAACTTTTAAGATAAAATGTGTTTATATGTAGTGTAATTAAAATATTGTGCTTGCAATATCTTTATATTTTATAAGGTATAGATGTCTACAGTGGTCCTAAAGTCCCAAACCTGCAGTTATTTTACTTTTGAGTATAATATTACAAAAATAGGTTTCTGTAAAACATATTTCCCAAATTGGAACTAGGGTCCTCTGAAAAGCCAACTAGTATTCCATTTAGAATATATTATATTAACATGAGGGTTATGTCACTTGACAACTGCCTCTCTTTAAAATAACTGCTGTACAATGCATTCTAGAATGTGTAACAATTACTACACTGAGGCAAGACATATAACCCAAGGTGCAGTTTAAAGACATACGCTAGACAAAACAACAAACATAAACTAAATTAAACTTGACTGGACTAGACACAAGCAGGACCACAAGCAGGACTACAAGCAGGACCACAAGCAGGACCAAGCTCTCACCACAGTGGTACTATCATCTCCAAGACACATGGTAAACACAAGGGCTATAAATACACAGTGATCACATTAACTAAACAAGACACATCTGAACACAATCACAAACACAGGACTAAACAACCAATGAAAACAAGATCACATGACAGGAAACTGGAAGAACAAGGATCACATGATGAACAATACAGGAAGTAAACAAAGAACAAAGGACTTAAAACAAAGCATGAACGTAAACATAACCATAAACATGAACATAACAAACAAGAAACCATGAAATATACACAAATCCTTAACCGATCCTAATATATAAACAAATCATAAATCCTAATCCGAATGTCACATTAAACTCTTATTTTACCTTGTATGTCCTTTGAGTTGCTAAGAATTAGAAACAAGCCTTTAAATGAAATGGTTTAAAATCAGATAATTCTATAAACGCAGCCCAGGGGCAGCCTGTCAGCCTGTCTCTTTTGATAATGCTTAAAGAAAGACATTAGCAAAAACATTAGTATGTAAGCAACACAACTACAACAAATAAAATTCATTGTGTTAAATTTATAGTGCATAAATAATGAAGAATTGACTATGATTAGTCATATTGGTGACAGAGGGGCCCCAAATAAAATTCTGCTTAGGGCTCGGACTGGTCCTGCATATGCCTGCTTGTATGAAGTCTGACTGCTGAAAGATACAGGTATTGAAGTCAAACGAGTTGCCAGTAGGCTGCTGAAGGAATTGTTTAGAAACACAAATCTGGGTTATGTACTAAAATATTTCTGCCACTATTCTAAAAATGACAGTTTTTAAAATCACTGACAATAATGCTTTAAAAAATAACATAAAATGTATAACCTTAATAACCATTAAATCTGTCAAAATAATAAGCAACAAAAAATTGGTCTAATTACCGTTGAATTAAACAAAAGAATTGTAAAAAGTAAAGAAAATGTATAATTGATGTGTAATTCACACAGTTATCCCAACAGTGCTTAGAATGCGAGACACCTTTGCATGTTCGTTATCCTCTTTCCAGCTTAGAAGAAACATAATAAAAGACCTGACTTAATGCTGCATCTGCTTTGTAGAGCAATAGCTGGAGGTGAAGCAGCAGCGATAACAATATGCATAATTTTATACATTCAGTAATCCTAGCACATTCATTGTAGATATAAAACCTAGCTCAAAAACTAATGATGCACACCAATATGTAAATCATTTACCCAGACCACTAGAACTAAGGGATCAATTAAAATGAGTAAAATTTTAGTGTTTGGATGTACAAGTTATATCTGGCACTAGGGGTGTATTTTACAATCCGATTCCGATTCTGGGAGTCGCAAACTGATTCTAAAATCGATTTTTAATCTACACTTTTTTTTAATACGTGTAAATACATGTTTACATCTTTCCATTTTAGCCAGAATTGGAGTTTCTATACTTTTTGTTAATATTTGAAATTTCTGTTTGATTTGGTTTTGAAAATTCTCTTTTATTAACAGAGTTGTGTTCAGGATGAACAGGCTCCAAATGAAACATAGAAACATTAAATTATTATAACAAGTAAGAAGAATAATGCGGTAAGGATAAAGATACACACTGTATCTTTGCTTAGAAACCTGCAACAGTGTATGAAACCCTGTTATCCACAACGGTGAATAATATCCTCCTGAGCAATAAAATCGCCAGTAATTCACTTCACCATTTTTTTAGAATCCAGTGGAAGCGTTGCAAAGTGTGTGGATTTAAAATTTGATGTTGATTTGAATGTCTTTTTTGTTCAAATTAAGCAAATTTTTCAGCATACATGCATGCGTTAGTCAGTGCTTATGTAACAGACTAAACTGTTTATTAAGGCCCTTGGGCCTTGCTGTAGTTTGGTTAGAGTGCATGTGCACAGGGGTGTGAGACAGAATAAAAAGTTGTGAATACATGCCTGTATCTAATAAACCAGTTTAGTACATTTTGGACTGCTTTTATTCTTTGTTTTATTAAATTCAAGTGTTTAGGCGAAGCAGCGACAAAACACTCAATTACACGTAAAATTTGTCTGTGTCTTGCACGCACACACACAGGCCCGCACCATCGGCATCTTATTTGAATTTAGAATCGATTCTGGACTTTTAAAAATTGATTTAGGAATTGTTAGAGAAACAATTGAGATGAATTGATTTTTTTCCCCACGCCTGTCTTGCCCTTTTTTTCGCTTTTCTTTCTTTTGCATAATATCTATTTGCATACTTTATGCACAATACTGCTCGTTTTTAAGTGTGACACCCTGTAATATGATATTTACTCAGCTCCCCCGTAATCATCTCATATGCAAATAGCTGTCAGTTAAGGCAAATCCTAGCTGGGTGGAAGAAAAAGCACAAATAATAAAATCTCCAGGTAACATCCTGTGAAGGATGTTACTCAGTCATAACATGTGTGGCTAATTAAATATAATACTTGTTTTAAATTCTTTTTTGCTTGCAGTTGAGGGTTGACAGTACAGAAACACTATAAACTACACTATTACTGTCTAGTAATTACTTGTGGCCGGTACTGTGGTGTGGTGAGTTAATGCGCTGGCACTCACATGCTTGGCTGCGCCACGGCGACCCAGGTTCGATTCCGACCTGCACTTCTGGTCCCTCTTCTGCTTCATCTCTCTCTGTTCTATCAATACAGGCAAGTTGCCCAAAAAGATCTTAAATAGTTTGTTGTTTGCTCCTACTAGTTTATATAATAAACAGACAGATACTCCAAAGACCCGTACTAAGCACATAGATCAGAATTTGTCCTGCATGTGATATTTGTATTAGACAAACACATTGTCAAAAGTTTTTGTACACCTGACACCTTTTGTACAAACATATGTGATATTTAAACATCTTACTTCAGATTAATTTCCCATTTTGCTTTTATATTAAGCTCCAGTCTTCTAGTAAGTCTTATCACTGCAATTTGGAGCTTAGATGTGAGCTGTGTGCTTATTTAACTACTGTATTAGTGAGATCAGACACTAACGTCAGGTGAGGAGGTCTGTGGTGCACTTGGCATTCCAGTTAATCCTAAAGATGTTCAGTGGTGTTAAGGTCAGGGATTTGTGCAGAACACTTGTAACTAGTCCAATTATAACACACCATGTCTTAATGGAACTCCGTGTGGAAGTGTTTGGGTCTCTTCGTACCAGTGATAATGTGTTGTATAGAAAGACATTCTAGACAACTTCTAAGTCTGCTTCTAAGTTTGTAGCAACATTTTGGAAAAAAAAACACATGAATCTAATAGACAGATGTCCACAAATTATATTAAATCTGCTATCAAACACCGCATCTAGCAAACAAATTTAATAAAACAATCATACAGCATATTAGATTTCATTTCAAATAGACATTAACTTAATTTAAATCAAGTGATAAGCAAACAATGCCTTCCTAACAAAACATGTGTTTAATAAAATACACTCACAGAATCCGTAATTAACATATTGTAAGAACCACTGCATCGGAATATTTAGTCATTGATGAACATATTCTGCAACATGGATCCTTCTCATGATGGGATCGTGGGTGTCACAGAATACTTCGCCTGCACAGTATCCAGCAGACATCGTGCAGCTTCAAGCCATGTTAGCTTAAACTCAGGCTTTCCAGTTGCATCTAAAGAAGTTTTATACAGTAGTGTCTGATCAATGCACAGAATTTAACTCTCATGTTGGAAGGGCATTTATGACAATTTATGTCAGTTTAACATTATTATAGAAACTAGGCGGGGGACAGAAGATGAGATTTTTATAATTATATTAGAGTTTTTTCATATTGTACTAAAAAAACACACGTGCATGGAGACTAGTGTGTATAAAATAGGACGACAAATGAAAGACAGCCCCAATATTGACTGCAGGAGTGGCACATGCAACCTGCAACCTGCAGTTTTAATACCCCATATTTTGACTGTGGTTTCCCCGATGCCTGAAAATTACAGACAACATGATTACCTAACTAAATTTGTAAGATCATGCAAAGGCATTAAATTATCATTTTCTTCCTATAAGATGGCAGGCAGTGCAGGAAAAGATTCTGGAAGCCGAACTGGAAGACACATTTACAGACAGAATAGCCTTGGGATGTCGGAATAGCAATTTTGCGAACCTTGTAGTAACAGTCTAACTTCTGGCTATTACCTACAGGCCAGGTAAAACTGGAGAAGAAAAAAAAGTGATAGGACCAAAATAGATATGCAAAGTGGGATTTAAACTCTGGTCAGTCGGCTCGCAACAGCACTATATGCCGACATTCTTTTCACGCTGAACTACTGAACTGACACAGTCGCCTAACTTTTGATTACTTTTATTATGGTTACTTATTACACACACAAGCACCCTTTTAATTACCCACCGTAGGCACAGTATACACTTATTTTGCTCTGCATTCCTGTGTTCCCTAAACTGGTTTGAACCCGTTTTCACACTTCTGCCTTTGCTTTTGACCTTAAACCTGCCATTTAATTTGGATTGTTTGCATTGTTCTTAGTAAAACAAAAGGCTTGCCTAAAATTGCTTTTGTCTTAGTCTGTATTTTGTTTTAAAGCTTGATTAGAGTAAGAACATTTTTATACTTTATAGTATAAGTCCATGAAACCTCTAGGTTAATTTAATTTACTAAATATTGGTCTCCGTTTTTTAGACTCCTTTTATTTAGATATTTTTTGGAACCATTTGTTACCAAGCTTTCCAAAGCAGAGTAATTTGTACATTTCACAGTAAATGTTCGTTCATTACATTACCATTATGTGATATAGGAAAGTTGTTCCTATATCAAGGAATGGTAATGTAATAAATGAACATTTACTGTGAAATGTACAAATTACTCTGCTTTGGAACACATTTATCTTTTATCTAACCAGCCAGTCATGTAATAAAGCAAAATGCAGGTCAAAGGCTTGAAATGTTAAGATCAATTATCAAAATTAGAAAGAAAAAATGTCTGTGAGTAAACACAGTGTGTTTGTTCTAAAATGCTATTTAACAGTACCTGAAATACTAAAACTAGCTAAACAGAAAATGGTGCACAAAACAAAACAACTTCTACAGTAAGTGTAGACTGAATCACCTTCAGGATGAGAGATAACAAGAATAATGACCAGACTGGTTTGAGCTGATAAGAAATCTATATTGACTTGAGCAAAAAAAGGACCTGACACTGAGTGATTATTTGAGTTTCGATAGTCTTCCTAGCAGCTTGTCTATTTTCTCACTATTTTAGTATGATAACTAGAGAAGGTTGCAACAGAAAGAGCAACATTGTCAAATATAAATATGATCGGTTCTATGAATTCCATACCAGACCCGTCTAGCCCCAGGTTAACCACAACTGCCACCAGCGCCGTTGACCTACAGGGTGTCAGCGTAAATTGGGCTACTGTTGGTCAAAGGAGGAGAGAAGGTAGAAGTGTTGGTAGACAGAGGAAAAGCAGGAATTTAGGACTAAAAATAGGGACTCTAACTGTTAGTACAATGGAAAGGTAGAGAGCTGGCTGATATGATGAGGATAAGGAGGGGTGTGAGAGATGTGTATGTGTGTACAGGAGGCCAAGGCTTACAGTATTGAAGTAGGATTCAAGTTGTTCTATCATGGTGTGGATGGCAAGAGAAATGGAGTAGAGGTGATCCTAAAGGAGGAGTTTTTAAGTAAACTTCTGGAGGTGTCAGAAAAAAAGCGTGTCAGACAGAATAATGAGTTTAAAGTTACTGAAATAAGGGCTGATGTTAAATATTGTTAGTGGTTATGTCCCATACGTAGGTTGTGAGTTAGAAAAGAAAGGGTGATTCTGGAGTGAGTTAGATTAGATTTGTGATTGGAGCATAATGCATATGTTGGTAAAGGGACCAAAGGTAATGAGGAGGTGACGGGCACATAGGGTGTAGGAAAGGAACCTAGAAGGACAGATGATGGAAGATTTTGCTGTGCTGGTAGAAAAAAGTTGTGGTGATGTGGAGGTAGGAGTACACAGACATCCTATGTAACTTAAACAATCTTGTGTGTAGGAGGATTATGATAAACAAAAATAATTGTTCAAGAATGGTGATGAAAACCAAATAGTGGAAGCTGGAGAAGAAAGATTGTTGTAAAGTATTTAGATAGACTGAGAGGCTGTGGGTGGTCTTGTACTGGTTCAAGAATACTAGGAAACTGGGATACTGGGAAGCTAGGTGTTTCGTCTGGAAGAGGGAAAAAAAAATAGGCTAAGTGTAATAAGAAAGACTGGAATAAGGAAGTCAGTCGGTAGAGCATCTGACTTTTAATCTGAGGTGTCTTAAGGTATTGGATTACCAACACGATTTTGTAGGTTTGCTTCACCAAGCCACCACTGTTGGGCCCTAGAGCATGAGATAAATGTAAGTCGCTCTGGATAAGGGTGTCTTCTAAATGCTGTTAATGTCCAAGATAGCTACAAAGAAAAAAGTTAGCCAAGAAGGAGTGTGACATAAAAAAAAAACCAAGAAAGAAGACAGGAACACGGAATTAGAGCACCGAATAAAGAAGGGGGGTGGCTGAGACCAAACAGAAGTTATGATAAGTTGTACTCTAAGTTAGACACTGGAGAAGGAGGGAAGTACTTATACAGATTAGAAAGACAGATGGATCAGAATAAAAATGATGTGCAGCAGGTTAGGGGTATTAATGATAGAAATAGACTAAGAAGAGGGTACAAAAAAGATAGAAGGTGTATTTTGAAGAGCTGATGAATGAGGAGAATGAGAGGGAAAGAAGTGTAGAAGAGGTGTCTTTGGAGCACGGAGTACAAAAGATAATTAAGGGATGAAATCAAGAAGGCATTGAGAGGATGAAAAGTGGAAAGGCAGTTGGTCCTGATGACATAGCAGTGGAGGTGTAGAAGTATCTAGAAGTCGGCGGTGGATTTTCTAACTCGATTGTTTAACAAGATTTCAGAGAGGGAGAAAATGCCTGTGGAATAGACGAGAAGTGTATTGGTGCAGATTTTTTTGAAAACAAGGGTGATGTGCAGAGTTGCAGCAACTACAGAGGGATAAAGTTGCAGAATCATACAATGAAGGTATGGGAAAAAATAGTGGAAGCTAGGTTAAGAAAGAAAGTGGTTATTTGTTTATGCCTAGAAAGCCACTGGATGCAATTTTTGCTTGGAGAATGTTCAGGGAGAAATATGGATATGGTTAGAAGGAACTACATTCTGTCTTCGTAGTCATGGGGAAGGCATATGACAGGGTGCCAAGAAAAGAGCTGTGGTATTGTATGAGGACGTTAGGAGTAGCAGACAAGTATTGTCAGATTAGTGCAGGTTATGTATGAGAGAAGCATGATGGTGCTGGTAGGGTGAGCAGTAGGTCAGACAGAGGAGTTCAGTGTGGATGTGGGACTGCATTGATAATTGGCTCTGTGCCCCTTCTTGTTTGCTAAAGTAAAGGACTTGTTAAAAGAGTAGGTCAAACTGTACTGTCAGTCAGGTGCGTCCGCAGTCGTAACTGAGCTCAGTTGCTAGGCAAAAACTGAGCTCAGTTCACTAAGAACCAAAAACTGAACAGTTGGTGTGCTGTCATTTAGGTAGCACCAGGTATGGGACAGACACGAACGAAAAAATGGAAAAGAAAAGAAAAAGAAAAAAAAGAAAGAAAAAGAAAAGAAAGAAAAGAAAAGAGAAGAAAAGAAAAGAGAAGAGAAGAGAAGAGAAGAGAAGAGAAGAGAAGAGAAGAGAAGAGAAGAGAAGAGAAGAGAAAAGAAATTTAAGAAAGAAATTTAAGAGGAAAAGCAAGAGATCTGAGAAAATAAATTAAATAAATTATTTCAGAAGAAAAAATATTTAAGAAAAGAAACTTAAAGAATGATTTTAGCAGAAAGAAACTTAAAGAAAGAAAAAAGAAAGATTTTAAAGAAAACTTAAAGAAAGAAAAAAAAGATTTTAAAAGAAAAAGATTCTAAGGAATTAAAAGAAAAAAAGTTGAGTTGTTTAGGAAGTTTTCGTTGGCTTTATTATTTAGTTAAAAATCAGCAGAAGGGTTTTTAGTTCTTTTGAGTTTGTTGAGGCATTGTAGCTCACGGTGGTGAGACCACCCCTCCAAACACAAGCACACATTCCTTGCCCGTATCCCAGCTCTGTCTATTTAACCATCGCTTTCTCTCGGCCCTGCATAAGAGCTCTAAACTAACAAACAGCGGGCTCTCTATGAGCGGGTACATAACACAAACAGGAATCTCTTTGTACAATTATGTTTGCAGATTTCATTGTGATCTGTAGTGAGAGCAGGGAGCAGGTGAAGGAAACTTTGAAAAAACAGTGGTTTGATTTGAAGAGAAGATAAATAAAAAAGTTAGTCATGGCAAGCCAGAATACATGTGTGTGAATGAAATTGAAAGAGATAGAACAGTAAGATTACAGAGTGAAGTAGTAAAGAAGATACAAGAGTTAGAGTACTTGGGATAAACAGTGCAGAGCAACAGAGATTGTGGAAATGAGATGCAGAAGCGAGTGCAGGCAGGTTAGAATGGGTGGAGAAATGTGTCAGGAGTGACAGAAGAAGAATCAAGAAAAAGGTGTACAAAATCAGCTTTGTTGTATGGCTCAGATACAGTGGCACTGCGGAAAAAACAGGAGGCAGCGTTTAAGGAAGCAGAGACAAGTAAGTTGAGGCCCTCTTTGGCAGTGCTGAAGTTAAACAGGATTAGAAACAAGCACATTAGAGGGACAGCTCATAAGACGTTTCTGGGACAAAGTCAGAGAAGTCAGATTTAGATGGGTTGGACATGTGTAGATGGACGGAGAGTAAAAATATTGGTAAATATTTTTTAGCATCCAGTAAAATACTAGATGTTGGAAATGGAGCTGCTAAGCAGAAGGCGAAGAGAAAGGCCAGAGATGAGGTGTATGTGTGCGCTTGCGGGGAGCGCACTAGATGTTATTTTAGAGCCACTCTGCAGAACTAAGGAGGAGAGGTATAGTTCAGTGGGAATTATGGTAGACAGGAAAGAAATGTGTGCTTGGGTTGAAAGAATCATGTTCACAGTTGTGAGACACCACACTTATAAATAAACTGAAATATCTTTTGCCTTTTAAAACAACAAAGACAACCAAAATTCTCTTTATAAAAAAACAAAAAAGTATTTTCTTCAAGTTTCTTTTAATCTCTTATTTTCATTTTTTCTTTCTTTTACTTTTTTTTTTTTCTTTCCTATCCTTTCCTTTCCTATTTCCCCTATACCAGGGCTGCGACCCATACCTGGTGCTACCTAAAAGACAGCACGCCGACTGCGCAATTCTTTGTTCTTTTATAGGCGCATGCTCAGGGGCCTCGCATTCCGCTGATTAGGCGGCATGGCAGCGTTGCACGCCCTGTTGAGCCTGCGGACGTGCCTGACGTGCCTGTCCGGAAGTCCATGACACAACAGTATGAATGTGATAAGTGAGAACATGACGTTATTGGGTGTGTTTAAAGTGGATGCAGAGGATAGGGCTCAGTGGAGACAGATGATTTGCTATGGTGACCCCTTAAGGAAAGATTATTTGTAAACATTCTATTGGGGCATGCTGAAACAATGTTTGGGTCTCCCATTTCATTGAGGTATTAATCTTAACGCTACAGCATAGAAAATTACATTTAAGGCAATTGTGTGCTTCAAACTTTTTTCATTCGTTTTTTATGGTTTTTGTTTTTTTTTAACAACTTACCTGATTGTTTTATGTTATTTTACACTTAGGAGACCCGACATGACGAGATTATCTGATTAGGTGTTATTTTTGTCCCAATGCTATTATATTATGCGTAAATGTAAAGTTAAAATTAAAAATTCTATTTAAAATTAAAATTAAACAACATAAGTGTAACTGTTATACACAACTTTGCCATATGTGTATGATTTAGCTAAACTATCCATAAACATACAATGTTTAAAGTAACAAGACAAATTTTTTTCTTTCAAACCTGGTACAGTTTCAACAGGTAAATACATCAGTATCAGCAAATAATAATTTTTAGTAATAAACTAATATTGCACTTTGTAATTGCGTTTAAAAAGATTTTTTTGTACAGTTTACAAGTGCAAACATCATAGCTGTGGAATCAATTATTTAAGCATATTATCTAGTAAATTATAATCTCATGAAACCCGAATTTACGGCAGAAGGTCTGCATTCTATGGCAGCCTTTAATGACCAAATGGACATATTACAAGCACATAAAGCAACAACTCTTGTATTGTTTTGTTTAGTGTCATTTAAAATAAATAAACTACTAAAGTGAATATTTTGAACTCTGAAAAAACGCTGGGATGAAGTCTTATATCTCATTCTGTTTAGTCACATCACATGAGCTATTTTTGTTATTTTTATAGTTCATATCGGAAAAGACCTGCTCACATACGTATGTGGATCTGAAGCTCAACAGAACTCCGAATCTATACTTTTTCATGTTTATTCCAGATGGTATTCCAGGTTTTGAGTGCCGGTGCGTGTGGCATTACTTACAAATAAGTAAACACATTTTATTTTAATGATAAAAGAATTACCATAGTCTTCAAATTTACAATTATTTAAAAAAGTGAACTAAAATAAAATGTAAATTAAATACTTATTATTTCCTCTCATTAATTTTTTCCGAAGACACACAGGGAGCTGCAGCTGAGGGATGGAAGAGCCACATGCGGCTCCGGAGCCGCAGGTTTTCGAACCCTGTCATAGATCATTACCTCAAGAAAGCCATACAATTAAAAGTATATTATAATTTTCAAACTATGATATATATCATTTAAAAATTCTATAATTATAATAGATAATAGATTTCTTTCTCCATGATATCCATGAACATGTTTACAGCATAACGCTGTAGAATAGACATCCAATTTGATGACGGCTTCAAAAGAGTTTTAAATGTTGTGTGCCATATGGATCAGATATTTAGTTTCAGTTTGTGGGCTTGATGTCTGGGCCTGAGACTAATAATCCATATAAAATATTTTATTTATGCATATTCAGTAACTTTTTTATTATGGTCGTGATTGAGATGAAGTAACACCCCTGTAATACAAATTGAATTCAAGCACAAGAATGTTCATTGCCTTACATTATTTATTGTTGATGTGGTACCTTAACATACAAAAACTACATCACTAGTAAGTTCTGTATACAGGCTATTTATGCTGCTGTGTAAGCAGGAATCTTTAATCAGTGACAGAACTATTTACATTTGACAGACATCCTTATCCAGAATGACCTACATTCATCACAATTTGAGCAGTTGAGAGTAAAGAGCTTTGCTTAGTTGCCCAATAGTTTATATATTTGTTTGGTGGTGCTGTTTGGTGGTCCTGGGATTGTCACTCATTACCTTAACTACAGAGCTAGCATTTGCACTAGACTAGCAGAATTACACTAGAATAGCGAGGAGCCTATTGCTTTGTTATGTTCACTATGTGCAATAGTGTATAGTGAAGTCTTTGATTATTAGTAGCATTACAATGCTATATAATAGATTTGCTGTGGACAGATATGGTTGACGATGAGCTGGAGGTTTCAGTGATTCAATCACATGTCATATAGTGTATTTGTGTATGTGATTGAGTGCCTGTGCAATTTTAGCTTGTTCTGGCATTAATCCTTCTGTGCAGTTTAACATATTCATGGTAGCAATTCACTGTTGTTCACTTAATACGCTTGCACATAATAAACAATGATTCAGTATTCATCCAAATACTGTAAAATATTTCTAGATGCTAAAAATTCTAGCCCAATTGACTTTATGTCTCAGAGGGAACAGCAAAATTAGCTGTGAAAACAACAAATCATATTACACCATAGAAAGGAGGTTTTGAAAGCAAAAAACCAAGATTTATTATCCCTGGGAAAACAATAATTCCTTTAACATGCCTCTTTAGTCTGCCAAGTCATTGCCTTCATAATTACATGCTCCATCTGCTTCTCTACTTCTTTCTCTCTAACTCTGTCCAAATTAATTTAGCCCTCTTTTGGTAATGTCTAGACAGTTCTAGCAGACATCTAGCTCCCTTTACGAATGGGAAAAATTACCAATAATTTTTAGCTAAGAATGTTAAAGATGCTTTTTCTGATTATTATTTTTTATCACACGATGCCTTATTGCATTCATTTTTGTAAGAGAGTTATTACTCAGATATCAAAAAACACCCTTTGTAGCAGCTCTTGTTTGATTTTTTTCTTGAATTGTGCATATGTACTATGGGAAGTGGTGGATTAGTGGTTAAGGTGTTGGACTGATACCAGAAAGACCAGGGGTTTGATTTCCAGCACCACCAAGCCATATCTCTGGGCCCCTGTACAAGGCCCTCAACCCCCAGTTGCTCAGTTGTATAAAAGAGATAAATGTAAGTCGCTCTGGATAAGGGTGTCTGCCAAATGCTGTAAATATACTGGGAGCACCATTTGTGCCTATTGCATAGATACATTTAATCGTTGTGTGTGTGTCTGTATTTAAAAGCACTGACAGCTTGTGGCAGAATATTTTAAAGATTCTTTTGGTCAATGGAGGTTTGTTAGAGTATGCTCAAAGGTCTAATCTCTTGCCCTCCCTCTCTCTTTTAGATCTTTTTCATCCACTTTTTTATTTCCGCTCTTTAAATGACGTTAAACAGTTGAAACTCACTACTATTAGCTCTAACATCAGGCTATACTTAAACACGGTGGTACAGAGTGGCATTGGTGTCTCACAGCTCCAGGGGCTCTGACTTAATTGTGGGTTATTTTTTGTTTATAATTCTTTCTTGTGTCCCCCTGGGCTTTCCAGCCAGAATTCATTCATACAAATAAACATGTATGATTAAATAAATAAAAATAGTATGTCGGAGTTGGGAAGATTGTTTACATACAACTATAAAATATAAAATTATAAAATTCTGCATTTAAGCTCCTGATCATCAGTTCTAAATTACATACTGCATGTTATGCCAGAAGCATGTTTGTATATTTGTTAGATGCATAAGACTTTATTCTTTATTCTACTGCAAACCTAGTAAACCCAGGAGTAAATGTCAAAATGATTGCTATGTTTGAAGGAGTGACAGCCTATGTAGAGGTCTGGAATAAGTTAGATAACACTACTCAATAGTGCTCGACTAGAACATTCCATTTTTAATATGTTACCTTTTACTATTTTTTTAGATCTAATATAATCACCCTGTTTAAAGAGGGTTATTGTTGCCATCAAAGCATTGTTGGTCTGCAACATTGTTTAGGTAGGTAGTATATGTCAAAGAAACAGCCACATGAATTACAGTACCAAGGGTTTCCGGGCAGAACATTTCCTATAGTACTAAAACACCCCCCACCGGCTTGCCTTCTTCTTTTAGTTCATCTCGTTCCCATCTGCAGGATTTAAAAGAGCATCTGGTTTGTCAGTCCAGAATGCATTCTTTGATTGTTATATAGTATAAAAACTTATGATCTCATGCTTGATCGGAAAGCTGTATATCACACTGGTTATCCGTCTATGACCACTTTTACTAAGAACTAAATATTGTATAATTGAAACACCTCACAAGAAGTGCCGTCAAAAAGATGCTCCTTTGAGCATTTTTGATGTGGGTTTTTATGCTTTCCAGACAATGTACTAAATATATGATACAACACATTTGTTACAAAAGCATAAAATTCATTTAATTAAATTAATAAATTGGGAAATAATTGTACAATTATTTAGCAATACTTTGTGTTTATAGCTATAACCCTTTACTAAGTAACGTATTTGCATAAAGCTGTCAAAATATTTGACTTGAATTGATTTTGATTACTTTATTTTTTGCATGTGTTTAGAAAATCACTGGTTGCTTTGTTTCTTACTGGTACAAACACAGATAGAAAGAACTTAAACCATTATTAAAAAAAAGTGTGTACTGTTTAGCCTATTCCAGAAAACATTGGAAGCAAGCAGACCTATGAGGTGGCCACCATGCCTCTCATTGAATACTAGTGAACAGATTTATAGGTGCATAATAATAGCCACCCGAAACCTGACGTTAAACATGCTGATCTAGTAAACAAATAAGCAATATGGCATCTAGTATGATGTTTTAGTTTTAGTTAAAGTTTTGTCTTTGTATGTCTCCATTTCAGTAACATATCCTTAACACGATGCTGGTCATCGCAGTATTGCTTAAGTGGTCAAACACACCAAGTGTGCCATTGCTTGAAAATGTTTTTTCCCACCAGTGCACACAGTGATTAGATTACTAAGTATAAAGATAAATAAAAAATAAATCAGTGTTGATAGCTTTAACATCTTTTGATGCTAAAAGCAATCAATTATGACTAAATGATCTATTAGTGACTTTTTTACTTATCAAACACTCAGTGGAGTAATTTATTGTTTGATTCAAGACAGTCAGGGCAGTGTGTTTATTGTCAGTGTATCTGATACTTAAAAAAATCTAGCAATTAAATATTAGAATAAACATTTAAAAACTCATGCTAATCTGAAAAGTAGGCAGTTTTAAGCTTAAAGTGAAACTCTAGTACCTTTTAATTCCCTGAAAGGCAAGTCAGCTCACGGTTTCATTAAGATTTGGCTAAGATAAATTAATCACACGCTTAATTACGTGCCATCAATATTCCAATCCTATTGAGCAGTTTTGTACATTAGTATTAATCATGCAGCAGCTTCCGAAAAGTCCTAAGAATATGTCCTTGCCGTATATTAGATTCATGAAAATCACTCATGTTTCTGAGCTCGACTACAGATGCTGTGTCCCAGAAGTACTGATTATAAGATTAGCAGGAGGTTTCTAAAGCTCAAAGATTTGTCTCTTATGTAAACTTTAAAGAGCTTTGTACTTTCTTTGCTGAACCCACAACTAACTTTAACTTAAGATTCTGTATTATGTTTAAAATATTAAAGCTGTTAAGCTATACGATTGTAGACGTGAAGGACACAAAACAAGGACACGAAAAACTAACTGGATAGATAGATAGATAGATAGATAGATAGATAGATAGATAGATAGATAGACATACAGGCAGGAAGCAGGCAGGCAGGCAGACAGACAAGATAGATAGATAGATAGATAGATAGATAGATAGATAGATAGATAGATAGATAGATAGATAGATAGATTGACAGGCAGACAGGCAGACAGACAGGCAAAATAGCTAGCTGAGATAGATAGATAGATAGATAGATAGATAGATAGATAGATAGATAGACATACAGGCAGGAAGCAGGCAGGCAGGCAGACAGACAAGATAGATAGATAGATAGATAGATAGATAGATAGATAGATAGACAGACAGACAGACAGACAGAGAGAGAGAGGAATGCTGACCAACTGACCCTAACCCCACTGTTGGAAAAAACCTAAAAATGCTGCACCCCAGACCTCCACACCTAATATTATTGAAATCATTTAACATGACATGCTTATTATATCCCTATTACACCTGGCCCAATTTTTCATTTATTCTAAAACACTGGTAGTTATTTGAGTTTAGGAAAGTAGTCCTTATTTTGTAAAATGATTCATTTCACGAGCCATCATATGGTCAATGGGACATGATGATGCCTGTTTGTCTACCCTGTGCCTGCTTAATAAATTCTGCGGAGTCACAAGGTCACACAAAAAAAACCTTCACAAGTCCAAAACACCTTGCGCCACCACACCTTGCGGTTTTGTGGTTCACAATGATGCCTGTCACAACAATCTGACAGCAATGTCCTGGCAAGCATACAGTCCATTAGCAACACCTGGATGTGATTGAGCATGCACACGCACGCACACACACTTGCACACACACACAGTTTGTGTGTTTCAACCTTCTGACAAGTTACTATATGGTGTTTATGTTAACTGTTGTTATTGCTGTCTCCTGCAGATTCATCCTGCTATAACGGTGTGGTACTTATAATAGACAGACACTTTATCCAATCAGAGCTGACAGGGGGCGGGGTTTAGATATAATTCCTCGCGCTCTGCTCCTTTGGAACTAATCAATGGGCACTCAGTCGGTGCACCGCTGCAAGTTGCGCTGGTGAGCTATATTCTTACCCAAATGCGCTCCATATGAAGAACCCAGACTAGTTTTATTGTAATTGTACTGTGAGAGCGTCGGGGAACGAACGGAGCTTCTGCAAGGTGAAAGAAACTTAAAACAAGAAAAGCATCCTGATTGTCCATCACTGTACATTGAAGAATGTTTAACCCGGTCGGCTGGGTGCTCGCTGCGTGGCTCGCGCTCATCGTTTATCCAGGTAAGTGACACGCTTTAAACGCTTAACGTCTGCGTGATGCTGCTGTACTACAAAAAAAAGTCCAACTAACATATGACCAGGTAAAATATGATAAGATATAATATCTTAGGACGTCTGATTTAGAATATTATTACTACTCTTTATGAGCTGCTACTATACTAGAAATAAAGCTCTTTCTACTGGTGCTGCTGCTACTAGTAGTATTGATAATGATATTATTATTAATATTGAATAAATTATACTAACTTAATTATTTATAATTATAATACCACTGCTAGTAGGGATACATTTGCTGAAATATTATTATTTTTTGTATTAAATAGAAAAAGCAAATAGAGTTATGTTAATAGGATATTGTAACTGCATTTCTTTCCCTCCTTCTCTTCTTCTTCTTTTTCGGAATGAATGGCATGTAAATGTTAAAATTTGTAGTGTTCCCAGACTATACATTATTATTTTAAAGCATACACTTTTTTTCATATTTAGTTGTAACTTACTACTACTACTAACAAAATAAAAGGGTAATACTTTTTTTTTGCATAAAGAAAGATTTATCAAAATATAAATAACAATATAAAGTGATATTCGTAATATCAAATAAAAACAACATTCATTTATACAAACGTTAGTGCAACATTAATATTAATTTATTATTATTATTATACTATTGTTGACTTTGTTCATTTTGTTAAACCTGTTAAGTTGTAGGTTATATTTAAAAAGTGAAACACACTTCCTTCATCCATTCATTCATTCATTCATTCATTCATCTTCTGTACCCACTTATTCCCTAATTTGGGGTCATGGGGATCCGTTGGAGCCTATCCCAGCCGTCTCTAAAAGGGAGAAAATGCAGGAGGACAGGCCAGGTTGCCAGTCCAACACAGGGACACACTCACTTACACTCACTCCTATGAGCAATTTATAATCACCAATCAACCTAACATACCTGTTTTTGGACTGTGGGAGGAAACCGAAATACCCAAAGTAAATCCACGCAAGCACGAGAAGATCACGGGGGGGGGTGGGGGGTAGTGGTAGCACAGTGGTCAAGCTGTTGGACTACCAACTTTAAGACCTGGGTTTAAATCTTAGCACCACCAAGCCACCAATGCTGGGCCCCTGCGCAAGGCCCTTAACCCCTGAATGCATCAGTTGTATAACAGGATTTAATGTAGGCCCTCTGCATAAGGACGTCTACCGAATGTAAACATGCAAACTCCACAAAGAAAGGGTCCTGACCGGGAATCGAACCCGGGACCTTCTTGCTTTAAGGCAACAGTGCTAACTCACAAACAGTTCATATAATTTAATACAGTATACAGTTCAACATTATTTAAACTTATTTTTGATTCATAAAGCTGTGATTTGATAGGTGATGCAGAATCGATTCAGTGGCCTCTAATTGGTATACCAACTTTGTTGGTGTTTGGGGTCGGCTGATGAATGATAAAGTAGAGAATGACTATTTTTCACATGCTATATTTTATAATTAAATTTAAGTTGCCCTTATCCAGATTGACTACAGTTTTTTATTTATTATTCAACTGTCCCGTTAAGGGCCCTGCTTAGGTGCCTAGCAATAACAGCTTTGTGGTGCTGGAATTTGAACCCATGAACTTCCGAGCTACTGTGTTTCCACATGTTAACGTGTTGCCACAAAGTTAGAAGCACATACTTACATTAACGGCATTTGGCAGACATTTATCTTTTCAACAACTCAACAATTGGGGTTAAAGGTCTTGCTCAGGGGCCCAGCAGTGGCAAACTCATGGTGCTGAAAATCGAACCTCAATCTTCCAATTAGCAGTCCAACACATATATATATGGCTAATTGTATAACCGTAGCCTTTTATTAAAATGCAGTTCAGAAAATTTTGTCTATTACATGAAGATGACATCAGACATCGTTATTAATATCAATAATATTATGTAAAATGCACTGATTGATTACCAAAAGAAATTGATCACTGATATCAAGCACAGCAACCATTGCAACGTGCTTGCTGGTTACTTTAAAAACAAAGTAGTGGGTATATAGGGTCTTGCTTAGGTGCCCAGCAGTGGCCACTCTGTTGGTGGTGGGTATCAAACCCTGATCTTCCAATTAGTACTCCGACACTTTAATCACTGTGCTACAACTTCCCCTACACACAGTGTAAGATTTTTTTAAAAGCTGTAGCATGACTGGACTCTTATGCACACACTGTGGTTCATGGAAAAAAGCACACATGGGTGTGAAAGTCAGGTGTCCACAAAGTATCGGTATATATATATATATATATATATATATATATATATATATATATATATATATATATATATATATATATATATATATATGGTATTTAATAGCCTTGATTTATTTAAATCGTTGCCTTTTAAATCCATGCATCATTTCAAATGATATAATTATTCCACATCTACTACATTCTCATTTAAACGAAAAGGCCATTAAATTCCCGCAGTATCCATGTCTGTCAAGCATCTGCAAGAACACATAGGAGACTTGGATCGTCTGACATTTGCGTTGAAAGCCCAGCCAAACCTGAACTTTAAAAATATCCTAAAAAATTCTTATTAGCTTGTCTCTTGGGTGTGTTAGGCTAATTGAAATAGATACGTCATTTTGTGTAATAAATACCTGGCACATATTTGGAACTATTCAAAAAGTGTGATCTTATTAAACGTTGTGATAATTAGTTTTGTTGAAATATTATCTGCCTGAGATGTCCATCAGTGTAAAGGTGTCTGCAGTCTTTTTGACATTTAACAATTTTTTTTGCAAAACCAAATATGACAATGAATACCTGCAGCAGTACGAGGTGATGATTTTTCAGGGGACAGAACATGAATGTCCTACTTCCTCCTCATGTGTCATGCTATGCATTTTATGTTATTGATTGCTGTTACTTGTTTCAAGGCAGTGATGTTGCTCAGCATATAATGGCACTTATCTGTGCCATTAGTTCCAATGTTCTGAGTGATGTATTATAGTTGATGGGTTCTAGCGATCAATGGTTTTCTTCCTCAGCTTTCTGTGACATAATGAGTCTGGAAACAATGCTGGCTCCCGGCCCGCTTCCTGCCAGGTATCCCAGCTGGGCAATTTTTAAGGGGTGGAGTTAAGGAGATAGATACTCTGATTAACTAATTAAATGATGGAACTGAAAAATATTGTTGTTCTAATATTCTTGCTTGTGCTTGGTTATTGTATTAAGTCAATATAAGCACAAATATGTTTTTTTAAGATGTTAAACAAAAGGGTTATCGTTCAGGATGGTTAATGACTGGACTAATAAGCCCAAATTCAGACAATATTTTTCATTATGGTCACTGTTGCTGTTGTCACTAACAGGATTTTTTAAAGGCACCAAAAATCCATGCATTGCATTTGGAAGCAAATATTTCCACAGTTTATGAATTGCGTGACTGCCTGTTTTAGCTGCTCTTTAATCCTTGACAGACTGGTAAGCCGCCTCGCTTAAGAGTATAGACTTATACTTATACTTATACCTTTACTTATAGCCAATCAAAAATGGGAAACTTGTTTTGCTTTGTAATTGGTCAGGGCTTTCTTCCCTACCAGCAGTGGCTTTTTCACCCCTTCTTCAAACTTCTAAGCTCGGACCTCGGACTGCTTTTATCAATTAACAAACCGTACAAAAGAAAATAAAAAGTATTTGTATACCGCTGTTTTTACCAAATTTTGATTGGGTGGGCAATATGGACGTTTGTGTGGACTTAGCCGACCTCTGCCCATGCCTAGAGCCGGCCCTAATGGCTTCCCAGTGTAGCTAAAACATTGCATAACAAGTCATTGGAAAATGTGTAAATAAGAAGCGTGTTATGTCAAATATATTTTAATAAGTAACACGTTTGGTGTATATGTTAAATTTACTGTCTGTTATGCCAATTGGATTTCAAGGTCAACTCATCATTAGGTTGTACATTGTTATTGTTTTTGGAATTTGAAGATTGTGTAATATTTTTTTTTGCAGTGCCTAAACCTGTCTAGCTTTTCTGATTCCCTTGTTAATGGCTTCATTAATCAAACTGACAGCTAAAGGACCTGTTAGTAGAATTGCAGGTTGTTTCTGTTCACTGATCCGAACACTTTACCCTGTTGTAAGCAGCCTGTTTTGTTATTAAGAAGGATTATCTGTCTCATCAGCAAGTTTCCCAAAATCATCGCAAAGGAATATTCAGCACGTTATCCCACGGTGGTTTTTGAAATTGGGATCAGGTCTCATAAAACTTGCTGGTGTAGAAAAAAAAGCATAGGTTCCAAAGAAATAATTCAGCATTTTATATTATGTGGAATCAACAGGATTTGAGTGATACATGTGATGTGATATTCTCCTCGGATGTTTATGTGCTTTGAGTGCCTTTTCTCCTGATCGCTCTCTTTCATTTCATAGCTTCATGTGTGTCCATGTTTCAGCCAAGCAAAAATGCTGCCCTGCTGCACAAAACAGTTAAGAAAAATAAAAGAAAATAGCTCTGTACTGTCTTTATATTTAATAGAGCTTGATGAGCATTTGCTCATTATGCTGGCCAAGATGAAGGCCAAAGGGGAGGAAAAGGGGTGCCAGAAAGGCTGTGCTACAGATGCCAGGCCCATATGCCGTTATGAGGGCTTGTGGCCTAGAAGAGCTGCCTGTTTTTTTGAGCAGGGTCATTTGGTATCAAGTCCGTAGATGCAAAGGTCTGTTAATCAAGTGGAAAGTTTAGTTAAATAATGGTCATTAGCATAGCCTCTTAGTCATTTGGGCACATCCAGTTTGTCACTAATTTTAGAATATCATCTGTGCAACTGCAAATGTACATTACAAATGTGAATTATAATTTAATCATATAATCTGATACTGTATAATTATTTAGTAAGTGCTGTAATGTTTTATTCCTTATTATGTTTAAAGATAATAAGGTCACTAAAACAACTAAATGTTCAAAGCTCAGCACTAAACGTTCGGAGGTTCATGGTAATTCTGTCATAATGTTGTATCATCAAACATTGATGCCTGTTCATTAAGGATGTGTCCCAATACAATAACATTTCTATTGATTAAATGGCTAAAGTGTGTTAAAGGGAGATTTCTATAAATGAAGCATTATTGTTATTATTATTTAGTAAGCATACCAAAAAGGTTCACAGTACATGCTGCTCAAACTAGGGGTGTGATTCAACAAATTTGCTATGCAAGTAAACACTCAGTGTATGCAAGCGTTAACATATCAATGGATAAACTTTAGAGGTGTTACGAGATCTTGTGACATGAAATCTCGTGAGATACATTGAATCCGACTGGTCTCTCAAGAAAGTAACGATGGAAGATGCATCCTTGTGTGTGTGCAGCGCGGTACAAAAAAAATTTAAACGCTGCCTCACATTAACAGGTGAAAATGCATTCTGCCTGCGTTAATGCACGTATCCGATTCGTATCCAATTTATTACCACATACCACATTAGGCCTAAATCCGATCTAAAAATACCAATATCTATGTGCTTTTTTCCCTGCTTACACTGTCATGAGTCATATCCGAGCTGTGCCACACGGGGAGAAAAAATCGGAATTGGGCCACTTGTTACAATCAGTTTAAATTCAGCCAAAGACATTTATAGAAATTATAGAAATGAATACTAAACATCTCTGCTAACGCGATCTGCATCACTATTGTGACAGACGATGCATGTAATATTGAATATGGCTGTGCACTTGGCAGGATTTTATAAAGTACAAGTTGATTTCAAAATGCATTTTGTGCATTTGCATTTTGTGTTTTTCAGTTGAACAAAAGACTGTTTTTCCCTGTATTTCATCATTGAGGATTTCTTGTGTCTCTTTAAATAAGTGTCTTGTCATACTCCTTACTAATCTTGTTTTAATTTTTCTCTGGAAAAGAAAGTGACTTAATTGCAGGTAAACAACAAAAATTAACATTGTTTTACTCATTAACCAAAAGATTTTAACAAAACCGTGTATTTAACTGATGAAAAAGTTAGGACAGACTTTTGCTTAATAGCTAATGTTACCGTTCTTTAGCTAAAATAACTTCAATGAGACGCTTCTTGTAGCCATCCACCAGTCTCTAACATCGGTCTGAGGAAAGTTTGTCCCACTCCAGAATTCTTTCAGCTGTAAGATGTTTAAGGGGTTTGCAGCCTGTTTTAAGTCACCTCACAGCATCTAAATGGAATTCGGATCTGTGCTTTGACTCGGGCATTCAAGGACTCCCCATTTTTAAGCTTTCAACCAGTCCTTGGTAGATTTACCGGTATGTTTTGGGTCATTTTCATGTTGCATGGTCCAGTTCCGCTTCAGCTTTTAACTTTTTTACAGATGGTCCCAAATGTTCCTCAAGCACCCTCCGATACATGGTAGAATTCATGGTGGATTCTATGATGGTGAGCTGGCTAGGTCCTGCTGCAGCAAAGTATTCCCAAACCAGGACACGTCCACCTCCATGTTTCACAGTTGGTATAAGGTTCTTTTCCTGAAATGCTGCATTTGCTTTATGCTAAACGTGTCCTTAATTCAATTTTAGGATTATCTGTCCAAGGAACTTTATTCCAGAAGTCCTTTATGTGTATAAATCCTCTTTGGCTAACTTCGGTCTGGCTTTTGTGTTTTTCTCAGAGAGCAAAATGTTTTCTCTTTGCACGCATGCCATAAAACTTGTAAAGTTTCTTTCTGATTGTAGAGTCATGCACTTTTACATCTTGCGGTCTGCTCTCGTAGTGAACTTGCTTGGACGGCCAGACCTGGGCATGTTGTCAGTTGTTGTAAATGTCCTCCGCTTGTAGACTATTTTGCAGACAGTGAAATGGTTGATTTCAAAATCTTTTGGTTTTTTTTTAAATCCCTTTCCAGAATCATAAACTGCTACAATCTACTTTTTTAAGCGCCTCAGACAGGTTTTTCGATCTCACCATGGTGTTTACCATCACTTTCACAGTCAAGAGCACACCAAACTAAATGTCTGAGATTTAAATAGGGCCTCCTTCAAAAAGCTGAGTAAAAATGTTCTAAACCTCTGTACCTGATGTGATACACCGTGTGTATTATTAGCCATTTTAAGTGGGAATAAATGTTGGGATGTCCTAAAGTAGATTTTACAGAAAGTTTTTAAAAGTCTTTTGAAAGTTATATTACTTTACTCAGTATTGCTTTAAATTGATATTAAATATCCATATGTCCAAATATGTTAAAAACAAACAGGCTATTAAAGGGTGTCCAAGTATTTTCACGACTGTATATAAATTTGCCTCGTGTTAGCACAAACATCACAACTTGCATACCAAGCTCGGCTTCTGCTGCATTCATGAATGTTTATCGACAAATACCGAAATGTGCCTGGACTACATATTTTACTTGTATTTTGAATTTATCACGATTTGATATGATATCGTTTATCGACCCAGGCCTACTTTACGTTCAAAGGGGAAATACTGGTATACCAATGTAATCATACCATGCACTAAAAAAAACCTGTTCATTTCTTTCAGTTTTTTTGCTATTGATGCAGAGCCTAAAGACATAAAGGCATAAAGGCTCTTGAGAGCAAAGCTGAACTCCTATTTGGTCTTTTTTCTTCTGAGCCAAATCGAAACAGGATCTGTTAAAAGAAGGAGAATAAGAGGTCAGCTGGAGCGCAGACAGCAGGCCCAGCTGAGCTTTTATTTCTTCAGCTGTCATTTTGCACTTGTGTCCTGTGGCTCACAGGATTTACTTACAGCTTCGACACAGAAGACCAAGGGATGAGGGGGCACTTTTACAGGATACTTTTCTCTTGGTTAGTCCACACAAAGCTTTTATCATCGTCATAAAATGGAACGTCTTTTAGTGGTCAATTTCATAGGCCTGAGTCTGATCTACTTATTTGTTAGGTTTGGTTCAGTTTTTACAAGAACCAGATTAAAAAAAAACAAAGTAATATTAGAATTAGATTGCATTTACAGTGAGGAATAAAAATGATTTGATCCCCTGCATTTGTACAACAAACATCTGACCTCTGTGACCTCTGGCGTGTGGGTTTAGCTAAGTCTTGATTTGTTTAGTGAAATACTTATTTTACTCATTAAAATGCAAATCAATTTATAACCTCTTTTCAAATGTGTTTTTTTTCTGGATTTCTTGGATTTTTTTGTTGTTGTTATTCTGTCTCTAACAGTTTCATTGAACCTACCATTAAAATTATAGGCAGATAATTTCATTGTCAGTGGGCAAATGTACAAAATCAAATTTTTTTTTTCCTCACTGCAAAATGCAGTTGTAGCAAATTTTTTTATTTATTATCATTGATTATTTTACTTGAATCATCTCAATCTCTCGGGAAACAGAGCAAGTGCCTCGGATAGGGAATATATTATTTATAAAACCTAATTCGAATCAATTTGCAACCTTTCCCTTTGCACCGCCTGATCTTAGTTTCACAAAAAGTTTAACACATAACTGACTTGGAAATAATGTCTAGGGCAACAACACACGTGGCAACAGTTTAGCCACTTCAGTCGTTACACATCTGTAAACGCCTAACATGTAAATGCTGCCTTCGGTGTCTTCCGTGCTGATTTTTTTGTATGACAGGATTAATTTAGGACTGTAATCGGTTTACAGTGGAAATCTGAGATATTGGCCACATTTAAAACAACAATTTAAAGAGCTATAAAATAATCAGACTTGAGCAAAAGTATGGACTAAGCACTAAGCCTGACAGTGTGAATTTAGCCTAAGAGATCCAAACACTATTCGGGGCTTAATAAATTCCTTTGCACCAAAGATTCATAAAGACATGGCTTGCCTTGAGTGGCCTAACTGAAGGCCCAACTGAAAACCTTGGACCTTGGAATAAGTTGGAGAGCCAAAGACACCCCAGAAATCACCAAAATCTAGTGAAAAGCATTTCCAGAAGTGTGGGTGGTTATAACAGGAGGTGTAAGTGAGACTAAATATTGAGTATGTTTAAAAAAAACCACACACACACACATTATATATATATATATATATATATATATATATATATATATATATATATATACTATATATATATATAATGCGTATATTTTAGTATAGTTTTATAATCTATGTATACTATATATCTAGTACTATGTGAGCTGCACATTGATTGTTCTTAGAACCTTTAGTGTTTTGCTTGACAGCATCCAGTCTGATATTGGTGATGAGATAATCAATGATGGGCTGTACTTGTCAGTGTGTTTAGCATGCTGTGATGAAGGTCTGGAAGCCTCTCCAGCTCAGACGGATGATATTACAGTTTTAAATTGGAGCGTGAATGGCCTTGTTTTTTTTTCACAAACTACTCAATCTGCACAGCCATCTCACTTTGTAAATGTCCACTCAGAGAAGAATGTCTTTCTCTGTCTGCTATATTAATGCTGTCCAGACACTCAAAGCTCTACGAGTGTTTTTGACATGCAGCATCAGTTTTCTGAGAAAACAAATGGATGTCTGCCTAACATGTTTTTATGTCACATGCTAAGTGGAGTGGTTAAGTGAATAGTGCGTGCTGTATGTGAAGATGCAGAGGTCCTATATCTATATAATTATTTAGATGTTTTAGTGCTTACTGGTATCTGTCTGTCTATCTATCTATCTATCTATCTATCTATCTATCTATCTATCTATCTATCTATCTATCTATCTATCTATCTATCCTCAGCTGTCTTGAGTTTTGGGGTAACATTTAGTTTTTTCGCCTTATTATTGTGACAAGCTAAAAATAAAGAGAGACTAATGAGAAAACACCTATTTATAGCTGTTATAACATGAATAATAAATAGAATAATAAGAGTTAACTGATTAACTGAGGTTTCGGAAACAAGGCCATGCCTAACTAATCACTTTCCTTCATATATTGGGCTGCCCCATATCACACTGCTTGTCTCTTTCTCTTAAACACTCGCTTCTACCTCTTCTTATCATTTAGCTACCTGTATCTATGATTGTTTTCCTCTTCCATCGGGGCGGTCTTAATTGCCCGGCCTAACGCACGGCGATATCAAGTGACATAATTCGGATTCTTGTGGCACAAATGGGGTATGACCGACACCCGCGTGAGCAGAAAAAAAGCACATGAATTCTGATATTTTTAAAATCAGTTTCAGGCCTCATTTGTATGTGAAAATAAATCGGATATGAATCGGATACATGCATTAGCATCTTCCATGTAGGAAGACAGATCGGCTTTGATCTGTCAGTGAGAATTAACTCAAGTGGACACTAACATTGACATATATAACTTAGCGCAACAGTGTATTTTGATATATAATTTTGTATACTTAACATCTGTAAACAAATAAAAATAATTAATACCCTATAAAAGACATGTATAAGTTATTGATAAATGCTACATTTGCCAAGGCTGCAACAAGGTCTTTTCTCTCTTTCTTTTTTTTCTCTGCTTAAAAAAACATAGAAATAGTGAAAAATAATTTTTTCTTCGTCCATCGCGTCCATAGATTATCTTGCTGTGTTTTTCTACCTTTTCCAATTAGTATGTCTACCTTGGGCTATTTTGTATAGTGTAAATGCAGATATCAAATATGGGTCAGTTTTAAAAGTACATGTAAGCGGGTCATCAGAAAAACCTGATAAAGTCACAAAATTGGAATTGGGCATCAAGATGTGCATTGTTAATGCAGCCTAAGTCTCGCTGGGCCATTCCTCCAGACACACTGATTAACCTCATCATCCCTTTATCCTCTTCCTACCCCCCTAAGATTTTTTATATCCCAAGCAATAAACTAGCCTATTCTTCAACATTGGTTGTGGCGTGGTATTTGCTCATAAACATTGAATTGTATCAATAAATACAACTAATGCACACGTTAGCATACACATTTCCCTTTTACATAACTCTTTAATACGTTTTATTTTTAAAAAAAATATATTTTAAAATACACTATCTGGATAAAAGTATTGAGACAACGAACCAACACATGCACATGTTTTTTAAACATCCTTTCCTTGATTTAGTGTCAATCATAATACTATAAAAAATTCCATTAATCAGCTTTATGTTTAAAAACTAAACTGCAAAAAATTGGCTTACACAGTCACAATTAGGGATGCACAGCTCATGTAATTGTACTCGTAAAAACACTCCTATACCAAAGACCGATATCTCATGTGACATCATTGACAGAACGTTCAGTGCACAAAGACTCCGGCAGCAGTGACAGAATGTCAGGCTCAGCCGTGTGGAAATTTTTTAAAATAAATGATGAAAACCCATGTGTGATGCACCCTCAATTACGTCACACAAAGGATCCATGTTGCAAAACAACTTATTTATTAAACTGCAGATAATCCAAATTGTAAAGCAGAATCGTAAACATAGACAAGGCAAAGAATCGGTAAACTAGTAGCATATAACACTTTCAAACAAAGCTAAAATGCTTAACCAAAATATGTATTTGAATAAAATGTGAGCAATGGTCATATCCAGAAGTAAATTAAATAACAGAGAATAACGGTTAGTATGCAGGCAGGTTGGCAATACTTTGCAATGTTATCCCGGATAAGATTTGATGGGGACTCTGGGATTCCTTTTGTCGGTCAGACGGTGGTGGTGATTGTTCTGCAAAAATATAAAGTGGTACAAATTTTACATTTTAGTTATATAATAAGGGTAAATATAACAACACAAAGATGAGCACAGAGCCACTAGCAGTTAAGTTAGCATATGGCAACCATCTCTAGAACAAATTCTTGTGAGACGAGAGGAAATGGCAAGTGATAACCCAAAATATGAATAATTCCTTTTCCTGAAAAAGTATAGAAATCGGTATTGGTATCAGTTTCGGCATGTACCAGGAAAAAAGTATTTGTACTTATACTCTGTCTTTAATAAATTACGTTGCTGCATCCTAGTAACAATAGTATAAGCGAGTTTAGACGCTAATTTTTGTTGAGAGGTCTGTTGTGTAATTGGTATTTCGGTTCATCACAAACACAAGTCAAGTTTAGGTCAGGGCTTTGTGCCAGACACTTGATCTCTTTACATCATATATAACACACCTGTTCATTTATGCAGGTACAGTGTAATTCTGGAACATGTTTGGGTCTCTTAGTTACTATACGACTACAATTGTAGAGGGACCTTTTCTAGGAGATCTGCAGTTGAAATGGCTTTGAAGAAAAGCAGAGAGTGAAGGGTCTCATGCACACAGGTAAATTTGCGCACATCGTGGTTTAGTTTTCCATCCATTCATCCATCCATTTTTCCACGTAAAATTATGCTACATAGATCAGGTGAAACTCAGCGGGTGCGTTTATTTTAGTACAAACACAACAGTCAATACAGACAAGCGTAGGAGAGACACAGCAGGACAAAGGAGATGGAGGAAGCTAAGGACGAGGGGAGACACAGAGTCTGGAACGAAGGAACTGGAGTCACGTGAATCTGGAGAGAAAAACCACTTAACGAAACTGTGTGTAGCAATATCACTCGAGAGTAGCAATCTCAATCGTAAGTCTAGCGTGGAGAACTATGTTCAAGACCAGATGGTGACAGATTGACAGAGGTGCTCTTTTATAGAAGGGTGTGTGAGTGAGGGGTGACTGTGAATGGTGTTCAGTTGCGCTTAATTAAAACTCTGTAGATTAGGTGCTCTGCGTGGTGTTAGGTTTGGGTGATGATTGTGGCGTTACCGTGACAGTCTTAAACTGCAATTTGGTTTATAAATTATATTTTGTCGATTTATGTATGTTCTGAGCTTTTGGTTTAATAAAAGGCAATATCTCTGATAATAACTTAGTATAAAAAGCAGCAACACTGTACAATAACAGTTCAGAAATAATCCTGCGCTTTGAGAGGTCTCTTTTAAAGGCACTACATTAAAATAAATTATTTTAAAAAAATTATTGTTATTCTTATTATTAATTTCAAACGAACAAATTATAAGACTAAACCGTAAGTAAGACTTTATTTTAATTTATTCAGTTAAAAATCTAAACCCAAAACCAACATTTTTTAAATGAAAAACATAATATAAATGTAACATGCATAAATGCAAATTGTTAATATTAATCATACTACACATTACATGCTGGTTGTAAAAAGACATTAATAATGACTAATTTATCTTTTTTGCGTAACTCTCCATTAATTTGTTAAAGAGATTATAGATTCTAACAATTAAGAAATTAATATAAAAATAATAATTCAGTGCACTGTCACATTAAGTTTACAAAATATAAACAATGTACATTTAATAGAATTTAGTGATTAAGATATTGTCATTGACTTGGTTTGAGTGTTTGAGACACAACAGGAAAGGAGAAATTAATTATCCATCAAAACAGCTATCAAGTGATTATGCAAATCAGGTTCAGAGGCCTGATTATTGAGAGACATTTTGTGAACAAACAGTTTAACGCCGATAATAATGACTTTGCATTGTTTATGCATAGCTTCAGAAAAATGTACAGAAAAATGATAAAAAACTGATAGTTTGGAATGCACTATTATAGGATAAAATCCAAATTGCAAAAAAAGGTTTGTATTTGCATGAAAAGTATTATTATAAGTCATTTGAAGAGGTTCTTTAGAAACACTTCATTCCAATGAGGTAGAGATCAATTTTTTCACATGGATAGCTATACTGCGATGTTTGGTTGCATGTAAAGGTCACAGTAGGTGGTAAATCAGCATGATTCCTAATATTATTTTCTACACTAAAAATCTTGCTAAAATGAAATGACAGAATGCAAAACATTGTCCAGCATTTTTTTCATTTGCTGAATAAGAGAGGAAACTCATCTGAAATTTTAAACATTTTAAATACTAGAGCATATGTGAAGGTGTAAAAATTCTGGAAAAACTATATTCAGCTACGTTGTTTAGCAGATATAAGGGGCCATACTCTAATATAGCTGAGGCTGAGGAGTATGGTTTAACATGCGATGCTACGGGTTGAAAAGACATTAGCAGGCTATCTATCTCTGAATGTGGCATCGTTTGTGGGGCCCCATGCTGCCTACTAAAGCATGCCTACAAGTGGTTAATGAGAGACACCTATGGTTAAGCATCTCTGGGATAGAGGAGAAAGAGCATACTTACTGGATACCCTAGTTGCCTGCAGGCGAAAATGTGGTTATATTCAGAGGTTGGGGTTAAGAGCCAACACCAATAAAACTGTGCTCTTCCCAGCCCAGACCTTTACCTGCTTGGGGGTCATCTGGGACATGAGTCTCAATGCAAGCTGATGCAGACCCATATTAAAACAATGCTGGAGACTGTGAGGGGATTCAGAGATGAGCAGTCATTCACTGTCAGGCAGTTGTGGCTTAAAGTCAAGGGTCCCTCACCAAGGGACAATCCTCTCTGCTAAATAAAACTTTTTCAGCGATGCCTTTGAACCTTAGATATATGAAGTGATCCTTGGTTCCTGGTGCAAGGTCTGGGCATTCTGTTGTCATGTAACATTTAAAACAGATGCCTTTTTCACAGCTTGATCAGAAGTCATGATTGGCAGCTACACCCAAGGGCTGTCCCCGTTCTGGGTAAGGCCTGACCTGGTGTTTTTTTAGATGTCCATCTTCTCCAGATACCCATCAGGAGAGACCTCCTCTCGCAAACCTGGTGCGCCCCTATAAAACTATGGCGTAGCCCATGAGGGGGCACAGCTCCTGCCTCCAGGAACCCTATGCCTGAAAATGGAACCTCTTTGTTTCCTGTGGACGAACAGCAGGACCCAGTTAACTGCCGGACTAGTTTAATGCTGGCATTTGTCCAAGAATGTTTTTCTGCAGGGCTAACACCATCCAGCCTGAAGGTAGCTCTTTTTTGTGCCACTCTGGGTTGCAAATCAGTGGTCAGGGAGCCACTAGTATTGAGGTTTTTTGTAGCACAAGAAGACTGAGACCTGCACAGAAACTGAGGTGTTCATTATAGGACCTGGCTATGGTATTGGGGAGACTGTCCGAACCGTCTTATGAATATTTTAATAAAGCCTGACACTAAAATGTGCCTGGACTTCATCGCAGGCTTGTTATAAGCCTGCCTCCACCCATGACCTTTGTACATGCCCTAAGTACCACTAGCAGTGCCAGGTCCTTTTGAGCTGCAAGCCTTCTGTCTAAGTTTCAGAACTTAGACCAGGTAAGTCTGAAGCTTTGGTGCAAAGTGCAATTGCTTGGTATGTACATCCAAAAAACTGCCACGTAAAGAAGGTCAGATCAGCTGTTTGTCTCTTTCGGGGTGCCCAACAGAGTGGCAGCGGCCACTGAAAAGTCGATGGATAGTTGAGACGATCACTTTTGCTTACAATTGATGATAAATTGTAGGAAAATGAAAACCTGGTCTACTTCTTGTTAGAATTAAAAAATTAAAACTTATATGATTATATAAATATTGTTTGAAATGTTTTATAGTAATTGTGTTATATTTAACAGTACATAATGTTGAAAAAATACAGAAAGGGCAAAAAAAAATGTTATAATGTGTAGCACTGTTACATGTAGCAAAATTATATTTAGAATATTGGTGGTAATTTTTATGTGTATTTCGTGATAAATATTCTGTTATGTTTTGCCCAGTTTTTCAATAAGAACATTAGAAAACGAATAAAGTCCGAAGCGAATTAATGCTGAAATAATTTACATAAATTTATTCAGCATGCAAATAAATGTTGCAATATTATTGAACATGTCTGCTGTGGAAGCTATTTTCAATCCCTTGGTAAAAACACCCAAACAACCTTTTCACTGATGTAAAATGAAGTAAACACTGTGCTTAGCAAAAGCCCTGACAACCCTTTTTTTCTGTGTATTATTGAACTCTGCATGATACCGCAACAGATTGTACTCTGATTTTAGCAGCAGAAAAGACCCAACAAGAAAACAAGGCAAAGATTCAGCAGTGCTTCAGCAGCTTTGAACACAGGATAATCTGTTGTTTATCACACACCCTTGCTGTTACACTTAAAATCCTTTCCGACACATTTAAAGAGCAATGTGTTATGTATAAAATTCTGTGATTTAACGCTGCTAGAGTACTAAAGGATGCTTGATAAGAAAGGTAAAAGCAGGTCAGGTGTTTTATCTTTGAATCTGAGTAACATTTTAATGGTGGAAATGATCAGGCTTTAATCAGATTTATACAGACTCCACAAGAGGCAAAGAAATGCTTTTATTTCTAGTTTCAGTGCTTAGTAAAAGGTCTTTCGGACAGAGAAATTTGAACTTTCCTGATTTCTACAACATTGCATGTAACTGTTATTAAAAAAAAAAATAGGATTTAGGACACGTTAGGATTATTGGAAAATAATCATCTTAAATTACATTTTACATTCAGTGGTCTGGGATGGGATGCTTTTTAGATGAAACTAGACAAGTCTAAATGCATCTAATTGTTCAAATCACATACATCAGCGCTCGTCCCCTCTGACACGGAAGTATGCTGCTCACTTTAACACGCTTGTTTACTGGTATAGCCTGATGGAAGTGAGTGAGCCTCTTTATTAAATTTATTTGCTGGGCCCGGCACCCCATTTGGAAACAGGATAGCCAGTCTAGTTCCGTAAAAGAAGCCAGCATTATGATTTGATTTTATATATATCTCACTGAGTCTTGAAGTTCAATCATGCTGACAGCGAAAATGCTGCACATAATAATCGCTGCCTTTTGGTGCTTAAGTGTTTCCTTTTTTTCTTTTCGCGAACCCAAATAGGTGTCATACCAGGTCAGCGGAAATATGTATTTGCATTTTGCGTGGAAATAGAAGATCAGATTTATATCAGTTTTGCTAAGATGCATAAATGTGGCCAAGTGTAAATGGAACCATTTTGACAAATCAGATGGCATAAAGTGACCTGGTATAAATAGGCACTTACAGGTGCATGTTAATAAATCAGAATGTTGTGGAAAAGATCATTTATTTTAGTAATGCTTCTCTAATTGTGAAACTCATGTATTAAATAAATTCAATGCACACAGACTTAGGTAGTTTAAGTCTTTGGTTCTTTTAATTGTTATGATTTGGCGACCATTTAACAAAAACTCACCGACCTCTCATACTAAAATACTTCATAAGACCAATAAAAAACATTTTTAGTGAATTGCTGGCCTTCTGTAAAGTATGTTCATTTACTGTGTATGTACTCAATACTTGGTAGCAGCTCCTTTTGCTTCAATTACTGCCTCAATTTAGAGTGCCATGGAGGTCATTAGTCTGTGGCAATGCTGAGGTGGTGGGGAAGCCCAGGTTTCTTTGACAGTGGCCTTCAGCTCACCTGCATTTTTTGGTCTCTTGTTTCTCATTTTCCTCTTTATGGGGTTCTGGTCTGGTGAGTTTGCTGGCCAGTCAAGCACACCAACACCATGGTTATTTAACCAACTTTTGGTGCTTTTGGCAGTTTGGGCAGGTGGCAAATCCTGCTGGAAAATGAAATCAGCATCTTTAAAAGTTGATCAGCAGAAGGAAGCATGAAGTGCTCTTAGATTTCTTGATAAATGGATGAAGTGACTTTGGTTTTTAAAAAACACTTGTGGTCCAACACCAGCAGATGACATTGCACCCCAAATCATCACAGACTGTGGAAACTTAACACTTGACGTCAAGCTACTTGGAGCTTCTCCACCCTTCCTCCAGACTCTAAGACCTTGGTTTCCAAATGAAATACCAAACTTGCTCTCATTCGCAAAGAGGACTTTGGTCCAGTTCTTCCTCTCCTTAGCCCAGGTAGGATGCCTCTGACGTTGTCTGTGTTTCAGGAGTAACTTAATAAGAGGAGTCTGTGTGTGGTGGCTTTTGATGCCTTGACCCCAAGGCTTCGGTTCTCTCTGTTGGGTCTTTTTTTTTTTACTTCCACACTTTTTCCTTCCACTCAACTTTCTGTTAACATGTTTGGATACAGCACTCTTTAAACAGCCAGCTTCTTTGGCAATAAATGATTGTGGCTTATGTTCAAATGTTCTATGAAGTGGATGACATTTTATAATGTTTTATAAAGTTTATAACATTTTGCATATTTTTCAGATACTTTGTATGGAAGTGTAAATTTATATTATAAAATATGACTTTTTCACCTTTAACATTAAATAGATCAAATTACTTGAGCTTTATTAACTCAGGATTGCTGTCAATGGATTTACATCATTTTTAGTTGATTATTTTTCTAGAAAAAAAATCTGTGGTATAAAATTAATACAAATACTTTCCGATGTACTATTATTGAAGGTAATAATTTTAAACATTTTGTTCTTACCTGCTTAATTGCTCACTTTCATCTGAAAAACTTCTTAAAGGAAGGCTAGTCGTTAATTCCATTTTTACTAATGTGTATATGCATGCAAATGAGCCAGTTTTTGCCTGCATACTGGTCTGTGAAAGTTTTTCACAGTGAAATTATGGACCCCATCTGTATCAGTGCACTGTGTATTCTACATTTGTGACCCAGCTTGTGTGTGACAGCTGTTTGCTGATTTTGAACTTGGCACAATTAAAGAACACATTATTCATATTTAATTCTCACCGAGGAGCCTAGTCCAATGAACCAGACACACAGGTCAGACAGGAGATCACCCTTGGGTTTGAATGTTTGCATTCACAAGGTGTAAAGAAAGCAAGAGATCTATAAAAATAGGAATATGATATTTAGAAAAATATCATGTCGGGTAGACATGCTTAAGAGATTTAAGATGTCATTTTAAAATCGAAGTTGTCTAAAGATATTTGGGGGACAGGAGACAAATGCTGGCACAGAATATCCAACATCAAATAAAATAAAATTAGGAGGACTAAGGACAGGATATGCCTCTAAGGCACTAAAAAAAGCTAATTAAGTAATAATTATAATGATAATAATAAATAATAGCTAATAAGAAATGAAACAGTGCTTTTAAGATGATTATCTAATTGTTATAATTATTGGTGCTGCTGATGCTGTTGTTTTATTGTTGCGATTCACCTTTAGTTTTTGCTGCTAATCCTGTTGTTTTGCTGAAATTTTGTTGCGTTTTTTGTTGTTGCGGAAAGTGATATCTTAGGTGATGTTAAGATGTGGACTGCTGATTATAAGCTTATAGGTTTAATTTGCAGTAGTATCAAGCTGATACTGCCGAGTCCCTGAGCAAGGCTATTTATCAGAGATAAACGTTAGTTACAAAGAATTCGGTTGTTTGCCAAGTGTCCCAAATTGTAAGCAAATTTGTCACTATTTTTGTGTTGTTTCTGAGGGTATTTGTATAGTTGCTGCTGCTTCTCTTGTTTTATTGTTGCCATAGTGGCTGGTTGTGTTGCAATTACCGCTGTCACGATTATCAAACTTATGTGACGATTAATTAAATGTCGAAGAATGATTGTGATTATGACGATTTACTGCCTGTTTGGGGGCTTTAATGATTAATTGTTTGTTTTAAGGCTTTGACAATTCAATGTTCGTGAAAAACAATTAAGCATTCAAAAAAAGGGAAAAAGTAAAGCGTTTTTATAATCTTCCCAATTTGTCCCTTATTAACGCGCTACTGTAAATATTTTATTATAGATAACAGTATTTAAGAAAATTCATATTTTTTGTCCCGTCAGTGGTGTTTATCTGTTTAGCAACATATAAATTAATTAATTTTCTCTACAGTTGCATTATAGAAAATTAATTAATTTATATGTTGCTAAACAGATAAACAGATGGAGCGTTATGGAAGCACACTTGCGTTAGAAAACCCCAACGCTCTGACTTTGAAATCACGCCACTCCACTCCACTCACTTACTCTGGTTGAAAGTAGGGTGCTGCAAGTACTACATCTTTTAGATTAGGTAAGATTTAATTTTATTGTCATTGTGCAAGGTACATGTACAGAGCCAATGAAATGCAGTTAGCATCTAACCAGAAGTGCATACGTGGCTTATTTACAATAAATAGCAGTGTAATAAATAAGGGTATGAGGTTGATAATTCCATTTTTTACAGATAATTTACACGATTAAACGATGAGGCTTTAATTTCCTATTAAATTATTGTGATAGTACGATTATTCATTAATTGTAACAGCTTTAGTTGTAATTGTATTATTTACTGTGTCTTTCCAAAACCTTTACGAACAAAAATGAAAAAAAAGTTAAAAAGCAGAGCTGGATGTGCATTATGAAACTCAAAACTGCGTGCAGTGTCCTCAATGCCAACATCAATTACATCTTCAAATTAAACAGCGGGACAGAGAGCATGCAAATACCTCTGCCTGCCAAACAACCCACCACTTGACTGAAACGAAAAATATGGAGCACCACACACACAGACCGTGACACACTTCAGTAACCACACAGAGAACCAGGTAGAACAGAGGCTCAGTTAATTCATTTTGTATGGGATAAGTGGGAAGTGGTAGCACAGTGATTAAGGTGTTGGACTGATAATCGGAAGATTGTGGGTTTAATTCCCAGCACCACCAATTGACCACTGCTGGGCTCCTGAGCAAGACCCTTAATCAATAAAAATGTAAGTCGCTCAGGATAAGGGCATTTGTTAAATGCCAGAAATGTGTAGAACATGTTTCCTTTTTATGTTTCTCGTGTATTTATGTCTCGCACCTTCTGCCTTGCTGTTTTTCTGTCTTTATGTATGACAAAATATATTACATTATATAAAAATCTTGTCATTATTTAAAATTAGGCAGATTAGTCATTGTTGGGTCATTTGCCTTGATTAATAGGACAGAGACAGATGAAACAGGGAAGAAAAAAGGGGGGTGGGACTGTAAAAGGAGCTGGAATCGCAGCTACGCATGTGGGTGTCGGCGCCCTAACCCACAACACAACAGCACTGGCCTAGATCATTTAAATGAAACTTAAATGTAGGATTAGAAGCGAAATTAGAACAGATAAATAAATTGGCAGTGTACTGACTCCAGTAGTATAAAACATTTTGATGGGTAACACACTGATAGCCGTTAATATTAATTTTTAGTTTGTTGCTAGGGAATGCATGTTAACCTGCCTTAAGTACTAGTGGTGGGGAAAAAATAGATTCATTGATGCATCTAACAATTGATTAAAAGTTTATAACCAATTCTGAATTTAGTTAGATCGCCGCAGTGCACTACTAGCACTATAAGTATTACTAGATGCAAGTAAGCAAAGTTTGTGGCACCAAATTCGAATATTTGTGAACACAACTAAATGGAGAAACATGCGATTCCACTCAGAGATGGAAAAAAAACTTCTCTTCTGGCCGCGTCCACTACAAGTTTTACTCAAATAACCCTTGAGCAAGTAATAAAGCTTCCACCAGAATCCTGAAAAGGCAAAGCGAAACTCAAACGATGGCAGGTTTTGTTGCCAAGGATTTGTGCCTGTAACCATCAGGGATAACTCAGGGTTTTGTACACTGTTGCAGGTGCTTAAGCCAAGTTACAGTGTGTCCTCACTGCATTTTTTTATATGTTCTTCATAATTCTTATAATAATCTGATGTTTCATTCAGAGCTTGTTCATCCTGAACACAACTTCGCTGATAAAAGTAAATCCATGAAAGCAGTATTTATTTAAGATGGATGATAGTTATATAAAAATTCCAACCATAAACAAAAAGCATAGTTGTAAAAATGTAAAGATATAAGCATGTCCTTGCACAGTAGAAGAAATGGAAAAAATTGTAGCTTAGGAATCGATTTGGAATCGAATTGTGACTCCCAGAATCAGAATTGGATCGGATCGCAAAGTACCTAAAGATTCCCACCCCTAATAAATGCCATGTTTTTCAATATATCCAAAAAACCTTGCAGTGCTAACATATTGTGTAATATGGTCCTTAAAATCTGACAGGGAATCTTTGTAGTGCTGTGCACTAGAAAAGAGCAGATGGGTATTATTAGGTGATGGGAAAACAGGGGAAAGATGCTGTTTCCTCCAACAACCCTCTAACAGCAGGGGGTCTATGACTGCAAAACCACACAAGATTCCTCTGTTCTGAGATACGTAAAATGCTAACGTATGTATCTTAAAGCATTAATAAATACCCTAGCCTAATGCAGTGGTACAATGTGACAAAAATGATAAGGCAAATGAGTATACCTTTAGAAATAATAGCTTTTTCCTGTTGTTGCCAACTCTGGCCTTTTTGTTTACCTTTTACACCTAATTTAAGTTTTATTTGAATGTGCAGGTTTTTTCTCACACTAATTACTGCTCAGTGGTGTTAATTAATATTAGGGCCTCTTCTTTATCATAGCACAGGCAGGAAAAGCCTAGAAACAAGATGGTGGTGGTGTGTATTTTTGTTGTTTTCATGCCTATTAGGAGTTGTAAAGTCGATTAGGTGTGGTCAGCCATGGATTAGATGATCATGCATTTTATTTTTTATTTTCTTAATTGCTTTAGTTTTTATGATTATACTACACAAGCAAAGGCATAGTTTAGAGCAGCAGTTCCCAACAGGGGGGGTTCCGAGCAGTAGGCAAGTAATAATCATATTGCGTTAGTTCATTTTATCAACGATAACCTGGTTGACCAAAAATTGGACAAACTTGTAATTGATACTCCACAAACATGAGTTCAGAACCTGAAGGTCAGTAAGCTCCCACCAATTCAGGTCGCAGTAGTAGCAATACTGGAAACAAGAAATGCAGGAAATACCAAGAGCGATTAATATCATTAAATGTGAAAAAATGGCCTTAAAATAATTGAAAAACTTTACATAGGCAGCAATTATCTTTTTAACATTTTGTGGCTCTCTATAAATTTGCCAGTTTTTAATCAATAGGTCAAGAAATTATTTTCATCACTATATCAAAACAGAGTGCTTTAAGTCTACCTCCCCAGCAATCTTCTGTAAAGGACAGTGCCACAGACTGGTAGAAGGCCTCTGACTCTGATTACAGTTGAGTCTAATCATGCATTTCCACTACACAGCTTCTGAGATGACCTTTCAGGCTAGCTTGTTGTTGAGACAAACACTATGGTATTTGTAGATGTCAACCAGCTGACCCTTATGATAATGGGGCTAGTTCTGGTCCTTTCTCTTTGTAGTCACCCACCATTTTCTTGGCCAGACTGAGAAGCATTGAGGATGTTTTGTTTTTTCTTCACCACTCCACTCAAGAAAATTCTTGCAACAACCCCACTATTCTCTTCCTGTCTTACACTTGTCTTCCTGTAGTTGTCATCCCTGATGTATCTGTTTACTAAATCTTCTGAAAATTTCTGGTGGTCGCACAGCTCTGACCTATATTTAACATTTGTGGTGAACAGGGTAAAGGAAAAAGTAGAGAAAAGCTAAATTCCCCAAAAGGCTCAGCGGGCAATCAGAGAGGCCAGTTCCGAGCCACACAGAAACTTTGGTTTGTCCACCAGGCAGTGAATAACTCGGGGGATTTTGGACTTGAGTATCGGCACTGCATTCTGTAAAAAAACCCTATAATTAGTTGTACGAGTAGTTAAAAAAATACGAGTAGATAATTACAAACATTGGCACCCCGATGGGTTGTGTTCTCAGTCCTATCCTCCACATAGTGTGAGGATGACAATCTCACCCTTAACACAGACAAGACAAAGGTGATAAACTCACTAACATTTGTTTATTCAAGAGCTTGAAGTAAAGAGGGTAAGCAGCTTTAAAAACCCGGGGGTCCACAACAGCAAGGACTTCACTTCAACAGTCAACATCGCCCAGTTGGTTAAGAAGTCACAACAGTGGATTTACTTCTGATTAGGCTGGGAAATCAGGTACAAGATATTCAACAACTTCTACATCTCTGTTGTAAAGAGCATCTTGACCAACCGCAAACATCTGTATAGAGTGTTAAAGACTGCTGAGATTATCATTAGGACTGAGTTTTGTTTTTGGCATTTACTGTGGACCAGAAGGAAAGATTTTCATTGTACAGGGAAATAATTTATTTCGTGCAAAATCTTTGACTCATCTACATTAACATATATTATTCATTTTAAACTCATTTTAAACTGATTAATGCTGTTTATAACAGTTTTATAAACATTTATTTCATTATTATCATCTGTCTGTCACTTAGATAGGTGTAATCCGTCAGACATAGCCAAATGCAGAACTTACTAACATCTAGTTCCTAATACTGTATGGTGCAAGAAAAGAGAGTCGCTATTCTCACCCTGCTAAGGGTAAAGGTGTCGCAACTACGATTACAACTTGGTACCATGGGAAGAAAGACCCAGGGGACCTGAAGAGCTCCTATTGCCAAGAGAGCTGGGCCGCTGGGGACACCCCCCCAGGAAAGAAAATATCACGCCTCAGTATGCGGTGCCCAACCCTCCTTGGTGTCCTGAGGAGGATACTTTACAACCCCTGCCACTTTAGTGCTTTAGGGCTTAAGCTCTCCAGAGAGGTTTCAACCACACATTTTGCCCGGAATAGGTACAACTGGTTGGTAAGTCCCATTATGGGTCTTGAGGTCTGAGGACCGAGGTCTGAGGACCTAGCACCAACAGGAGCCTTCACCAAAGGGCTGGCTTTCCCATGATTGTCAGTTGGCTCGCCCCCACCAGCGTTTGGATACTGGCTGTTAACATACCAGTAACCAGCCTTAAGAGACTGGTTACTCTAGTGGATGTCACAGCAGCATGGAAAAAAAAGTGCTCTTCCCATCTCAGACCGTTACCTATTCAGGGATCATCTGGGACATGGTTGGGATGCAGGCTGGACTTATGCAGGCCTGTAGTGTTGTTACGCTAATGACCGTAATAGATTTCAGAGAGGGGCTTTCTTTTACTGACAAGCAGTTACAGAGGCCATTGGGCCTAATGGCAGCAGTGTCCAATACATTTTGGCCTGCTGCATATAAGTCTGCTACAGCAATAGGTCAAAATCAAAGGTTATTCCCCAATTGACAAAATCAAGGTTTCGCGTAGATGCCTTTGAAGCTTAGATATATGGAGGGACCCTTGCGGTGTGCGTTGAGCTTGAGGCTACGTCTGTACGTATTTTCCTTGTTCATGCTTCTTCGGAGAGTTCTGGATCAAGTAGGCCAGTATGGGGTCAGACAACTACTGGTAGCCATGTTCTAGATAGCCTGGGCATTCTTTTAAAACTTTTTTCCTTTCTGGACACCTATATTCTCCAGATACCCGTCAGAAGAGATCTTACGCAGCCTTTCGGGAAGCCCTGGTGCACACCATCCAGATTTATGGAAACCATGGGTGTGGCCCCTGAGGGGGCACAGTGCCTTGCAGCAAATTTCTTTAAAGGTTGTTAAAACTATACTCCAGTGAAGAGTCTGTTTTGGTACGCTCAATAAAGGGGCGGTGGCCACTAAACAGGCTTTGGGCCTCCAGGTCCAGGAAGAGCTTAAAGCGCAGGGGTATGGTGACATCCAAGGCCAGACATTTGTAAAGCGGAGGGTTCATATTTCCAGACTGCAAAGTGAAGGGTTCATATTTTCAGACTGCTTTTTTTCCTATTTAAATTTCCTTAAAATCATTATCTGAAGAAGAGGTGGTGCATTACTCTGTAAAAACTGACCTTGTTGGAGAGCTGAGGATAAACACCAATACCCGCCTCTGCAGTAAACATTTTTAAAAGTTTTCAGCGGACATGGCCCCATTGTTTAACTGCAGAGAATTACCCTTGTATTTTTTATTTTTTATTTTGTTGACTAATTTTATTTACTTAGTGCCTTTTTTTAGCATTAAAATTTGTGTGAGCAGTTAATAATACATTTTACTGTGGTGTAAAAAACTTAGAATTTATAACTTATAATTATAATATATTTAAATTAAAATATATTTAATATTAATTTACATGGACTTTAATACCTGAAAAAAATAAATATCATTTTAAAATTATACTCATATAATAATACCCCCCCTAAACAAAACCCCTGAAGATCTCTGAATTTTTTTTTTCCACACTTTGAACTGTTATTTCCCTGTGTCACACTATATCCAGCTGTTCCTAGAAAGTTGTTAATTAGACTTTTCTCAGTAGCAAGAGTACCCCTATAGAGTAAAGATTTAAAAGTGAAGGTTGTAATTTAGTTAACCTTTCTGAGGGCACTCGTGCCCCTTAAATAATTTGAATTGTAGTTTAATTGCACTTTTTATTGTAAATATCGAACCTGAAAAGCTGCACCAGCATAGATCAGCAATTAAATGTGATGGCTTTCCTCCGTCATCTATCTAACACTGTAGCTCTGTTCTTAATTTTGGGTTCTATTCTAGAGTAGGTGCTTACCAGTTTTCAATTAGTAAATGTTCATTTTTTTTATATCCTATGTAGCCTTTATATTTGCTGAAAGGTATAAAACCTGTTGTACTATATTGGCAATATTGGTAAATATTATGTAAACTAGGGCTGCGTATTGACAATTGCTTTACAATTCAATATGTCACAATACGTGGGTCACGATACAATTTATCTTAATATATTGCAATACATTGCAACACTAAAAAAATAAAAATAAAAACATTATAACAGAAAGCTATAAATTTAATTAATATGGAATTAGTAATTTGACATGCTTTGAGGGTTTAAATTTTTATATATCAAGCTAAACATAAATCAGTTTAAAACGTAATTTATAAATCCATATTGATACTATTAGTTTTCATTGATTATCAATACATTATTGTAAAAAAAAATGATCGCGTTAAATAACTGTATCAAAATGTTTACACAACCCTAAACATAATATTTTAACACAAAATCCAACAGAAGTCAATGTGCAGGATCACATACAGTATGTATGTATAGTTGCCACACTAATGATATTCCCAAAGCTTTCCGTTACGATTAGCTTGAGCAAAAATTAGGATGTTAAATACTTTTAAGCTCATATAGGAACTTGGTGATTTTGTAGACCAAGCTCTTTTTTATTGTGTCTCCTAATCAGTTGAGTAGACAAACATTGAATAATCTTGCCTCTCAAAGTGGGTAGCTATAGAGAAGGCTGGTTTTGCAGCTGCCTATTGAGTTAGCAATCAGCAGTAAAATCCGGGGGCTCACAGCAATCAGTGGTAATTGGAGCATCCTTCAGGGGACAGCCTCTTTCTGAGCAAATAATCTTTTACATTTCATTTACATTGCTTAGATGGATAAATTCTAATCTTTGATCATTCCCATTTGGATAGGATCAGAAATGATCAGTCTGGAGTCGAGGATAAACAGCTGTGTTTGCATGGGTGCGCATCTGTGTTATTAAATTCTGGCTTTTTTTTTTCATTTTGCAACTATGTGAAGCCATGATGTTTGGCTTCTCTGTGAATTGGGATGTCACAAAAACAGTACAAAATTTATTAATACAAACTCAGTATTGCAATCTTCATAATCACTTGGTCAATGAACCAGTAAAATAGAATTCCAAAAACATTTGGCGGAAACCAGCACACTTTGGCAAGTGCAGTAATTACTCTGTTTTGGTAACTGTTACAGTCCTGAGTAGATTTTGACTTGGGTTTGTATTGCACTGTTTAATACCCTTCATATAGGAGTGTGTGCCGGGAAGCCAGACTGCTTAAACGCAGGCTTTATTGATTTGCTGCCATCTCGTATATTGGGGTTGATTAATAGGCAACTGATTCAACTTGTCATCATAGTGTTGACTGGTTCAGTGGTAATAGCAGGCGACAAATGAGCGGAATTATATTTGAATGAAAATTGGACAGTTATTAGTTTAACTAGCCATATTTTTGCTGATAGCTGACTGGACAGTGGTCTACATTTGTTAGAATTATCAGTCTGAATATAGCTCAGTTTGATTAACAGGGCAAATTGAAAGTCAGTATAGGCTGCAGAAACTGAAGATACCATTACTTTAATTAATCCTGAGCCCAGGTTTTTAGCGATGATAGCATCAAAGTGCTTCTTCTTGTTGGCAATAGCATCAGGAAAGAGACACAGAGAAATGATTAACATACTTGTTATTTTGAATGCATTTATAGCCACTCATGTAGATTTGGCGATACATGTGATAAATGAAAGCAAGGCTTTTTTAAAATCTGCAACACAGTTTATTCTAACAAATATTATCTACATTATATGGTCAAAAGTGCGTGGACACCTTACTGGCACACTCATTTAGATTTGTGTCTTCTCCAGAGCTGTTGCTACAAAGCACACAGTTGTCTAGAATGTCGTTGTATATATTATTCCGTCACTAAAACCCGGAGGTGCAAACACTGTTACAGAATGAAAATGCTCCTGTGCACAAAGCCTTGAACTCAACCTCATTTAACAGCTTTGGAAAGAACTGGAACATTAAGAACAATACAGACTTTCCCACCTCACACTTTTCTGAATTTCTCTGGCGACCCTTTTGAGTCATTAACCTTTTGCGTAGGGTTTTAATTACTCACTGGCTATATTTCATAGCCTGTTCGGAGTCCCTGGATTCCACTCCAGAACTCTGTAAAAGTCACTTATGACATTGCTTATTCCTTTTAACATTGCATTAATTCAACTAAACAGGTGAGTGCCAAATGATGCTCAAAAAACACAAGCTCTTTGATGCTCAATGCCAAATTCTCTCATTTGAGTTGTAGTAGTTTTTTTTCTTTAATTTTACATCTTTTTTTTTCTTTGTTTAATTTTTCTTAAATATAAGAAAATGTTATCTAAGTATAAAAAAAAAAGTATAAAAACATTTTGTTGTGAAGACCATGCTTCAGTTCACAGGTGCCTCTCTGATCAGCAGGGTGGCTTATATCAATTTTAGTTTTAATTAGGGCAAAATTTTGTCATTTTTCAGTGCCTTATTTAATAAGATCGGAAACAGACACAGTCTGGATCGCAACAGGATACGTGGCTTCTAAAGTCATCTGGCAGATGGCAGAATTTAGGCATCATTCTATGGAAATTATATCCACCACTGCTTTTCTGATTTCCGATTTCATTGTCTGATCTCTCAGGACATTCACTGAACTGCTACTTCAATTACTGTTATATGTTGTTTTTTATTTGTTCATTTGTCTGTTAATTAATTTTTCTGGGATTTTATTCAATTGTTCATTTATTAATTTGTTGCTTGTGTTACTCATTCAGCTCTTCTTGTCCTAAAGAGAAATACATGTTTCAGTCAAGAGCTTGTGCTACTGAACATATTCATTCAATTGATGTATGAATAGCCACCTTGAACCATCTCGAAAGTATTTTATAAATTAAATGTAAATTAAATTCATGCAGAAACCATGGAACATAAATAGAAATGTTATAACTAAAGAATGAAACAAAACTTACATACAGTGAACAAGATCACAGTGGAGGTGTTGGACTACTAATTGGAAGATCGGGTTTGATTCCCAGCACCACCAAGCTGCCACTTTTGGGCACCTGAGAAAGGCCCCTAACCCCCCAAATGCTCAATTGTATAAAAAAGAGAAATTGTAGGTCGTTCTGGACAAGAGCATTTGCCTAATAGCGTAAATGTAAATAGAGACTAAACAAGGACATAAAACACTTTGCAGGTGATCAGGTGTCTTTAAAAAAATGTGTTTTGCCTATTCATGAGATTTACTAGTGTGAAACATTTTTTTTTAAATTCAGTTTGGACTTCATATTGTAAGTATTCCTCCAGGGAAATGTTAGTGCATTACAGGGAAACCAGAAAATTGCATTTGTAGTAAGAAAGGGGAATGGCTTTGTAGACGTATTCACTTCTCAGTTTTCAGATGGATTTTAAACAGAAGAGACAACTTCAGAAACATTAAAAGTTCTTTAATTTTCTGATAAATCCATCCCTCGTTATGGTGTTCCATTCACCTTGCATGCCATGCTTTGTCTTCTGTAATATGCGATTAGAGGTTGGACACTATGTAATTTATGTAGGGCAAACCAATAATTCTCTTCATAATCCACAGCCTACGTCAAACCACAAGCATGCATTATCAAGTAAGGATAATCCAAAGCGTGAAATAAAAACAAAATCACAAAAAAGAAACACTGAAGCAGAAAACAGGGCTTAGAAATGCATGGATACAATCAATATGACCTTAGGCTAGAGCACAACCGGCTGTACAGTATAAAGACAACTAATTAAGGGGTTATTTCAGAATACATCATACAAGCATCAGGTAACTTGGAAATTTGTTACGCATTTGTGGCGCCTCTGAAAAAGCATCCCAGGAATACAGCCTGAATGGGTTGCCAGTCTGGTAGGGCTTGTGCACACACTCACATGCAAACACCCCTGAGGGTGATTGTCGGGGGTGCAAACAAACTAAAAAAAACCCTAAACTGTTTGTAGTGATGGATTGTAAAATAGCCGATGGTGATGGTGTAGCATTACTGCTAGCTAAAATATTGAATATGTTACACTAAAAGAAAAGTCAACCTTTAAAGAATGTAATAAATGTACTATAAATCGGAGAATTTAAGTTCAGTGTGGGTTTTTAACAGTAATTAAGTAATCAAGATAATTATTTCAATGATTCAGCCATTCATATCAATCAGATTCAGAGAATGCCGTAATTCTAATTTTATCCACTGACTCACAGGTGTCAAACTCAGTACCTGGAGGGCCACCACCCTGCACAGTTTAGCTTTAACCCTAATTTATTGCACCTGACCTGTCTGTTAGGCTTGTTTTAAAAAAAATCTATGCTTTGTGGTTTGTAATAAGGTTGAAACTAAACTCTGGCCCTATAGAGTTCCTAGCACCCAGCACTAAATTATTTTATTTTCATTATATTTTTTGCTAACTTGAATGTATACCCCAGCGCCCACTATTTACCCGTCGCCATTGCTTCTTTAAAGTATTCTTATGCTTGAAACGCGGGCATACTGCGTCCGCCATGTTGGTATTGTAACGTTGTCCCAGCAGCACAAATTAAAATAAGTTGGATAATTCCTTTTTTCCTGAAGCACTTTACACTACATTTTTTCTCTCTCCTGTAGGTCATCCAGACACATTTCGCATGTGACTATCTTGAGAGTCTTGTCATGTGATTCTTCCCTTGGTATCAGGTGTTTCTTGCTTTATTAATTAATTTCTCGCATTTAGTTTGTGTACCTAAGCCCCTGTGTTTCGTTGTTTGTCTAGCTTTTGCCTTGCCTCTATGATTTGTTGCCATGCTAGGTGTTTGTGTTCAGACCCGTCTGATTCCATGTATGTTTATTATTTTGAATCTATGTAGTTCAGATGTATATTTTGTGTTGAGATGACAGCACTACCCACTGCAACACATAATCTGCAACATCATGATCTTAAGATTATATATTTAAAAAAAGCTTGTGGAGCAATGTGTCAGTTAGTAGGACAGAGTCCTGGCCAATCTTGTGATCTTGTTCATCACTTAACACAGCCCGAGTTCGTATGTCAGGGCATATTGCACTGTTAATCATGTCTGTGTTTATTAATATGGGACAGATTATCAGCTGCTGAATAGAGATACTGTCATCCAATTTCTGTGCTCAAAACACAGAGCAAGAAAGGAGGAAAGTTATGTAAAGGGTTTAATCCAGGAGGACTGTGACTCTCCAGGAAGAAAACAATCTTTTAATTTGGCATTTGTATTCACACAGAGACACTCTGTCTTTTTTCACTGTGCCACACTGACATCTTCTGGATCTTTCTTGCTGTCAGCACGTGGGTTAATGCGTGTCCACACCTTATCCACTGAAGGGCTTGCAAAATTTTTCAATTTCTGGTAGCCCTTGGGGCAGGCACTCTTTAGTTTTTGGAAAGGAATTCAAGTAGCCTGGAAAAGGTTATTTTTGACATAGAATTTTGTAAAGGAGACAACATTGAAAACATATTAAAAACACATAAAAATAATAAAATTATAATCTTTACTACAATACAATTCTTACTGAAAAACCTATTTCAGATGTCAGGGATTTTCTCTCCACTGCATGTGCTATCACATTTAAGCTAGCTGTGTGAGATTTTACTTGTCCTAGAAGGACAATAAGAACTAAAAGGACGATATCATAGGAATTGGTGCACAACAGATCGGCGGTATCACTGATAAATATCATGCCGGCACCCACATGCGCAAGCTGTTGTGCTCTGGCGACCCGGGTTTGATTCCTGGCTCTTGTCCTTTCCGGTCCCACCTCTCTTTATCTACCTCTTTCAGTCTCTATCAATAAAGGCAAAGTAGCTTACAGTTATTTTGACCATTTTTAAACAGATATGAACATTTATCAATGTTAAAAAAAAAAAAAAAAACATTTTTCAAGTGCAAGTGCACACAAGGCAGGAGAATATTTATAATATTTATTTGATTGTAAAAACTGTCTCTTCCACTCCACTTACTCATTTTGCTCTTTCCTTTTTACACACATGCACAGTTTATTGTATTTATGGGAAGAACAACCCCAGCCCATGTGCTTTTTTAAAAAAAAAACTGCCTCCCTGTTCTCTCTCTCTCTATGCCTCTCTATGCTGACAGAGCTCAAGGCTAAAGTTTTACCACCTTTGCAATTACATTTCAAGGATTTGATGCTCAGGATCTTTTTCCATTCTCAGTGCTGGTCTGATGTTGTTGTAGTTATTCCCAACAGCACTCACCCCAGGCCTACACTTTTACAAACTGCTTTTTACCAACTGCTGGAAGATGGGCTCAATTTCTTGAAACGTCCTCCCACAAGCTTTGTTTTCGAATCTTTAAACCACAGTATTATTTGCTGATTTTCTATTTTTGTACAGCTATGTATGCTTTGGTCCTTTTTTTTAACCCTGTGGTGTTTTAGTGTTTATGTAAAGCAGTAGAATGGTGTACTGTTTTTTTTTAAATAAAATATTATTGACATACATTGTTACTCTTAATTGGTTTCTTAATTTGTTCAATAAAAACATGATCAGATTTGCATATAAAAAAGGTATTATATTTTTGTCTCATTTGTTTGGATTCACTTGTGTGACATTCTTATGATGTTGTGGGTCATTTATTTTTGCAGAATTATAAAACAACTTTAGTAAAAAAAGGGTTTGGAACTTTTAAGCACTGCTGTACATGCTAACAACACAATTTGTTTTTAATATAATAGTAATATCAAAGTAACGGGTTCGCTGAGCAAAATACTTCAGGGTGGTTGCAGCTTAAATGGTGCACAGATTTTTATATTTGTTGTTGTTTGCTCCTTTCATCTCTACAGATGTGAGTTTTAACGGCTGTCGTTTCAACTGTAGTGCTTCCTGTATTGGCTGGAGATCCGCTTTATTTACCGCCTCCTGAACAGAGCAATTCATTCTCTCTGCTGAGCACAGTGCAGCAGCTGTGGTGGCCTGCCTGGGCCGCCGCTTTGATTTCTGTTTCCCATTTCCAGTTTATCACAGATTGATAAGGTCACCCCACGCTGTCACCTGCTCTAACAAACTCCATTTACCTTCTGCTGCAATGTTATTAACAATATGAGATGTTGTCCAGCAGACAGTGCACCCACAGAGGGAAAGACATCATTTTACAGCGCCTTCCTATCTGTATGTGTGTGTGTCACTACTTTATCCTCTTTTCTCTTGGAAATTGTCGGTTTTAGATCCCCTAGGAAACTTGTAATGTATCTGATTTTTCATAGAGGTTAGAGACATACCAAGCAGTTGTTTCTGGCTGAGGTGTAATAACCCTGTAAAGGGGGTTTCTTTTTTTATTCTCAGAAAACATACTTATATACAAGCTTTGATTGCAGTTTAGATGCCTCACCTTTGTTTTTTCAAATAAAACACTGTAATGTATGATTTGGGAAAAAAATGCACCCTAATATTTCTCTAGACCGCTGTACGCGCATGCATTCTCCGTGGCTTTATTTCAATACTCCTTTGCAATGTCAACATTCATTCCCGTCCAGAGTTTGCATTAATCTTTCGCCAAGATGTTGTATTAATGCTGGGAGAGTCGGACTGCTGCGCCAAGTCTTCTTCAGCACATCCCAAGGTTTCTTAATGGGGTTAATGTCTGGATTCTGTCATTGCCAATGCAATGTTTTATGCTCTTTCACAATTTAAGCCTGATGAATCCTGGCATTGTCATCTTGGAATATGCCTATACCTGGTAATTTAATATATTCAGGTAGTCAGCTGACCTCATTCGTTGGGCACATAATGTCGTTGAACCTGATGCAGACCAACTGCAGCAACCGCAGACCATAGCTCTGCCCTCACAGGCTTGTACAGTAAGCACGAGGCAAGATGGATGCATAACTTCATCCACCTCTCGTTTTACCCTGATGTGCCCATCATTCGGGAACAAGATAACTCTGTACTCATCAGACCACATAGCCTTCTTCCATTGCTCAAAAGTCCAATCTTTTTCCTTTTTTGGATTAGCTTCACCAGTAAGTGGTTTTTTAAGGGATTGGAACTAATCAGTTGTGTAGCTATAAGTTCCCTTCGCATTGTGTGTTTTTGTAACGAATCCGCCCTCCGCCGATTTGTGATTTGGATTTTCTGTGTGAGATTTACTGTGTACCGACCCCTGCCTTCTCATTGACTACGCGTGTTGAACTGCCTCATACTTTCAATAAACTTGTTATTCTGCACTATGGATTCTACTCTGTCTGGTACTTCAGTTTTCTAATGCTCTTACTTTCACTACTAAACATGGTCGTTGGTTCTACTGTTGTTCTTTTATGATTTGATTTTACCAAAGGTTTAAGTGATTGTGATCACAATCATTTTATTTTTTCGTTCTGCACGATTTCTTCCTAAAAGCTGATGGTTCTCCACTATCCTTCCAGTTTTTTTATATAATGCGTTGGACAGTTCTTAACCCATTTTAATAGTTTCAGTAATCTCCCTAGATGTTTTCTTTGCTGGATGCATGCCAATAATTGAACCATCCTAAAAACAAAAAACTTCTTTTCCAGGACTACAGGATGTGTCTTTCGACATGGTTGTTCAAAAAATAAGAAGGCACAGAATTATCAAGAATTTATTATGTTTATTTCACATACTACACTTATATAGCCAACAGTTGTGGACGATTTACCAGCAATATTCCTTCACTGGAAATAAAAGCATGATAATGCCCCTGTGCACAAAGCCCCTAAAGACATGGTGTGGGATCATTAGGGTTGATGTGCAAAAACTCCTGATGTGTCCTGGACAAAGCCCTAAAGCAGCAAATCCCTGTTTGTCTGTGGAGGTTTTTTATAGCAGTAAAAGTCAGATTAAATCTGGAATAAGATTCTTAAAAATCACATATGGATTTTAAAATCAGGTGTTTTGGCTATATAGTGCATTAACTGAGGTTTAAAAGGTTAGAAAATTGTTTGTTTAGTTACCTTATAGTCTTTGTCTACTAAGCGTTAGATAAACCATTATTATAAGTAAATAGTGACTATTTTAATATTACATTTTTATATTTAATTATTGTTAATTAGTTTATGGTGATAATCAAATCCATTTACAAATTGCTAGATTTATAATGGCTCACTGTGCCTCATGTTGTATTTCTCTTGGTGTTGACTTTTTTTTTTAAACCTTGTCATCTGGGAGCTTAAAAAAAGAAAAACTATTTAAAGACATGTAAAAAATTACTATTCTCCAACAATAATAATACCAAAATAATACTTTTGATTGGATAAACCAAAACAAAGTAGCCTCTACAGAAGCACCGCTACTTCATTTTATTAATTGAAAAATTTGAAAGTTCCAGCAGAAAATATAGGTTGTCTTTTTTTCCCTCATTCGTCATGCTAAATATGTGCATGTGCCCTGAATAGTAGTCTTCACTTTTGTTAGCCCATACGGATGTCTACAAAATGCCCTCTTCAGAGAACAAAAGGAGTTATTTTAGTAGTGTGCATGAGGTGGGAGATATTCAAAGCTACATATGTCCTCCAGAGAGGACAAATTCAACTTGCAGATATATCCTCCGGGAGGCTATATGGCCTAAAAATAAAAACCTTTGTATATTTTGACAGGATGTTGTTTAAAAATAATAAATACATAATAAATAAAAATAAAAAATATTTTGTACGGGTGGTTCGCGTATGGTGGTTCAGGCTGGAGGACTGCTGAAGGACTGAAGAAACGTTATCAGCACAATAGTATAACTGTACATTTCTTGTCTATTACCAATGATGAAAACAAGCGCAGTTATAATAGTTAAATATGTGTGAGAGCGTTGCTATTAAGTGATTAGATTTTATTGCTTTAGGTAACACATCAATGTTAAGGTTGAGCCAAGACTAGTTAGCACATAATTTATAACTGGAATGATTTAATGAAAATATTTTACTATGGTTACACTTGAAATAGAAAAGAAAATAGAAAAGAATGGTAAAAACATAGACAGTTAATTGTACCCAGCATGTATGTCAAATGTTAACTGAGAAAGCAGAACATTAAGAAGAGAGTCCCAGCAAAGATAGCTAGAGCAAGGAAGAAGAGCAAAGGTAGAGCAAAAGCCCCAGAACAGAAAGAGGAGACTGAACAGAAAAAGGAGAGAGGAGAGAAAAAGAACGAACAGAAAAGGGAGACAGAACAAAAGGAGACCGAACAGAAAATTGAGACAGAACAGAAGAAAAGCCAAAGCACTAGTTACAATCCTCTCTTATCTCTTTCTTCATCATGTGACTAAGAACCGAATGTGAGACATTCAAACTGACCAATCAGCAAATTACAGATTCACCCACTGTGTAAAACAAGTGAGCCTTAGCAGAACCCTAATGTATACACATGCTCTCTAAAGGCCTTGATCACTATCAGCACCTCTGTGCCTTTAGGAATGTCAAATGGCCCTTTTATTACCCCTAATATCTTTAGGACAAAAAAGCAGAAGTCCAACTTGTCTTTTGGCTATTTGTACACAAGGCGGCATTGTGAATCGAGCTGCGGACAAACATCGCCCTGCTCTATTTAAAGATACAGAGCTACATCATTAAACCGCAATGTAATTACACAGATCGCTTATTAAAGATCTCACTGTAGCACCCTCACTATGCACAATTTGTGTTGAACTTATCCAAGCGTAAATATCGTTTAAAAGGGTGTTAAAACATTGCTGTCCACAAGGAACCATTACAGCCCAAGTCTTGGACCCGGCTCGGCCAGCTGTGGACTAATTCTATGTAAATCACAAACTGTGAGATTGCCATCATGCTTCACTAACTGAAAGAGTGAGGCTATTTGAATTTCATACCTATCATTTGAGGCGTTTCATCTGACCATGATAGTGCAGTGAATTGGCTAACTGTCAGAAGTGGAGCCGAGGATACTCTTGCTGCCTAATTTAGTGTGCATAATGCATTTCATAACTGACATCATTGGTGTTGCAGGGCTACACCTGTGGCAGCCCTCTGAATTATAAGACCACTGACTTGTTCTTTGTGCTTTGTGTTTGGGTGCAAAAGTAGAGTCAATATTTCAGCTTGCTTCAGCTAAGCTTCTGAGATGCTCAGTCACAAAAACAGCATGTATGGTATAATAATAAATTGTTGGATTGTTGAACAGTTTTGAGATTAAAGAAACTGACAAAATATACACTTAATTTGGCCAGACCTACAGTCATGCAGCAGACTTATCAGGTTAATAATGAAGACATATTTTAGTGGTGAAAATTTTTTTGGGGTGTATATGTCTTTAAAATTTGTCAATCCATAAGTGGATTTGGTTATAAATGCAGAAGTAGGTGGAACATCTTTCAGTGAAATGAAATCTTTAGATTTTGAATATTTGCATTTGTAACTTTTGAAAGAAAACCACCCTAGAACTTTACTTGTTGTTGACTTAAAAAGCAAACCTAGCTGAGTTCAGGAAAACTCCAGGAGCACTTTTAAGAATTATACGGTAGAAAATGTCACAATTTCAAAGTGTGAAGAATTTTTCAAGCAAGCCACATGCGTTTCTCTTATGTAACAGATTCAAGTCAATGCAGTTTGCTTATGAGCCACTGGGGGGCAAAACAGCACCATCGAGTCATTTTTCAAGTGGCATAAATGACCTATCTTTTCTTGTTCAAAGACATCGACTGGTGCTTCTTTGAAATGAATTGTCTATTTGTACCACTACACAATTTGCAGCCATTGCCATGTGTCTACGTGTCAAAACATACTTTTAAATCCCACTTAGTTGTGGGTGCTGAGTGTCAGAAGACTAAAGTAGTTTGCATTTATAGCATTAAAAGCAAAGTCAAGTGTAGGCATGTGGTGCAGCTTTTTATAACAACATACAGCACCTTAAATCAGTTGTAGAAACACTACCTAATAAAAAGGAAAAACGTCACTTGATATTTAGTAATTCCCTGTACGTTTTGGTTCTTAACCATGTGCGTATGCTTATGTGGATTTAAACTGCAGCTTTAAGTGGCTAGAAATAACCCATCTTGAGTATTATCTACTTCAAAGGAAATAAAGCCGCCAAATTAACATTTGCGTTCACCAGGACAAAAAATATTAATGGAAGCTGTGTTGAAGCCAGTAGCTTCAGGGAAAAGATTATTTATTTATTAGAGGTGCATTAATCCCAAAGGCAAGAAAAACTGTGCCTGCAGATTTAGCAGGTCTGCGGCCTTGCAGCTAATTGTTTATGTCCTAAATCAGATCTTGGCTGAATGTAGATCACCTTGGAAAGGCGAACTGTTGAAATGGATTTAACGACGCCAGGGGAGCTGGGTTAAATCTTCAGAGACAGCTGGCCCAGGGAGAGAGATAGAGAGAGAGAGCAGGATAGAGAGATGCTGAGAATGTGAGCATTAACTAGGGCGAGCTCATACCACCTCGAACTGGAAGGATTAGACTGAGGAAATGGAGGCAGCTGCGAAAAACGAGAAAATTAGCTGAAGGTCTGGAGAGGAGATAGAGCTAAGGTCAGACAGAGATGGGACTGCTTCGGGTGTGCCCGAGGGGAGAGCAGGCCGTGCATGACTCATCTGAATGAAGGTTACAGGATATGCCATGATCTCTCCTCATAACTCTAAAAGAAAACCGGAGAATTTTTATGCTTTTTTTTTTGCTTGTGTCCTTCAGTGAATAGATGCTGATGTCTGAGTCTTTTGCACAATAGATCTGAATTCATTCCATATAAATGACGAAAAAACACGATAGGGTTTTGCCATCATAAATAATTAACAACAGGGAAGTGTGATGTGGATTAATGAGTAGCAAACTGCCAATGATTTAAACAATAGTTCCAGCTTTGCAAATAGTTTTTACTTACATTTTATGCTCTGGAGTATCCATTACCTTTTTTTGTTAAATTAAACTGTGAAATTAAAGTATAATAAAGCGTTGATACTGTGCACACTTTCCATAAGTGTTAGATTAACAATATAAATACACAACACTTCACACATTAGCAAGTACAATTTTTTTTTTAAACTCTGTGTTATTAAAATCTATCATTAAGATTATATTATGTACAGCATCCACTATATAACTTACAATGAATGAGCTTTAACTACAAGGCCACATTATTATAAATCTGCAATCCTGACTGCTGGCTTATACATTAAAGATAAATATGATCCTAAATGCTATTAATTATTTCAATTCTGACCCACCCCAGCAAAGCTGTTCTGGGGCAATATTCATTGTTAAAAGCAATTGAATTGTTTTGCTGTTACCTTCTAACTGCTGGCGGTATTGCAGAAACAATACATCACCACCTGTGCAATACTATTAGGAAGAGTTGCTAATCTGAAGAATGTTATCACACCACAAACACTAATATAGTTGATTTATTCTGTACTAGGACATTTGGTGGGGGGTTAAGGGTGTGTTTTTTCTGGCAGAGATCTAAAGGAGGATGCCAAAATTTGTTTGCAATGTATATTTCCAACGAATCCAGATGGATGTTATGTCCCCGCCTCATTTAATGCAAGCACCCAAAGTTTTAGCTAACATAATTTGGAAGAAGCCCTTGAGAGTAAGTCCTTCTCACTCTCCAGCTATCCTGCTGAAGCACTCTGAGCTTAGGGGACTTTTCAAGGCCTCAGCCTACTTTTCATCTGCAGCAAGAGAAAAAAAAAAAACAGGGTAAAAAAATAGCGTAATGAAACATTGCATGGTGCTTGTCTAAAGTTACAGGTTCTAAAAAATGCACTAGCTGTGATTCTGGTGTTGAATTGATTAAAAAATAGATTTTTTTTCTTTAAAAAAAGACAGATTTGTGCTTTATTGTTATGAACTCGAGGTTTGTTTAACTTTTGATATTTTTATTCAAATTTACAATAGTTTGATCTTCACAATAAATTTAATTCATATTTAGGTTCTGGCATTTTTAGAAAATATTTTTACGATTGTATAATTGCATGGTCACTGCACAATACTGATTTTAAAAAATTACATCACAATGAGGCAATATAGCAGCACGGTGGCTGTTGCCTCACAGCAAGAATGCCTGGGTTCGACTCCCGGGCAGGGGGCCTTTCTGTGTGGAGCTTGCATGTGCTTGCGTGGGTTTACTCCAGGTACTCTGGTTTCCTCCCACAGTCCAGATTTTACAATTAAGGACTTACTTCTGTACAATTAAGGGTTTCCTAGAAAAAGTTCAACCCTCAGTCATTGATGATTGTCCCATGCAGCTCAAAAGAAATAAAAACCAGCTATTATTGATAGATGGATGGTTACTAGCAGCTTTTTCCCCTTCAACAGAATTGACTAGAAAAAAATAGGTGAGAGAGATTGGAATCTGAACCTCCGAGGAGATGTGGCAGAGTGGTTTGGACGAATATTGATAAACAGTCGGTCAACACTAGATTATGTCTTATTCAATATAAGGTTTTACATAGATTACACTTTTCAAAAAAGCAATTACATAGGATTTTTCCAAACATATCTTCTCTTTGTGATAAGTGCAATTCAGTGAAGACCTTCTTAGCTCAGTTTTATTTTCTGCCATAAAATACTGGGGTGAGGTTTTTAAAGTGCTATCAGATGTTATTAACTTCTTAACCAGCACCCCTATTTTTGAGTATTTTCTGAAATACCTTTATTTAGTTATATGACATACCTAAATAAAAATTTTTGTAGCTCTTGAACCCTGTGGTCTATATTCACAATTATAGTCTTGTTTGAAACTATACACTTAATATTTCGTTACATAGAATCCAAATATATAGCCAAATGTATAGCTACAGAGTAAAGCATGGTAAAATTCACATGAAAGTGACTCGCAATTTCTTTATATGAACTCACTTAGGTAAAAAATTATAAACATTTTAGGTTAAAGGCCTGAAAACATTAACTCTAAAGTGGAATGTCCGCCGATAACTATAAACGAAATGTGTGCCGGTGTTCCCCTGAATCGTTAAAGCTGATCAGAACAATAGGATATGAAATTTTAGTATTGTCATTTACTTTGTAAATGTATAAATAGGTGAAACTTTAGCATTTCATTTAACCCCTTTCTCTTTGGTGAACAAGTTCGGCGCATGAATTTTAAATGTTTTAGCTCTTAAATGATGACTAGATTATGATATCTGGTTGAATATTTTTTTATAAAGCACCAATAATTAAAACTGCAGAAATGCCCAAATGCACCTGCAGATTAAACTTGGAACTAGGCTGTTTTTTTCTATTAGAACATTTAAATTATACATATTCCCTGACCACTGCTTAACATAAATTATTTACCCATTGTTTAATAACAGCCAAGAAGTTTTTCTTACTGTTCCGTAAAAAGTGTAACACTCCTGCTACCAAATTTTGGCTTAAGGTATTGATGTCCACTCTAAAATGAACTGATAACCACTCTGGATATCTTTTAAAGGTAACATTGGGCAGTTTCACTAGATTTGGGGCCATTTTTTCTGCTACCTGAATAAGAATTAATGCTAAGAATTTATTACCTAAAAGTAGTTTTGTTGTTTGGATTGTATATTAACAGGCTGGGATTTTTCCCCCCTTTCTGTGTTTTGTTATTTTTGTTTCTGTTTTTTTGGTTTTGTATTAGATTGTGTATTAGGTGTGTTAAAAAATATACATCAGTGCAAGATCATCGAATAAAAACCTATTTGACAAAAAATAATTGTCTGAGTGTGTCTTTATGGTTTCGAGTCTCTGAAAGGCGTTTGCCTATTTATGATAAATGATTATTAAACTGCGTTTTCAGTAACAAGTAATCAAACTAATTACAGTTTCTCTGTTATAACGCTGTTACTGTTACGGACAGTAATTAAGTACTATAATTGAGCTCACTGAAGTAGTTTTCATCTGAGTAGGTTTTCTCAGCCAAGGGCATAAGGCAGTACAGGTGTTCATACACATGCATGCACAGTTGCACACACCAACAATAATTGATGCGTATTTCCTGACTGTTAAAAGGGAACTTTTATATAGTAGGGCAATGGAAAGTGGGAAAAAAATTGGACAAATTATAGGCTTCTGAACAGAGGGCTGCATTGGGACTCAAATCTTGCGGGATCAGGCAATACTACTGTTTCTGCAGGCGGAAGTGGGCGGTGAGAAAATTTTGTGGGAGACCAGCTGGAAACGATGGAATTTGGTGATAGAAATGGAGTCAACATATGAAGTTAAAAAATAAAATAAAATTAAAGCGGCTGTTTACTTGGCAGTCATGTTTATAGCCTGTTATTCTTGATGTTAATCTAAAGAAATATTTAGTCTGAGTTTTTCTGTACATTTTTTGAGTTCTGAGAGAAAGTCCGCAGGAACAGGAGGGAATGGACACAAATATTGCAGGTGCAGACAGGATTATGACACATAGGCTGCTGAAGCTGGTTCTGGTCCGGGGTTTTAGCGGAAAAGGGTGGGTGCAGTTTTAAGAAAACAGTCCCATGCAGGGCTCTAATTCAGAATGATGACAAGTCCACCGAGTGTAAAGACAGCTTTAGGAAACAAAGGATAAGTGGTACTTTTTCAGTATTTGTTATTTAGAGCAGCAACATAAAATATCAAAGTAAAAAAGTATGCTAAAAACGGTACAAATAAGTACATCAAGTATTTGAAGTGAGTAAGTATATGAACAGTGGTATTAAATTGTAAGCATATAGATTGGGGTGAACAAACTCGGTCCTGGAAGGCCTGTGTCCTGCAGAGTTTAGCTTTAACCCTAACAACACATCTTAACAAGCTAATCAAGTTCTTGCTAGGTGAACTTGAAACTTCCAGGCAGATGTGTAAAGGCAAGTAAACTTTGCCCTCCAGGACCGAGTTGGTAGCATGGTAGTCTGGGATTTAAAAAGGGTCAATGTAAAGTGCGGGTGCTGTGCAATGTAATGTTCAATGTGCCTACGTGTACAAAGTCATTCAAGTCCTTGTAAAGTGCAGCCGAAGTTCTATATATGCATGAATCCTGTGCAGGTAAATATTGAAATGTAAAACAGGCAATAGTTTTTGTTATTATAGGCAATGTGTGATTGTGATTTTACAATACAGTCTATAATTATGACAGAGTGTGCAGTCTCTCTTAGTGCCCCCCTTTTATCGGTTTGGCCACTGCCTCTCAATATGTCTGTGCATGGCCCTGATTTACATTATATAGCCAATAGTTACTGGCACCTTACCAGCACACCCGCTTTTATGCATGTTCCCCCAAACTGTTTCCAGGAATTTGGCAGCACACAGTTGTCATTGTCAAAATGTCTTTGCATGCTGTGGAATAACATTTTTTTTTTTTTTGCTGGAACTAAGAGGCCTGAACCATATTAATGCTTGAACTCACTAATGCTATTATAGCTGAATGAGCAAATCCCAACACTCCAAAATCTTAAGGAAAGCCTTTTCAGAAACGTTCAGGAGGTTATTATAGTAAGAGTGAGACTAAATCTGGAATAGGATGTTCAAAACAAAAAACAGATGTGGGTGTAATGTCCAGGTGTCCCAAAACGATTCTCTATATAGTGTACAATAAAGGTTTTTCTTTTTACTAGTAACACATCTTTATAGTTTAAAATATATATTTTTTTAATTAATTTTGGAAAATGTGGCCCAGCTACCATGTAAGTTCCTATAAATGTAAACTATAAATGTAAACTATAAACTGATTTGCTACCATGTAAGTTCCTATAAATGTATGCAAGTTCCTATAAATGTATGTAAGTTGCCTATAAATGTATGTAAGTGCTATAAATGTATGCAAGTTCCTATAAATGTATGTAAACTATAAACTGATTTGCATTTTATATGCTACAGCATTATAAAAAAAATCCTTAGAATGTGTACAGTAATATAAAACTTTTGTGCTTTACCACAGTCACTGTCAGAGTGACTCGAGACGTCAACAAGTCTTGTATCTGTGGTATGATTGTCAACAGATGAATTGTTGACTGTTTTCTGAAGTGGAATGTCTAAATATAACGTTTAGGCCTGTAGTCCAATCTTAAGATGATGACATGGGTTTAAGGAGGCATTTGGACAGCAAAGGTTAACAGTAAGGCTTAAGGGAAATGCATATCTGTTACAGGTTGTATCTTGCATACTAAGATTAGCATCCTTTCAAATGCAGTGTGACAGCGCAGGAATAATAAACAGCCAACACAAGAGCTATGACATGGAGCCCCTTCACAAGGTAGTGTTTTGCTGCTAGGTAGATTTATTTTTGTATTCAGACAGTCGTCCTGGGAATAATAAGCAATTTACAATATAGTTTAAGGACCAATAAGTTTGGAAGTAGAGTGTGTCATACAGTATGTGTGGGAATAGTTCAAACATTGTGCAAAGTGGACTTGTGGTGGGAAAATATGAAAGAATTTGAGTATTGAGTAAAGTTAATGCCAAATTTATTATGTGTGTGTGTGTGTGTGGGGGGGTGTATCAGGGCCAATACCAAGAACATTTTTTTTTGTCATTTTAACTATATTCAAACTGGTACACAAAAGATTTGTGTGTCATAATGTAAAAATAATAATACCATTAACAATAACCTATAGCCATCATCATCATCATCATCATCATCATGTAAGGCACTGAGCTAAAATGTATGCAAAGTGCAGATTTTTTAGTCAATTATCATAGACTGAAAACACCAACAATAGGTTAGTGTTATAGATGACGTTCATTTATTCTCCACAGAAAAGTGTGTACATAATGTTATAAAAATGCGTTCATTATGATTATGAATACTTTCATATGATGCTTAACTATAACAAAAGTTGTCTGGCAATATATTAACAAAGCATCCTTTCTTACATAGACAATGTTTTAGTTTTTCTGTGAATTCTGTTTATATATTTGTATAAAAACCCACTCTAGTTTGCCTGAATCCGTCACTGTGGCATTGTAGCGGTTTGTTTCTTTCCAATAAGAGTCTCTTGTTCACCTGGAGAGGTCACAGATTTATGAGAAATCAAGAAAAGACCTGTTTAATTAAAAACAAGAAGAAACTCAACTACACGTTTTTCTAAGAGTCTCAGCAGTATTACGTTGAGCTGGTAAAATAAGTACAATTATTGTTTAATGTTTACATTAAAACTGTGGGTTTAGGTAGCAAAAGTCACATACACATTTGTGAACACCGTATTCTTTATTAACATCTGATGCATATGGCACATAAATCTGAAACACTTCATGTTGTTTGATTAGACATGTTTTTCAGGCGTAAACGCTGATTGTGATTAGCTAATCTATTGATTTGTAAAGCATACAATATAGATTTGCATGACATTTTTAAATGAATGATCTATGGTTAAATGCCAGCCTGTTATTGTGGAGACATTTGCATCCTCACATGATGAAGAAGAAAATTAAGCTGAGGTTGGTTGCTCTACATGCCAATCAGACACCCTCTTGGCCATGAAAGCTTTCATGAAGTCCAGACCTTCTGCTGTTAGTCTGAATATCTAATTGGGTGACACCTCGTGTGCTTTTTAAAAAAACTGCTTTTAAATCAAGTCAATTGTTGCTGTTACATGGAAATGATTATATCCAGATTTGGAGGTGTGGCTGTTCGTGCTGTCACGATTATAAAATTTTGGGTGACGATTAATTGTTCAATAAATAATTGCGATTATGACAATTTATTGCCTGTTCAGGGGCTTTAGCAATTAATTGTCCTAGCTTTGACGATTATTAACACACTTTACACATTTAAATGACTAAAATAAAGTTGTTTATAATAAATAATAATTACTGTATGTTTAAGAAATATAAAATTATGCAAAAGCTTCAAAAAAAAAAAGCCCATAAGAAAAGACTGTAGATCCGAAAAATGCAAACACACACATTCAGAAATGAGAACATTCTGCAAATAACAACACAATCACGATAACAGAACAGGTCATAAATGTCACATTTTCAAACAGGGCTGATTCTTAATGACTTAGATGTAGATTACAGGAAAGAAACAATAGCAAACATCTTTGCTGTATAATTGAGCTGATATGGCTCAGTGACGCAAAACTAGGCAGAACAGTGTCATTTAAACTTAACACGCGTATTTGCTTAGCTTATTGCATGCAAAGCAAAGCATGCTGGAAGCAGAGTATGTGAGCGGAGTGGAGCGGTAAGTATTTCCTTGCCATGCTCAAAGCATTTTATAATTGCTCCACTCCATTTTCCTTGTCTGCTCCTTGCTCATACTGCACTTTCTCCTCATTTACTCCTCGCTCCAAAAATCCATGCCTTATTAACGCTCCACTGTAAATATTTTATTATAAATAGATATTATTTAATGAAATATTTCATTTATTGTGTTCTGTCAGGGGTGTTTAACTGTTTAGCAACGTATAATATTGGATGATAGTGGGGTGTCACAGATACTACAGCTCCCCCTTGTGGCTAAAAAAAAGTGTGCAGTGATTGCGGTTATGTCAAATAATTGCGATCATACGGTTATTTAATAATTGTGACAGCCTTAATGGCCAGAATATTAATGAGGTCAGGCATTAATGTTAGACAAGGAGTCTTGGGGCAGATTCAGTGTTACAGTTTGTCCCAAAGTCTTCCGTGGACTTAAGTTCTTCTACCTTAAACCTGCTAAACCATACTTTGACCAACTTCACTGTGTGCACAGGGGCATTGTCGTGCTACAACATGTTTCACCGGTTATGGTTCAAGTGAATGGAAGTTATTGTTGCAGCACACAAAGACACCATATTCAGCTGAGTGCTTTTATAAACCTTTGGAGAAGGTATAACGCAGCGTATAACACAGCGTATAACAAAAATGCCATAAGCGTTTATTTATATTATTAATATTGAAATTACACAAAAGTGCATTAGGATCAACCAAAACAGAATATTCTTCACGGAGCTCATTTGATGTACATTGTAGAAAAGTGAAGTTTTTATGAAAGTGGTGTCTCATGGTTAAGGTGTTGAACTACCAACCCAAATATGGTGGGTTTGATTCCCAGCTCCACCAAGCTAACACTGTGGGTCCCTAAGCAAGGCCCTTGACTCCCAATTCTCAGTTGTATAAATGGGAGAAATGTAAGTTGCATGGATAAGGGCGTTTGCCGAATGCTGTGATAATAATGTAATGTTTGTTTGTTTGTTTGTTTTTTTCTTTGAATTTGTACTTATTTTGTATAAGATTAGGTGGATGTTCTACAGATCATTCTGCTATGTGCATTGCAAAAAAACGTATTTTTCGAAAATAGTTCTTGAAAATCTTTTTTTAATTAACAATAAAAAGATTGATCATTTAAAACCTTTATTCAACCTACACCAGGTCAGTATTTAGTGTAATAACTCTGCTGTTTAAAAATACATCAGTTGACTCAGAGATCTGCCAACCAATACTTTGACTGTCGTATATGTTAGACAGACTTTAAATTATTCTTAACTCAACACTAATGTATTGTTGCAGGTATTGTTTTTGCCGCCTGCATACATACAGTTTACAGGGTATTTTTAAAATGGGTCCAAAACTTATAGATATTTAAACTGCACCGGGTAACAACTGGTCAATAGTGTTTAAGGTTTGATTTTATAGCTGTACATAAGATTACAAGACTGAAAAAATAATTACTAATCTATAAAGCAGAGGTCTAAGAGGGATCCATTTTCCAGTGTAAGGCTTTATTAAATGAAGAAGGGTAATCCACAAACATAGTCAGAAAACAGGCACAGGTCGGTACACAATAATCACTAGAAAACCAGGCAGACAAATAAAAACTGGAAGAGCAGAAATCAGAAAACAAACAAAGCAGAGATCAAAACCAGGAATCCATGAACATGACTATAGCGCTTGGTATGTTGACAGAGCAAACAATACTTTGAAATGAAAAGTCCATGGTCCTAGCTTATATAGCTAGCAAAACAGGAAGTGCTATCGGAAGTACTACGGTGATGCTAGTACTGATGGCGCTCTCTAGTCGAGGGAAGGCAGAATCGTTACACTCACTGCTACTATTAATACTATTATTTATAAAATAATGAGGTTAAGGACCCTACAATACCCTAACAGTCAGTTATTAGTAATAAAACAACGGGCCCCAAAGTGCATAGGCCCTTAGAATCATTCTACCCCTGCCTATTATTCACCCTAATAATAATAATAAATTACATTTGGTAGATGCCCATATTCAGAGTAACTTTGTAAACATTGTAGACATTTAGAGAACTGAACACATGGGCCTGTAGCTTTTGATGTCAAAAATATAAAGCACATCAGATACATTTGTAGTTATGTAGTTACTCTCACATCATGTTGTATGAGCTTTAGGTTTCTTTGGAGAAAAGACGCAACCAAGGCATCAAACTGCGCCTTTTTTTAGTCTGGATGAATGACATTATCTCCTCCCACTGTGAGTGATTTGTTTATTTATACTCAGCATCAGCTGTAAATAATAACAACCCCCTTTGCTGTGCAAATGCACCACACTGAGCTCTACATGGCATAGCATACCAAATATAGATTTGTAGTACACTTGTATACAGACAGATAAGCGGTAAATAATCATAACTCCACAAACCTCTGCAAAAAGGCGCAGAAAGGCACAGAAATAGCACTATTGTTCAAAAGCATTGTCTGTTGTTCTCGAAGCAGAGCCGTAGCTTGTGCTGACTCGGGCAACTGATTCGGAAGGGTTGAACTATTATTATGGGACAATTCTCTCGGGACTCGCTGACATTTACAAGGGTTGGGACATTCACTTGCCTTCTCGGTTAACTGTAGCTGAAATTAGGGCATTTTCATTATAAGCGTCATCATTTAATGTAGCTGAGTGTGACTCATTTCTGCCAAACTGCTCAGTAAACCCTGCTAATCACCAACATTTCAGTGATATTTATGCCTTTTTTCAAGCTGGGGTTTTTGGTCGAAAGGTCAATGTTCTCATAATGACTCTCATTATTTGTGAAGCAATCAGGGACTGCTGAAATACAGATGTGTTACCCTGTCATGCTTCTGTAGTAGTGCATAGTATTTTTTTAGCTTTTCTTTGGTTTCAACTTTTCAAATACATAAAGTATTAAATCTCTGTACTAGGACCGATGAGAAAACTTCATACTGATATATTTCTTTATTGATATATTTCTAAAATTTTAATCTAATTTAAATAGCCTAGTAGGGAAGTGAGCAAGGTCAATAGCTTTGTTGGGTAACATGGTGGAATAAAACAGCAGTAATGTGTGTGTGTTACAAAACACCAACGTATGATTATATACAAGGCTAAAATCTTGTTAGTAAGTATAAAGTAAACTGTGTTAAGTAAATTTTACAAATTGTATTTCCAGTAAGGATGGATGGACGGATAATTAGTTGGTGAATGGAGTGATTAGGCAATACCTGATGGGTGGATAGATAAAAAAACGTGTTATTGTTTTTATGAACAATTAATTTATTAGAAGCAACACACAGCAGACTATATAGTTATATGAAATATAATCAACACTGGGTTAATGTAATTTTGACCATTTGAGTCATTTTTTTAATTTACCTTTATGGTCTAGAATGTGTTTAGCAAGGTTTAGATTTAGATTTAGGTTTAGATTTATGCGTTTATATTGTATTTGTAGTATTTACTTGGATTAGAGTCATGTACTGTGCCCACTATGGATTTCTAATGTATTTTTGTTTTAAATGGGTGATTTCACATATATAGGTGTTGTAGAGCATAAAATTGAGAGTTAGTTATTAAGATATACATAACATATATGTACAAATAATTTTTACCTAAATTAGCAAAAACCAGCAGTTATTTTCCAGCAATACAACAATAAAGTTGCACAGCTGTCAGAACAACAGCTGCACAATATTCTTTATTTAGTATTTTAAATTTTTCTAGTGAAAATGGAATAATTTTTAAACTATGATCAATTTCGGTACATGCCTGTTCTTCTGTTCTTCTATTTAAAGAGGTAGTCATTGGTTTGAAATGTTTTAATTTTGTTACAGTTTATCTTAAATAATATAATGATTGAAGACTTACAGTAATTAAGCATTATATATGGAATGTTACCCCATTAGTCCATCAAAGGGAAAACCCTAAGAGTTTTTTGTTGGTGATTTCTTTGTTTCTATAATATTCTATAATATTCTAATATTCTATAATATATTTGTTTCTTATTTGTTATGTAAGTCTTGTCATGTGTGATACCCCGTGTTGTCATTGGTTGGGTCTCACATGTTGTTTAGGTTTTTCTCGTTGATTGTTTCACCGTTCTGTGTTTATACCTCAGTGGTTCAGTTATCTTCAGCTTTCTATGTCTATTGTCTGCGTCTTCAATGCTGGTGCTTCCTTGTTGTTGGTTATGTTAAAGCTAGTTTCTTGTTTTGTGTTGTTACGGTATATCCCCTCAGCCTAACAAATACGTAAAGTGAGTTTAACATTTATATAACTAGAATTGCTGGTTTTTATTAATATGTACTAAAGGTGCACCTTTTTGTTTATGGTTACAGCGGTGCCTAGCTGAAAAATACTGCAAAAAGTCCTAATCTGGCAAAACAAAAATACACCATTCCAAAAAACGATTTCAGGCCGCTGTTTAATAATGCAGTCAACATTATTATACAATATTATAGATTTTGGCAGGGACCAGGAATAAACCCCTTCAAAAGATCACTTTGGCACTGACTGAGTCTAATTAGGAAAATATATTTTTAATAAGATTCAGAATTATAATTTTTAAGTATTTAAAATGTATTTAATAAAATAAATAATGCAGAATGATATTCTAACATTTAGCTAATCTGCATTCAGAAATAGTATCAGTGCAGCCTTAAGTTGCAGCCATCACAAACATCAATTTACATTTGAACATCGATTTAAACACAAGTTGCTTTGTGTTCAATTTACTGAGGTAGTCAATAGTATATCTATCCAAAGATAGATAGATAGATAGATTTACTATTGACTATCTCAGTACATTGAACACACAGCAACTTGTCTTGTGTTTAAATCTTATGTTTAATATCTATCTATCTTTAGTATCTGTCTATCTATTCTATCCAATAGATATATACGGTACATATATACAACCTGAATTCCAAGAAGGTTGGGATATTTTTTATTCACAATAGAACATAAATAACATAAATGTTTAAACATGGATATTTGACACTTATTTTAAAAAGAAAAAAAAATCAGCTGGGTAAACATTTAGTAACTAATTAAGTTTATCAACATCAGCTCTGCAACATGAATTGCAATTAAAGGAATGTATTATACAGGAAGAGACTCTTCGAAGTAAAGATGGGCAAAGGTTCCCTAATCTGTGAAAGAGTGGATAACAATTGTGCAATACTTTAAAAACACAATATCATATATATATATATATATATATATATATATATATATATATATATACTATATATATATATAGATATATATATATATATATATATATATAGATATATATATATATATATTATATATATTGCTTAAAAAATATTGCTTAAAGGGAACACTTAAACAACACAATGTAACTCCAAGTGGGTCAATCACACTTCTGTAAAATCAAACTGCCCACTTAGGAAGCAACACTGATTGACAGTCAATTTCACATGCTGTTGTGCAAATGGAATAGACAACAGGTGAAAATTATAGGCAATTAGCAAGACACCCCCAATAAAGGAGTGGTTCTGCAGGTGGTACCATGGTATTTTGACTGGATAAAATCTTGTCACGTCATGGGTACCAAACATAACACACTACAAACTGCTTTCCAACCAATCATCGCATCACTTTTGGGGCTGCAGAAATATCCGCTTCCCGGCAACGCCTATAAACTAAGCAGCCCTGCACTTAAAATGAAAAAGGCACAAAATTTTCTGGAGACTATAACCTTAACAAAGTCACGGTTAACTTTGAAAAAAACATTATAAAAACTATGTATGGAAAACACTGTCAATATTGTGGATAAAAAGATAATGAGTAATTAGCTATGTTACAGGCTAGCAAATTTCAGTACTCATATTTCAGTACTTACTAGCAGGATTGCCAGATTTAATTAAAAAATCTACAGCCCAACTACAATGTAAAAAAAAAAAAAACTACCACTTTACTATTTTAAGGAAGATGTTTTACAAAAACTAGAGTTTTAATACATATTTCATTTAACCTAAATCATTATTCATCTGTTGTTAAATTTCATAAAACAAAATTATTCAAAAAATAATAACATTTAGGTTAAACCTATGTACAGTACAATAAACATACATTTTAGCTTTAATTTCCTGATATTTATTGTGCCAGTTAGAATCTAGATTTTGAGCAATTACTACACACATCTTAAAGCTCCTTAGGCTTTTAACACCGTTTAACTATAGACAATTATATCTCGCAAGATTCATTTAAATCCACCTTTGATGCAAATTTCTCACAAGGAACGGACTTATGAAACATGACAGCCGATGTCTAAACCCCAAAGAAATCAAAAAAGGCATGATTTTGGAATGACTTCACCTAATGCAAACCAGCAGGTGATGTGAGACACATCCTGCCTTCCCTCGCTTCCTCTTTTCCTTTAATTAACATTCCCCATTTTGACACCAGTGATGCAGATGTCGATTTTTTTCTCCAGTGGACTAGTATTAGAAGTGGAGTGACAGACTTGATTCCAGGTAATATAACCAGGGAGTTGCTGACAGAGGTAGCTGCATGATACAGCGTATGGCAATTTTCTGCCATCCCCACTTGGCTGTATAGTGAATCTGTTCTGCTGAGACATCCAGCTCAGAGACGTTTTCTACATAGTTAAACCTCCCATAGGAGATGCTGACTTGGCTTAGCTCTCTGTACATCTATTTTTTCTCCTCGCTGATCAGGAAAACAGGATGTTGAAAGCTCACATTGTAGATTTTTATCATGTAGGAACATGAATAAAAAATGTGACACCAATTAGGAATAAAAGTCTCAGAAGAATGTTTACAGTTCAGACATGTTACCTGGCGACCAGATTTAGATTGACATTTTATATATATGTGTGTGTTTACACACAGTTCATTTGAGTTTTATATAAAAACACATTTTACCAAAGTACACAGTAAGAGAAAACAAAATTGATCCTTTGCTAATGTTGTACATTTTCCCACTGACAAAGAAATGCTCAGTCTGAAATTTTAGTGGTAGGTTCGTTCGAAATGTGAGAGACAGAATAACAACAAAAACATGCAGAAAAATGTGTTTCAAATAAGTTGTAAATTGTTTTGCATTTTAATAAGTAAATTGATTTAAAAGTATTTGACCCCTTTGCAAAACAAGACTAACTACTTAGTACTTAGTGGCAAAAACCCTTGTTGGCAATCACAGAGGTCAGACTTTTCTTGTAGTTGGCCACACATCTTATAAAGAATTTTGTTCTAGCCCACTTTTCAGATTTTTTTCCAAGTGTTATTAAGATTTTAAGGCTGACATTTGGCAACTTGAACCTTTATCTTTCTCCACAGATTTTCTATTGGATAAAGATCTGGAGACTGGCTAGACCACTCCAGAACCTTAAAGTGCTTCTTCTTAAGCCAATATTTTGTTGGCTTGGCTGTGTGTTTTGGGTCACTGTCATGCTGAAATACCCATCCACGACTCATTTTTACCCAGTTCTCCTCTGAATCATTCAGATGCTCATTGGCAAACTTGCTACATGTGCTTTCTTGATCAGGGAAACCTTGCAAGATTTGGTCCTTTATGTCATAGTGTGTTTTCTTGGTAACTATGTTCCCAGCTGCCTTTAAACTCTATGAGGTGAGATCTTGCATTGACCAACGGAAACAGACAGTTACAGTCATTTTGTGTTTCTCCATTTGCGAACAATCGCACCAACTGTTATCACCTTTTTACTTAGCTGCTTGGAAATGGTCTTGTAGCCCATTCCAGCCTTGTGTATGTCTGCAATCCTGGTTTGCAATGGTGCAATTCCAAAGTTGAAATCTGATTGGTTGCATCTGTGGACAGATTTCTTTTATACAGGTAACAATCAGAAATTAAAAGCACTCTCTTTAAGAGTGTTCTCCTAATCTCAGTTTGCTACCTGTATAAAAGACACCTGAGAGTCAGAAATCTTCCCGGGGATTAAATACTTATTTCACTTATTAAAATGCAAACCAGTTTATACCCTTTTAAGAATCTATTTTTCTAGATGTTTTTCTTGTTGTTCTGTCTCTTACTGTTAGAATAAACACAATATTATAATATTGTTTCCTTTCCAGTGGGCGAACGTGGTAAAATCAGCAGGGGGTCAGATAATTGCCCAGTGTAAACACTGTGTATGTACATCCACAGAGCTGCCCCGTGGTGAAGTTTGAACTAGCTATTCGTCTTTTTTGTGCACCCAAGAGAATTGTGGTTGAGACCATCCCTCTGGGTTATGAGGCTTCTGACCTCCTATTTCCGGAGGTTGCACCAGACTAGGTATGGTGGCCTTCAAGGCAATGGCGAAAATATGTATGGTCGCATACATTTGTCCAGGTTTACAAGCTAGACCTGGCAATAACATCCTAGATCCTGGGTTTTTGCATCACATTGGTTCCCACACACATGGAACAGTGACTTTGCACGATGGCGGTGTGGGTATCTTGTTCTCAAAGCAACTCAATGCAGCTTAAGTTTTAGTCTCAGGTTGGGTATGTCAAAGAAGGAACATGACGCAGCATCACTTATCATATCTTCAGCATCCTTGTTCATGAAGAAGCTTACCGAAGCACAGTCCATGCGTGTTTATGAAGCATTACTTTCTGCTCGATTACGTCACCTGTGGCATAATGCTTTGTGATTGGACGGATTTCACATGTGCTTTAGGTTCCAAAGGTTTTAAAAACATGATGTTGACATCTTGACGCAGTTTCTCGATTTCTTGGCAAACTATAGTTACATACAAAACCGAAGATGTTTTGTAGAAACTGAAAAAACACTGTTTATTAAAAAATGCTGTTATGTCTTTTATCAGCATCTGTGGTTCAGGTTTTAATCAGGCAGTTCTGACCTTGTTTTCAAATGTTTCATTATTAGAGTACCACCGCCTTCATTTAAAACTCACTTGGACAAGATGACTAAATTCTCGGTGGGTTCATCAAGCCAGGCCACGGGTAGGCAAAGCTGATTATCTTCTTTTGACAGAACACTTTCCTTTTTCATTAAACCATGTCCATGGCTGTACAGCTATTAAAGATGATGTTTAGGAATGTGCATCTCTCAGCTTTGGATATAATATGGAAAAATGGTATATGCTAACATGATGCAGGGGTCACGTGTTAGACATCAATGTGCAAAGTATTCTTATTTAGTGATTGTTTTTTGGGTTTTTTTTTAAGACTGCTTATTAACATATATTCTTTTCCTTATTATAAACAAAATGATCTATCTTGAGTTGTACCTTTTGACATTCTCAATGTGAAATTTTAAATCAATATTGCTTGTGCTACATATGTTCTGAGCAAAGTTCTGTCTTAATTAGGCAAGTGAACAAATAGAGGTTAGTTACAGTAAACAATTAAAAAATAATAATAAATTCACTAAATGTATGACATAATGTATCAACTAATAATATAAAAAAATATCAACTAATTTTTAATGAACTATTAACATGTTTTAGATTTGGTGTTTATAAGTATCTAAATATTAAAATAAAAACCACAAAAAAGCACTAATAAAAATCTTGTAAAATGAATTGTATAAACAATATACAGGTTTTTTTCATAGTTAATAATTATAATTTTAAAGTGCTGTTTTATTCGTAATTTTTACTGACAAAAAAGTGACTTATGTTCTAAATACAAAATAAAATAAAATACTAAACTAAAGGTGTAAAGTTTAGCACATTTTAAAAAGCTGTTTTGCGTATCATGTTTGTAAAGATTCACTCTCATACAATTACTGTAGCTTTCTCACCAGCACAAGTGAGACTTTAAGGACAAATCCTTAAAGCAAATCCTTATTTCAGAGCAGTCATTTCTAAGAATTCGCAACCAGTCGGGCAGTAACTGTCCTCCAATTTTGCTTTCATTTTGATGTAAACACTCAGAAATGGTCAGTTTAGGATGAGAACTATCTATGAAGGAGTCCCATAAATCACTGACTAGGCTTTACTAGGAATTTGTCAATTTGTTGTGTGAATATAAAACCATTTTATATACACAATTTTTATAAAACATATACGCTAGTTGTGTCCTGGACTTGTAACTCTGTGTTTGTCTGGTGAGAATATGTAGATAAGATCCATGACCAAATAATTAAGAGAAGCAAAAAAGGAAGCCATTATCTGGCTAAAAAATAGCTTTGTCATTGAAATGTTCTCTAGTGAATAAATATTAGGCACATGACTGTTTGATTTGGCTGAACTTTGGTTGCCTTGCAGATCCTTAAGAGAAGACAGATTGAGATTTAAAGTCCCTTAACTTCCAATTTGATTCCTGTTTTCTTTTCCTTACCTCAGTGCAATAAAATACAGCGTGGTCTTTTGTACAGTAGCAGCGATATCCTTTTTGACATCTGTTAAAGTATACTATTAGTGGAAGCATGTCTCTAATGGAAGAAGGAGAAAAGGATACCTCATGCGCCCTCTTAGCTTAATGGACTGCCCAAACAAATGAGCTGTTTCAGCATTTTGGATGAAGGTGCCTGGTGTTAATGTCTTAAAGTGCAACATCAATTTAATATCTTTTAAATGTTGGTTTAGTGCAGGCTTTTTAAAAGCGATGAGACGAGAAAACATGCTCTCCTTCCTGAGCTTTTATTAAGGGATACAGCGATTTCGCCACACTTTATATGAGTGTCGTCCCAGTGAGCCCACCGCAGCTGTCTGTGTTGCCCTTTGTTATTGTCAAGCAATTAATGTCTGTAAAAAGCACAGCTGTAAAAAAATGCTCATCCCGACTCTTGGGAGAGAAAGAAAGAAGGCAGATGATCTCAGCGAGACACTGTTTGTGACATAATCAGTGAGGAGCATGACATCTGTAGCGGCCGCCTGCGTTTCTGATGAGAAAGCTACTGTGATGTGCCAGTTTCACCATTATAAAAAAAGGCTTAATGCACAGTCAGAGCTATGTAGGTGTTAGCCTCAGCAAACAAACTATCAGGAAGGAAAGGAAAACGCAGTAAAAAGGTGGGGGAGAAATGGAAAAAGAAGGAGAAGGAGTAAAAAAAGCTGTGTTTGTGGGATAAACACTCATCATTTAGTCAATGCTTGGCCAATAATTTAAATGGCAAGCTAATGGTATGTGTCTTGTGTGTATTTAAAGTCACAAATAGAATAAACACAATAGGTTTTTTAAATCTTTGTTCAACTTAGTACTGAAGAACAGGCTTTTGCACATTGGTGATGAAGAACGCTGTTTAAATGTTGTTCAAGTGACAAAAAAAAAATCTGCTGTCATTTTAGGCATTGCAAGATTAAAGCTGCTTGAATTTTGAAAGCCTTTTTCCACGCCTGTCGAAACAACAGAGTGAATCAGGACGACCTTGAGTTGTTTTCATCAGGCTGCAGCGTATCGCCATCTTGAGTTTGAGTCTACCAGACAGAGCTGTCTGATCTGAGGTTAGAACACAATCCGTAGTAAACATATTGAGCGACAGATCACATCAACAGACCGGCCACTCCCACAGCTCATAGGACCCTTCAGTTCTGCAAATAACAGAAGCTGTCACACTAGAGGAGGATGAGAGGAGGGGATGAGAGAGGAGAGAAGAGGTGAGGAATAAAATAAAAGCAAGGAAGGCTGGATAATATCTTTAACATGTCCTGAGAACGATTAGTAATACATTTTATGCAACCAAATATTATTTTGTCTAAATGTCATTTAAGGACACTCTGATAGAATAGAATAGAGCTTATTATTATTATTATATATATATTTTTTTTTTCTTATAGCTTTCTTAGCAACAGTTTTTGCTCAGAAACCAATCATGCACTCGAAAGGACATTTACCTTAAGCATTCCCTGTACCAAAGAAAACTCACATGGCCATAGCTAATCCTCTGCTGTATCACCTCAGTCTCCTTTGATACGGCTGCAGAGAATGAAGATTAATCATCGCTGCCATTTGAAATTGGACACAGGTGGCATAGACTTCTGTGTGTGTGTGTGTGTGTGAGAGTGAGAGAGAGAGAGAGAGAGAGAGAGAGAGGAAGAGGAAGAGGAGAGAGAGAGGGAGGGTGAAAAGAGACAGGAAGATAATTAGCTCTATTCTAATTTACCTTTCCATATGGACGATGCTATTTCTATTATTCTCTCACAAGTCATCTTATTAAAAATGGATTTTAAAGAAAGCTTTAAAGACTATTTTTGTTCTTAACTAACACTTCCCTTCTATATCTAAATCTCTACATTTACCAGTTTAATATATATATATATATAAATGTCATATAAACTATATAATCATATCAGATATAAAAATGTTTAAAAGGCAACATAACCAGCTTGTGTAGCTAATAATAGTTGCAATAATAGTTGCAATAGTTGCAACCATGCAATAGTATATACTCACTTCGCAGAATTTTCTCGGTCAGTTTGGTCATATCCTAGGGCAACGTCCATTGCAAAAACAGCATCAAGCTCTAATGTAGGGGAGGCAGTAAATGTATTCAGAATTCAGGCTTGCATCATCGCAACAGCCAGGCGAGCCAGCCACATGCATTGGCCAAAGGATGTAAAAGAAAATACATACTACTAAAGAGAAAACTTTATTATTACAGTAAAACTAAGAAAAGTAAAAGGAAATAAAATTAAAAAAAAAAAAAAATTCAAATAGAAAAAAAAATTATAGACTATACAAGTAACTAGGGTTAAATAAGCCACCTTAGTGGATTTAATATTGAATGTTAACTGTTCACGATTTTAGAAACTGTAATTCAATAAGCGCTTTCAGAGCAAAAGTTAGGCAGGTTATATATATATATATATATATATATATATATATATATATATATATATATATATATATATTTATAACACAATTATTTTTACTTTATATTATTTTATAACACAATTGTTATATCAACTACAAGTTAGTGCTTTTTTTAGATAGTAAAATAACATTGCTGACACTAAATAGTACTGTATTTAATAAAGACAAAAGTGGCCGAATACATTCCTAAACAACACAAACTAATATATATTAAAAACGCTTTGACTTATGAACTTGTTGGCGAGAAAAGTCAATGATTTGCTCTGCCAAGGAGAAAATATCAATTTGGGTTACTAGGATTCAAACATCACTGACTGTGAGACTTTTTTTGCTTTTTTGTTTTGGGTTTTTTTTATTTTTACTTATGTAAAAAAGCTATTATAATGTTTTCTATAATTATATAATGTGTGTAGGAGATTTTTAAATAATACTATTAAAACTATTTGAAATAAAACTATTTGAAAATTTAAACCTTAACCATGTGACTTAATATGGTAGGCAAAGCAAGGGATAATAAATATGGTAGGCAAAGCAAATATAAGAGTAAATATGGTAAATGTAGTTTGAAATTTATTTGGCAAAGCGTCCAGTGAGAATCTGTGTTTATATAGGGAACATGTTCAGTGGTTACAGTGACCTTGCCAGTGTATTGTTGTGCCAGGGTTGTAGTCTATGGCAGCCACGTTTAAAGCCCATGCTGTGTTATGGGAAGTGGAGCTTCTGTTGGATTCTGGATTTGGCATACAAGTAAGTGGTTTGTCCTTATTTGGTAAGTGGGGTGTGTGTTTTTGTTTTTTGTTTTTTCCTAAAAATATTGGTTGCTAGTGTTGTAGGTCTGACGACCTTGGGACAAGATACATAGAAGGATGGTTCTAGCACACTATAGCTTGTCATTGATTTGACCTAACACTGTGTATAGTATAATGCATCTGACATTGTTACTGGCTAATTTCCTCTACTGAGAACCATATGCTGTTGTTTTAAATGTTTTTTTTTTTATAATACCGATCAACAAAATCTTGTTAATTTAGCTGTTGTACATGTGCGTGTTCATTCTCTCACACTTAAACTATTTATCTACTGCTGGAGAGTTTGTGAGGTTAATGTTACAGGGAAATAGGGGTTGCTGGTAAGCCAGCAAACACTGGAAGTTGACACTGGAAGTCAATTACCTAGGTGCACTGAATGTTGAGTGTTTTGGCCCTATAGGAGAAACTAAGCCTAATTGTCTTGGACACAAACAGTGCATAATAGAGCAAATGTTTGTTTGTTGTTGATAATGTAAGGTCATATACATTATATGATCGGGTATCAAAAATGGGTGCTTCCATCTTTGGGAGTGTATCGAAGTTTTGATGTGGCTGGAGATGTCGAAGAGTGGATGTGGCCCCCTGTATTTTATACCTATAAGGCTTGCTGCTCTGGTATAATTCAATGGCATATTGAAGTAGAAGGTCTTAGTCTTAGAACAGAGGTCGGCAACCCCGGCTCTGGAGCCGCATGTGGCTTCTTAATCCCTTAGCTGCGGCTCCCTGTGGCGATAGAAAAAATATAATCAGAATGAATAAATAAGTATTTAATTTATTTTATTTTAGTTTATTAGTTTTTTTATAGTTCTGAATTTAAAGACTAAAGATTTTTAAGACATTAAAATGTGTTTAATTTTTTTGTCGCTTAAAATATGCATCACAAGCCCTCATATGCGACACTCACCGTGTCAGGGATGGACATAAAAAATGTATACATTTGGAGTCCTATCGATTTCAGATGCCATGTGAGCCAGTTTTATTTAATATTAACTATATAAAAAACAAACAATGCTCACGCCTCACAGCTGCCATTTTACAATCCTGTGTAAAAAATGAAGATGATGTCTTATAGACGTCCGTGATTGTGGAGACGCTCACACAGAAGCAGACTAAATTTTGGTTTGCGCTTTTGTTTTGCTGCAGATAGATTATTTAAATTCGGCTTTTTATTACATAAATACGAAGATGACTTAAATAAACATTGATAAAATGTCTTTTATTGCATATATATATCTGTATGCAATAAAAGATACATATATATATATATATATATATATATATATATGTATATAGATGTAGATGTATAAATGTCATTTTCTTTGTAGATGTGCAGAAATTTTAATAAATTCTTTTTATAAATAGTTCATTATACATAGCATAAACATAAACGATATATGTAGTCTATATAAACAATATATGCAGTGTTTTTCCAAATTTTTGATGTTAAAAGTGCTTTGTGGCTCCCGATGTTAATTTTTTTTGGTTGGAAACTGGCCCAAATGGCTGTCTTAGAAGATTATAAACTGCTGAATTTATCCTTGCTAAAGTACTCTTGGAACTTATATTCTTTATCAGATGTCTATGGGGAACTGGGCACCACTGTGTTTAGGATATTGACAGGGCATTAAAAGGTGCAGACAGTGATTAATGCAGTACTATAGCATTTTGTGACTTTTATGTCAGACCATGATATTTGAGGCTTGTGGAGGTGCATCCAGGGAAATGAAGGGGATGTGCTGAAAAGCATACATTTTTGGCTATTTTTGTAGGTCATGGTGTGTTTTTTAAAAAGGACAAAACGGAGTAGGTGATAAAATGGTTGATGGAATAAATTAATAAAAATATTTTGCATGTATATTTTTCTATAACAGTATGACCCAAAATATTGTATTCTTTAACATATTTCCCAGTAGCTAGCAGGCAACTTATTTGTACTGTTTTGTTTTTTTTATTTTATATTATGATATTAAATTGAATCTTTTTATAACCTTTATATATTAACACTAGAGAAAAAAAGCAGTTGGTATTAACTTCATTGGAAATTTTGTCCCTACTAAATTTACAGAATTGCCATAGCTACAATCAGCTTTACACAAGACATCTTAACCACTTTATGTTCATCCTACTCAGTTTTATATGAAGGCATAGTTATGGCACCTGCTTCCTTTATAGTTATTTGGAGGGGTTTTTTTGTGCAGCCCATGGCCTCCTCTTTTCCAGCTCACTGAGTAGACATGTCACTTTGACGGCTGTTATTTGTGGAGATGACACCGCTGGACTTGCTTGCGGTCTCCAGTGTTCCAGCCAGCTGCATGCCGCAGTGGTGCAATCCCAAATGTTTGTAGCACAGCAAGCCAGAGATTATTCAGCCATGTTAATTGGTACATACTTTTTAGTCACTAAAAATGTATTTTTTTTGTTAGGACATTTACTAAATATGTGTTAAAACATATTTATTATAAGGTAAAATAAAAAGTAGAACAGAAAAAAAAGAAGTATTAGTAGTAAAAAAAAGAATGTAAGCAATATAAAGACAAATCCATAATGATAAACAGCTACTATTGGGAAAAACATCCGTATAATAATTTTCAAGGGAAAATAATAGTTATTGACATGATGTGAAAATTTTATTGGTTATTATTTTGGTCATAATGTCATGCGATTTTGCAGTAGAATCAACAATCATTACCTGTCCTAATGCAATGAATTTTTGTATAGTAAAATCAACAGGAAGTGAGGGACATCTGAGGGTTGTCTGTAAACGCCACTGTCAGCTTTGTCCAGTCAGGGTGCAACAGAGCACAATGAATCAGTCTGCACGCTGTGAAGCCCTGAAGCTATATGTAGCCTGGAGAAAGGCATTGCTTTGAAGGACAGGATATAAAATTTTGCATTCACCCATGCAGAGAGGTGCACAGCAATCACTATCACATTTTGATTTTTCAACATTTGCCTCTAACATGATTTCAAAAATTACTGCAACTGTGTAGTGTATTATGCACTGTTCTACCAGGCAAAGGTCATGTGACTAGATTTCTCTTTGTAAATAAGGATATTTAAAAGGAGCTGTTGGATTCTCACCTCTTGAAAGAAATTAATAGGTTAGCATAACCAGACATTATTGTCAGTTAAATTTATTTTTGGGCAGTTGAAACATTTGACATTTTTGGTGTCACCTTAAATAAGATGGCTTAAATTTTAAAATAATAAAAAAAAGAATAATAATCACAGCAAATTAAAAAAAACCAGAAAAAAAATACACAAAAGCAGCAATAATAAAACCATACAGCTGTGTTTTTATCAGACTAAACACAAAATCAATCTATTCAGTAATGACTGGCGGCCAGTCAATAGCTTGGTTGCAATCTAATAATTCTGATGACATCTGAAATTTAGATGGAGGGCTGGAAGGAAAAAACAGAATCAAAGACATGAAGGAAAGTCTGTATTATAGCGTTCAGACATGTTTTTTTACAAAAACAAACAAAAAATCATTATGTTGGATGTGATCCGTATGTATTAAACTGAGCAAATTTTCTGCTGAACTACAATATCTGAGAAGTACCTTGTGCTCCAGATATCCTTCTACAGCAAAATAATCTTGCTTAATCTAAATTGGCATGCATTTTATGGTTCCTTGATTTTAATTTTGTTTTCACGTTTTGTTCTGTTGCAACTTATAATAATAATAATAATGTTTTGTAAAGGTTGGACTGTTTTGCAATTAGTATTGCCTTAAATGCTGACATGGGATTAAATAAAAAAACCCTCAACCCTCAATTGCTCAGTTGTATAAATGAGATTAATGTAAGTCACTCTGGATAAGGGCGTCTGCCAAATGCCGTGAATGTAAAATGTAAATGTAATAATAAGTGAGTGTGTGTGTGTGGTGCTGTGACGGACTGGCGACTGGTCCAGGGTGTACCCCTCCTGCCTTTTGCCCTGTCAGAGACGGCTGAGATAGACTTCAGCAGATCCCAGTGACCCCGAATTAGGGAATAAGCGGGTATAGAAGATGTATAAATAAATAACAATAATAATAAAAATTCACACCAAAACACAGATAAAAGATGCACACAATTTTTTGGTTAAGAGATGGCTCAATAACCTCAGTACCAAGCTGCTCCACAATAACAATCATTTGTTTTTTGTTTGCAGTTCATAGAAAGGCTACTAATGGCATGGGTTATTGCAACACAAAATGGAGCAGTTATCACAGACTATTGTAATTGCATGGCAGGGTAAATTATTTACACTTGGCTGTATTTTTTGTACTTGATGTGGCCTTTAGAAAAGTGTGATTTTGTTTATAGTATGTGTTGTTTTGAATGTAATAATACATAAACATATAATTGAGTAAGGATGCACTAATTTTTGGAAGTTATGATAACTTACCCTTAACAAATTGATCACTGCACACACAAGCATTAGAGGACTCCACTCCTCTAGACTGCAGCTGCAGGTTGTAAATAAACTTTTTAAAAAGTATAAAATTTTTTGGTCATACTATACCTTTGTTGTATAAATTAGAATTTGGAAGAACAAGTGTGCATGTAGGTCTATTAATTTTTAAAAAGCATGTGATTTGAGGGTGAGGTTAAAAATTGTGTTTTAACATGGCCTTCATATGTTTTTATATTTTTGGCTATGTGTGATTGGACCATTCTCAACATGTGCCATTTTCACTTAGCTGACTGCAATGTAATGTAATGCCTTTTATTGGTTTCTCTTTGGCTCCCTCTAGTGGATAACATTAGTATGTTTAGTACATTTGGACCTTTAGATCTAATGAGGAGAAACTGTTACAATATACCTTAGACATGCTTTACAATATCTACTTAAATTTATTGGGTAGCAATAGTTTGTGAAAGGTACATGAGGTCATGCCTAGGTGTCGTTTGGGGATAATGTGCATATAATGTATAACGAGCATACACGTTAACATCTACAGCATTTAGCAGACTCCCTCATTCAGAGCAACTTACATTTATCTCCTGTTTACACCTGAGCCATCAGGGTTAAGTGGTCCAGCAGCAGGAACTTGTTGGTGCTGGGAATTAAACCCTGATCTTCCAATTAGCAGTCCAACACATTGTGTCGAATCCTTTACTCACCAGCAACTTTGAAGGGAATCAATAAAATCTCTACAGTTTATACCGAAAACGTGATTAAATTTCTGTGTTTAAACCATTTTAACACTGTAATACTTAATAATTTATTTCTGCATACACTCATCCAACAAATACTCTTAAGTTACCATTTACACCCTGGAAGCAAATTGTAGATGCAGTCATGTGTGCAGATTTTATCCACACACACACACATACACACACATCATCATCATCATCAAGTTTAGCATTTACATGAGATCAGTTATTTACAATAATCTTCTCCGTCTATGCAGCGCTGATAACTAGTACAGGTCTAAATGCTTAATTATCTACCCTGACTTACTGCTCAATAAAAGGTTCACCCATTATTTAAGGGAGCATCCGTTTATGTTAATGCTGGCTAATTGTGTCCTAATTATTGACATGCTTTAATAAAATTATTCTAATTACACCACCTACAGTGATGGTAATATGAAGTACATAATTATTTATTATAGCTTAGGGTGGGTAAACACAAAGGTTTGTACTTCATTACATTTTTAAACATGTCTCAAAGATATTATTAAGTATTTATAGCCATTACTTTTTTTTAATGGATTTGTGTGTTATGATTTTCATACCATTCCATAAAAAGAAAACGATGACAGATAAATATGTACTCAAATGGCTTTTTCCACTGAGGGATGGTAGTGGACCGAGTTGTGTGAGATTGATTTATTGCTGTTAGTTATCACGCTATTTTTGTAAAGGCTACAGTTAAGTAACTTTGGGAAAAAAAAGAGTGATTTGTGTCTAGTAAAGAAGGGAAGAGAAATGATGGTAAAAGCAACTGGGGCTGTCTGATCAATAATGTATTTTTGCTCGGTTTGAAAACAACATCACTCATTCTGCACCACAGCATTAACTTCTATCAATAATTTTTCCTTCTGGAAAATGCGCAAAGGAGAATGCAGTAGATTGAACATTTAATTATTCTGCACTTCAAAGTTATGAACCCCTGAATACGGATTTCTTCGCATCAGCTGAAACAGGGGGGGAAGGGAAAAACTCTAAATATTGAACTTTAATTTTCTCCCAGTCGGCTCCGTAAATGATGACCCACTTTCATTGGTGATGTCATTACACAAGCTAAAAACAAAAGTTAGGCTTTCCTCTCTCTCTCTCTCTCTCTCTCTCTCTCTCAAACATCAGTTAGAATACTTCATGTCACTATTTGGTCCTTGGGATTGTCTTTGCATAGTGAATGAATGACCTTGTATCTTTCCTAAAATACACTTTTTGTGTTATAGCGGGTTTTTATTCTAAGTTTTATGGATGTAGAAAAACTAAAATCAGGGAAAAAATCTTTGCTTCTTAAGCCATGACTAATTTAGGACCAAAGCCTGCAAACACTCAGAAGTAATCCTCCAATCTTCTCCTGCAGTCCACAACCTTTGATGAAAGTCAATGAAGATCAAGGGAGTCTGTCAAGTGCTTTCCAATTTGTCAGACCTAATATAAATGAAAGTCACCCTTCAAAGCACTGTTGCATTGTTGAACTCGAAGTTCCTTCTCAACAGGTCAGTCACCATGCTACTAATTTTCCCCAAACAACAGCACTATGCAATTTTTATTCACTCACTTTCAATAGGTGAAAATTACTATGATTAAAGAAGACATTTTATGCATTCAGCCTTTAATATAGTCTTTTATATTGCAAAAAATGATTTTCCCTTGCTTTCCCTTTTTTTCATGAAGGATTGTAACTGCAGTACACAAAATCAGTTACAGATTTTTTTTGCCATTATCAGGAAACTGAATATGCCTAATGTGGATTATAAAGTTTTATTTTAACCGGGTGTATTTTCTACAATTATTAGTTTTATCCTCTTCAATATTGAGGCACAACAGGAGCTGTTCTGTTTTGTTCTGTAGAAACAAAAGAAACACAGAAACCAAAAAGGAAGTATTAGCTGAGTTTATGAAGAAGAATTAAATAAAGACATCCATGGAAAGGAAACAGTACCTTCAGGGTCCTACGGGGCTACATCTATTTTACAATTTAAAGACCCATTAATTAATAACAAGCACTTACAAGTGTAAGAAATGTATTTTTTAATATGATTTTTAAGAAGACAAAATAGATTTTTTTTTTCGAAAAGGCACTCTCTGCAAAGAGGAGGGCTTTTGCTTTTTTTTCAATAATTATTATTATCACTCACTTTGGAAAATTTTTGTCAAGCTGTTAATATAGTTTTTATCCTGACATTCAAATCATTTGTCTCGCGGTTTAGACTGGCTGTGTAGGAGGCTTCATTTGATGACTAGTTTTAAGTGGAGGAAAGTTTTTTTTTTACCTATAATTTCATGTCATTTTTTTCTTTAAACATTTGCTGTTGTAGAACGTTGCCATCAGCTGCATATCCCTCACACGAATATGGTCCATACACTTAATATTTTAACATTTAAAAAAAATGATGCAGGCGTCAGTAATCTGGGTCAAGACATTCTTTAGTTCAAAGAAAAGAAATGTCTCTGGTTAAAAATGTAACCATGGTTCTCCGAGAAGGGGAACAAGATGCTGCATTAGAGAAGACACTATAGTGAATGTTATCATGTCTGTCAGTCTGTAGCATGTATAGCTTTAAATACATGCTAGTTAGTCTAGTTGTTGTCTTGGTTTAGTGAGGCCAGATCGCCTGTTAGTGGTGAAAATTACTTTGTTTGTATTTATGTAATTATTTATTCAGGTGTTATATAGGCTTTCGGTCATAGTATTGATTGATGTAATTATCTAGATAGTTAAGCATAACATATAGTTGTTAACTTTCCTTGGCATTATAATATATTTTATAAGTAAACAATTTGTAGGACAGTGCTCTGATTTCTGTAAGTTCTAGCATTGCAACAATGCCAGCCCTACTTATGTTGTCTGACAGACCACTGTGCGGCACAAAGAACACTTGCCAGCAATCTTTTCAGCCATGTACAGTGAGGAAAAAAGAAAATATTTTATTCCTGCAGATTTTATACGTTTGCCCACTGACAAACAAATAATCTGTCTATAATTTTATTAGTAGGGTTATTCTAACAGTGACAGACAGAATAACAACAAAAACTTATCATTTAAAAAAAGTTTTGAATTGATTTGCATTTCAATGATTAAAATAAGTATTTGCCCCCTTTGTTGGCAATCACAGAAGGCAATTGTTTCTTGTAGTTAGATTTGCACACATCTTAGGAGGAATTTTGTGACATTCCTCTTTGCAGATCCTCTCCAACTTAAAGGTTTTGAGGCTGGCGTTTAACAACTCAAACCTTTAGCTCCTCCCACAGATTCTTTGTTGAATTAAGGTGGCTAGGCCATTACAGAACCTTAATGTGCTTTTTCTTGAGACACTTTTTTGTTGCTCTGGCCATATGTTTTGGGTCATTGTTATGATGAAATACCCATCCACGACCCATTTGCAATGCCATGGCTGAGAAAAGCATGCTCTCACCTAAGATTTGACAGTGGATGGCACTGTCCCTTTGATGCAGTTAAGTTGTTCTGTCCCTTTGCCAGCAAAACACGTACGAAGCAGAAAGTTTCCAAGTCCATGTTTGACGATGGGGATGTAGTTCTTGGGGTCATAAGCAGCATTTCTTCTGCTTCAAACACGACGAGTTGAATTTATGTCAAAGAGCTCGATTTTGGTCTAATCACAGATACTTTCATCCAGTTTTTCTCTGCATCATTTAGATATTCATTGGCAAACTTCATATGGGTCTGTCCATGTGCTTTCCTTAACAGAGGAACCTTCCAGGCGCTGCAAGATTTCAGTCCTTAACTGCTAAGTGTGTTACTGATAGTTTTTATGATAAATATAGTCTCAGCTGCCTTGATCTTGCATGAAGCCTCAGACCGATGGAGATTGACAGTTATCTTCTGTTTCTTTCATTTGCAAATAATCACACCAACTGTTGTCACCTTCTCACCAAACTGCATGCTGATGATCTTGTAGCCCATTCCAGCCTTGTGTGTCAACAATCTGTTCCTTGACATCCTTGGACAGCTCTTTGTTTTTGGCCATGGTGGTGAGTTTGGAATCTGATTGATTGATTGAGTGCTCCTGTTGACAGGTGTCTTTTAGACAGGTAACAAGCTGAAATTAAGAGCACCCCTTCAAAAGAGTCCATTTAAGAGGGTTCCTTTAAGAGAATGCTCAGATTTTCAGCTTGGTACCTGTATAAAAAAACACCTGGGTTCTAGAAATCTTGCTAATTGATAGGGGATCAAATACTTATTTCACTAATTAAAATGCAAATCAATTCTAACTTTTTTAAAATACGTTTTTCTGAATGTTTTGGGTTTTTTTCCTGTCTGTCACTGTCAAAACGAACCTACCATTTAAATTATAGACTGATCATTTCTGTGTCAGTGGGAAAACGTACAAAATCAGCAGGGAATCAATTTTTTTTTTTCATTACTATATTTGATTTATCTCACTCTCATCTGTATTTTTGTATTTTATTTCACCTCTAAAACTTTCTGAGCTAAAAATGAATCTGGAGCTTAGGTGTGCCATTGTTTCAAATTTTCTCTCTTGCCAGAGCTACTGAGCATCGCTGCCAAGAGACCTGCCCCCTTTGACCCTGTTTGGCCCTGGCCTGAACCTGACAGTATTAAACCATTAAACTGATGATGGTAGCGGGAAGGATTACATGATTGCTGCACAACTCAAGAAGACAGGACAAAACGGAAATTTTTGTTTTTGCACCTATGCATATCACCTTGCTTTGTGTTAAAATAATTTCTAAGCTTTTATTTATATAGCAAGGAAATGTATATGACAATTTTATTGCCCTTATTTTATTTTTATGTGGCATATAATTAAAGTAAAATTTTATAATTCTGTTTATGCTTATAGTTCTTACAAGGGAAAAGAGAAAGTGCAGAGGAAGGATGACAGTCTTTAAGCTGCCAAAGCAATACGTTTTAATGGTTTTACACAAATAACACTGCAGATTAAACTCTATCAAAATATAAATAGCATGATCAATGTCCTGCATAGCATCACATGGTTTAGGAGATGACCTTGTATAATGACAGGAGTGAACTTGTTGTAAGAAATGGACTGAAACATTTTTATTTTTTTACCAGTAAAATAATGCTGTTATTGAATTATAAAAAGAAAAAAACTTGAAATCCATTTAGCCTCTAATAGAATAATACATTTTAAAGCTAAAGCACTTTTATCCTTTTGTCTTGTCCGTAAAGCCAGGCTCTAAGCTAGCCAGACAGAAGCTTTCAAAATACTAATGGCACAAGTTAAATTGTTGACTTTGATTGTAATGTTGCCCAGTAATTTTCTCCTCAGAATACCACATTGCAAGAATTTTTAAGGGCTTATATAAGAGTTTCGGGTTGGTTTAACTGAGCCCAGGATTGGTGTCTGGGTCAGTTATCAGCTGTCTAAATACTTATAGTTCACAGTAAGAGAGTTTCACATTCTGGGGGAACATTTATTATCATTTCGACCATATAAAACATATAAAACAACATTTCTCCAGGACTATCATGATACATAAAACAACACATAATTACAATGAACAACAGAGAACTACAAAAAACATAGAACAACATAGGATAAAGAGGATCATTTTTTCTAATAAAGGATAGAGGATAGATTTTCCTAGCCACATAGTGCATAGTGTGCAACCTTACGAACAGTACAAATAGATAATACAAAAACACTTTATACAGATTAATTAAAAAGCATGGACCAAAGAACAGAATATATTGTGCAAATAGATCGAAAATTGAAAATAGAGTGTAGTAGCATTAAAGTGTGTGTGCATAAAAAGATTATTTTACATTGTATCTGTGTTTATGTGGGTGGTGCAGTAGACATGGATTCCTATTGAATAAGTGTGTGTGTGTTTGTGTCAGTCTGAGGTATTTTAGTTGTGGGTGTTGAGTGGCCCGATGGCTTGAGGGAAGAAAGTGTTACACTTTGCATTGTTCTAATGCAAATTATAACAATCATTCTAATCTGAATATGAATGTGATGCTTGGTGTTATATAAGTGCAACCTTTTGAATGGAAAACAATAGCACAGTTCAAAAGGGGAAGCAAACTTGTAAATCTGGGAAAAAGGCATAGACAGTGAAAACCATATATGGGAAAACACACACACAGTTAGGCAGGCAGAAAAAATCGTGATAGGGAAAATCATGCAAACGGTCAGTACACAATGCCATCTGATGGTAAACACTTAGCATTGTCAGACTATGCTTAACAAAACTTTATAATAAAGTAAACTAAAATAGGAAACAGTTGTGGAAACAGTCAGTTCCAGTGTAAATCAGGGCAATATAATTTGTGCAGAATTTTGTAATTTCTTTGGTGAAAGTGTCTGAGGGAGATGAGAGGGTTTTTTTTTTCAGAGGTACAGTTTTTAACGCTGTTTCAGTGTGAAAGCTAACTGATTCCTCATTGCAGGCAGAGGGACAGCTTGGTCAGGACATGACCTTTCTGAATACGCAGATTAATCTTACCCGACATGTGTAAACTCAAAATGCATCAACTACCTAGAACTCCATGTATAAGCCATCCATCTGGCCTAAAAACTAGTTTTACTGTCTGGGGAGATAGTATCTACACACAAAAGTAGTGTCCCAGACGAGTTGGTTTAGGCGCAGAACCCTTGCACCTATGGCAAGTCAGTTTATTGCTGATTGGGATTCCCAAGGTTGACCAGACCATCCACCAGATGCCTTTCTGACTATACCACTTATTTTGCCTATTACACAGAATTCAGCAAGTAAGCCTCTGAGTCCTACTTGTAATTGACAAGTATTTGATTCCTGTTACCACATTTACAAGCATTTGAAAAACATCTGGTGGCTGTCTAACCCATATTGATTATCTACGTGTATTTCAAACAGACAAGAAGATTCTTTTTTGCAATAAAGCACAGATTAAAGATTTTAATTTAATATTTTGTGAAACACTCCATAATAGAAGACACCCTGCTAGATGATATGCAAATGAACTCGAAGTTACATGCAGTGCATAATCAATGGGTATAAATTGTGCAGTTTACAGAGGAGAAGGTAACAAGTCATAATCTTGTAACACCTTTTATTCAGCACCTCCTCTTCTCACACTGTCCACCTGCTGCAATTGCAGATGTTAAATAGGAATTACTCAAATATTGCATAGGATAACGTTGTGTAGTGTCCTAGTTCACATGGTTTTTAAAAAGGGATTTCAGTGTTTATTAATGATTAATTAAAGATCTTTAAATCGACATTTTATATTGAGAAGTAGAAGTGTGCCATGACCTCATATACAAATACTGTTGTTCTAAAATCATTTATATTAAAATAGGCACATAAAATATGAATTTATTACATGGGGTACAAATCATTTTTAACTGGAAAGCATAAAAATAGCCCCACTTTGTCACAATAGCAAAACCTTATACACAAAGGGTTAACCTGCGAAATACATCCAAAAGGGTTCGAGACAAGCCAACAGATGGCAGCACTAATGATACGTCACACAGCCTTACATGCAGCGTTTTGCTGCTAACTGTTGCTTTGTGTCAGAATGTTTTTGATACCCCCACATACTTAGAAGCTGTATTTTTCTTTTTTGTGTAGTCATAATGTTTATGTGATAAAACATTTTATAAATATATTGTGTTGCAATTCAACAAACAACTTTTTTCAAAAAACCTTTTCAAATGCCAGGTCAAGTCACCTTTAGTTATATAGCGCTTTTATTAACAATCAGGATTGTTTTAAAGCAGCTTTACAGAAATACATCAGAAATGACAATAAGTAAACATTCATTAGAAGTCAATTAGATTGATATTCATAAATTTAGAGTCCCCAACTTAGCAAGCCAGAGGCGACGGAGGCCAAGGAACCAAAACTCCATCGGTGACAAAATGGAGAAAAAAAAAACCTTGGGAAAACCAGGCTCAGTCGGGGGGACAGTTCTCCTCTGACAAGATAAACCAATAGGTTACCCATGCTGCAGCAAAGTTTCTGTGGTCTTGTCCGAATGGCCGAAGACAAGAGAAACTTCCATTAACATGTTACATTATATGTTCTAACACATTCAGTGTTAACTTACAGCCAAAAATGATTTACAGTATAATACACGATGTGCCTAAAACATGTATTGACCAGTGTAAAATTGACATTTTTTGTGGGAAACATTAAATGCAGATATCCTAGCTTTTAAATGCTATTCAAGTGATTCAAATAAGCTGTAAAAACCCAGAAGATTCTGTTTATAATTATGTGATGGACTGTAATTAGTGTTGATAACCACATGGACATAGGCTGCTTTTTTTTTTAACTTGTAAATTAGCGAATTTGTCATTTGACTATAAGGGTGGAAATTTAATTAGACTATTGCCTTGTCTGTGAAACAATTAATAGTCATATGCATTTTATATAATTGAATTAATTATTTATACTGACAGGAAAAAATGTTCCCCTGTGAATTTTGTATGTTTGCCCACAGACAAACAACAGTCTTTAATTTTAATGGTAGGTTTATGCTAAACAGTGAGAAACTGTTAGCATAAAACCTACAAAATATGAATAAGAATAAGAACTTGAATAATTAATTAATTTGCATGTTAATGAGTGAAATAAATATTTCACCCTTTTGCAAAACAAGACTTAGTACTTGATGGGTAACCCATGTTACCGATCAAAGAGGTCAGATGTTTCTTGTAGTTGTCTACCAGGTTTGTCTACCAACCTCTTTGCAGATCCTCTCCAAGTCATTAACTGAGGCTGACTCGTACTTTTAGCGCGCTCCTTAATGTGCTTTTTCTAAAGCCACTACCAATGCCCTGGTTGTAGGGAAAGGTTCTCAAGCAAGATTCGCTGATACATGATCTCAACCATTGTCATTTTGATGTGGTGCAATTGTCCTGTTCCCTTAGCAGCAAAACACCCCCAAAGCATAATGTTTCCAGTGTTTTATGGTAGGAATGGTGTTTTTGGGATCATAGGCAGCGTTCCTCCTCCTTCAAAAACAGCGAGTTGCATTGATGCCAAAGAGCTCAATTTTGGTCTCATCTGATCACAATACCTTCAGGATACTTGCAGGATTTCAGTTCTTTATGGCGTAGTGTGTTACTAATTTTTTCTCGATGACTCCAGTCCTAGCTGTTTTGAGATCATTGACAAGATCCTACTGTGTGGTTTTGGGCTGATTTTCTACTATATTCCTGGGCATTGTAACTCCATGAGGTGAGATCTTGCATGGAGCCCCAGACTGAGGAAAATTGACAGTTGTTTTGTGTTTCATCCATTTGCGAATAATCACACCAACTTTTGTCACCTTCTCACCAAGCTGCTTGGCCGTGATCTTGTAGCCCATTCCAGCCTTGTGTAGGGCTGCTATCTTGTCCCTAACATCCTTGTATAGCTCGTTGGAGAGTAGGGCTGGATAATATTTCAATATCAATGTATATCGCGATATAACTTTTTTTAGTAACGGTTATATGATTCTTAAACTAATTTCCTAAATTTCAATATACATCACAGCAATCATCACTGAATAACGTTCAAAGCACAGCTGTCAGTGAGAGCAGAACACAACTGACTCTTTGCAGAGTGTAATGCCGCTCTCTCATTTGCCCCACCCTTAACCCCCAATTGCTTAGTTGTATAAACGAGAATATAAGTCGCTCGGGATAACAGCGTCTGCCAAATGCTTTAAGCGTAAACATGGTTAAATATAGCATGGAACTAATGCCGACTTCGCACTGGTAACGAATAAGCAGATGCCATATTGCTGACCATATTAAATTTATCATATGCAGTTCATTTGCTTCAGGGGCAGAACTCATATAAATTTCTAACTAAACTAGGAGCATGATGCAGGATATATTTCGTATAATAGTGCACAATAGTGGAATATGCTATGGCTGAATGGATGAAAAATGTTGTCCCTTCAGGTCATCAGATTACTTTAGTTGTCTGACTTGTACACATAATGATAATTAACTACATTAGATAAAGTTATCCATCATTGAAGTATTGAATGAGTTGTCAGTATTAGCATATATTGTTAATATAACCTCAGTATTTTCTGAAGTTCTATCTGTCATTTTGTCATAATAAAAAATAAGTAAACTATAAGATCATTATTGGGAAATACTCTATGCTTTTAATATGTAAGTAAAGCCTGTTACTGGTGCACTATTTTGAGATTATCTTTAAACTTTTTCTCGTTTAATATTTTTTCATACTAATTTTTTTTTAATATCTGCTAGCCAGTCATTATCCTGAAGAAACATGGCACACATCACCATGTCCAAATAACATCCAAATCCTATTTGCATGCTAAGAGAAGAGAGCAGCCTCAAGGCTTCTCAGTATGGTGAGCTGGCACTGAAAGTAACCACAGCTGTAAAAGTGTATATAACCCTTTTTATTAAATATTTGTTTTACACTGTTCAAGCCTTCTGCCATCTTTACTCTAGTTAAAAAGCTAATATTATAACTTTTGCTGGATAATATTAGCATTAAATATTCTGCACATGCTTCAAATTTGTTACCACATGTTCATGTTCAGACTGTTCACTGTCACTTAAAATCAGTTAACAGACATATATTTTATTATGGAGGTAAAAATAAATAAATAAAGCTGGTTGATGACAGTTCATACTCAACAATCCATGTTGAAATATATTACAATAATTCAAGTGTTGAATTAAATATTAACATAAATGTAAATCAATTTTTAACTTAAATATATAAATATTAGGGGTTAGAATATCATGAAAAAAAATATTGTGATAGTTATATGTATTGATATTTATACACAACCCTAGACGCAGACGATGTATTGAATATATAGGTGTATAACCTCTGAAAGCTGAATCCTAGAACCTTATAAAAATATTTACATTGTTTTTTAAGTGAAAAGATGTTCTCAGAAATGAAGCTCAATTTATTCCCAAGGACACAGCACTCAGTATTTGTTTAGCAGCAGCTGTTATATAAAGGCACAGTTTTGCATTTCCTTTTAGGGTCAGATGGTCTCCATGGGAAGACAAATGCATTCTTTTCTAAACAGATTTTTACATTAAAGCAGGGGTGAATATTTGTATGGTTTGAAGAGGACTTATGAGTATTATGAGTGTGGTCTTAGGGTTGAAGAAATTACTTGCATTTAGACTTCATTGAAAAGAATTCATAGATTTAAAATAGTCTCAGGTTAACATTTCAGGATCTTTCCTACCTTCTAGTAGGTGCATCATCTGTTGTAAAACAAAAGAACGGTGTGATTCTGTAACGATTCCATCCTCCCGCCATTGGAGGGCGCCATCGCCTGACTACTAGTGCTTCCGGTTCCACTTCCGTGTTGGCGCCTTATTTAAGTTGGCTTCTCTTACTGTCACATTGCGAAGTACTGTTTGTTATGCAACATACCGAGCGTTTGTGTTTGCCTATTGACTCTTTGATATTTGATCCTTGCCTGTTTTCTGATTATGTTTATCTGTCTCACAATTTGGATTTGTTTGCCTGTTCTCCTTTGGATATTTGTGTACTGAACTTTGCTCGTTTCCTGACTACGTTTGTGAACTGCGATCTCAATAAAACTCTTACCTGCATTATGGATCCTACTGTGCCCTCGTCATTACAGAATACTTCGCCTCCTACGGATACAGCGGGTTTGGCGTGTCTGCAAGCCACAGTGGATTACCACGCTCGCGCTCTGCAGGCTTCATCCGTAAACGCTGCTGCCTGGCACAAGCACTGCTACCGTCGCGTTTTCTCTTCTGGATAAGTTTTACAAAACTCCGGATCCGCAGATTCGGATTTCCGTGGACTATTTCATGACTCAAATACGTGCGGGGGGCTTAGATATTTCCACACAGCTATTGAGGCTGCGTCAGGGAAATCAGTCGGCGGCGGATTACGCGATACAGTTCCGCACTCTAGCCGCACAGAGCGGCTGGAATGACGCATCGCTCAAAGCCACTTTCAAAGTTGGACTTAATACACGTCTCCAAGACAATCTGCTCCGTAATTCACCCACAGTAAAGCAGGACATGACTAATGCCACTTTAGGTGTTTCTATGGGATCATTACGCGAGGATTCTAAGCCTAAGCAACTAGGTGTTTTAAGGCTATCCTCACAAGAATGTCAACGGCGGTCCCGGGAGAAGTTATGCTTTTACTTGGGCAGTGCCAATCATTTCTGCAACTCCTGCCCCAAGAAAGGAGGGTTCTCCTTTCACAAAGTAAGTCTTCCGGTGTGCTCAGTCTCCTCCATTATGTGTTTTACTGTGCCTGTGTGTCTGTGCATGGATTCCACCACTCATGTCTTCACAGCACTAAATGACTCTGGTGTCACACTCAACCTTATAGACTCTCACCTCATTGAATGTTTGAAAATTCCCACGCAGCCTTGTCTTCCACCCCTTCAAGTCTTGGCCATTGACGGCCAAGCTATTGGTTTCGGGATTACCCGTCGTACTCTGCCTGTCACACTGCGCATTGGAACCCTTAATTCTGAGAGCATCTCCCTTCATATCATCCCTTCTCCTAATCACCCTATCATTATGGGGTTCCCGTGGCTACAGACGCACAACCCAGTGATTTTATGAGCAGACAAGGACATGACGCACTGCTCCACCTTTTGTCACGAGCCTTGTCTTCCTCCGGTCTGTCCCCTGTCATGTCAGCTGGTACAAGTAAAGGACACAGTTAAACTGGATGTTGACAGGGTTCCCAGAGAATACCATTATCTGCTCGAAGTGTTTAGCAAATCCAGAGCCACTGAACTGCCTCCTCATCGGTCCAGAGATTGTGCCATTGAGCTGCAGGGTACTGTCCTACGTCTTCGGAGCCGAATCTACCCGTTGTCTCAGCCAGAGACCAAAGTGTTAGAGGATTACATTGACAAAGCACTTCGCAACGGGTTCATTCGCCCCTCTACCTCTCTGGCTGATTTTTCTTCATGGAGAAGAAGGATGGTCATGCCCTATGGGTTGTCTAACGCCCCAGCTGTCTTCCAAGCCTTTATCAATGATGTGCTTCGGGATCTGCTTAATGTATCTGTCATTGCTTATATTGATGATATACTCATCTATTCCAGTACCTACTCGCAACATGTGGAACAAGTTCGCACCGTGCTTAAAGGCTGCTGGATAACAAGTTGTATGCAAAGTTGGAAAAGTGTGAATTCCATCAAAATCAGGTTATGTTTTTAGGCTACCACATTAGCCCACAGGGGGTCGTCATGGACACTGGTAAAGTTAAAGCTGTCACTGACTGGCCTCTTCCTCATACCATAAAGGAACTACAGAGGTTTTTAGGTTTTGCCAATTTCTACCGGCATTTCATTAGAAACTACAACACCACTGCAGCACCCCTCACTTCTCTGCTTAAGGGCAAACCAGCCAGGATCCAGTGGAATGAAGTTGCACTCAAAGTGTTTTCCCATCTCAAACGTAAATTCACGACAGCTCCTGTTTTACAGCACCCTGACCCAACCTTACCGTTTGTGATAGAAGTGGATGCGTCGGACAGCGGTATAGGGGCTGTTTTCTCACAACGTCATGGCTTCCCACCTAAGTTACCTAAGTTTCCACTCTAGAAAGCTTACCGCTGAGGAACGCAATTATGATGTAGGCAACAAGGAGCTCCTGTCTATCTAAGAAGCCCTGTCGGAGTGGAGGCATTGGTTAGAGGGAAGCACACACCCTTTTCAAGTACTCATGGACACAAAAAAATCTTGAATACCTCAAGACAGCTAAATGGTTGAACTAACGTCAAGCCAGGTGGGCGATGTTCTTTACACGGTTACATTTTACCGTAACGTATCGTCCCACCAAGAATGATAAGGCTGATGCCCTCTTCAGAAGACATGACCCCATCGAATTACCATTAGGTGAGCAGCCCGTTTTGAACCTCAAATGGTTCTGGGTCCCATCCAAAGGGATGTGGATCAGGAGATCACCGCTGAACACCGTCAAGACCCACCACCAGCATCCTGCCCTCCTAATAAGGTGTACATGCCCAGGGTTCTAGGCACTAGGCTGCTATCGTGGATTCGCTCCTCGCTTAGTTCAGGTCATCCTGGGATAAGACGCACACAGGAGCTGGTGGAGAATGCGTACTGGTGGCCCGAATACAGAGGGGACGTAGAGAACTTTGTTAAGCTCTGTGGGGTGTGTGCCCAAGCCAAGACCCCTCGGCATCTACCTGAGGGTCTCCTGGAACCCTTACATGTTCCTCAGAGACGTTGATCGCACATCTCCATTGACTTTGTTACTGACCTCCCGTGCTCCCACGGGTTTACCACAGTGCTCACAGTGGTCAATCGTTTCTCGAAGTCTTGCTGTCTAGTTCCCCTTAAGGGGTGATGGAGACTGCCGTAAAGTTATTTAATCATGTTTTTAGGAACTTTGGTATCCCTGAAGACATTGTCTCGGATCGCGGTCCTCAGTTTATTTCACGTGTCTGGGCCGAATTATGTAAGAGTCTTGACATCAACGTCAGCCTGACGTCAGGGTACCACCCGCAGTCCAACGGGCAGGCAGAGAGGCTTAACCAAGAGCTGGGCCGGTATATGAGATCCGACTGCACTCGGGAACAGTCACGGCGGAGCAAATTTATACTGTGGGCAGAATACGCACAAAATTCTCTACATCACTCCTCCACTGGGCTCACCCCTTTCCAATGTGTGTTGGGATATCAACCCCCTATGTTTCCCTGGTCTGGTCAGCCTTCTTCAGTTCCCGCTGTTGAGGATTGGATGAGGAGGAGTGCCAGCGTATGGGAGAGCGCTCATGTGAGGCTACAGCCGGTCTCAGTCCAACCAGGCTAATAATCGGCGACGCCCTCATCCGCAGTACCAGCCTGGCCAGCTGGTGTGGTTGTCTACCAAGGACCTACGCCTTCGTCTTCCCTGTAAGAAATTAAGCCCTAAGTACGTGGGTCCATTCAAGGTTCTGAGGCAGATCAACCCAGTCACTTATCGGCCCAAGCTTCCCCCCTCGTACTGCATCTCACCATCTTTTCACGTTTCACTTCTCAAGCCCCACTACATGAATCCCAGCGATGAGCCTACGCCGTCTGCACCACCTGCCCCTATAGATATTAAGGTACTCCAGCATACCAGGGGCACGAGATCCAGGATTCTCGGAGGAGAGGGGGTCTGCCTGGAGTTTTTGGTGGACTGGGAAGGGTATGGTCCTGAAGAACGTTCTTGGGTAAAAGCTCGGGACATACTTGCCTCGCGGACGACCACGTAGAACGCCGGGAGGCATTCGTAGAGAAGGACGCCATCGCCTGAGTACTAGTGCTTCCGGTTCCACTTCCGGTTTGGCGCCTTATTTAAGTTGGCTTCTCTTACTGTTGCATTGCGAAGTATTGTTTTGTTATGCAACATACCGAGCATTTGTGTTTGCCTATTGACTCTTTGGTTTTTGATCCTTGCCTGTTTTCTGATTATGTTTATCTGTCTTACAATTTGGATTTGTTTGCCTGTTCTCCTTTGGATATATTAATTTTGTATTTACATTTACAGCATTTGGCAGACGCCCTTTTTCCAGAGAGACTTACATTTATTTTATTTATCCAACTGAGCAATTGGGGGTTAAGGGCCTTGCCCAGGGACCCAACAGCAGTGGCTTGGTGAAGCTGGGAATCGAACCCACAATCTTCGGGTTGTCAGTCCAACACCTTAACCATGAGCCACCACTTCTCCACTCCCCCCACTTATTTATTTTTTTAAGTAGGAACTTTTTTTTGCCTGTTGTTAGATAATGCTACGAAAAATTACCAAAACCTTTACAAAGGATTATTAATTTTTCGTTATAAAGTTTTAGGACACTTGACTATGTGTTTTATGAGCATCCAAGAGTATAACTCTTGCGAGATTCAATAGCATGGCTTCAGATATTTTCCCCTTAAGACATAACAGTATTATTTTAGGCACTAATTTTGTATGGTAAGGTCTTTGGTGGAATCTGTGTCTTTGTTTAATCCAAAGGTGTTCAGTGGAATTGAGGTCAGGACACTGGAGGTCCCTCACACTATCCTAGGTGAACCGTGTCTTGTTTTGTGCACAGGGGCATTGTTGTGATAAAACAGTTTAACCCTATAGGTTTCAGTAAAGGAATACTGTAATTCTACAACATAACAGAGAAATTCTAGTAATATTTGACAACATTTTGTGTCCACAAAAAAATAATCAAGTTTAGCATATGAGGGGGTATTTTCGATACGTTCTTACGTTTTTGATACCCTCTTGTATTCGAATGCAGGTTTGTATATCGCCTGTTACTTTTTTTCCCCATAATGTCTTATGTGGTTATTGTAGTATTAGTAAAAATCAGGATATTTTATCTCCACGCCACCAGAGGAAACCACTTATTAGACTTCGAAAATTCCTCTACATTTTTTTCCAATTGGTTCTTGATATGAAATGCAAGGTCACAACCACCGAATGTGAAGCTTGCTAATTGGACCTGTATGTGTTCTGAGCTATTATTTGTTTTGAGCTTATTGCGACACCTGTCATCCTCGGTCTGGTCAAAATGCCTCATTTTGGATTGTGGTTTAATTATTGGTTTATAATGTTGTTTTTACCTCTGAGTTTCCAGAAATTTGATTTAGATGCTGATGCATTCTCAAAAAGCTAATATTATAACTTTTGCTGGATATTAGCATTAAATATTCTGCACATGCTTTAAATTTGTTACCACATGTGCATGTTCAGACTGTTCACTGTCACTTAAAATCAGCTAACAGACATATATTTTATTATGGAGGTAAAAAAATAAATATCATGAAAAAAATATTGTGATAGTTATATGTATCAATATTTTTACACAACCCTAGACGCAGACGATGTATTGAATATATAGGTGTATAACCTCTGAAAGCTGAACCCTAGAACATTATAGAAATATTCACATTGTTTTTTAAGTGAAAAGATGTTTCCAGAAATGAAGCTCAATTTATTCCCAAGGACACAGCACTCAGTATTTGTTTAGCAGCAGCTGTTATATAAAGGCACAGTTTTGCATTTCCTTTTAGGGTCAGATGGTCTCCATGGGAAGACAAATGCATTCTTTTCTAAACAGATTTTTACATTAAAGCAGGGGTGAATATTTGTATGGTTTGAAGAGGACTTGTATTATGAGTGTGGTCTTAGGGTTGAAGAAATTACTTGCATTTAGACTTAATTGAAAATAATTCATAGATTTAAAATAGTCTCAGGTTAAAATTTCAGGACCTTTCCTACCTTCTAGTAGGTGCATCATCTGTTGTAAAACAAAAGAACGGTGTGATTCCTTCTACTAGGCCTTCTGTGCACAAATGAGAAAAACTAGATATAAATGTAATGTGATTACATGTTATTTTTTTAAGGTGGGTATTAATTTTGTGTCTATTTTTTAAGTTAAAAATTTTTCTTGCCTGGTGTTAGATAATGCTACGAAAAATGACCAAAACCTTTACAAAGGATAATTAACCCCATAATGTCTTATGTGGTTATTGTAGTATTGTAGTAAAAATCAGGATATTTTATCTCCACACCACCAGAGGAAACCACATATTAGACTTCGAAATTCCTCTACATTTCTTTCCAATTGGTTCACGATATGAAATGCAAGGTCACAACCATCGAATGTGAAGCCTGCTGAATGAACCTGTATGTGTCCTCGGTCTGGTCAAAATGCCTTTGATGATGATTGTGGTTTAATTATTGGTTTATAATGTTGTTTTTATGTTTGGGTTTCCAGGAATTTGATTTGAAACTACGTTCATTCGGATGCTGGTGCATTCTCAACTCTTTAAGCTGTTAAGACATTTATAAAACAGTTTGCTTTAATCTGCACCAAAAACAGTTGCAAACAAAAAGTTTGGTAAATCAATCAAACCCAGTGGACCAACAAACTTCGATTCCTGCTAGTACTATTTATAACTTCTTCAGCTAAAGAAAGCCACAATAAGCTGCTTAAACAGCTGCTGACTATCTAGCTTGATAGATAACTGCTATAAGTGGAACCCTGGACAGGTGCACTCTAACCAACAGTTTACTCACATTGTACCAGTTTTAAAATAAGATTCTTTGGTTCATGATTGCTTAAAGCTGGTTAAGCATAAACCTAATCTACACTATTCCGTAATACTTTTAATATTACATTTTTAATAAATGGTCCACCCTTAAACTAAAAAAATTTGTTCACTCTGTAATTTTAGGTTCATAAACTTGTTGCCCCCCAGGTTATCATCACTAGGTGGCATTGCTAACGCTGTAAAGTAATGCTTAATAGCAGGAACATTTTCACAAAATTTAAATTTAAATGATTATGCCAGGTTTTTCTGTTGGCTCCTAATAATAAGATATTTTCCCATGCTGATAATTTTTAGCAACATTTAATGTACTTTTTATAATATGACCATGTAAACACTATTACTTAAAATATTATGTATGTACACTTGAATAAAATAACATACCTATATTAATATATTATTATTATTATTATTATTATTATCAGTCACTAACGGCCATGCATAACAAACCTAACCATTTTTATAGTGTCTTACAAGTGTATGGTAATGATGTGAACTCGATTTCATCTGTAAAATGTAACTTCTGTGCACTCATTTCGTATATATATGATTATTAATCACACTGAAAACTGAACAACACCTTCAGCGTGTCCCTGTGCGAGGTGCTGTTGAACGCAATGAAGGCAGCCACATGGCTAACCAAAACTGAGCAAAGTATGTTACAAATTCATTTAAAGAGTATCACATTACAACCCAGAAAAATGCTGCATAAATGCAATTAATTATTAAACAATTAATTATATAACTTGAAATAAACTACTTCTTAGAATCCTCAAAAGATCCTCTGAGTAATCAAGTACTGGACGATATGACCATATTTTATATCACAATATATTTCTTAAGTTCGGTCGATATGATATAATTCGGCTATAATGAGCGACTGAATGAATCACACTGCGAGACGATGCTTTCTCCCTGTGTCACATCAAAGAATTATTTAGAATTGTTCATGAACGACCCCTTGAGAGCTAAGGTGCTGCACGAGGATAGAAGATGACATTAATATTAATCTTTATTACCGATTACGACTTCACGCCGTCGGCTCTCATTTGAGATATTCACAATATCATCCTGACGTTAATGACTAGAAAGCCCTTCGTTCGCTCTGTCCAGCACCAACAACTGCGACAAAAAAAAATCCTCTTCTGATTTTAAGACACAACATCAGTCACTTATTTACTGCGCGTACCGACAATCTGATTGTTGTAAACGTTCGAACTTTGGACAGATTCCAATAGCAACTGTGTAGCAACCACTCTAGGACATTTCCCTCTTCTCTCCTCTCTGTGTCTCTGCCTCACTCTCCATCCCTTACCCTCCTTTATGTCCCTCGCACAGCATGTCAACGGGATACAACTCGAAGCGCTACAACCTTGCGTCTGTATCTGCCGAAACCGGTCTGCATGCAGCAGAGTTCAGCGTCCATGTTGAATAGAGCTCGGGAGAGTGGGAGGGGCAAATGAGGGGGCGGGGTTACACTACGCAAGTAGCCAATTGTGTTCTGCTCTTTTTGACGGCTGTGCCCTGAACATCATTCAGTGACAAATGCTGTGATGTATAGCAAATATTGAAAATGTGTTCAAAAATCATATCACCATTATTGAAAAAAGTTCTATCGCAATATATATTGATATAAAATTATTGTCCAGCACTACGTTCAGTGACAAACATGATGTAACAAAACATCATGCCTTTATGACATTGATCCGGGCATGTGCAAACCCCAAACCTTTTGCCCTTTGAATCATGCCGTGGTTGTGGTGGTTTAAACTCCTTACTCATTATGTTAATAAAGTGAGACTGTACCTCCCCTTGGTTACAGTTCGATTTTAGTTTCAGAACTGACTTTTCTAAGAAAGACGGCACATTTTGTGTTTTGTGTGTGTGAAAGTGTACCAAAGTTCAATTGATGTATAACACTTTTAACACATTAGTATAAACAAAATACATTATTTTTAGTTTATTTTGAACTGATAAAAAAACAAAAAAAAAACAAAAACTGAGTTGGTGTCTGTTGACTCCATAGGTTTAATAGGAAATCCATTGCTCTAAACTTACATTTATTTAACATTTACATTTACAGCATTTGGCAGAGCGACTTACATTTATCTCTTTTATACAACTGAGCAATTGGGGGTTAGGGGCCTTGCCCAAGGGCCCACAGTGGTTGTGCTGGGAATCGAAACCCGATCTTTCTGGTATTAGTCCAACACCTTACAACTAAACCACCACTTTCTTGAATGCAATGGTCTTAAATATGATGTGACAATATCAATGCAATTTTTTTTCCTCCGAGAGGACATTACAGAGCTGGATAGACTGTTAATGCATCGCGGCATCAATATTTGTGGATAATAAAACATTTTGTATTGCTGTTACAATCAAAATTGCTTATAAAACTGCCAAAGTAAGAACAAATGAAGAAAATTAAAAAGCAGGATTGAAGTTTAATTTAAAGTGCCAACTTGATCTCCCTAATTTCTTGCAATAGGGGGAGGTTCATTTTCAAAAGCGAGAACAATTTTGTCATATATTTTACAATTTGTCCTCATGACCCAATCTTATTTACTTCCCTGTGTTTATAGTCATATAGTTCTCTTGTTGCCCTAAATCTGCCTACTCTTCAAGTGCTTAGCCTCATATATTAGTTCTCGTAAAAAAAGGGCTTAGCAGGTATTGTTTACATGAGAAGCACTTTTTTTAATTGCCTCCCAATTGCTGTAAATTTGCCGTATTTGTGTTAGCATGTCTCTACAAAACCTGCTGCATTTTCATGATCAGACCATTCTTATTAGTTGGAATTAGAGATAACGTTTGTCTATGCCACTGACGTAGAAATGCTTACAGCAGGAAGGCAGAGTAATGGTTTTGTATAACACATTTCCAGCAGGTTAAAAGAATGCAGTCTGGTAAAAATGACGGCATAGTCAGTAATGATTTTTGCCACGCAGGTAACCCATATAGTCTTATTTAAAATCTGCATGATGTATCGGATAAAAAGCTATGAATGGTTAAAAAATTAGAGCAAATAGAAGACTTAGAGGTTGTAGCGTCTATCCATCCATTCTTATAAAGTCATTCTAATTAATTAGAATTCACGCTGAGGTTTTTAAAAGAGTGTGGGTTTTTTTAAGATGAAAATGGAGCCATGTGCACATACCCTGCAGGTTTACTTACTGTTACTTGTTTAAAAAGTGTTGAGGAAGTGGTGGCTCATGATTAAGGTGTTGGGTTACCAATCCAAAGATTGTAGATTCAATTCCCAGCTCCACCAAGCCACCACTGCTGGGCCTCTGAGCAAGACCCTTAACCAATTGCTCACTTGTATAAGTGAGAAATGTAAGTCGCCCTTGATGAGGGCATCCACCAAATGCTGCAAATGTAATGTAAAAAGGTCAAATGGATTTTTACCAAAAAATTCTTGAATTAAATAGAAAAATATACAATCTGTAAATAAACTCACCTGAGCTTATGTAATTTAAAACATTTTGGTAAAAATTATTTCAAAGGAAACAAACATCCCAAAGATATCATATTATTAAATGATTGAATAAATAAAATATGTTTTAGGACATTTGGCATGATGTGGATGAATTCCGTTAACTGTGCTGTGATAATACATTTCCTTATATATCTTGTGTCCAGAAGCTTTATACTGAGGTTGAGCTGGCAGCTAGTTTATCAAGGTGATTGCTTTCGGAATGCTGTGCATAACCAAGCTGAATTATAATTGACATTTACAACATTGCATGTATCCTCTCTTACCTCACAGCCCAAAAATGAATAATTTCAGCTGGGAATCTAGTCAAATGAGTTATATTTCTGTGCACTGACAGTCCATAAGTGTAGCCTAAAATGTATTTGCGTTCAAGTGAGAGGCCTCCACTGTCAGAATAACAAACTCTAGCAGGAAAGCTAAGGCTCAATTATTGCAGATTTGGACACAGAAATTTGTAAATGATGGCCTAGATTTCTGTTTCAAATTGCATTCGACCCTGAGGTTAAATATGGATTTGTGCTGTGTATATATAAAAAAATCATACAATCAGATATTAAATGAAGATATAACAAGCACAGATCACATTTGGACCACAGCTGTCACAGCTGGCTAAATTGCTTCACTATTTTCATATACATTTTTTCGATCAACTCAAGGCAATATTAAGCCCCCTTGAGTTGTGTTTTTAGGATTCATGTCTATCTGCCTAATTTATGGATTAATAGTGGTAATTTATCTGTGTGGGCAGAACAGGAAACATGCATGGAAGCAGTAAATGAAGTGAAATTAATGAGGAAAAAACTAGAATAACTAGAAGAGTCAGATGAATGAGAGGAATTAGTCAAATATGTCATGTACATTAAAAAAAGAGTGCGGCACTGCACTTTTTCCTACATCATTTTCTTATCGTTAATACACCTGACTTAATTAATAATTAACCAATGGGCCTTAGCTGGAAAATAACTGCAGTATTCATGAGCAGGCTCATTCAGAATTGAAGTTTAAGAATCCTAGTATAAATGGCTACAAAAGTGATTGTACATAGTTGTCTCTTTGCAGTTACAAAATAGTCTGCTGCATTATATTCAAGAAAAGATTTTATATTTTGCTTCTAGAGCTCCCTGGGTGATGAGTGAAAGCCTCTTTTTCCACTTAGCTCAAGTAGTTGAGTGGTTTTTTTTATGCTTTTTCTTCCATTTGAACACAGCATTTTTTTTCTTACAACAGTATCCATATGATTGTGCGTACATAGATCCCCTCTGACAACTCGAGCTGCACAACACTATGAAAAAGCTTCCTGCTTGACCGCAGTCTTGAAGCACGTTTGGAATCAAACCAATCAGAAAGTGACCCATCTTAAGCACAGTGGGGTCACCGGCTGGGGTGAAGTCATCGAACGGGAAGTACAAAGGCGAGCATACAGCTACAGAAAGTCAGGCTTCGACCTAAGACGCGTAGACAGGGATGCCAGGGGGACATTTTTTTGTAAATGTTTTACAGTTTTTTTCTTCTATGGCTTTGAAATCTCTCTCTTTTTTTCCTTAAATATTTACCCAAGCCAGTCCACAATTTGCATTTTTTTTGCTGTACACATCCATCACTGACCTAGATAAAAAACAAAAAACTCAAAGTAATCTCAAAGGGATATTACATAGTTTGCTGAATGCTTTATTTATTTTTGTATCTAAAATAAATAACTTTTTGTGTTTTCATTAGGAATGTTTTTTTTTATTATGGTTATTTATTACTTTTTTTTTTTTTTCAGTGTGTCTCCAAAGAGAAAAACCAAAACACTAATTAACCGAAGGCATCTATGTCTTGCTTAGGTCAGCTGAAGTCTTAAAATTAGTACCGGCATTATTGGACCATTTGGAAGATCTGTATATATTTTAATTAAGTCTTATCACACACAATTTCCTTAGGCCCATTTGTCGTAAAAAGAGAAAACGACCTGTGGAAGATTAAAAGATAACCTGGTTAATCCAACTGAAGTCATTTTATTCTAATATCATTCATAGTCATGAATCTGTCTTTAATGGGAGCCTGCTTTACAACTTTAATGAACACATTATATGAATATGCAGAAAGGATATGAGCTAAGGACAAGCTGATATTCCCTAAAGTGAGGCTGCAGTGAAGGAGATAACAGATTAGTTTTTTTGTTTCTATTCAGATATTTTCAAAACGATCTACAGTAAATATAATTCTGATAAAACCTAATAGATTTGTCTTTGTAGTTTATTGATGGCGTACTTAACACAATCAATACACACCCTAAAGCTTAGTTTAAGTAGAATCACTCCTAATCTTAAAACTGGCACATATTTCATCTTTAAATATGTAGTTAGTGATTAATAAGTCACATGTAAGTATTTCAATTAAAACTTAAAACTCATTAATTATGCATGATTTAAAAGAAATCTAAAACAAGATAAGATAATAAAAGCAGATTATGTAGGACAAAAGTAAATACAAAGCACCCCTTTGTAATAGTGTGTAGCTAGGGTAGCTAGGTAATCTGAAAATCTGTTTCATGGAGGCGCTGTTTGCATTTTTTTGTGGACAATCAATGAAGAACATGCATCTTTATTTGCATGAAAAACAAACTCGATTTATACTTGCATTTCTTATAAGTTATGACCCTGTCAAATCAAAATTATAGTTACTCCGTCTGCTTTTTAATTCCTCGACATCGAATACAGAATCTGTCAAAATCAGAAAAAGAGTTACGAATCACTTTGCATGTGCATTTTAGACGCCATGTACAAAAATCTAAACTCCTTGTATCTCCTTGTATCCTTGTGATACAACTTGTGATCCTTTTTGTTGTAACTTCTAAATATAAACATGCCCTTTAGTCTTTTTCCATAATGCAGTTTGCACAGATTTGCTACATGTTAATGAACTGGACCATGCCGACACATGCTTGTTAGTTGTGGCCATTTAGTATTTCCAAAAAAATATGCATACAGTATTAATATTGTAATTACCTGGTGGTGAAAATCTTTTTTTTGTTGTGGCCATCAAATACACATTTATACTATAAATGATTAATTAGCGAGATGCATTGTACCCACTAGAGCGTCTAGAATGCTGCTGTTACTGGGCTGAAGAGAAAGACTAAGGAAAAGAATTTATCTTGGATGTTGTATATAAAGGACAGACTTGTTTTCTACAATGCTGTGGCTCGTATTATTATAGACAGTATATGGAAATTTTATTATTATTTTGTGGATGTAGAACTAAAAAATCCGAAAAAATCTGTTTTGAAAATGACTGTTACATCCTATCCTCGATTTCATCAACCAAATTCAACTAGAGGAGGATGATGTGTGACAGATTTATTCCTATGCGTCCTGGGAGAACACTTTTGAACTGCTGTTACATAAGACTTTATGAATTGTCTATTAACTTCGCTCTGCTGGGCTCATAAAAAAGACATAAAGCATTCTGAATAGACATGAGTAGAATATATTTACCAAGTATGCCTGTAAAAGCAAGAAGGCCCTGGTTCGATTCCCTTTGCCTTTCTGTGTGGAGTTTGCATGTTCTTCCCGTGCTTGCGTAGGTTTACTCTGGGTACTCTGGTTTCCTTCAACAGTCCAAAAACATGCTTGGTTGAGTGGTGATTCTAAATTGCCCATAGGCGACCTGTTCACGGTGTACCCTGTCCTGCCTTTCAGAGATCCCCGTGACCCGGGGAAGATACATAAATATAAATGAATGAATGAATGAATGAATGTAAGATGGTTTATGAGCTTTTGTACACGTGGTTATCATCGGGTACGTAGAGGGCGCGAAAGTAAAAAAAAAAAGAAAAAAAAGAAAAGAGAGAGAGTTAGAGAGAGAGAGAGAGAGAGAGAGAGAGAGAGAGAGAGATCGCGCACAATCGTTTCCCTCGTGCGCTCACTCAGCGCGCCAGTTCCGCTCCATTCCAGATCTGCGAGCTGCAGCTGATGGTCCGTCAGTCTCCCTCTGCCCAAACCACTGGGAAAAGCAGCTGTGCGCCTTGTCTTCTCGGAAATACCAGAATCGGGAACCATCTCGACTCAAATGATGCGCTTTGCTAAAACAGTTGTGATTTGATCAGAGCGTCTCTGAAGGCGCGTTTAGTGAAGCTCTGCGTCATTCCTTCATATCCAGTTCGTCTAGGCGAAAAGGCGTCGGAAGTTTTCGAGGAATATACAAGAGGACATTGGCTTGGGAATTAAAAGCGATCTGGCTGGAAATTTAAAACCAGGACAAGCCGCTGATATCGGACACATCAGATTTTTTTGCGCTGTCGGTTTAGTTGGGGAAGTTTTGTCCGGCGAAACAAGACAAACATGGGCTTATGTGGTTATGTAGTTGCGCCCTGGAGATGCCTGGCAGTACTGGCTCTGAGACTGCTCTTCCTTGTCCCTGCAGGAGTGCCAGCACGGAGCGGAGACTCTTATTTAAAGGACAACATCACGGTGAGACAGGGAGATAGCGCCGTCTTAAAGTAAGTGCCCCATTCTCTTACCATTTTTGCCGCGGTGCCGCGCGCAAAGCAAAAAAACCCCAAAAAACTAACGATGAGAAATAAGCTGTTATCATGCTTGAACTGTACATCGTTTTGTTTGTGAGTCGTTTTTTTAAAAGATTAACAAGAAATTAAGAAATAATCGAAGATGGTAAAAAAAAAATAATTGTGTTTCTTTTACTGCTGGTCTCGTTTTAGTCTCCCTAAGATGTGGAGATGTGCCCCTCCTCTCCCTCTCTCTCTCTCTCTCTCTCTCTCTCTCTCTCAGTCGCTCTTTTGCTCTCCACACACACTTTTGCAAACATACACACGTTTTTCCCTAATTTTCTATCTTAGGCTTCTGTTGCTAAATGTATTACTGCATCTAATTATTGCTGTGATCAGCTCGAACTTTTCCCTCCTCATATCCACTCAATTACCGTATTAAACTTTAAATAATAACCACAGTTTTACTATAAGAGGAAAAAAATGTTTAAAAAATATGTTCAGCACACACACACACACATACACACAAAACCTCACTCTGTACGTGCCAGACTTGCTCATTAATAGTGTCTGTCCATTATGGATAGAGAGGATCTTCTACCTTCCCATCACTTATGTGAACTTTCCTATGTCTCCGAATGTGAGGTTGCCCAGAGCATGGTGCCAGCCACAGCAGGGCTCTATCTCAGCTAAAACAGAGCATAGCCTGTGGTCCCTTTCTAACCACAGCAACACACTGCTAGGTCTCATTGAGTTGAAAACAAAGCTGACAAAGAATAAGGCTTCATTTATATATATATAAAAAAAAAAACAAACCTGACAAATATTGTTTTGAATTTCAAAATTAGATAATGGTTCCCACTCATTTTTAATAGAGATTTTTATTTTAGAAGGAGCACTGGGTGTATTCATCCTATTCAGGTTCCTCAGACAGAGGCAGCTCCATTTCTTTGCTCATATGTGATGTTAAATAAACGTCCCATATGTCACAGATTAAGAGTTTGAGTTTTACAGTAGATTCATCTGTACCATAAATGTGTTATTGTTTATATTAATAGGATGGTTTGAATATAATATTGTTCGTATAGGAACAGCTCATACACTGGAATTTGTATGGCAAATACTCCAAAATTATCTAAGGCTAATTATAAAGAAGTGAAAAGAAAAAAAAATCATTAGAAAAGAACAGAATAGCCAGGAAGGAAATGACTGTATGTAGGCGATAGCAGAACAATTTGCATTCAATGCAACCTTTTTTGTGGTTAAAGTGGAATATTTGTTTTAGTCAGAATCATAGGCAAATTACTGTTGTATAAGATGATTAAAACACGTGGGTATGTGTAGTTATTGGCAGATAATCAACTCCTGTGGTGTTGGTACCACCCCGTTGTTGGCTCTTACATAACTGACACAACTAGTTATTCATATGAAAAACAAAATGCCATCATATTGTTCTATTATGTGTAAACTGTACTAAAAGAACCACAATAGTACATGCTGTTGGATGATAAAATGTTAATAAAACATTGATAATATTATTATAAATTTATGTTAATTATAAATAAGTCAATTATGTTTGTTGGAATTGTAATTATCATCATAGGCATAATATAAATATAAATTTATATAAACATAAATATTGCATCATAGGAATAATACACATGCGCATGTGCTATTTAGTATTAATCGGCTTGTGTGACAATGTTACCAGCTTTGTGGTTGTTTTTACTCTATTACATACTCTTCTGGCCGCATTTGTCAATGGACAGCAATAAAATACCCTTAATGTCATTCTTTTAGCTTAAAATTTGATGATTTTTTTTCAAAGTGATTTTAAACACAAAATAATATAAATATAATGTCAAGCTAAAAGTATATATAATATTTTACTTTTTTTGTACATTGTAACTGTTCCTGGTCAGATTTGACCCATATTTATTAAAATAGATTCTACATTTATTAGTAAAATTGTGAAAATCTTGAAACTTTAAAACTGTACATACCTTATATGTGTGTATTTTTTATGGGACAGTTGTGACTGTATTTAAGGCGGATCGTGAAACTGTCCCTAGAACAGTTTCAAGATCTGCCTTGAATGACAGATCCACATATTTGAATAGAATAAATAAATATCCTATATAAAATTAATAAATGAATGAGTTATACTTAATCAATGTGTCAAAGAGGAGAGAGAACAGGGACAGTTTTTATTTTTTATTTTTTTTAGTTGTTTTTGGATAATCAAAGATGTGGTTGGTTACATCTATTTATAAATTATTAAATTCATAGATTGGTATAGACACTTCTTATAAGGGTATTCTTATACATTCAACATAATGTAAAGGCATAGAATATGAACAGTGTGTAAGGGTTAAATTATTCATTCTGAAAACCGTAAGTGGGGGTGTCTGCGCAAATTATAAGCAGAAAAAAATACAATAGAACAAAGGTGCAAATGAAATAAATGGTGCCTTTGGGTTTTCTGTTGATTTAGATACAGACATGAAAGAATTGAAGGTAAAATCACACTATATAGTCTTCCTATAATAATTAAGTACAATTAATCTTTGTTTCTTGTGTCAACAAATGATAAACTTTCACTGGATTGTTAAAGTTTGCAATTTATCCACAAATGAAATGTAATGCAGTCGACTGTAATCCACACTTGACGTTGCAGTGTGGCTTTTGCACATGCACACATTGCGATGTTGACGAAGAAACGATATCTTGTGCAGCCATAATTCTTGCTGATAAAAAAAAAAAACAACCCAAAAAGTGGATGGTGTTGAGGAAAGTGCACTACTTCCTCCGTGTAGTTTATTTCACTTCAGGTGTAAATCAAAATCTGCATTAGGCAATAACATTTGTCACTTAAGGTTTACAGTCACATATTTCTCAAGTTCCTTAGCCGGTAATCCTGTGACTGTCTTCCATGTTCATTTTTTATTTTTAACAGGCACATGGATTTGGTTTTAGAGCTCTCTTATACAACGTAGGGTCACTGTTGCGTCATGCATTTTCTGCATCACTGGTTTTCTGTGTCGATTTATGAAGTAGAACTGTACATTCCTCGCTGTCAACAGTTTTCTTAGCAAACATCTACCAGAATGATTTTCACAGTGAATTTTTATTGCAAATAGCTTCTCAGCAAATTTTTCATTAGTAATAGATGACATCCAGCTGCCCTTAAGACGTAGCCATATGGTGTTAAGATTAGTCTGTGTAGTTTGTTAGGATTACTAAATTTGATTTGGACCAATTGTGTGTTTTTTAATATTATTGCTTTAAAATACACAGTTGCCCCAATTACAGAATTGTACAGAAACAAGCACTGCTAAAAACCTTTTTTTTCCTACTTACTGCACTTTAATGATCTAATATATCGATATACAGTACATACTAATGTAGTTCAATTTCCTGGAGCTTTATTTTATTTTATCGATTTCCTGTTTCTCACAACACTGATTCCAACAGAATTTACTGCCACAATAAAAGAAGTTTTCCAATAAATTTCTTTTGTTGGAAAAATAATTGCTGCATAAATTTCTTCAAAACCCCCTCCACAATAAATTAAAAAGATTTAATTCTTTGAAGACTTCACATCATCAGTTCATACACTATATGTCTAAAAAAAGGAAATCTCACATCAATATGTGACTCCTTAATATGTTTGGTAGAACAATATGAAAGCAAATAAATGACTAAACTGTATTTATGTGCTGTAATATTATAGTTGACTTAACTATTTTGGTACACTACATACATTTCATAAGGCAATGTTCACTGGAACATAAATCTGGAATAGGATGTTTAACACATACATGTTTCCAAAAGTATTTATTAAGAGTAGGATTGTAAGTGGTAGAATTTACCTCTCTTAGGGGTCGCCACAGCGAATCATCTGTCTCCACCCTATCTCTACATCCTCTTCACTCACACCTACTAACTTTATGTTTATCGCATCCATATACCTCCTCTTTGGTCCCTCCTACCAATATAATTTGCTGAACTAATATAGTAGTAACATAATTATTCTTTATAATTTTAGCCATAGACTGCAGCGCCACCAGCAGATTTTTTTATTGGCAATACATTTCTGAATAAATTTAATCGCGCCACTGAAAAAAGCTTGATAGTTCTTCTGGAAAGAAAGCATACATTACAGTGGTTGAGCTGCTGAACAACATCCCGCAGATCAGCCCTTAACGTCAGCAATGCACAAAAGCTTTGTGAATTATAGTACATTATCTTTTCGCCTGGAGTGAGCAGTAAAAAGCTTCATATAATGGTTTGTGGTTGTAAATAGGTTCTTTAATATTTCTTTTCAATTCCACAATTAAAAACAATACTTATAGTGCACAATTTTATGTTCCTATGCTCATTGCTGCAGTTGATGTAAACATGTAACCCGATGGTATATGTGATAAAATTAGGACACCCTGTTAAATATTTCGTATTTTATTAAGAAATGTTAACATATAGATGGTTAATTTTTTTTCTGGAAAGGAAAGTGACTTAATTGCAGGTAAACAACAAAAATAGCCATTGTTTTACTCATTACACAAAAGACTTCAACAAAAATGTGTATTCTAACTGAGAAAAAAGTTAGGACACCCTACCCCTTAATAGCTAGTGTTACCCCCTTTGGCTGAAATAACTTCAATGAGACACTTCTTGTAGCCATCTACCAGTCTCTGACATCGGTCTGGAGAAAAAATTGCCCCACTCCTTAATGCAGAATTCTTTCAGCTGCAAGATGTATAAGGTGTTTCTTGCATGCACAGCCTGTTTTAAGTCACCCCAAGGCATCTCAATGGGATTCAGATCTGGACTTTGAATCTGCCATTCCAGGACTTTCCCTTCCTTAGTTTTCAGCCAGTCCTTAGTGGATTGACTGGTATGTTCTGGGTCATTGTCATGTTGCAGGGTCTAGTTTTGCTTCAGCTTTAACTTTTTTTACAGATGGTTTTAAAATGCTCCTTAAGCACCCTCTGATACATGGTAGAATCCATGGTGGATTCTATGACAATGAGCTGGCCAGGTCCCGCTGCAGCAAGGCATCACCAATCCACGACACTTCCACCTCCATGTTTCACAGTTGGTTCGGGGAATGCTGTATTTGGTTTACGCTAAACATGTCCTCTGCTGTACTGTCCAAATAATTCAGTTTTAGAGTCATCTATCCAAAGATTATTCCACAAGTCCTGGTCTTTGTCCTTTGTCCTTGCACACATCTCATGAAAGTTTAACTTGTGTAGTCTCTTTCTGATTGTAGACTTATGCACCTTCACATCAACAGTAGCAAGAGCCTGCTGTAGGTCCCATTTTTTTGGTGGCTTCTTTTACCAACTAGCGGTCTGCTCTCGGGGTGAACTTGTTTATGAAACTGTATATCAACTGTAGTCACCTGGGTATGTTTAAAACCACCATCACATTATTGTACAAACTTAAGCAATTGGGTGTAAGGGGCTTGCGAAAGGGCCCAGCAGTGACAACCATTATGCTACCACTTTGCTAATATTATTAGCATTACTCTAATCAAATATAAAATATTTATATAAAGCATTCTATCGATTGCAATTCACTTGCTACTTATTGTCTCATTTTGACTTTTAGCTAATGTTGTTTTTGTTGCTGATATTGATTTAGGTCAGACAAATGGAGAAACAATTATATCCCTGTGTCCATGGTGCACTTAAATAGTTAGAAGTAAAGATGAATCTTCTAAATATTAAATAGAGAAATGATTACTAATATCATGAACAAATACTTAACCCACATGCAGAAAAAATGTGTTTATATAAAACCTTGATAATAGACAGTTTCTTTCAAAAAGAAGTAGCTGTTGGATGAAGTTTATATGAATAGACGTGTTCTACAGGGATATCCGGTATGACTTTTTTTAAATTTTCATGATGTTTTCAGCAGAGTGATACAGCAGGATCATTGCTTTTGATTCTAAGGGCATGGGTTACTGTTTATGTAGAGTGTTTTTTTTCTATATGCACCCTTGTGGAATTTGTATGGGTTTCTCTGCTTTTCCTTTTTCTCCCCAAAACATTCTAGTCAATAGACTGGATGCACTGAATTGTTTATAGGTGTGAATGAGTGTGTGCATATGTATGGCACTGTTTTGGATTGACTTTCCATCCTGGGTGTTTTCCCATCTGGTGTTTCCTGGGATTGGCTCCAGACCTACTGTGAATCTATTTTAGTTGCTATTCTGACTAGGATAGAGCAGTTATTGAAAATGATTAAATTAATAAAGTTTCCCTTTAAAGAACTTAAACTGCATCAAAAAGTTTTGGTAATAACTTAATTTTTTTGTTTATCCATGCCCCAGATTCCATCCAGAGTTACGGAAACTGTGGGCATAGCTCCTGATTGGGCACAGTTCCTAGCAGCAGGTCTCTCAACCAAGGCCTTTAAGACCATAGTCCGGAGCTCCCGTCATGAAAAAAATCTATGCCTGAAAATAGAACCAGCAGAGCTGGGTCCTTGAGCTGCATTTTTTCTTTCCTCCTCCTATCCGGGATTCAGACCAGGAAACCCTGAACCTTCTGTGTCTAGTGTGAGAACTGGTTATGTACATTCACAATGCTACCCTGAGCTGACCAGAGATGCATTCAGAGCGACGAGGAAGCTAGGGGTTTGGCACGGGACGCAAAGTTTATACAAGAACATTTATAAAGCATTACATACCTGGAGTGGCTTTTAGTTTAGATTTTACTTTTCTTTCTGTGTTTAAATTATGATTGATATATAAATGAATTAAAAGATAGACGTTTGGTTGGCCATGTTTTTTTGTTCTGAATGTATGTTTTGTAAATTAGGAATTAACTTTTCCTCCATACCATTTGTGTAATAAAAAAAACTAAATAAAAATGCTGTTGTGAAATATTTAGCTTATACGTCATTTCACTCTTTTGTTTGTAATATCATTATACATCATTCAGGTCACTTTATAAGATCTCCTGTTTTGATTTATGCTATCTCACTTTCAGTAATGAAGTGCTAACAAATTAAGAAAAAAAAAATTCCTTTAGAAAGCAGCGAAGAGTGACTGCTTCACCAAACCGGGCCACCTTGCAATAACAGTCACTTCAGTGCCACTCAATCTTAGATGCGGTAATGAAATCAGCACAATTGCAATTCTTGACATTTGACTTTGAAATCTTAAATTGGCACACTACATTAGGTTTAGTATGTGCACAGGCACTTAAGTGACTCTTGGAATCTAATTTCTTTCTTCGTTTTATACTCCAAGGCCTTCCTTGTGTGAATTAGATGTGTCATACCATCTGTCAGCCCAGAGTGTTGCTCTTTGCACCTCTCGAGTGGACCTTAATTCTGTCTGTGACAGGGCCATATGACTGTGCGCTTCCTTTTTTTATAAAGTGCTACCCGATTCCAGCAGATGTATTTTTTTTATGTTTATCCAAAAAAGCAGAGCCACCTGCCTCTATGTCGGATGCCAAGGTACATATGATGGTTGAATTCCTAAAAAATGCCTGTCAGCTTAAATATTGAAAGTGCAGCAGGTGTTAAGAGACCTACTCTTTTAATAAAGTACAGGTCATTTCATGTCAGAACACTGGCTCTCAAGACTGTCATAGATTATTTATAGTTTTCTTTCTTGAAGCATATGACTTTATCTGAGGAAATCTTATGATGAGAAAGAAAGAGACAGCTTGAAATTCCGGGATGTTAATACTCACTATCAGTTTTGATGTATTGATGTACCACTGCCCTGCATGATAATCATAGATGACTCATCTCTACCAATTGTTGATAGATTTAAAAGTGTTTGTTTGTAACCACATCAAATGGACTTTAATTAATTCCATAACTATGACTCAGATTTGGTGCAAGTGTTTTAGTGGCACCACAGGAAAAGGTCAAAGAATCCAAATAAATTGAAAACTTAAAAAGTCTTTAAATCCTCTCATTTTTGTGTTACTTATTTCACATGAGAATTTATTGCTACAGAACCTATAAAAACCCACTAAGGTCAAACACTTTTAGAGAGAGAGCTTGGGCTGCCTGCAAAACATTTCAGTTATTTACAATACTTTATGCACACTATTAACTGTTAATAAAGTTTCATTTAATTCTAAAAGACCGAGACACCCATTACAAATTGCTGCTTTGTGTAAACCCTGCAATGTGTTTTGTGTTAAATGTACATATTTACACATTTATGACTGCACTAAATGGTCAGAAGTTTGTGAGCATCCCATGTGGTTCCTCTACAGAATGTTGCCACAAAGTTGAAAGCACACATTTGTCCAAAATGTCTTTGTGTTTTGTACAATAGCATTATTCCTGCACTGGAATTGCCCTTGTGCACAAAGCAAGCTTTATAAGGACATAGGTTTCTAAAGTTGATTTGGAAAAAACTGCACAGAGACCTAGCCTAAACCCCACCAAACACCCTTATGAAACACAGCCTGCAACCCAAACCTCCTTACCAGACATACCTGCTTGAACTCATTATATAAATATGGATGAAGAAGCAAATTCTATTAACTTCAAATCACTTGTAGAAAAGTGAAAGTTTCCATAAGAGTAAGCATGAGACTGGAATATGATGTTCATAAACATAAGGTGTGCCTGGTGTCCCTATATTTTTGCGTATATAAGTTTTAACCTTCTTATAGAGAGAACCTGGTTTTAGAGGTAACTATCCTGTTACTAGATGACCAATATTCTCTACTGCAAGATACTCCAACGCATTATTGTTTGCCTTGCTATGTCATTCATTAATAATATGTATTTTCTTAGATAAAATGTAAATATGTAATGTAATGTGAGCTGTTCTTTAAGAAAAATCTTTCTGTTTATTGCGTTTTCTGTGTTTCTCTTTCTGACAGTCTATTTATTTCTTCAAATCGTCACCAACAATGTCATCAACTAGAACTGATCGCATAAAAACCCCCACTGACAATTATATTAATAGTTGTAAAAGGCAGAAACGCTTTGCAGCATTAGGGACAAGAAGTGAGCAAAATAAATTACTGTGCATTAAATAATAAAAAATATTGCTTGAAGGTCAGCTGTCTAATATCTATGTACTTATCTGACATTATCATTGTGATCTGTTAAACAAAAGTTGCAGGCAGAACAACAAAAAATTGTCATTATTCAATTGTCATTAGGTCATTATTATTGTCTAATTGTCATAATTTTTATTTTTATAGTTGATGTTAACTGTTTACTTGTGTAATGTTAGCAAAGTGAATCATATTTATAGCTCTTCTTTTATGATGAGAAAAATGACTGTGGATAAGAGCATAGAAAAAGGTTCCAGGCATTCACGGATAATATTGAAGGGTATTATACTCATGCACAAATCATTCTATATTTAAGTCAAGCAGCTCATCTGTTATTTAACTGGGAGAAAATACTGCTCTTTTTGCACATTTATGCATGACTGAAGCAAATTGTTAAATTGTAGAGCAGCTACTCAAAGTGCACAATGGATGGAGGTATAATACAATATCAGTACATGTCATTGGATATTGTGGAATTGTAATATCATATAAGCGTAATATTGTTATCTGTTTTATCTCCTAGTTGACTGATCACTGGCGATGTGATTGAAATAATATAGTATTAGACGCGGCAGTGTATATTATTCATAGTGGTAAGATAATGAAATGACAATGTACCATAAAGTGCATGATAAAGTGAGCCCTCTGTTTGCTTTGTTTGCTTCTAAAAAGGAATATCATATATTGTACTGCCATTTTAGCCTGTGTTACCCGTTCAGCAATCAATGGATTCACCCAAATCTGCATATAAATGCAACTATAGAGTTTGATGAATTGCAATAAATGCATGTATTTTATACCAAATATCAAATTTAATAAAAATCAAGAAACTGTTCAAACATTAAAAACAGAAGAAGGCTAAAAAAATATTAAATCTAGAAGTTAAACCAAAACTGGAACTAAACATTAAATGTTTTTTAATCAAATTTACATTGCACAATAGTAATAATAATAATAATAATACTACATTACTGTGAAGATAAATTAGAGTTTTAGTAATGTTCACCTGAAATGGTGGAACAAAAACAAATTACGTCCTTGCTACAGGACATAAAGCCCTCATCCCATTTTAACCAATGTCTTCATTTGCTTGAATGTCACAATTCTACATCCCTATTTTAATTTGCCTCATTACTTTAAAAAATTATTCATTTGCTCAAATTATTACCCGATCCTTTTGCCCTGGCCAGCTAATTATTTTGTAAACAGAAAGATCAGTGCCTTATATATACACGAAAAGCTCTGTGACTGTCTGAAGGGTCTGATTAGAGCTCTCCTTCTAGTGTGTTTAGCTGATAATGTTTAAGCAGTAGCTATAACGGCTACTTAAAAGTTTTAAAGAAAGTTAGCTACACTTAGCCTGTTTTCAGTCAGCAGACCAACTAAGAAGCTTCAAACCATGGCATCAATAAACCTCTAGTCTAATTTAGTGTTTAAAAAAAAGGATGATGGTTGACATGTCTGCGATGCAATGCAATATTGCAATAATAGTGTTTTGCTGCAAGTATAGGTGTAGGCAGTGGACATAAACCAGTCAAGGCTAAATGGTTAAATTATAACCAAGGGAACTAGGGGTGCCGCAACACTCCCCTGCTGACAGCCAAAAATGTTAAAATGCTTAAAATTCCCAACTTTTTACAGTGAGAGTCTGTGTTATTTATGAGAGAAGACTGTATCGATAGAGACTGACTAGTGATCATGGTCTGTGGATTTTGGGAGCAGACATTGCTAACAGTAAATATGTTAAAGATAGGAAATAAGATTGGATTGACTGTCCTGATTAGCTCAGTGGTTCCGAACTTGGACTGCTGATTGAAATGTAATGAGTTGGAATAGCACAACAAAGCTGTCACTATTAGTCTCTTTTCCTATATGAATCTGTAAATCTTTTCCTTCAGCTAATGTGCCCTAGTATAATTAGAATGTTTTTATTTAATTCTAATGGTGAATGCTGTTTGTGTCCACTCTTCTGCGTACATGCCCGCAGATGTGCTGCTGTGATTTATCTATTTCCTGACTAAAAGTCATTTCAGTCCTGCCAAAGCAAATGAAGGGTGGCAGACTTTAGCCAAGCCAAAAGCCATGAGTTCTGCCTGAAAGAACAAGACATTTCAAGAGAGCACATTTTTTCCTGTTTTTTTTCTCCTCATTCTGTGCTGAAAACACAACATTATCATTGTGTCATTTTTCTCTCAGCGCGTGTGAAAAGCTGTCATGTTTTTGGGATTTGACTACAAGGCCATAAAGGACATCACTGTGGCATTGGGAAGCGCTCTGCTATGGTGACAGCTTCACACACACTCTCACAAACCGAATTTCACAGCTGAAAAATTAGCGTTTTATTGGTTCGCTATTAGGTCTTTGAACTCTTTGTAGAAGTCAAGTTTTAGATTATACATGTCTGTCAGTGCTTTGACTTTGGAGACATTTGATGAGCCACTTAAACTAAAACATACTTCTACACTTTTGAAAGTTAATTCTTTATTTTTACACAAAAGACAATGTGATAAGCATACAAAGCAGTTTGTGCATAGTAAATAATCAAGTATCACTGGCATTTATGTGACTTCCTGTACCTTTGTGGTTAAAAATTACGTTATGTTTGAGAATTGTTTTGTATATAAGAATATTTAGAGTTGAGTTAATTGAAGGGCTTAATAATGCAAATGTCTATATTTGTCACATAAACTCTACAGCACAGTGAAATATGTTTCTTCGCATATCCCATCAGGGTCAGCTATGATACAGAGCCCCTGGAGCAGTGGGGGTTAAGTGTATAAAGTGTAGCCAAGCCCGGTTTTCCTGGTTTTCCAAACAGCAACTTAGCGCCTTGACTATTTTTAGCCACTACTGCCCCTGAAAAACTAGTGTGCAGTTAATAGTTTTAGGCACCTGTGTGAAAATGCTGTAAATATGGATGCCAAAAATAATGTCATGATTAGACTTTTATTTTAATTAATTAACTTCTATTAACTATAAGTGACTATAAGTTGCTTTTAAAACAGATTTTGCCCTGGTGCAGTTTTTGGGTAGTTTTGCAAGTAGGTGTCTTGAAGCATCTTGGAGACCTCACTCGGTTTATTCTGTTTCTTTATGATATTCTAGACAGACTGGATGATGATCTCAGTGTGAAACACTGGCTGTTTTTAGTCTTTGGGCAAATAACTCAGTGGATTATTACAATTAATGGCAAAATGAATGTTTGGAAGTTAAACTGATATCCTACAGACACACTAAAAGAAAAGATGCAAACCCCAATTCCAAAAGTTCGGGTGTTTTGTAAAACATAAACAAAAACAATACACTGACCTACAAATCCTTGCTAACTCATGTAATTGAAGATGAAGTAAGGACACTAATAGTTAAAGCTTTGTGGGTGGAATTCTTTCCCATTCTTGCTTGATGCAAGGACTACAGTCTGGCGTCTGTGTTGTCGTATTTTGTGCTTTTATAATGCGCCACACATTTTTAATAGTAGACAAGCTACCCTCTTTTACTGGAAGATACATGCAGAGTGTGGCTTGGCATTGTCTTGCTGAAATAAGCGGAGATATCCCTAAAAAAGATGTTGCTTGTTCGGCAGTAGGGCTGTATATATACGATATAAGGAAAGAACTGAAATTGTGTTATTAAGTTTTTCTGCAATATAAATTTTAATATAGAAAATATAATCCCAACATGACATTGCAATTAAGTGCCATTTGAGGGATGGAGGGTCACAGCCATTCAGTGTTGGGTTTTGGCTTTGCCCCTAACTTGCAGAGGTTTCACCAGCTTCTCTGAATCTTCCAACAAAATAATGGACTTTATATGAGGAAATACCTTAAAACTGTATGTTTAGGAACGTTCTTGCTAAACTATTTGCTCACCAACCCCCTCCTTGCTTGTGAATTATTTATCCTCTTAGGAATCCCCCTTTTATACCCAATCATGATGCTCATCTGTTTCTAATTAACTAGTGTACCTGTGGAATGTTCCTAACAGGTGTTTTTGGAGTGTTCCCCAACTTCCCTGGTCTTTTGTTGAAAATGTGTGAATATTTTCAATATATTCACAATAAAGTTTAGAAGTTTATGGTGTTTTCAGTTGGATACGGGTCAACAAGGATTTGCAGGTCATTGTATTCTGTTTTTTATTTACGTTTGGGACACAATGTCCCATTTTCATTACTGACTTAAAACTATTTTTTGGTGTTGAAAACACTGGTGTTCCATAATTTTTGCCACCATTCTAGTAACGTCTGTGTGTTTTGTGCTACATGTTAATGCCTCACTTTGTCTTTCTGTGTTGATGGGAGTTTAGTATTATGTATTGTTGTATTACATTACCAACATTCACTGCCATAATAATTATCTAGCTCAGCAGTGCACTTAGCTGTATCTAATGCATGCTAATAATGTTATAGGGGGGTTTGGATTTAATAATAGATCATAAACTAGCTAGCTAGTCAATTGCTGCCTCTTACATTATGAGCATGCATTAGGTAGCGTAAAAACAGCTAAGCTGCAACCGAAACTTACTTGAAGTAAGCTATATGACAATATGTATGTATGTATGTTCCACATTCTCGTCCAGACAACGAGAATATCGTTGGTTTCTTGATCTTTTGACCATTGGTAAACGAATACTTTCATACGTTGCTTGACTTTTTAAAAATGACGCCTTTCAAATTGCTGTCTGAGGTGACTCTCCGTCTACTACTGTCATCTGTTCCTACTCGAGACCAACGAGATTTTAGGCCCGGTTTAGACCCAGGATCTGAGCACTGGCCCAGGCCTTTTTCTGTGAAAAAGAACATCCCGGTTCTAGTTCAGGCACCAGCCCTGTTAGGAAAGCGATAGCACATCTCCACATTTTTGTCCCTGAACAATTCACTATGTAATGAGTAATGTATTTCAAAACGTTTATTAATAAAATTAAGCAAATCATATTTTTACTGGACAGCTGGATTATGTAAATATGCTCAGTGTGCATACATCTACGTATGTCATAATTAAGAGGCAGGCTGAAATTTGGTATTTCATAGTAAGCAATATTTAAACTTACTTTATGCCAAATTATTTCCATATATTTCTAAAAACATTATTCAGTCAGCATAACAAAGTGGTGATCCTGCCAATTTCCTCGTTGGTACCTTAAGCAGACTTTTATTTACAGCTATTTAAAATGTGCATTTCTTTACTCTTCCAGAAAGCGCTACTTGGCCCCTAGGGGTAGAAGGGCAATCAAACCTACATAAATCTAAACGCTTTATCATAGACAACAAACTGTGTTGAGTCACATTTATATCTGACAGTTTGTACATTTACTTTTTTTACTGATGTGCAGTCAAGGCCAGCAAGGCCTTCTCTGCTGGTATAAACACTATCAGAGCTGATCTACATTTACAACCTAAAGTCTAAAATTTGTAATTAAAATGTAAAAAAGTCATTATTTTCATTTATTTCCAACAGTCTTTTCTCTTTATTTTAATAGTGTTTCTCTTACTGCACTGCTTCCAGTATGTGTATGTGGATTTGTTTGTAGATTTTTTGTCCAATCAGATTTCAGTTTCTATGTGCTGCCATGTAATATAATCTTTTCAAGCCTTTAGAATTAGTAGTTCTGCCCATATAATTTGAACAATAGTAGCAGTGGCAGTAAACAATAATAGTTTAATATTATTAAAGACTTTTTAAACCAGACAGATTTCAAGTTCACCTTACGAGGCCCACTAGCTGGCGTACAATGACGTTAGCATTTTTTAGCTCCACTGATTGGTTAACCAAAGTAAAACGGTTTCAGCTCAGTTCAGAATCAGAAAGAATCAAAATCAGAAAGAGCGTTATTGCCATGATTCATTAGTTTATTGGGAGCAATTATAAACCAAATAAATTCAATCTATTTATTATAGTCATTATTAGAAGAGAATAAAGATTATGGGTACATAAAATGGCCCCACAAGAAATTTAAGTACTCATTTATTTTATTATCGTACGCAGAAGTACACAAGTATGTTGACAGTAGGGATGTGTTAATACCGATACTCTGATACCGAAGACAGATACCTCTTGGGACGTCATTGACGGAACTTTCAGTGCACAAAGACTCCAGCAGCAGCGACAGAATGTCATGCTCAGCAGGTATAGAAATATTTCTAAATTAATGATGACAACCCACAGATGACAGACTGCAAACTTCCGTTTTGCAAAAATATCAATACAGGTACAAAAATGACTACTTATATTATGGTGTAATCTGATAAAATCTGAAATTAAAACAAAAGTGAGCAGGGAGAATTTGCCACCAGCAGTAACTTGGCAACCAACCCTGCGGCAAACCCTTGCAATATGACATAAAATGTCAAGAGATAAGCTGAGAGGCATCCATATAATCCATATAAATAAGCCAAAAAAGTACAGGTAACGGTATCTGTATTAACAAGAACCAGGAAAAAGGATCCATACTTGTACTCATACATGGTATCTGTGCATCCCTAGTTGACAGGCAAGGAGAAAAGCCTATCATGTTTGAACCAAAATTGTTTGTGGTCCTACGTCTTTCACAGAATATATAAATACACAAATACATTTAGACCTCTAGACCTAACGATTGCTATCGAGATGTAAAGAGACTTTCAACCAGCAGAACAAGAAATGTTTCTGGACCAAACCATCTACTGTGCTTTTAAATGGTTTACACATATTGACAGTCAGGTTTTAGACACAATAATAAATCACAGACTACAAACATGGCCAAACTCCACAACTGCTCTCATGCCATGTAGTTGTGTTTAATCACACACTATATAAAGGGACTCTTTTGTCCCTATGGAACCTGTTTTTTTCGTTGCCTGACCTGTGTATGTCTGTGTGTATACCCTGCGACTACTGCATTCAAATCAGCTTTAATAACCACATCTGACATGACAACCAACCATTTACTATATTTTCAATAATATTTTACACTTAACATGGATATGTGCCTAGAATACAAGAGTCTTTTTAATTAGTGAGCCATTAGACAATAATAACGCTAAGTGTTACATTTTTGAAGTTGACAACAAGTGCCTTTATTCTAAGTAAAAAATTAGCCATTAAATTAATCGCTAAATGATACAGCATGCCATGGGAAGGTGCCCTCGGTGGAGCTACAGCTTTAGCTGCCACTGATAGCGGGGATAATTGATAGTCTAAAGGGGTCTGATCATGCCCTCGGAATAAAATTATTTATTTTACAGAAAGCCGTGAAAGAGAATCTATCGTGCCAAGGTCATTGGGGTCAATGTTGTTGTTCTCCTCAGAGTGCATTGCTCTCATTTGTCTGCCTGAGGGGGGACACATTTGTCCTGCAAATAATGGAATGCTTCTGGACCGTGTCGGAACATCTGATAAAATTAGCTCTGGAGCAAGGGCAAGCGCGACCACCTTCATGAAGCTCTAGCAGGCGTTCTTCTGAAGATTTACTTCCAAACACTAACTCAGAAGTTTTCTGCTTTGGCTGCTGGGCACATAAGGGTTGTCAACTGGCACAGCCTATAACTAAGTACTTTAAGCTATCAAGGCAGTGCAGTGGAGTAGTTTATAAAGATGTACTTTTGAATAGAAAGCCATTATGTATTATCTATTTATTCAGGACAAAGAGCACAAAAGGAACTGAAAACGAACTCGATTTACATGTTATCCTCAGGTTTTGATAACATTTTGAACTTTTAAGCAGTCCAAAAAAGGCCCAGGCTCTGTTAACATCACCCACACACATACACAAATGGGTGAGACTTTTAACAATAGAGCTGTGAAAAAAAAAAAAAAAAATCGCTTTAGCTAACTATCGCGTTTTTTTATCCTTATAGTGTATCGATTTTCCAACCTTTACTATTAATTATATATAAATAAATAAATAATGCTCTACATATATTATTTTATTAAAACACTCAGTACATATTAAATGACTTCCTCCTCCGACCCTGTAGTTCTTACTGACATACGCACAGTGTCTAAAAGCAGGCATGGTGAAAAAAATAAGGCTGTCCTCAGCTTTGTATTTGTTGTATTCTTAACCAATTGTTTTACATGTTTTTGTTTTAAGGATTGCAATATGTATCCTATTATAAATATATCATGAAATATTGTATCGTGATATGTATCATATAGTGAGACCCTTGCCAAGAAACAGCTCTGTTCAACACTGAAGTACTGCAGTATAGATTAAAATGGATTGATGGAAGAAAGGTAATAGATGTTTAAAAACAATATCGATAAATTTGTAACAAAATATATACTTTTAACATTAACAGTATATGTTAAATATTGGATGGATGGATGGATGGATGGTAACATTTGACATGTTACTAAGCTGCAGTATAGATGAACATCTGATGATGTTAAAAAATAAAACATGGACAAATAAAGGACATAAAAAAATAGACTTTTGTCTATTAGGGGTGTAAGGTAGACCCCCTGCGTGGGACAGATTTTCAGTCACACTCCCATCCACTCCCACACAAATGTGTATGTTATTTTCATTATTCCCGCCTGCAAGTTTTGTGGTGCTTCGGCTTGCAAAAGCCAGCAGGTAAGCATATATGTTTTATTTCTACTGCTTTTTTTTCCCGCTACTCTGTTATTTGTTTCACTTGCTTCCTTTTTGAAAAGAAGTTTAAAAATGGAACAGAAAAATAAAAAAATACTTTTGGTTTGGTTTTATTTAAGTAATATCTATAGCACTAAGCAATTTATAGTTTCCAGATTTTTTTTTTAAGGGTGAAATCCAACTTAGTTTTACTGGTTTGCTAAATCAGTGAATTTATATTAACTTTCCTATTAAGGGAATTTTGAATTCTTTTCAACATAAATGAGAGGTTGGTGCATGCTCAAGGAAACTTGGTTTTTATCAAGATGTTGACAGGGTGCGAGCTCTTTCTCATTTCCTGCTGAAATTGCTCTTCCAGAAAAAGTTGATTGTCAAAGGCTTGGGGGTAGTAATGCTCAATCTACAGATCGACAGATATCTGCTTCTCTCTATCTTTAGATATCGTTCTTTTTTTTCTTTTATTCAGGTATCATTACAGCACACATTTAGACTTGTTTAAATGCTTTGAAACAATTGCATGTGTTGGATTGCTGGTTGAACAAGAATTTAAATATGAGAGGTCACTGATTGCAATGGTCCTATGAGGACTGCTTGAAAGTGCACTAAATCAAAAAAAAGGATAACTCAGATGATGTGACATGCAGGTGGTTTGTATGGTAGGTTTATATGGTAATATAAAGTTAAATAAATTATATAAATTATAAGTTTATATATTAAAGTAAATGAAAAAATTATGACCTAAAAACTTATTCCTATATGTAAATTGAACTGCAGCTACTGACAAACAAATGGTATCTTCTATATAGAATTTTCTGCTGCTGAAAAATTTGGTAATTAGCTAAAGCTAGAGGGTAGGGTGGCAAGGTTTTATGTTTTATCACCTAATCCTGGTTTAGTGTCAGTAAAATCCATCACAGAAACCCTCACTGCAAGTCTCCACAGTACTGTATGCACAAATTTATATTAGTTACACTCCATGACTTTGCATTACTTTAGGCTTTGTTGTTAATTCCACTGGGAAAACCTGATAAAATCGCCTCCCTTTTTCTTCCAGAAGCGTTCCTAATTACTTGTGTGTGAGAACAAAGACAATTTGATCTCCTGGTGTACCTCCAAGGTCAGGGTTTTATGAAATGCCTTAAGACTGTTACATTTTCCTTTTACATGAATGCCAATTAATCAAGGTTTGGAAGTTGTCGAGGCTCACTGAAAAGAAAATTGTTTTCACCTTTGAGAAAATTACTTTGCGAGGCCTGGCATTCATTGGCCTTCTACTGGGGCTTTGCTGTATGTGAAGGCAAATGTATGGGCTTTACTGTTGACTGTTCTTACTCACCTTGAAATTAGTCATGGCATATAGAATGTTTCTCAGAACATTTTTTGAGCAATTTGCAGGAAATCTTTGACTGATAGGGTTACTGTGTCATAAGCTAAAAAGCTACAACCAATAATTTCTATAGTGACAGCCATGTAATTTTCAAACAGAGTGTCTTTTCTCCTACTTTTTCTTTATTTCTCACTTGCTCTTTCTCTCTCTCTCTCTCTCACACACACACACATAATCTCCTGCAGTCTCACATGCTCAGTGTATTGTTTCTGTTAGATTGTCATGTTCTCAATTAGGGAGTCAGTTGTGCTTTAAATGTAAGTAAAGTAGTTGTGAGAGGAGAAGGTGGCTTTTCTTTGATGTTTGCCCAATTGCTTTTCTGTTTCTAGCCTGACAATCAGACAAAAGGACCTGGACAGGGCAGTGTTTAGGGTAGAAGTTGCACCTACATAAGTTTGAAAGTTTGATTACTGCAGCTGAAAGCAGTTTGAACATGATTAAAATGCAGGGGTGTATAGCTGGACTGTTATTATTTCCCAAAAAAAAAAGACTTGTGCGCAAATCCCAGCTGTTAGGACGTTGCAAAAGATTTGTGTCAACACGTGAGGAAAACATTTCATCACTGCTTAGAACTATTTTTTACCGTTTAATGAAAGTGTGGTTTTTGTCAAATGCATGTGAGAATCTTTCCGCCTGTCAGAGGAGATTAAGTGACACCTAAGAAACACAATTCACACCCATCGTTGATTCAGGGGACAAAAATTCTCTGACTGCGCCACATGACAAATAGACTTACGCGAGACAGATTTGTTTCTTCCGTTCCCACTCGCAATATTCAAGTGTAGTCCCGCTCACGCCTACAAAATTTAAACATATAACCTCAAGTTTTATTTTTACTGCTTCTTACCAGTAATTGTTTCACTTGCTTCCTTCCCTTTTGAATACAAATAATAAAGAAACTGAAAATAAACAAACATGTTCCTTATTATTTTAAGATTAATGATGAGCATAAAATTAGCACTAACCAACCCACTGCGCATGAAACACAAAAGAGTTACTGCAGCTTCCGATCTTACTGCGCAGTGTTCGGTTGCGTTGTAAGATGAAACAAAGATTCTGGGTTCGACCCATAATGGCAGTTGATTTTTATTAATATATGTTTTATTAACTTTATAAGTAATATATGTTTTTTGCAAACTAATTTAGCAACTAACTTACTGTTAAGACACCACTTGACTGCTATATATATATATATATATATATATATATATATATATATATATATATATATATATATATATATTTATATATATATATAAATATGTCACAGGTACACACACACACGTGCACTTTGTTGAGTTATTATACTGACTGCTGTCATTAAAATAAAATGAGGGACATAATTAATTTAAGTGTTTGTCTCATTGTCTGTCACCCCCAACAGCCAGACAAATAGGGGAAACAGTGAATTATTTATAAATGATAAATGTACTATCCTAACATATACAGCTATTGTATTAGTAATCACTATGACTAATACAATGGCCATCTATGTCAGAAAACGGAGGATATTACAGGATCACAGAAAGAAATTAATTAAAACTGATATTTTTAATAAAATATTATGTAAACGTACATAAAACAATTGATATGCATCAACCACTAAATGTTTGAATATTTGATTGAAAAAAAAATTATTGCGATAGCTGTATCAGTATTTTTAAACAGTAATTATTATTTAACCTTATAACCTTCGTACTTGTCACTTACCACTGTTTTAACTCCAGTGGTAGATAAGAACTCTATGTTGATGATAATAATGTAAGTACTAATAAGTTTAAAAAATATATATACTATACACTTACCGTTTAATTAACAGTTCCTTCCCTCCTTCCTTGTAAAACATAAGATATAAAATTCATCATATATAGTCTACATTTTTTTTTCATCCTTATAATTCCATGTGTATATATATATATATATATATATATATATATATATATATATATATATATATATATATATATATATATATATATATATAAATCTGCTTTGTTGGGATTTCCATTGTTAAAATGCTGTACCAATTAAACTAAATGAAACTCCCATATTGTTCGAGCTACTTCTAATATGCCAATAGCCTTAATTTAAAGTCAATTACAGGAGATAGCTCTACATGCACTTGGAGTGTTTTGAATCCAATTAAAATGTTTATTAATTAAGAATATAGCCTGTATATACAAAGGAAGTTTAGCAACATATACAATTTCTGTTGTATGGAACCAGTCTTTATTTTTAACGACTAATACAAACAGCCTTGCACAGTCATATTTGTCAATGCTGGTCCTTGGATTTGTGCACATTGTACAAAGACAAATAAAACTGTCTACTAAAAACAGTTTCCACAAGGGGTTAAAAATTTAGATCCAAAAAAAGACTTTGTTGAAATCTTTAGGCAACGTTTACTCTCCATCAGTTCGGTGTGTACTATTGTAAAACTGTTTGCATCAGAATGTACCTGAATGCATTTGGTAGAATAGTGTTCTAATGTCTTACAGTTGGCTCGAGTTTTATTAAAATCCTATTTTATTTTTTATATTTTAATGTAAGGATTTCACTTATAATGAAATACATAGGAAATAATATAACACTGCACATTTTGCTTATTTTGTGCAATTTTCTTTACAATGCACAATGACACATTGAAGCAAAGTTGTGCCACTTGTGCTATAATTGGTGGTGTGTGCAAAAATTGAGCAGTAATTCTCTTACAACACAGAACACCATTAAAAACTTTAATCGCGCTATGAATTGCAGACCGTAATCAAAAAGAGACTGAAAATGACAAAACTGACTGAAAAAAAAGTGCTGTTAAAAGATGGTTTAAAATAAAACACAGTCTTTTAAAATTGTACTATATTGTGCAGTTATGAATTGTGTTATTAATTCATAAATTTACTATAAATTACAAAAAGAAATATCTGTAGTTTACTTAATGAAGGGATAAACAGTCTCTTTTAATAGAATATAAGGCATTTTTACTACCCTGTTCTGGTCTGTTTTCACAGAATCATATTTATGTTTATTTCAAAACGACACCAAATTATTTTAATTTCAGTGGTTTAGCTAGCCTGATCATTGGATTATTAAAGTCATTGGCTTATTGAAGTCTTAATGCAATTTAATGCATCAAAACCATTGCATAAACAACATTTTTTGCAACCGCTAATGCTTTTTTGAATAAATGTTTTAATAGAATTATTAGTGACATTCTAACTTTTATTAAAAACTGTGAAAAACTGTAAATGCTAATCAAATTGTTTAACCAATACAAAGCAACAGCAATGCCTATTTAACATAAGAAATGCATTTTACAGCCTGCTGTTTTTCCAAACACTGCACACACACAAAAACCCCACCAGGATAAACAGTTGTACTTCCCTAGGGAATAAGCTTGTAGCAATAAGAGGTGGAACTATCACTTCAGAGAGAGGTCTGAAAATTTAAATGAAGATTTTCATGTGACTTACAATGCTGGAATGGAGTCATTTTTGACAATTGTGCGTTGACAGACATACTTTGCATTTATTTTTACTTTAATTGGCGATTGCTTGCCTATGTAAGAGCTATTTAGTTAAACAAACATATTTAAACTAAAGCAATAAAGTGCTTTTGTGTTTCTGATGCTCTGAGCAGCCATATTGGCTTTAAGTCACTCTATTAACAGAGTCACATGAACTACCCCGTTGCCCGAAATATTTCCAGCACTGTACCATATAACTGTAAGAGCCCTGAGAGTACAATATTATTGAAGCAGTGGGTTTAATAAGAATAAAAAGCTCAACCTGTGCTAAAATATAAGCAAATAAACCTTTTTCTTTGTTATTGTTTCAACAGATGATGTTGATGGATATCTGCATTTAAACATATTTAATTTAAAAAATAAATTAATTAATAAAAGGTTTGTAAATGTAACATGTAAGAACTTACAGAATTAGAAAATATAAACAATTTTCACATGTGCTTATCAAGTGTTTAGTGGCCAATGCCCCACTCTTAGTCATGCCAAAACACCAACATTTGATTTGACCTTCTCCGCAGGTCAACTCTGTAGATGTACATGCTTAGTGCTAGCACTAAGCACAGAAAGCCCTTATCCAGAGCGACTTACATTTATCTCATTTATACAACTGAGCAACTAGGGGCCCTTAGAGCTGGGAATCAAACACACAATCCTCAGGTCGGTAGTCCAACACATTCATTATGAGCCACCAATTCCCCCTGTCTGAGCTTCTCCTGTCTAAGTCCAGGAAGGAGAATTGGCATTTTGGGCATGTACCCAGGAGGCCTGCATCCTCGCTAATTCTCTTGAAAGAGAAATCGGCATCACTGTTCTAATTGTCAACTGTTTGTCTGATGCTTCCTTCAGTAGGTTATAAGGGGGTGCAGACAGTCTCCCTAACACTATAGCCAGGTCCTATTATGGAAAGTTGCTGTGCAGGCCTCAGCCTCCTTGTGCCATAAGGAAACCTTGAAAGTGGGTCTTTGCCCATCAATTTGCCCTCTCAGGGGCCATGCAAAGCGCTACCATATCTCAGATGGGGTGCAATAGGTTTCCCCCACTTGCAAGAGGACAGGTTACTGCTGACAAGTAACTAGACAGAATGGCCGTCTAGAAGCGACACCAGGTCTGAAACCCATGCTGGGCCTGGGCCTGGGCCTGGGCCTGGGCCTGGAGCTGTCTGTATGTACTAGTACATTTTGGCCACTCAGGTCTGACAGAAGCTTTTAAAACTGCTAGCATCTCCAGGCAATTTATCTCCCATGAGCCCTTGGGTGTAGCTGCCACTTAAGACCACTCTTCAGTAAAGGAAATGTCGGAAATGTTACAGAACAAGAGACTGCCCCAGTTCCAGATCTTGCACCAAAAACACCATAGCCGCAAGACCTTGATTTTGCAGAGTGAGCTCTGAAGAATGTGTGCGAGAATGACATCTCGATGCTGGACTGCCCGCTGATGTGACTGTGCCTGAATTATCCAGTCATCTATGTTAATTCGCAGATGCCCTGTCTTATGCACAGCCTTGAGATCTATTGTGACCAGTCCTTGAATCTGTCAGCATTTTGAACTGTAACTGTTTGATTGCCCGGTTTAACCAATATTGGTCCAGGAATGGATGTAGATTCTTCTTTGGAAAACCATAATGGACAGTGTGTCTCCAGAGAAGTACCACCACCCTAAGGTGAAGAGTGTATATAGCCTTGGCAGGTCATTAGGTGGGCATATATAGTGGTGGCAGGTCGACTAGCAGGCATTTATAATGGTGGCAGGTTGATTGGCAGACATATATAGCAGTGGCAGGTTGACTAGCATGCATATATAACAGTGGCAGGTCTTATGGCGGACACATATACAATTTGCAGGTAGAGTGGCAGGCCTATATAGCAGTGGCAGATTGAGTGGCAGGCACACATAGATGTGGCTGGTCTAGTAGAAGACATATATAAACCGAAATATATAGGTGTGCATAGCCGTGGAAGGTAAAGTGGCAGCCTGCTGATGAGTAAGAAGTGGATGGTGGTGAAACTAATAATAAAAGTAATAACAAAGCTGTTCTTATGCTTTCAAGTAGTTTCATTTTTATGGCTCCTAAGTAACAAGTGACTGAGATTTGACAGACTCCCTGACAGGTTAGTCAATTTTACCTCGTCTAAAGTTTTGTGGTTCCCTTGCATGGCCGAACACACAAAAATCTTCATGTTTTGAAGTGTGTCCATGATGTGCACAATTTTACCAATGGTAATCAGTATACAGTGTATATCGGGTCCAAAAGCAACAAACTATTTGTTCAATCATAAAAAAAAAAAAGAAGCACACAGTAGTCCCAATTGTTTTCTACAAGTACCATTCACCCTCCTTTCATGTAAATAAAGCAACTTTAACCTGCTTATAGGCAATGCAATTTGCCATGCAAACCCTACAGCATTAACTGCAAAACATCAAAAAAGGAAAATGAATGAGATCTTTTACATGCTTGGCACACACACGCTTATGGCCTTGCACTCTTTGCAGTAATGCTTTTACAATTGTTAATACATCACATCCTGCATAAAGCATTGGTAACAGAAAGGAGATTCCTCAGGTATCACAAATCTACAAATTAATAACAACACGATATTTTAACAAGAATGCTTTATATATATATATATATATATATATATATATATATATATATATATATATATATATATATATATATATAATTAATATCAACTGCTATATATATATATATATATATATATATATAATATATATATATATAGCAGTTGATTGATATAATTTATATATATATATATATATATATATATATATATATATATATATATATATATATGTGTGTGTGTGCGTGTATGTTAACACCTTGATGTCAATATAGCTTACTTCGGCTCCATAGTTATTTTCTCACACTGTCAATATCCTTGAAGGCCAAGCTTCAGTGCACAGTAGTGATGGATTTGGTCGAACACCTGTGCCACTCACTCATTCTGTGATAGTGCTGCTCAAATCTGAGAGTTAAATCAAAAATAAACATAGTGACAGATCCAGAATCTCACCACTTCGAGTTTACACGGGACAAACAGAGAAAGATTCTACACATGTATTTTTCATTTGCATCCAATTTAATAAGAACACATTTTTCATTTAACTGAATCAAATCATAAATCATAAGCTTGGTAAATTGATCATTATGTACTAGTTAATAAAGAATAAATCATAGAAATCCACTACACTATACAATATGATGTATATTAATAAAGAAACTTTAACTTTTTTAACATTTAAATTGCTTAAATAACAATTACCAACAACTATGATTGAAATCAGCAAGTATACCTAGGGTTAGCGTTTAGATTCTTTGACTAATTTATTTTAAATTATGTCATGATTACAAGCAGTAAGGGTTTTTTTTTAATCCTTTCTGCAGTATATAACAGCTGTGTGTGTATATACAATATATCATTCATGTCTTTAAAACCACCTGCCTGCACTCTGTTGTATAGATCTCCCCTGTGCCACTACAAGAGCGCTGATCCATTGAGGCATGTATTCCACAAGACCTCTTAAGGAGTCCTGTGGTGTCTAAGAAGCGACATATAGCATCCATGGACTGAACTTGTTCATGCAGCACATCCAGCAGATGCTCTATCAGAATAATATCCAAATAATTTGGAGCCTATTAACATGTTAGAAAAGCCACAGCTATTAGAAAATTCTGCTGCCAGGAGGGGATGTACTTGTTCTGTAGTAGCATTTTATACATATAAATTGTGGTTAATGCTGTTGTTGATAGAGTATCCCAACAGTGGATAAAGTCGCAAAAACTGGGTTCATTATTTAACTTTTTATTATCGTTTATTAACAAAACCAGATTAAACATTTGGCCTTTAAAAAATCAGGCAACAACAACCAAATATTACCACCTGTGCTAAAAGCAATGAATCCGTACATTTATTTTAAAACCAGGGACATTTTTGAAAGGGCATTACATACCATTTAAAGGAATCGTTTGCATTGTTAACATTCGTGGATGTTTATCGACCTCAAATGTGTCTAGACTTCATTTTTCACTGAATTTTATGTTTGTTTCCTTTACCGAGTAACCACATGATTTTTTGTTGGAATTTGATGGATAACTAGCTTTATATGTGAGGTTTTTTTACAGTTTTGTGAATGTATGTTTGACTGTTAACGGTCTGACAGACACTAATTGTACCCGGTGTTTATTGTATTTTAAAATGGTTTGCATCATTCAGTAACAAGAATCTTAGCATTTCAATTATGTGACATGTTTAGCTCTTTTTTTGAGTACTGAATGACAAAGATTTCACTCATGGAACGGTCGTCTCTTCAGGGTAACGTTGGCTGGTCTCGTTGTGTAGTGATGCAGTGCTGTTAGCGCTCTTGACAGAGCTCTCATTATTTAAGTGTACTCAGTTTCCCTTTTATATTAACATTGGGCAATACTTTCATTTTTTTAAAACAGTGACAGCCAAACGTCCAGCTATGAACTGCATCTGGTTCTGTATTATAAGACAGGAGTAAATGAAAGTAGAACAGGTGACACACGGTCCACATTGTATTTTTACATAAACAGTCTCTAAAATAAGACTTTTACCACAGTAAAATAAGTTTACTTTTGCTTTTATTTTTATCACCTCTCTTTAAATTTGTTTTTGCCAAAATTCTGATAGCTTTCTGATAGAATTCTGATATATATATATATATATTGATTCAGCTTTTTTTAATCTATAAAATCTGCTTGTTATATTACAACTGACTTTTAACATAAGCATAAAAATCAACCATAACGCGATGTTTTTAAAATGACATTTACAGACTAAATTAAAGTTCATGCTTTAAGCAACTGTAACGATTCTGGCCTCCCACCACCAGAGGGCGCCATCTACCGAATACTAGAGCTTACAGGTTCGCTTCCTGTTTAGCACACTATTTAAGACTTAGCCGTTTGCTAAAATACTTGTGAAGTATTTTTTGCTATGTGACATTCCAAGCGTTGTATCTGCTTTCTACTCACCTGCTTTCTGATCCTTGCCTGTTTATTGATTTTGCTTTTTTGCCTAATGTTTTGGATTTGTTTGCCTGTTTTACTGTGGATTATTGTGTACAGACCATTGCCTGTTCGATGACTACGATACTGAACTGTCCTTATCTGTCCCATAAAGCTTTTACCTGCATTATGGATCCCTCTAAGTCCTCGTCATTACAGCAACATAAAGCAGTGAAGAAATAAATGGTTAATGACTAAACTGTAGGACAGCCCAGTCTGATAAAAATGTATTTATATCTATTAGAGAATTTCACAAAGCTGTGAACATAACATAATCATTCCAGATAAAGTGTTTTCAACTTTTTTTTATTTTTTTATCTAAAGTTGTAGCGTGATACAGGTTGTAGAACCAGATAAATGTGTTTGTGGTAGACCAACCAGTCATCCTGAAAATGTCAGATAGTGGTATCCCCAATGCTTCCAACGCTTAAGAACACCATACCCCTGAAAGTAAACCTAACAAGCAAGAGTGGTGGTATCAACCGCCTATCTGCTTATCATCTGTTTAGTGGCCATAGCCCCTCACTGGGCATGCTAAAACAGACAAACAGTTAATCTGACCTTCTTTATGAAGGAGCTCTGTAGATGTACATGTACTAGGATGTACTGTGCATAAAAGGTTCAAACTTTTCTGGTCTGAGACCCGGAGAAAGGGCAAAAGGAGGCCCAGAGTTTGATAGGACCACCATTGGCACTTTAGGCACGTACTCACGTCGCAGGTGGAGGAAGGCTTTTACCATGCCCAGGGCCAGGCATGATGGCGTAGTGGAAAACACCTGAATTTCGCTAATTCTTGTGAAACAGCTGGAGAAACACCGTCTCTAGTATCAGGTGTTTCTCTTATGCTTAGTGGGTCTCTGTCCACCGATTTGCCTCCCAGATGGGAAAGCAGCTGTGGCGTCCACGTATACCTTCAGGGTGGACTGTGTTAGCAAGAATAGGTTTTGCAAGAATTTTAGCACTGAACCAATCAAACAGTTAAATGGTTCTGCTCTTTGTCTCTGCACTAGGAGAAGAAAAGGTTTCATTAATAGGCATATTTTCCTCATGGTGGGGTTTTCTCAGGGGTCATGGCGCCAGCTTCTATAACTTTGGTTGGGGCACAGTAGGGCTCACTGCGCTTGCTAGAGGAGGTCCCTCCTGACACTATGTTTAAGTAAGGCGCCCCATATCCGCTAACCAGTCTTGCTAAATATGGTTTATTCCAGGATCCTGAAAATATAAAGGGCCCCTGATGGAGGCTGCACCCTAGCTTTCAGAAAAAGTATATGAAAAAATGTCCCTTTTTCGGTTGGCCACTCAATGTTTAATTCAGTAGCCTCTCTGGGTATGATCTCCACCAACTCCTCATATGCCGGAGAGCATGGTGGCAACTCCACACCCCCTTTTACACTTATAGCTTCCACCTCCTCGGAGGATCAAAGCTGAAGTTGGGCCTCCCTAGGGCAAAAAATAAGCAGCATGGAGTCCGTAGCCAGTTTAAGACCCCTTAAAGCTAGCAGTTAGGGAGTGAGATAAGACTTGGCCTGTCTCATACTCGTTTGCTAGGTTCGCTTGGGAGCCCCAAGACATCAGCCTGCACTGTGCCTCAGCAGCAACCCTCCCATGATGTATTGCTTTCTGATTACACACGTGCCTCTAATCAAAGGCTATAAAAAGGGCATTTCCAAAGCGTTTGGATGCAGCTCGGGTTCCTAATGGGAAATTTAATTTGGACATGCTGAATCATCATCTATTTCTTGACTTTGCATTGGAAAGTTTAATGTAAGACTTACTCTAACAATTACCTGAACTGTTCACTGCATCTCAATTGAATCAGCTGAACTTTCTCTAGTTATTTGTCATCCTGCCTTTCTCATTTCTTTTTTTGTTTCTGACAAATAAGTAAAAAAAAAAAGAATCCTTTATTTTAGCATTACATTAGCTAAATGTCAGGCATGTTATAGTTTTTTAGATAATTCACCAGACCTAGAACTAAAATTCCAAAAAGTATCTAAATGGCATCGTAGATTAGAATATGGCCTTTTTTTTATAAGAATTTCACATTTAATGTCAGGGGATCAAATATTTTCCCTCATATCACAAAACACACAAAACCACTATTAAAAAAACTGACGACTGGAAGTAACACTGGAATATTTACATACATTTCATAAATTAGCAATCAAAGATGACAGATTTTAGCATAGGATTATAGAAATCCTTTAGGATATTAAAATTTATCCCAGACTAACAAATAGTGGCCAGTTTTATCCCAGATTAGGTCTTATATAAGACAATGCACATAAACATTACTTAAAAAAATAATAATTACGAGTTAATATTCTGCATAATTCTTTTGTTGACTGTATATAAAATGTAAATTAATTAAATAAGAGAAATGTGTAATTTGTTTTTACCTTACATAAAAGGAGCACTATTATTTACAGCATTTGGCAGACAGCTTTATCCAGAGTGACTTACATTTATCTTTTTTTTATACAACTGAGCAATTAGGGGTTAACAGCCTTTCTCAGGGGCTCTGCGGTGGTTGCTTGGTGGTGCTGGGAATTGAACCCTGGTCCTCCAGGTATCAGTCCAACAGCTTAACCAATGAGCCACCACTTCCACTATCATGTACTGTCTTATGTGTTTAAGGTTAAAATACTTGGACCTGGACAGCAATGTCTTCCAGAATTTGAACTTTAATTTGAACAGTGCAACTTATAGGTTGAAACCTGTGCAGGACAAATTTAATTCCTCCTTTAGTCCAACCTATTTAATAGACTTGTAGGATACTTATAGGATACTATAACTGAGTTTTGCCACTAGTAGCAGGGTGAATGTCTGTGTGGTTAAATGTAGTGTGTCACTGATTCTCAGATGTATAGGTGCAATTATAAACATTCAGCCATTGATTTCTTTGAGTCCAAATTGCTTTCTATTGCTTTCCATAAGATTCTATTGCACAGAAGAGCCTGAGGTAGCAGAGTTAAGATGGAACAGAAACTTTCAGCACCGCCAATTTTGTCATTTTAAATTTTAAAGCAAATTTGGAACAGAACTCTGTTGTAGACTATAAAAGTTGCTACTCGTCAATTGTTCTTTTTATGTTATTTAATAATAAAGAAATAACCTTTTTTTACGATAGAATAGTTAGTCTTTATCTGGGATCTGCCTATAAAACACTGAATGTATTAAGGAAAAGCAATACTTGACCATAGAGTATTTTACCCAACCAGGCTGATACACTCATTTAATATTAGTAACAACTTTATTGTTGTGCATTCTCTAACATTCTTTTTAGCTCATTACTGGTATACAAAATTACTGCAATACTACTCCTTTCAGTTGTAACCAGCATTAGCATTTTCTTTTATGTGCTTTCACATGCAGCACTATTGGTCTACTAAGGTCTAAAAATGTTCCCAGACATCAGCTTTAACAAACATGCCATGAACATTTGTTAGATGTGAACATTAACTGAAGCACCATGAATTCTATGGTTTTATATATTGTGCTGCTGCCACATAAATGTAGGATTGGATAATTAAATAACTTAGCAGTGTATTCCCAATAAAATAGTATCAGAGTCCAAATTAGGCCCAATGTATCCTTTCTACCAAGCAGGTTTGCTTATACAATTCCTTTCTTTTTTTTAAGCACATTAGAGCAGGTCATGGGCACCCAGTTCCCAGGCTCTAATTGCGGCCTGAACAGAGGAACATAGTCTAATAAAATAAATAGTATAATGGAATAATTTCATGTCAATTAGATAATCATCATTAAGCCTGATTGAGTTGAGTGGATATAACAAGAATAGTTGCTCTCATCCTACCTTATGCACTAAAAATTAATTATAAGCAATTATTTATGAATATATTTTATACAAATCAGATTTTTCTTGCTTATATATACAGTATATTGACATAAATATTGGGACACTTGCGCATCATATCTGTATGTATTTAGTCTCAGTCTTAATCCTGAAATAATCTTTACACTCCTGGACAATGATTGTTCATGTGGGCGTTTTTTAAAGCACAATGGGGTTATGGTCAGGATTTGTGGGTTTTTTTTTACTTCAACCTTGCAAGCCATGTCCCCACGGAGCTCCCATTTTGTGGAATAACTTGATGGCTGTAACAATATACCAGACTTGAGAAGCAGATCGGATAAACTCAGACGGGTGCATTTATTGAACACAATGCTTATGCTTTTGTTACGTCTTGATTAAACTACTGTAACGCTCCACTGAAAACACATTCATTCAGCCAAGCCTTTAATCTGTAGTTTTTCCTAGGTAAAGGAGCAGAACTGGAGGGATGTAAGTTGGATGTCATGGATATAGAGTGTTTGGTGTACTGGGATGGTTGTATGCTGTCAGTCCCCCACTCTTACACGTTCACTCAGTTTTTGACGGTGGTGTGCCGAGCCGGCTCTTATCCCAGAGATCCCTCATGTCTGTGTTACACTCTGGCTCTGCCTTTTAGTTATGCTGGGATAGCTAGTCCTTCCAACTACACAATATGTCCTTAACACTTACACAATAATATGCTTAATAATCTATATCTTTCTCTTCACCTCTCTCTCTCTGGGGCGGGTTAACTTGCCCCGGGGGTACCGGTGAACAGGTTCCTGCCCCTTTTCTTGATTTCGAGGAGCTTTAAGGATTGACTGGGACTCACTCTGCTCCACTGACTCACCCAAATGAAGATGGGTTCCCTATTGAGTCTGGTTCCTCTCAAGATTTTTTCCTACTTTACCCCAGGTAGTTTTTTCTTGCCACAGTCGCCTCCAGCTTGCTTATTGGGGACAAACTTTTTACTGCATTCTGTGTAAAGCTGCTTTAAGCGAATGTCTGTTGTTAAAAGCACTAAATAAATAAATTGAATTGAATGTACAAACGTGAGACCAGACCTAGAGTGATGGTAAGGCGTGCTCTTAAATAGAGGTGTGAATGAGAGTGAGCTTTATTAGGAAATAAGTGGCATGTGAGACTACTTGGTGCTCTGGTGATAATGGAAGGAAAGGGTGAGGATCCTGGTGTATTGTGACAATGCCGTAATAAATTGGCCTGGCAGGATGACCACAATGTCTTGTACATATGCAAAAAAACTCGAATCTTCAATATCATTTGTTTAATATCCCTTTCCTTTTTTGTTAGTTTTTACTTCTGTGTTAATTTTAGGTCAACTAAAGTGTCCTTCTCTTTTAAGCTTTACAATTGGGTCGGTCCTGCAGTGTCTGGTCTTTATAGACCTCTCAATTTTGATTTTAAATCAAATGAAGCACTAAAAAACACACTATGGGCAACAGTGAAATGAATCAATCAATAAAACGTCTACTAACCTGGCTCTTTAAAGTTAAACATCTAGACTAATGACTTGCTCTCAAAACACAGAAGTGTTTCTGTGGCAGGAGCAACAAATAAGTGTTCCGTCAATGTTTTTACTGAATTTGTACCTTTCATTTGACCCCTGTGATCAAGTCAGCTATCTAGTGGCCATATTTTTGAGTAGTAAAAACAACACTGAGGTCTTCCATTAGTCACAGCAGTCAGACAGTCTGTTCTATTCTCAAACACCTACTGCCTCACAAAATATTTGTGTTGTCTTCGTGATCTGTTATAAAGTTAAGGGCTACATAGCCAGCATGCTGCTTGTTATCTACTTCTTTTACAGCATTTTCTCTACGTCTGAGTATACAACAGTATGTTTTATACATCAAGTATCGGGTCTCAAAGTGGATCGCAGCCCATGATTATGTTTATACCTTAGTCTGCGTATTAATATAAAACTTCTCATTGTTGTCCTCATTTACATGTCCTGTTTAATTCTTTACGCTAGTCCTTCACAATGGGCAAAGTTACACTGACACGTTTCAGCTGAGTGAATCTTCTGCTGCAGCTGTTTGGTGGATGAGAGCTAGAAATGACAAGATGAAGGAATGAAGATTAATAAGCCCTCATGACAGCCCACATACAGAGTAGAAACACACACACAGCTCAGAAAATGCGTACATGTGCCTACACTCGCCCGGCCTAATACAACATTTATAACACTGTTCATATACTGCATAGAATTCACCTGCTCCACAATACCCGTGAAAGACAAGTTTGGAGGTAAAGTATCAATAAAAAAAGTGTGTTGTCCTTTTTGTTGCCTACAGCACACTGATCCTGCCTGACATATATAAGGAATAAAACATGATGGGGTGTGAAGAAAAAAATTAGGACAGTTGAAACAGAAAAGTATCAGTAGGTTGAATTGCTTTAAAGCTGAGAGCTAAACCACAACAACTGTGAATATTTCTCAAGAGCAAACATCATACATTTTTTATACTTTTAATTCTTGTATAATTCTTATGCCATTATATGCTTTGTTCCTGTCATCGCTCTTTAAATGGTTTTGCTGCAACTTCTGTCTAATTGACAGCATTGCTGCTATATTAACAAAGCTTTATTTCATGATTATAATCTTAAAGTGTGCACAATTCGATTTTTTTAGCAGTTTTATCCCCTTTTTATCAGTGTAGAGATACATCTATTCGTTGTTAATAAAGCACATACTTCCTCTTTATTATTTCTACTGCTAAAACATTTTACTTTATGGTTTGAGGACAAGGGACAATTGAGTGTAAAATACAGACAATGACTTTACTCATTTTCTCCAACACTAATCAACACACCTGGACTGGCTAATCAAGGTTTTGCTAGGTGTACTTCAAATACTTAGATGCAGGGAATTTAAAGCTAAACTGTGCAGAAGACTTTCTCTAGTGACCCCTGCTTTACATATCAGGCAGAGGAATCTATATTATTTTTCAACCAAAGTTTGTGCTTTTTATGACTTCTCTGATACTGACTGTATGTCACATAATATAAGTGTTTGTGATGTGATGCAAGTGCAGGTGGCGTAAGCTTTAATACGAACACTTATAAACAATGAAAAACACAAATAAGTGTAAACAGACAATAATAAGAACACAGAATTCAGAATCAGGTCAAATACAAGATCTAAACTCAAAATTGGAAAAAGAAGCCAGAACAAACGAAACACACAGAACATACAGATCGGTAAACAAATGGCACATAAAGGTTAAATACCACTCAAAGACGAAATATCAAACAGGATGAGACCATTTATAATTCAGTCGGGACTAAACCTTAAACATGACAGGGGTGAAGACAGGATATATCACAAAAACACCTGCCAATGTAAGAACAATACACAACCTGAAAAACAGAAATGCGCTCATGAGAACAGTTTGCAGCATGGGTTGTGACAGTATGAATGATTTTACATTGTAAAATTTTAAGAATTATATAAATGTATTTCTTGTATAAACTCCATTTACACAACAAGTTAAAAAAATAAAAAATAAATTAATTCATTTGTTTTGTGAGTTAAAACATATTTTAAAATAAAACACATTTTACATTTAATAATTTTACAGTATATCTATTGCACTGCTTTACCTGACTGGGTAATTATAGGTGATTCCTAGTAATGTGGATAAAAAGTGTATATCTTTATATCTTTATGAGATATAAAAATACATTTTAAAACCAAGTCAACTCATTAGAGTAATAGCTATACTGTCAGTGCAGTTGTCAGGTAACTTTATTATTCTGTTCAGAGAAGCAGCTTGTGTGCAGTTATTCGCTAGGAGTCGGTTATTTGCTTTGTTTGCTATCTCGGGTGCACATGTCATAATTATGTAGCAAGGGAACCTGTTTATACAGCAATTTACTGATACTTATATTAAAGTTCACATCACTGTAAAGGCCTTACGATTTATTCGGGTTAGTTTATAACATTTTCTCTGACAAAAAAAAGCATTTTATATAGTCACACTGGAGAAAATTGGTTTACATATACACACAGTGTTGGCCTAAAAAACCAAGCTTATAAAACTTGAATATCAAGTAGGACAGACACCGTTCAAAAATACTACCTTCCTAGACAGTTTTCTGCCAAAGTGGCCAGAATAGTATCATATGCTGACTATTGAAAAGTTTTTATATCTATTGTAACATGCTTTGTAGGTGTGTGGAATGTAAGTACCGCAAGTTGTCACAGGAGACTTTAATACCTCAACTATGTATAATATCATTATACCTTAACATGTGATACTTAAAACTTGTGTGTTTAATGTATTTAACATGTATTTGTAAAATGCTAGTCTGCTAGTCACAAGCTGCTAGTCACAATACATTAGCATAGCATAAAGGTCTTATCGCTGTTGTTGTGTCTTTAAATTGAGTACATTTTACCACAATGAAAAGAAATGCTTGCAAAACTGATGTTGGGTAAATAACCTTTAAGAATTGTTACTAAGCAGGCTATTACATTTTAGAAAAATAAAATAAAATATATATTCAGCGCACTAATACAAACATCAGACACCCTTTCTTTATGTAAGTCATTACATATGTAAAGCCAAGACTTTATCAGTGCTTTATTTGATTGGCAGCATAAATAAAGGAAGCTCAATGCATCAGAAAAAGATGTTTTAGTGCTGTGCTAAATCTGACAGCACAAGCTATAAGGATTTTATAGTACAAAAAATAGGCTAAAAGGGAACAGGAAGATATGGCATATTGTCGATCTTAAAATTGCAGATTACAGCTTTCATCCAACTATATCATCCATCATTTTCGTCAGACTACTTCAAGTATTTATTCTGTTTTTTTTTTTCTTTTAAAGGTTGGACTTCTCATTTTTTTCATCTGTATGCAGTTCAGCTTTTGGCAGCATCTTTTTATATCATTTTGTATATTTTCTCCTCTCAAACTGCTCAACACAGTCCAGGCTCTGGCTATGTAACATATGAAAATGCTTAGCACAGTAACGGGAAGTGCTTGGTGTGTATTATACCGAAATTGTGTGATCTTAGGTGACGTCACAGCCATACTCACCCAATAAAAGAATGAAAACTTACACCATTGTGGCAATGTGACATATTAAATTTACCACTCAGTGGAAGACACTGCATGACGGGTATAATAGTGATGTCATCTGCTGTCACATGGCATTATGGCAAAAGTCAGAGTTACAAAGTTATACCAACATGAACGTGTCACATACTAAAACAAACAGTATGAAGAAAAAAACGGTGCTTTATGTATTATCATTACAATTCCCAGCATCATTTCCAGCCAACAACCAGGTTTGTTACTACGAACTTTTTAACTCTAGTTATGATTTATGATCAGATTCTCTGGTGTCACCCAAATAAGGATAAGTTCCCTCTCAAGTTAAATTTTTTTTAACATTTCTTCCTCTTATTATCTAAGGGAGTTTTTATTCGCCACAATCACCACAGGCTTGCTTATTAGAGATAAATTAAATTACACATACACTACATTCCAAGTATAATATTAATCTTGAACTTTTTTCCTTATATTTATTTTGTTTAGTAAAGCTGCTTTGCCCATTTATCAAAAGTTTTGTACAGATAAAATTTAATTGAATTTAATAAAATTTAGTTGAATATAATAATGCTTTAGTTTTTATGCTTAAGTTGCTGTTGTTTTAACTTTTGGGATTATCTATATTTTCTCAAACGTGTCTTTTGCTTACCGACATCAGGCTTTTAAATTATTTAAAGTAAGTAAGAAATATATCATCTTTATACCACATTATTAAAAGGCAAGCCAATGACTTTAAGCTTAAAAAAAGTTATTATAATGTTCACAATGTACAGTTGCATATTGTATACTAGAATGGATAACCCCTTAAGATTAAGCCTGTATGTCAAAAAATGACTAATTACTAAGTTACTTAACTACAGTTACTAAGAGAGGTTATGTGCAAAACTGTAAAAATGCTTTGAATCAATACTGTTTTAAATGTACGTAGTATTGATTAATATTTTTTACTTTATGTTACCTTTATGAATGCTGTAGTTATGTTTACTGCCTAAGAAAAAACATTAGAGAGTCTAATTAATTGTCATATGCATGTGAATATTTGAATGCTTTTAAAATAATTGAAATTAACCACAAGTTTTAATAGTATCTAACAGCTCTAGTTTATGGTGTTTATCTTCTATTAGAGATATACCAGTGTTAATGCAGTTCAAAAGGGCATCATTAAAAACATTGATTATGTTTCTCATCCCCCTATGACTAATAAATATTCAAAAATATTAAGCAGAAACCTCATTTTTTTTAAACCTTTTTTCTAGACTTTATATCATAAAAGTAGTTCATCTGGTCTCTGTTTTATTACCTATATCTGCTTTAAGACCATAGTTTTGTACCATTTTGATAGGTACTTCACATAAATAATAGCTATCCAGATAGGGAGCAGCAACCCTTCTATCGGCAGTGGAAATCCCACATACTCTAACTCTCAAGTTTGATAAGAAATAAATGCTCTGAATCCTTCTTTCTCCAATGGCTTTTCAGTAGGGAATTTTTAACCATATGTTTGGTTAACCATTATACTTGGTTTAAAACATAACAGTCTGAATTTCCATCAAGTTGTAAAATAAGTTTGTAATATACTCAGAAAAAGCATAAGGTATGTGCTGCCCTTGCCCAGCCTAAAAAAATATCATATGGGCTTCCAAGCTTAAAACAAATGTATTGCACTATATCTATGTCTAACCCCCAAACCAACTGTGTTTGCTTTGTGAATGAAGGACAGTGAGGTTTTTTTCTTTCTATCAGTTCACTTTTAATGCGGTAGCACGTTAATGAGGTTGTGTTAAGGTGAGAGGCTAATACGCTTATACACTTTAGGGCTGTTAACAGCTGCATGGCTGATAGTTTAAAAAGATGTGACAAGCTTCACACACTAGAATGTGTGTAAGAGTTCAAGCAGTGTCATTTAACAGTTGCCTTTTTAAGGCCTGAAAATTGGTAAATGCCTATTTTAAATTCTAGGGGTGGAAGGCAATTTCTTTCTTTTAAATGTCAGAGTTTTTTAAATAGTTTTAACACTAGTACTTCAATTTTTTTCCAACTAATTTTTTGTAATGTTTTATGTGCGTAGTTAGGTATCTACATATATGTGAGGAAGACGACTGGGAGGAATCCATAGTATGGAGAAATGCAGGAAAAAAATCAGACACTATAAACGACAGTAAGCTTAGCAAACAAAAACGAAGGCCATAGACAGAAATCGTAAACAGAACAAACCAGAATATCGAAGAGGCAAGAATAAAACTTGGTGTAGTAGACTAGCAAACAATACTTCGCATCGGGGTGTCCTTGGTGCTTGCATGTAAAGCTTGTCACTGACATAAATGCTAGGAAGACAGCACTAATACAATAATGTTAAAAAGATTTTTCAATTATCCAATGTGATCAATAATCAATGTTAGTGCTTTACATCTTATGGGAAAGTGACCAGAGAAAATCCTTCCAATTTAAAGACAAATTCTTGCAAAATACATGGACATATAATTTTGTGACAAAAAAGTTATTAAACAATTGGATGTTGTAGAATTTAACAATGTTTTGGGCTTTTATAAAAATAAATAAAAAATTAAGCTAGTCACTGGAAGTAGCACAAAAAGTGGCACTGGTATTCTGACAAAGGCGCCCTCTGATGGTTGGGAGTTAAAATTGTTACAATATACTTATATTGACACAAAATTTGAATATTTATACAACATATACAAAAATGTATATGTTCACCAACAGTAAAACTTTTCTTCACATTTCACAAACCTTCTATAATGAAGTCTTCTACTTACAGAATTCAGACTATACTCAATCTATGTAAAAAATACAGCTATACAGAACAGGGTACATTTAGCAATTATATTCAACTATTATTAGCAATTGTTAATCATTTTTACCAAATTATTAAAAAAGACTATTTATTAAATAATAATTTCTGTGTAAATTATTTTAAAAAGTGTTTTATAAAATTAGACATGTGTTATTGACTTTATGTAAATCAATTCAATCAAATCCAATCAAAATGACATCTGTGGTCATAAAAAAGTCTAAAATCAACTTATGTCTATAGTGTCGATAGCTGTAAATAAATATTAGAGTTCTTTGGTAGTGATTTAGGTTAAGGTCTGCCCAAGTGAGTCACAAATCTATAGTTCCAAAGATTCTCCAAACCTATTAAAGAACACTTTTTGTTTGCTCTTTGTTCTCGTTTAAGCATTTTTACTTACCCTTAAGTTATACATTCACATATACCATCCAGGTTGGAATGGAATAAGGAAGGACGTTTTAAATATTATACATTTATAAAATAATTTATTTTTTAATCAGTAATAAAACATATTGTTAATGCTTTCATTACAAGTTTCCTTGTCCACAATAACACAGAAAATTATACAATCATTATTTACTCCAACTGGTCTTCACAAAAGCAGCAAAAATCAGTGATAGTCATAGCTGATTATAATTTTTTTAGCTCTTGTGTTACATAGATTATTAACATGTTAGATTTTTCTTAATTAGCTATTAAATAAAATTGACTGGCTAAAAGTATAAAATTATTTTTTTTTTTGGTTTATATATAACAACACAACAAACATACTTTTCTTACCTGCTGATCTAAAGCAGGCTTGCTACTGAAAATGAAAAGATAGGATGGCCTTGATCCTGCCAACTCATGAGTCAATGCCAAGTATTTCTCTCTAGTCATTTAAATCATGCTGATAGGTAAAGATTCAGTCATGCTTGCCTCCATCCCAAAACTACAGTTCTTCTTTCTTCTGTAAAAATCAACACACTTCGTTTTGTGTGTATAAATATGTAAAAAAAAAAATAGTTGGATGCGGGCAGCATGGTGGCTTGGTGCTTAGCATTGTTCCCTCACAGAAAGAAGTTCCCAGGTTCGTATTTCCAGCATGGGTCTTTCTGTGTGGAGATTTCATGTTCTCCCAATGCTTGTGTGGGTTTACTCCGGTTTCCCCCCCACAATCCAAAAACATGTATCTCAGGTTGATTGGTGATTCTATATTGCCCATAGGAGTGAGTGTTAGTGTGTGTAGTTGTTTGTCTGTATGTGGCCCTGCGATGGACTGGCAACCTGTCCAGGGTGTACCCCCACACAGCGTGATAACAGTTGGCATAGGCTCCAGCAGATCCCCGTAACCCTGTTTAGGGATAAGCGGGTAAAGACAATGGATGGCTGGTTGGACGCACCTTTGAAACACCCTATGGAATAACATGTTATTGCAGAGTCCTTCAAAGTCTTGAGTTTGACAGATACTTGTGTTTTATTACCACCTTAGGCTTTCGTTAAGTGTTTTATGATTTCTCAGCTGGCCTTCAGAAGCTTCTTTGAATGAGTTGCTCTGTGTTGTTTTGTGCTCTTTTACTGGTTGACCCTGCCTCAAGGTGTGTTTTTTTTTTTTTCAGTTTTCCCTCAATACTGTAATAGTGATCCTCCCCAGAACCTCATATAGAGACTCAGGGTTGATAACAATGTTTATCGAACACACAGGTAATTTGTGAAATTTTCTGTCTGTTTTTTAAAACATGATTGGCACAGGGTACTTAGAGACAATTTAGTGCACTGTGACTTTAAAAGTGAATTCCACAGCACATTTTTAAAAGTTTCGATTTGGAAAAAAAAAGAGGGAGTCATTATACCAAAGCCACAAAATGTCACTTCTTCTGTTGCTTTTGGCAAAAATCTCTCCACAACCTAAAAATCTTTTAAGTGTTTGTTTGAAATGATATTGTTGAGTGGATGGATGCATTTAGATGTTTTGACAGACCATCTCCCCTCTCCGCTATTGACTGACAGGCAGAAAGATAGTAGTCTCTCATTCCCGTGCGGACCAATCATCCACATGACTAGTTAGCCATCGCGGTAGGCTGCAGCCAGCAGACACATTCTTTGAAACTGACACAAATAAAATGTTAGACTGTTCAGCTTGAACACTGTGACAAAAAAGTGACAATCCCAAGCAAAGCTTCACAAACCCTTTGTTACTTTAAAGCAAACATGAATTCCAACCATAGGAAAACCTTTGTTTGATGTGTTATGTTCACTTTTTTAAAAAGTAATTTTATGGATAAATAAGATCATAGTTTCGATTTGTATTTCCATATTTTCTGTAAGCCTCCAAACTAGAAAAATATCCATATTAATGGCTGTAATTTGGTTAAAATTAAAGTAGAAATTTGAAGTAGCAATTTAAATTGGCATGTTGTTAATCTTCCTTTCCAGACCACACATTCATTAAATATGACCATTTTTTAAATGTATTATTCATCAAGTTGTCCTTGTTCTGAACTGAACAATCTCACTGGTACGGAGACTATGATATCACTTATTCTGTAAAATTATGAAAAATTCTGTAAAATGTAAAAAAAAATTAACTACATAGAGACAATTCTTATTAAGTGGCATTTTTAACTGTCTTATAGTTTTATCTTTTAGCAGTGTAAGTGTTGTAAGGCTATTTAAATTAATCCTTAAATGCAATCTTTTTCATCGAAAATTGCTTCAGATATCAATGTCATAATTGTCTAGCCTACAGTAGGACTATGTCCCATGATGAGGTCGATATTTTTTTATATACTGTAATTGTCTATGACAAAATGTGTTCAAGTGCTGAAAAGATTATGAGGTAATGAGATAGTGTTACGAAAGCGCGCGGCCTACTTTACACATCAGAAACACTAATGTTGATGGCCAGCTGTGAAGCCACTTGTCAGAAATGTCAAAAATGATTGCACTTTTATTTAGTAATGTGATGGTTACACAAGTGTGTTGTCTACTCATACATTTAGACTTATCATTGATGAGAATAAATAGATCTAATCACAGCACTCGGAACATTTCCCTGTTCATTTTAGTTTGCCATTTGCTTTTTCTTTGTATTTGGTTTTTGTTCACTTCTCCAGCTGGCATATTCAGCCATTTTTTCTATGTTTGCAACATCTGGATTTGACTCACGTTTCTGATCTTGTTTTGTGAATATAGTTTCAAACCTTGGTAACCTGTTTGCACTGTATATCAGTGTGATCTTGTTTCTGGTACTGGATTCTCGTGAAAGCTCTTTCAACCCAGCCTCAGGTGTCGATTGCTTAAAAACCTTCTTCATTAGAATAAAAATTGTAGTAACAATAATTTAATAATGCATGGCGAGCTAATTAGCTGGTTAAGTGCATTATTACAGACCACGACACATAAATAAGAATATAATATTCAGTATAGTATGAATTGAGTATATTAATTATTGGGGTTAGGGTTCTATAAAGCAGCTTTATAGAATCAAATCAAATAAGTCATTATTAAACCCTTACTGAAAAAACACAGTTAAGTTTAACTCGTATATGGAAATTAGGATTCTTATTAAGATGTAGTACATTGTGACTCACAGGTGGTGGTGAAGGCAGAATCATATGCTAGTATAGTGTTTATGCTTTAGAGATATTTTAGGTAGGATGTCCTGTTTATACATTATATGGACAAAAGTATTGGAATGCCAGACCATATTGTCTTTTTGAACATTTTATTATAGATTTTGTTTTGTTACGATTTTAACTAGATGTTTTTGTTATACAATTTAGTGAATCAATAAAACTAATGTTATTTAAAAAGGTCTGCGGTGCTATCTGTGTTCCGGGTTGGACCATGTTAGATCCTATTTTCTTGGTGCTCAGAGGCTTTGTGCACAGTAGCGATGTCATACTGAAACAATGTTTAGTGGGAAGTGGTGGCTCATGGTTAAGGTGTTGGATTACCAACCCGAAGGTTGTGGGTTCGATTTCCAGCTCGACCAAGCCACCACTGTTGGGCCCCTGAGCAAGGCCAATTGCTCCCCCAATTGCTCAGTTGTATAACAGGGAATATTGTAAGTCGCTCTGGCGTCTGCCAAATGCTGTAAATGTTTAGGCCTCTTGCTTCCAGTAATAGGTGTAATGCATACAAAGACATTCTGGACAAGTCCGTGCTAAACTTCTGGCCTTAAAATGTAATTAGCAGATGTGAGAAATGTTAAAAATAAAGTTTACATTGATTTGCATTAATGAATATTTGCAGTCTTGTCTCGCCTTTCATAACCTCTATCAGTTGACTGTAATGGGTTGTGCCTTGTCACCTATTAACAATCTGTATCTCATCTGTCAATCATGTTGTCAGTAAGACTTCTAAAACTGTCACTGCCGCCTAAAATGTTTAATCTCGTGTCCCAGTTTTTTATATCAGTGACAGCAATTGTAATTTAGCTTCAAATAAATACTGACATCATAATTATTTTATGTACTTACTTTCAGGGTGTTTATTTAGATTTTTTGTCATTTATTCACATAGTTCATCACTGGGTTCTGTAGGTTCTTTAGTCCTGTAATGTACCAAGCAGCTCCTACACATATAAGTGATACAGTATGTTATTTTTTTATTTTTTTTTTCTTAGTTAGAAATTTAATCTAAAGTTTAAAAAAGTGTCTTTCTGTAAGCACAAAAGTGCAAAATTCTTATTTATCCATAATCCATAATTATAAACCCTTATGTAAGCAATAGTTATAAGGCAGATGCAAAACTACAGTCTCTACACTAAATATTTGTGCCAAAGGTACTTATTGGTTGATGTACCACTCAGTAACATTCTACTTGTTATTGTATCCCCGTGGACAGTTCTTTTCACTGGTTGGTCATGGTAATATGCTCCGAGCAAAATAGCTAAATATTCACATAAGCTAACACCTTATACAGTGCAGTTTGCTAGTTCCTTTACAGTGGCAATTTACTAGTAAACTCTTATGATAAATACATTGATAGCATCAATTGGGAAGGAGACCCATTACACAAGCTCTGTACAAAATCTATATTTGGCTTCTTTTTCTCTTTAAGTTTATGTTGCTTTGATCTACTCTCGTTTGCTCATTATGGCATCTATTTACTCAACATATTATAAGCAATTCTACTGATTAGGGAATAGATTTAACAGAAAACTACTTTTTGTTCTTTTGCAAAAGACAACTGGACACACAGCCGATTAGATCAATATGGTTTTTTTTTAACAATTTATTTAAGACTTCTTGTTACTCATTTAAGAGCCTCCACATTTTAGCAGCCATGACAGTATTAAGCCTGGTTTGCATTCTAAGGGGAAGCAAATTTAGTTAAAGATTGCAAAAAAGACAAAACAAACAAACCAAAAACCTAATAACCAACAGTAAGTAAAACAAGGCAAGCCTAATTAAGCAGAAACAGCCTCTTAGTCATGTGGGTTTAATGTTTGCTATGTTCAAATTTATTCAGAAAAACAAATAAAGCAAGCATAACAGAGACAGGATTTCAGTAAGCAACCATAGGGCGACTAATAAATGTCCTAGCAGTCCAGCTTTGCTCATTGGTCCAGATGCATCTGTTACTGCTCTGCAAATCTCTGTCTTCATGTACATTTATTCGTATTAACTATTTTTTTGCAAGTCAAAAACACCTCAAGCGAACGTAAAAACTTTTTCGCCAATTAAGGACCTTTTTTTTTTTTTGATAGCTGTTTTCATTACTCGTTTTTGATGTAATACACGGTGTGATGGAAACATAGCAATTGTGATATCAGGCATTAATGTTGGGTGAGAAAGTCTGTGGTGCAATACCGAAGTATCACATAGTTACATAGTAATACTATTACACAACAGCTAGCAGCTAAAGAGACTGAACGCTAACACGTGTAATGGATTAACACAGTATACTCTTTCTTCCGCATACATTACCGCTCATGTACACCTAGCCATAAAGGCGCCATTGATTTGAATTTGTGATCGCTGGAGGAGGAAGAAAATGCATTTCCTTTGCACCACTTTGTAGCCGAGTATCACTTGTATGTGGAAAATCGTGTTACATGATGCCATGTACACTATTACCAAAAATAGTGTAGAAAAATCGATATAATAACATCCATTAGATAGAATAAAAGCAAATATTATTGCAATTAACCCGATTATTACAGTCACTCAATGGCAATGATCTTATTGAGGTATTGTTTTACATGTATCTAAACTGCATGTTGAATATATCACTTTCCACATATAAGAGATGTAAAATAATTGCACATTATGGCACTGTTACATGTAAAATGTAAAATATTACAAACCACACTTTATTACCTCTTCTTACCTTGTTATTTTGAGTTCTTCGTATTTTCTAGATGTAGCCCATCTACGTGCACAGACTAGGAGTAGAAGACTAGAAAGAACGTGTCTGTGCATGTGACAAATAAAACGCTCAAATCCGCTATATATATATTTTTCACTGAATAAATGTTTAAATAACATATACGGTAGTTTTAAGCTTTTATACTTATGGAGCAATCCTTTTCGTACATTTTTTAACACTTGTGCTTATCTTAGCTCTTCTGGCTATGCTATATTTGGTGAGTTCAGTATCGTCTGTGCATACAGACAGTTTTAAATGTATTGGTAATCCGTCTATGTTTTATGAGATGTACTTGAGCAGTGGGGATATTTTTTTTATTCTAACGACCCTACACCAAGGTGCCTGACAATCCATTAGACTAGGCTGCATGAAAGCAGTGTGACAGAGCCATTAGTCTAGTGAATGAGGCTTGATCTCATCTTGTCAGTGCTCGATAACGGAGACACTGCCTTCAAGGAAACTGCTGTTACTTTTCAGTATTGTCGGCATAGATTGATTTTTTTTTTCTATTCTTTCCACTTTAAATATTTCTTGTAACAGCGCCTCCTTTACACGAACACAGAACACTTAAAATTTAACATTGCATCTATTAGAGGATGACCTAGAAAAAAGTTTTAAAAAACACTAGACTGGTGCTGGTGGGTTTAATTCTAGCACCCATGTTAGAAATGGTGATAGAATAGGTAGCAGGTGTGAGAATTACTTATCATCATGGGACACATTAGGATATGCCTGAATGAACAGCCTTGATTTGATGAAGAAGGTCTCTGCGTACTGAATTAATGACCTAATAAATCTGTGAAATGTCCTTTCTAGTTAGCATGATTTAGTATACTTAAAAGAAAAACAGATACAAAAGAAAAACAGAGAAAAAAAAGACAACAATACTGGAAAGTTACCTAAAACCTTCATTATCATTTACATTACTTGTTTAACAACTTGATAAACATTTAGCAATAAATGTAAAATTAATGTCAAGCCTGTTCTCCTCATGCTTGCGTGGGTTTACTCCGGGTACTTCAGTTTCCTCCCACAGTCCAAAAAACATGTTAGGTTAATTGGTGATTGTGAGTGTGTGTCCCTGTGATGGACTGCCGACCTGTCCCTTCTGACTTTTCTCCCTTTCAGAGATGGCTGGGAAAGACTCCAGCAGATCCCTGTGACCCCGAATTAGGGAATAAGCGAGTATAAAAGATGAATGAATAAATAAATAATGCAAATCCTGAATGCAATATGCAATTTCTGCTGCAAAAAGCACCAAACAGAACTGAATTATATTCCTTCAGTTCGTCAAGTTATCATTCGGTCTTGCAAATTAACACGTTCTCAAAGAATGTATCTATTTTATAAAGCTTTCATTTTAAAAGCTGCAATGTTACCCACAAAATTCAATTTTCTAAAAGCTTTTTTACTATTTAAAAATGAGTGAAGGATGGTGGCAATAAATGCTCTTTTACAGGGTCAGTTCTACAATTCTACCACTAGCTAGCTAAGTAGGGCTGTCTGATTAATCTAAATCGAATTCGCAATCACAATTTAAAATGCTGCAATTAAAGAAAAAGACGTTAAAAATCACCAGGAGATCACTAACGCCATAACCCGCTAGCTTGCTAAAGAGATAGTGCCTTTTAATGCAGTGACGAAGGAGGGATTTAAAAAAGTTGATTGTAATTTGATTTAAAAAATTGTAATGCATACGCAAAATAGAAAAGAAAAAAAAATGCATTTCTTTTGTTATTTTTATTTTAAAAAGTAAAAGTTTAATTTTGGTAGTTTAACGGTTGATAGATTTAAGGGAGGTTAAAATGTCAAACAGGGCAGCCCCTTTAAACAGGGTCTTGTACTACCACTGCTCTTTAATAATCTGCTAAATGCTTTTGACCTTGATATGGATTCGTCCTTGAGAGAAAAGAATCAAGCATGCCTAAGGGGTTGTTGAGGACATGCACGTGTAAAAGACTTGGTTGAAAATCTTTGCAGTATAATGTGAATGTCATTGAGCTTTGCTACATGAGCTTTGTAGGTGCCACCAGCTACCTGGCCAAGTCTCAATGGCCTGCTACTTTGTGCATCATCTGCGCTTTACTGATAAGCAAGGACAGTGTTAAGCTCGGCTGAGGCTTCTCTCCTATGCGTCTGGCAGACTTAAGACTATTTCAGGATTTCCCTGGGGGTGGGGGGTTGTGGACAAGCTGCGCTGCTGAAGATGCAGTTTTGTTAATGCTGATTTCTGGGTCCGGTTTGTTGCCTCATGGTGGTAAAATTTTACTTACATTTGTATCTCAAAATCTATTAACATCCCATGCATTCCAATTATTTGTGTCAAAACAGTGTGCAGGAAAACATTTTGTAAATGTTGCACATTTTTCTTTAATTGTTGCGAAAGTAATTGATTTTACGAAAGAAATGACTGTGTCATCATCAGATACTTATCAGATACTATTTTCCACACTTCTGCATTCACGTGATAGACCAAACATGTGTCTTCTATTCATATAGATAATTAGTGTAAAAATGCAGATTTATAGTGGATACTAGTAGGCCAATTTTTTTTTATCTGTTGTTAGTTTTGCCCCTTTCTAGTAAATTTTTTTAATAAAATTAGGATTGGGTTGATTATGTTCTTTTTAGTTATTTTTGAGTTTATATTAAATTTAAAAACAATAAATATAACTATGAGTAGATAACTATATAACTATCATCTTTCTTCATTTCTTCTGTTTAAAATAGTCCTAAAACTATAAATAAAGTATTATAAATGATGTTGTATTTTTTTATATATTTTTGTATAATGTTAATAATGAATAAATGCAGACAAAAAAACCCCACACTTTTCCAATCTGCCTACAGTTAAAACACCACAGATGGCTACATATCACAATGACTGACATGCATTATTGCATGCATGTTACACAACTATGTCTTGTTTAAAAATAGATTTTTCAGCACCAGTCTTGTGGCACTACAATCTACAGTGCCCAAGAAAGTTCCGCCATCTTTATTTTTGTCTAAAAGCTTATTATCTTTCATTTAATCATTTTGCTTAAAGCATTTGTTTAATCCTATTTTGGGGTAATTTATAAATAAGTTTATTAATTGTTACTATATGGTGAACCAGTAGTACATTTCGTTTACAATATTACAGTTATTTGTAGCATTTGTACGTACCATTTGTGTGCTGTCTCTGATTAGTGAGAAGAGGGAATTGTAAATCCCTTATCAGAACTCCTGGTCCAGGAGAAATCTTTATTTCACTGTGTACTGCATCTGATATAATAAAAATAAAAGCTTCTTCTCTTAACTTGAGATGAAATTGAATTATGGAATGTGTTAAAACTTGAATATTTAGCATTATACAATAAGTATGTTTCAGAATATACATACTGTGCTTGAACGCTGCATTAGGACATTATAGGGTGGGTCTGACATACTTTGATCCATTCTTTATACAGTCATCTATTATATCCTTTATTTTCACAAATACCTGTTTGTGTATATCACTGTCCCTCTGTCATTATAGTCACTTTAGTGTTATTTAATTACCATTAAATTTTAAACATTTATGTGGGGCATTTTTTTTACCACATAATGCAATATAAATATAACCTCAAAGCTAAACAAATGGTGGATAAGCTTCAAATGTGTACTTTACTAACATTCTTATACACACAATGGAGGCTCTAAGTTGTATCTACTGGCTAATGTCAGTAATTGTATATAAAGCTTTCTATCAGTTGATGAATTTGGGAAGTGGTAGCGCAGTGATCAAGGTGTTGGCCTGCTAACCAGGAGAATGTGGTTGTGATTCCTTGCACCACCACCATGACTGGGCCCCTGTACAAGGCCCTGAACCCCCAACCACTTAGTTGTATAAATGAGATAAAAATGTAAGTCGCTCTGGATAGGGGTGTCTGCTAAATGGCAGAAATGTAATGAAAAATGTAAAGTCAGTTACTCATTATTATTTTGTTGTATATGGAACTGTTCTGAAAATTCAATATCGCAAGCAATTATAGTGAATATCAGCCTGGCTGTGATTAACTTTAGTACTCAGCCAGCAGCTGCGTAGAGTTTGTTTTTGCCATGTGGTAACGCTGATCCATAGAGTGGTTCAAATGTTTGACAAAGAAAGCGCTTCATCCACACTAATAAATTCAAACTTGAAATGGTCCAAATCAGCTGTTTTGTCAATATTATGGATTGTGTTTTGTATATCACATTGATTAAAAATGAATTTTGTAATGTGATGGCAGTGAACTTCATTTGGGTCTGAAGTCTGGTTTCGGTCATTAATAGACTTATTGATGGATTTAAAATAATAGTGTTTACACTGAATGCTTAGGAGAAAAGAGGAATAAAAAAAAAAGCATTCTTACTGAACGTTAAGAAAAATGACTCCAATTTCAAACAAGTTTATTGAAGCAAAAATGGCAGGTGGAAGATGTATTGTTTAATGACTGAAGTCTGTTTTCTCTCGTCTTTCAACAGATGCAATGTGGACAGCAAGGTATCAAGGGTAGCCTGGCTGAACCGCACCACTATTCTCTTCACGGGGAGTGAGAAATGGTCTCTGGACCCACGTGTGGTCCTGCTGAATAACACAGCAGTGACAGAGTACAGTATAAAGATCCTGGACGTAAACTTGCACGATGAAGGGCCGTACGTGTGTTCCATTCTTACGAACAAAAAACCAGAATCTACCAAAGTTCACCTGGTTGTCCAAGGTAAACCGTTTCTTTAAACATAATTTTTCAAGTGCTGCAGTTATTTTTTTTATTTATTTATATGTTTATTTCTATAACCCTACAGTAAAAGAAAGCATCTTTGTCTCTGTTTTTATCACTCACCTTTTGGGATTACAAAAACGGTATCAAAACTGGCGGGAGATTGTTTTTTGGCTTGCTTGACATTTCAGCTTTATGGTTAAAGGTGAAGAACAACTTCGATTCTCCTTCTGCAGACTGATATAATTAAACGAATCTCTTCAGACGTGACACTCCGTGATGAAATTGGGATTTAATCTGGGTTTAATTTCAAATCGTTGATAGATATTGATTTAGGACACACAGCAGAGGGAGGGGAAGAAGTAGAGGAAGTGAGAGAGAACAAGCCCGAGCCCTTGCCCTCACTCAAAAGCCAGCACTTACTAAAATCAGCTGTCAAAATGCAGACTTTTGTCATCATTTACACTGCAATTTTCTTTCAAGTTTGCTTTTCAAAATCAATGAAATCACTGCCTGAATTTTCTTAGGCACAGAAAGTGCGTTTCTTTACAAGATAACGTCTTATAGAAATAGCATTTTTACCAGCGTTTTTCCCCGAGCAGAACAAAACAAAACGATTTTTATATTGCGAGGATAAAAGTAAATTTTTTGCATAATAAACACCTTCTTATCTTCCGTTCATTAACTTTTTCCACTTAGTTCTGACACTAATTTCTCCTAATGCAAAACAACTAAATAAATAAGTAAGATAAGGCAATTTATTTTAGGAGATTAGATATACCAAGTGTTAATTAGTATCTGAGCGTCTAATAAAATGTGTTGTAGTCTTGCGAAAAAAAAAAAGACGTTTAGATTACAATGTAATTACTTGTTGGTTATTTCCGCTTATCATGTTATTAAATTGGATAATCACAGAGGAGTTGAGTAATTGTAGGTCTATTTTCATTCAGCTTAAAATAGTCTAGTTTGAACAACAAAATTTAAGAGCAGGAATGACTCAAAACTGGATTATAATGGATAAAAAATTATTATTCTTTAATGTTTAATGCAATTTCCTAAAACTACTACTACTAATAATAATTGTTCTTATTAGTATTATTTCATTGTCACTCAGCGTTGATTAGAGGTTATTATGGAATTGCATTACAAATAGGAAAAAATATACTCTATATCAAAACACAGTGGAAAAATAGTTGGCTGTGTCCGGTGACATAGAACATTCCTTTTTTTCTTATTAGTGGTATTAATGAGAGACACATGTATCACACAGGATGTTGGTGTTAGGCTTGCTGTTATACAAGCAAATATTTTCCACCTGCCTTCACATACTGGCTTTCACAACCTAGATGTGTGTATCACCTACATCAGTGTTTGGATTTTTATTTCAATAAATTAGCAGTAAATGTAAAAATCTTGTCAGTCTGTACCTATTACCTCATGCACATAGTTAGTGGCTGCAGTTAGAACCAGCTACTCCAGTCATTAGCAAGCTTGTAAATAATCTAACAGTTGTTATGCTGTATAATTCGTTGTAATTGTGCAAATCAACTGTTTATTTTAGAGACTATTGTATAATAGGGACTATTGTAGTATGTGTATGTGTGTTAGGTGTTGGTGTGTAGACTGCCAACCTTTACCCTGTGTAATCTGAATTATTCCTTTAACCATAATTAATTCATCATCCTTTTTTTCTTTTTCACATTATATTTCGATGTTTTTTTGCATTAAATTGTCACTATACTTATAAATTATACTTTACAGTCATCCATTTAAATAGTATTGGTTGATCCAGATTGAAAAGACCTATTTTTATTTTTAGAAAAGTGAATTTATGAACAAAAATATTAGTTTTACAGGTTTAAGTAAAAGCTTGGGAACCCCTGAAAATGATCATAATTTCAATTTATAATCTGCTGGGTTTTCGAAATATAAGGTTCGTTTGGATATCATTTATAGCTTATGGAAACAGCAACATTTCAGTTCTGAAAATAACATCTATTTAATTAACAGATACAATATAAATATAAACGCAATATAAATATAATGCAATATAAATTTCTGCTCGAAGCTAGAAGCTGTAGACGCTTCTTATAGTCTTCTTATATTTTGGACCATTCTTCTTTGTAAGATTCCTTCAGTTCAGTCGGGTTTGTTGGCTGGCGAGTGTGGACAGACCCTTTCAAACCAGTCCATAGATTTTCGATGATGTTCAAGTCTGGGATGGCCGTTCTGGTTGTATCTGTGTCTGTGCATTTCTTGGTAGATTTGGAACGCTGCTTTGGGTCATAAGATATAAACTATATCAATTTTTACTGAAAATGTACTTGAAAATGTACATTATACATTATATTATACCCTATCATTAAATATCCTCTAAAAGTAAAAGTCACCCAAAAAAATTGTAAATGTAACAAAGTAAATATAATTTTTTACTCTCCACCTCGGGGTATAGTTTATAGGTTTAATTTTATTTTTTCTTTTATTTAAAAAAAGAAAATTATTTGGCTTTTACTGGTGTGCATATTATTTTCTATAATGGGATGTTGAATAAATCAGGCTCTGAGGCTTGTCTTTGAAGTCTCTCCTGGATCCATTCTCTGTAGAAGGGCTGGTTTTGCCCAGCATCCTGCACCAGAGCCAGCATTGTCCAGGTGGTGAGTGGAACTGGATGCGAATTTGAAACCCAGCTGTGTAAAACTGAGTTTACACATTGAAGCAGACAGTAGCTGGTGATGAATAATGAAATCATTGTAATGAGAACATATGCACCTTCCTCCCTCAAGGTATTTCACATGATTGAACAGAAAGGCAGATGAGATGGGAGTCACATTGTAACTTGACTAATGTTTAAACTAAGAGTGAAACAGAAGGAAAATTTACGCCATGGTGACTGTGTAAGCCGATACAGCAAAATACACTATGTTATGGCGTCTGATTAATGATCGTAAAGTCTATGACATACAGGAAGATTTTTTTTCTTTTTTCTAACCCTAATGCTAGGGGTGATACTACGGGTAGGAAAGTTAGGAAGATTCTGAGGGCCCACACAATTTGAGGGTTCCCCCAGAGATCTGTTTTTAGTAGTAACACTACTAGCAGTAATATATTAGTACGTTTGGTGCAGACTGGATGTGGCTAAGGGCCAAACCTAATATTTTTTCATAGGGCCCAAAATTGCTAGCGGTGCCCCTAAAGAAGGTTAATATTATACTATATCACAACAGGCCTAAATTAAGCAAAAGGCTTTCAGATTTCTTTCCAAACTGTTTGCTTTTTGGCCCTGTACCATAGTGTCCTGTGGGTAGGATCGCTTCTCCTTATTCTTTCCCCTAAACCAAACACGTCTAGATCTTGTCTTGGATTAGAACAACATCTATTTCTGTGGTGAATACTGGTGGTTGGACGATCTTGTAAAAGGGTAAAAAATAGTCCTCATCGTCTTCCATGGCATTGATCCACTTCATTGATTAGCAGTAATACGAGGAGAGACGCACAATGTGTTAGAGAAAGGCTGCAATCTAAAACCTGATGTTTTGACCAGAGTTTTCTCTAGAAATATTAAATGAAAAAAAAAAAAAACAACCATCTGGAGAAGACAAATGAAGGTTATTGCAGTTCAGTTGTTTATAATAGAACTTTATTTATAACATCTTAAGGAACATTTAGATTATAAAGGTAATGACTAAGAATTTTTTTGTTAGCTTCCTTTTAAATAGAAATAGAAATAACCAGAAATATTGGTTGTTGTGTTTTTTTCTGTTTTATAGTTCCATTTTGTGTGGTAATCATATAACTACAGGATATTAAACTACACAAATATGTGTAGATTAAGTTATTTGTGATGTGCGTAGCATTTTCTCTGCTAGGTTATCTTCTACAGTTACACACTTACATTAACTTTTATTAAAATAATTTTTTTGTGATTTAAAAAAAAAAACTATTAGAACGAGAGTCGTACTATTGGTACCACTATAAGCAGGGAAGGTAGTAAACCACTAACCAAATTAAAAAGAATAAAGCAATTAATAATTTAATTTTGATAATTACTTAAAATAGACCAACACAGCAAAAACTGATGCAGAATTTTGTTAAAACATAAATTTTAAAGGCACTGATATAATTATAAAGATTAAAAATATTTCAACTATATTTTTCTTTTATTTAATTGCCCAAATGTTAGATAGACTGTCAACAAATAATGTATAATCTATTCAACTCCACAGTGTATTTGCCTGGTAATGCTTAATTTATCAGAGCCATCATTTCCAAGCTCATTCCTTGTAGTCGCTTTAAGAGTGAAATGATGCATAGTACATCATCTGGATATGCTAACGTACTGCACCTCTCTTAGGACATATAGACTTGAAGCTACATGCCTAGTGGGCAGTTTATTAGCTATTCCAACCCTGTTCCTATACTCATTAGCCATTTGATCAGGACAAATCTACCATATGCTTTCAGCCCATCTGCTACAATTTATCATTTCCCTTTACCCGACCAACAGTAAAAATGGACCCATATAGGATCACCGCTGTCCCGATTGTATCGGAGTTGTAAATCAGCAATAATACTGACAGTCGTAGGATTGGTTATTTTGTTACAAATATATGACACTTATGCAATTTAATTCTTTCCTATAGCCAAAGCAAAAATCTATCACTATTTCAAGCTGTTAAATGAAGTGCAGTTAAATTCAGCTTCAATTACATTTGGGCTTCAATGTTATAAACAATGAAAAAATACATTTTGGGCAGCACGGTTAGCACTGTTTCCTCACAGCAATAAGGCCCTTTCTGTGTGGAGTTTGCATGTTGCTTCCCTGTGCTTGCGTGGGTTTACTCCGGGTACCCCGGTGTCCTCCTACAGTTCAAAACCATGTTAGGTTTAGTGATTTTAAATTGCCCATAGGAGTGAGTGTGTGTGTGTGGCCCTGTGATGGACTGGCGACCTGTCCAGGGTGCAGCCCTCCTGCCTTTCTCCTTCAGAGACAGCTGGGATAGACTCCAGCAGATCCCTGTGCCCCCGAATTAAGGAATAAGCGGGTATAGAAGATAAATGAATAAATGAAAAATACATTCAGCATATCTGCTCCAAATAACTTGATGCACCCAGATCAGACTTTATGAGCAGGCATACACTGCTAATCGTTTTATCTCACTTTTTTTATCCGAATGAGCAGTTGAGAGTCCAGGGCCCAGCAGTACATTCCTAGTACATCAGCATTTGGCAGACGGCCTTATCCAGAGCGACTTATCTCTTTTTATACATTTGAGCAATTTGGGGTTAAGGGCTTTGATCAGGGGCCCACAGTGGTGGCTTGGTGGTGCTGGGAATCAAAACCCGGTCTTTCTGGTAACAGTCTAACACCTTAACCACTAAGCCACCACTTCCCAATGCTGGCAGCCCACTGCAAGGAGCAGTGGCAGCTTGGTGGTGCTGGGATTTAAACATACAGTATGAGCTTTATGAACACCTTAACCACTAATTTACCAATTTCCAACAAAACTAAAATTAATTTATAAGCAAATGCACAGACTACCCACAATAAAATTAAATAAAATTAAATAAAAATAAAATAATACAATTTTTAATAATTGTTTGCTGTTTAAACTGCTTTTTCTTTTTGTTTGCCTCTTTATGAAGTGCTGGTTTATTGTACAGCAACAGATGCAGCACCGTTGTGTAAATTTCTTACACATGTTGACAGTGATTCGTAGAGATGTTATAGTCTTAAACCTACAATATATGGCCAAAGGTTTGTGCACATCTCACCACTAAAACCTTTTTTTGCACAGAGCTCTGAGCTCACCCCCGCTTCACCTTCTGGCACGAACTGGACCAACAACTAAATCCCAGACTTTAAACCTGGCATTAGTTTCTAATCTCACTACTGTACTTGAAGCTGAATGAACACAATTTCCCATAGTGACACTTTAAAATGAAAGCCGCCACAGAAGAGTTGAGCTTGTTTATACAGCAAATGAATAAATCTGGAATGGGATGTTGATATAAGTCACATATGGTTGTAATGTTTAGGTGTAAGTTTGTACACCTAACAGGTAGACATGATAAATGTACACGTGATAAACCTGGTCATATCATGTCAAGTGTCTTTACTGTACTAGAACAGGATAAGCACCCTGATTGTTAAAATGGGGTCCTTCGGTGACCTGTTTTCTCTGCTGGATGAGGTAGAAGAGGTCGGACATTTTAGTGACAGACAAAATCAGTTTTTGCAATATGCACTGAAATGGTATCTCCATGTTAAGGCAGAAACTTACATGGCTATTTGAGCCATTATTGCTTAAATGTCCATATATTTAAGAGGCAAAAATCCTTCACAAAGCAGAACCATATTTCAGCAATGAACGAAGCAGATCATTTTGCAGGCTAGCAAAAGGTTCATTTTTCTTATCTGTGAGATACAAATGATCAGTCAAAGTCTAACTTCCCATCAGAGATCCTGTAACACTGGCATTTGCATGATAAATGCTGTACAGTCGGTGGGGGGCAAATAGGCTTGCCAAGTCTTGTTTTTCCAACATCAGTACATTTCTGTACTTTGCTTAGTTACTTTCGCATGTTTTCTTTCATTCATTACTTTCTACGTTCCCCAGCATCCGCTTTGCTATTTTTCAGTCCGCAACACATTTACAAAAAAAAAATTCTTCAGTTCTAGTTTCTGCCTGGGACTTTTTGTGAACAGAAAAGACTCTCCTTCCAGATATTATCCAGGGCTTTAATTATGTTGGGTCGTATTTTTTTGTGAAGAATATCATATATATAATTAAAAGATCTGGCCCAGGTTGTTCGGATTATATTTCTTAAGTATTGTTTTATTGCCTAGTTTTTTTTACATTTTGTTCAAAAGTGGTTGAAAATGAACAATTAATCCTATAGCTTCTCAGGCATTTTAAAGCAGAACCTCATCCACAACAAAACTTGTGTTTCTTTTGCTGTTAAAAAAAATTACTGCAAGAACTAATTTGCCACCTGGAATTAATGTACACCCCCACAAACACACCTCCACACGCATTTTCTTATATATTTCTACAGTACACTTGCACAACGTTAGAGATTTTGTTGTACCAGACTAAAGTGTATAATTACCCAATTATAGCAAGCAAGTGTTAATGTTCATCAAGTTCATATTTGATTGAAACAGAAACATCTGTGGAGAAGGCTTACCACTGGGTGAAGAACATACAAACTCTGATACTAAGATAAAATTGTGGAATACAGTTTCATATCATAGATCATACACCATGGCAAGAATGACTGTACAAGACAACAATAAAAGCCAAGGTCTACTACATCAGCAAGTTATCTCCTAGGTTAAACACACTGGGGTTTCAAGATATCTTGTTCAAGCTATTTACAAGAAGTACAAAGAAATGGCCAATGTTGAGAACCGTAGACACAGTGGTCAGCCAGTGGTCATGTCTCATCAAAGACACCTCATGCTTACTTTTCTTTGACATAGGAAAATGTCCTGCAGTGCCATCAGCAAAAAAAGACTGCTCCAGGTACACTTCTCTATTATCCAGAGAGGTCTAGTCAGAAATGTCCTTAAATATAAAGTGAAACCGAAGCTAAACAACTCGACTGTATGGAAACACATAAAAAATGGCAGCAGGTGCTCTGGGGTGTCCAAATTGAAAATATTTAGCTATAGCAGGGGACAGGTTGTTCACAGAATAGCTAAAGAGTGGTACAACAATGTGTGTATGAAAATATGTTTATGTGTTGAAGATTTGGTCAAGATTAACAGTGTCCTAAATGCTAAAATGAAGCAAAAAATTATCTATCATGCATTATCATCCGAGAGACATCTGATAAGCCCTAAATGTATTCTGCAGCAAGACAAGGACCCTAACATTGAGCCAGTGTCCTAGAATTGATGGTTTGGCTTCCACGTGGTTTGATCTCAAATTCATTAAACGTGTAAGGGGTTACATGAAGCAATGGAAGGATTTGTGGCAGCCTATATCCACAGATGATGTTTGGAACAGCCTACCTGCTGGGTTCCTTCAAAAACTGGTCACGCTAAATGTTGATGTGATCAACTTTTACTTTCATGTTTACTTTTTATATATATATTTATATATATATATATATATATATATATATTTTTTAATTATGGTTTAAATAGAGGGATATGAAATTAATTAAGCACATAATGCAGTATATCAATTCTAATTGACAAACAAATTTTTGTCAGGCAGTAAGAGAAGATAAATATATAAAAACGTATGAATGTAACTTAAATGTATTTCTCAGAAATATCCTATATTGCAGAATCTACACTTCATATAAGTCGCTAGTATCATAGTAAGAGCATTTTAGTCTTGGAATGGATGAACTGTAGTTGGCCTCAGCTACAGTTCCAGCCAGGTGAAACAAGAGGTGCTAAAAAACACACACACTTACAAGGCCAACATTCTTGGCACTGCCATTCACTGTTCTGTCAACTTTTTTTTGGTCTAACAAGCTTTCGCCAATCACCATCCTGCTGTGACAGTGCCCTATCGAAAACAAGCCCTGTCTCCAAGCGCCTGCTACGCATGTCAGTTATTTAGAAAAAGCAAATGCCAGTTGTCAGAATGCAGCAGTTTTGCCTGGATACTGCAAGGACACAAATATTCTATTGGGAACACGAGTGTGTGGATTACGTTCAGCATCACAAACAGAAACAGTGTAATTGATGCAAATTTAATCTGCTTTTACCTCAAAACTAGGACATATTACCTGGTGTTGTGGGTATTCGGTGCTTTGGGTGGCCCTCGTGGTATAGACAGGTGACACGAAGAAAATTTGAACTAATTCTTTAGAGAAAAGTGGCTATGGCACATGATTTGTTGAGCTGTGTGATGTCTAGATAGTAAAACTAAGCGTTAATGCATTTTTAAAATTAGATTTGATGATGACTGTAGTAGTGTCATAGAGAATGTAACAGCAAAAACCCGACTAGTGTGAGACATTTTTGTCAGCCTGTTATTAAAATGCTGCTGTTCCATCACTATTTCTGGGAAAAATACCATGACCTACTGTGCATAAATAAGCAGTATTATCTCAGTTTAAGAATTTCATTATTTCACCTAAGCCCAGTAAGTTCTCCCTATATCCTGGGTATGTAGGTGTGTAGACTTTACCGTATTCACAAATAAAATAAATAAATAAATAACCTGCATTCATGTCTGTACTTTGTGCACTTTACTCCTTTAGCAATCAATAAAATTGTGCTTGTATTGTTCTCTGCTTAAGTGCACTAGAAGTGGCGGCTCATCGCTTAACGTGTTGGAGTAATACCTAAAGGATCTATTCCCAGCACCACCAAGCCACCACTGCTGGGTCCCTGAGCAAGACCATTAACTCTCAATTGCTTAGTTGTATAAAAGAGATGTATATAAATTACTCATTGTAATAGATGGGTGCATAAAAGCATCCATTAGGAATAAGACCACTCCTGTCCGGTTATGATTTGGGCGATAAAAAGTTCTCTCATTACATCAGTAACACTAAAGATAGATGGATTTAGTCATGGCTTTATAATCTGTATGATGGAGTAATGATGTGGATGCTCCAAGCATAATACAATTAAGGCCAATACTATTTAACCCTTAGGTAATGTTTATGTTAATTTGTTACCTGGCCAATGTTTACAGGTCTGGTGGACCCACAACATTATTAGGTTTTTTAATCAATGCAGCCATAATAATTTATAGAAACATGCTCAAAAATCTGCTTTATTTAGTTCATTTAAAGCAACATATACATCATTTAGAGATATTATTTGCCATTTATCCCGTGAGATCACATTTTAAAATATATCTGTTATGGAAAATATGTTCTTTTATGTTCTACATGTAAAATGAGCCAAGGCCAATAAGTCTAGAGGTAAAAAAACTAATTTTGAAATTGGGTTCCACCATTCCAGTATATAGGGTTATGTTCTAAACAATATACTGGTGTTGTTATAAATCAGGACAAAAATTCGGATGTAAATGCAGAAAACTTTATTAATAAGCAAACACAAGAACAGGACCTGCTTGTGTCGGTTAAAAACACCCTGGTGGGAAAAAAGCCTCGTTGCCCTTTGGTCGTCTGTCCCAATTATCCATAGTAGTAGTGTAATAGTGTGGTGGTACAACTGGTAGGATTGCTGCTTACACCTCCAGTACCATTGTTTCAAACATGAGTTTAGGTTACCGTCTGTATCCCTTTAGGATTCTCAACCATTGTTTTAGGAATAGATACTTAATCTAGACCAGGATAAAGCACATAGTTCAATTCAGTTTACTTTGTATAGCACTTTTAACAATAGACATTAAAACAAAGCAGCTTACAGAAAAATATTCATTTGGAATATAAATTTTAAAAATATTTTTTGAAAGAAAACTTCACAAGACAACATAGAAAAAGTAAAATTAGATAGTGTGATTTATACAAAATTTAGCTTTTGGTAATGTATAAATTTGATTTAAATATCTGATTAATAGGAATTTTTCATTCTTATTGGTCAGAAGTTGTTTCATTTTTTATTATTTACTCTTTTACAAGAATGTGTATGTCATACAAGCTATAATGACAGTAAGTCAAAAAAAGATTTTTGTCAACTTCCTAAAGTAGGACATGCTGTACTCCACATAAACTATCCCATAATTTGTTTATCCTCTTTAACACATAGCATTTTGATTTTTTTTACTGTTAACATGAAACCAAAACAAAAGTATTGTGACACCTGACCATTATGTCCATGTTTGGTCTCACTCTTACTCCTGTAATAACTTCCACATGTGTGAAAAAGGTGTTTTACTAGATTTTACTAGATAGCATGGCTCAGAATTTTCACATTTAGCTATGGGTTTTTTAAGCACTGTGTAGTTTTTAAAAATTCATGCCTACTGCGTGTATAAAGTTCTTTTTCCCCTGAAGACCTTTCTTAATGTAAAAAAGCTAATATCACTTTGCTATCAGGAGGTTTCGTGTGAACATATTTTTTTTTTTTTTAAAGTTTGGTTTAGAGATTAAAGTTTGGGGTCTGGCAGTTAGGAGTCCTCTGTCCATATGCAGGGAATAAGTTGGAGTTTAAAGTGAAGCATGTGAGAGCAGGAGCAGGAGAAGGAGAGGGCTTTTTAGGTGTAAAGAGCGGGTCACAGCGGAGTGATGAAGGGAAGCAGTGCAGGTGTCTGTCCCTGTGCATGTAGGGTGTTGGAGGTGATGATAACACACCATATGTTCCACTAATACCACCTCTCACTGTGCACAGTTAGGGTACAAGTAATTGGGTAGCTAGCTTAGTAAAAACAGAACCAAAAGCACATGCAGATATTCTGGTTCTATCTTTTTGTTGAATGAAAAAATTTATTTATCATTAATGCCCAAGGACTTTGACTCAAATGTGTATAGACTGACTCACTTTTTTTGTTAAAATGACTGATTTTTGTTAGCATTTTTTTCTCTTTTGATTTCATATTTTAAAGCATACAATAAGTGACATATATATATTATATATATATATATATATATATATATATATATATATATATATATATATATATATATATATGTGTGTGTGTGTGTGTGTGTGTGTGTGTGTGTGCAAAAAACTTATTGTTAATTGTTGTTAATTAAATAAAAATAGCTAGCAAAATAATCTATTTTGGCAAATAATGTTTGTTGATTCAGTCTAGTTTTGTACAAGCAATACACAATTTCCAACAAACTAAAATTGCCAGAGAGTTAGTGCAGACAGCCATCTATATATAAACCTTTTATTTAATGACTGTCTACTGTTTTTCTAAGTTTCTGGTTTTGCTTGTGAAGACTACATTTTAAGTTAAAAGGATAAACCAATATGTAATCCAGGTAGCTGTTTATTGAAATAAGCAAGACATTTTGAAGCTAAGATAAAGAGGAAAATTGATCAAAGCTAGATTACCACCATTGGACAATTCCTTAAATTTAAATTCATGCAAAACAGCATTGGAGATAAAGTTCTTGTTGATGTTGTAGAGAAACCACCAAAACAGAAAACCACCAAAACAGTCATTATCATCATTATCATCAACAACATTCATGGTGCAGAGGTGACGATATCACAATAAATCTCAAAAAGCAGACATATAAGAATCAAGATACAAGATACAGACCAATCATCCCCAATAAGAATCAGAAGGCTAGATCAGCAATGATTTCTTAAATAAATACAAAAAGTTCGCAAAGATTCTGAAAACAAGATTAACCAAATGATATAGGAGCCAAATTGCGGAGAAGGAGAATCTGCTTTCTTTCTTTCTCTATGACTCAATACAAGCAAGCTCATCAGTCAAGCAATGGAGGTAGTGTCACGGCTTGAGCCAGCATGACAGCTTCTGGAACAGGCTTACTAATCTTTACTGATGATGTTATTTAATTTATAATGGAAAGTCTGCAGAAATATTTTTTACCTGACTTTTAAATGATTTACAGAAAATTGCATCCAAGATTATGACCCAAAGCAGACTGCTAACTTACTAAAGAACTTTATCAGTGTTAAAAGTGGAAGGTTTTCAACTAGATAAGACCTTTTCCAAAGAGGAATGCACCCTATTGTTAATTTTATTTTGATTTTTGACAGCAAGGAATATGTAAATCATTTAAGTTTTATTTATTGTAATTTACTTTAATCAGTTCCGAAACTTTTGCGCACCCAAGATTTGTGAAGTCTACTGCCAAAGGTGGTATTACTGTACATGTACATTTCAGAAATTCTATCTAGCGTCTTATCGTCTATTTAGCCACTTCTCTTAAATCCACATTTCTTACCGAAAATAAAAAACATTTAGTCCACCAGGGGGGTTCCAGAACCAGTGAACCAAAACAAAGCAATCCTATCAATAAAGATACATCTTTTCTGCATTGTGTCTGATTGACTAATAAAAAAGAAAGATGTCTCTGTTTAAAGATTCTGAAATAGTTTATAACCAGTATGTCCTTTGATCTATCTAGCATTATGTGTCAAAGTGCAAGAGCCATTCAATTCAATCAGTCACCACTACACATGACAGCCAGGGTTATTCTTCCTCCTCCGCTCAAGTGAACCGATGTGTCTTTGTTATAGATTAGTGCTGAAACCTTCTCCTCCTTAGGGGAATACAACTGACGGCCTCTCAACTAGCTGCACATTTGTGTAATAAGCCGCAATTCTCGTTTATTGAATTGAGAAGCTGCCTTTTTCCTCATTTTAAGGAGCAGTAATGAGCTGTTGGAAGGATTCAGCTGCGTTATGAGAATGTAAATGGGAAAAAGAGTCCTTAGCAATTTGCCCATGTAACACATTAGTGGCAGCTAGTTCAGCACAGGCAGTGTGGAGTCCATTTTTCACAGACAGGGTTCTTTGGGTGCCCTGCCGGCTTTGCCAATTTCTTTAGACCTTCCCCCACCCACCACTGCATGTAAGCATAATAGAACTGAGATTGGAGGCTGAAAACAAAGTCATCTTATGCGAGGATGGGAATGTGCAGAACATTTCATTTCAGACAGACAAAGCCAAGGGATCAAAACTGTAGAGATATTTTTAACACTCATGATTGTTTTGCAGTAATGTTTCTTTGTTTCTTTTTTAATTATTGTTTTGTTATATTGGCAGCAGTTCAATGGTTTATATCAGTGCAGGGGAAAAAAAATCAAAAGCTTTAGAGTGCCTGCCTACATATATATATATATATATATATATATATATATATATATATATATATATATATATATATAGATATATAATAGGCAGGTATATATACATATATGCACATATATAATATGTGTATATACACAGTATATGTCTAAAATTAACTTCTACAACAGTGATATTAAAGGGAAGGATCTGCTTTCTTTTTCTATGACTCAATACATGCAAGCTCATCGGTCAAGCAGATGGAGGTAGTGTCATGGCTTGAACTTGCATGGCTGCTTCTGGAACAGACTCGCTAATCTTTACTGATGATGTAATTTATAATAAAAAATAATTCCATCCGCTGATTCGGAAGTCTGCAGAAATATTTTGTCTTTAACTTTAGAGGGAAATAAATCTAATATAATTGGAGAAAATTTCATCAACATTATGACCTGAGATTATGGGGAAAGAGTACTAAAAACTTCTATTTAAGGACAAGCAATGCTTCTTAAGAACTCACTTAAGTACAAGAAAAAATTACTGCAAAATAAAATGATTCAAGTAAAAGTTATGTTAAAAAAAACTCCAAGTTGCTGTGTTACAAACTACTTCAGTAGGTAAAAGGTCTGTGCTGAAGTGTAGCTGAGTCTAGTTGTTTTTGCTGTTTTTGCATTATTTATCATGAAAGTGTTCTTTTAGCTGCAAATTATTGTTCATGCTACTCAGCTGCAACAGTATAAATAGGTTTGATATCTAGTTTGTATTTTTGCCTAATTTATGTAATTGATAACCGAAACAAAATCACTATAATTTAACTAATACCCAACCCTCCTTAAGTGTAAGACAGTAAAAAAAACTGTCTAAAAGTACCAACTGTTATTAATAACAAAATGTATTTAAAAAAGTCTCCAAGTTACATAACCACTGTTTCCCAAGGGAGTAAGTCGCTGCATTAAAACTCTTTGGGAATGCGCTTTTATAAGCTTTACCCTGAAGCACATATGTTATCCAGCAAATCAGAAAGCATTACATCACAGGCGGGTAAAGACATCGAACTGTATGTAATGCTATATAAACATAAGCAGCCTTGCACCTCCGAAGCTCACATTTAACACGACCGGGAACAAGATGCCCACATCACCGTAGCACCGAGTCACTGTCCCAGTTTTGTGTGGGGACTGTGGGATGGGAGAACTCTGGATCCCGGAGCTAGAGCTACGTTGCTAAAATGTATGCAGGGCAGCCCAACCTGAGACCACCATACACCTGAAATAGTGTGCCCTAAGCCCTTATGTAACTGGAAGACCGATGGCCTCATAAGCAAAAGTAATGGTCCCAACCACCCATCTCCGTATGCCTTGTTTAGTGGCTGCTGCTCTCTCGGGCATGCCAAAACAGACGAAGAGCTAATTTGGCCTTTTCCATGGTGCAGCTCTGTGGATTGTACATATCCAGAGCTCACACTGGGCACAAAGCGTACAACCTTTTTCCCGGATCAGGGGGATGACAGAAGGTCTGCAGTGTGATAGGACCCAGCACTGCCTTTGTCACTTTGGGCACATACCCAGACCGTGGGTGGGGCATTCCTTTGGCAAATTGGACAATGATGGCAATGATGGCAAGGTGGACAATGGCTGGATAGTGCTGATTCTCTTGTTGGAGGACATTGCTAAAAGAAACACCATCTTTAATTTCACTTGTATGTTGGTTTATAATGGTGTTGACCCAATCGATCCTATACCATAGTCAGGTACCTTAATGGGAACCTCAGTTGACGTGCAGGCCTCAGCCTCCTTGTGCCACCTCAATACCATTGAGTCACTGGCTACCAACTTGCCACCCTAAGGAACATCAAAATTAGCTATGGCCACCACGTATTCCCTCAGGGCGAACTGTGTTAACACTGATTGGTTCAGTGCTGGAATTCCCGCAAGAATGTTTTTTGGCAGTCAGTTTACTCAGTCCAGCTGTTTGACTCTGCACCAAGAGACGAAAAAGTTCCATATCCAAGGAAAGAGTCTCAAGGAACGAGACCTGTTTCTAAGAGCTGTGCCCACTCAGAGGCCACGCGGAATAACTCAGGATCGAGATGCACTAGGGCTCGACCTGCTTGTGAGAGGTGGTCCCTCCTGATGGGTAACTGGGTAGGAGGGCCATTCAGAAGGGACACCAGGTCCGAGAACCATGCTTATCCTGGCGAGAATGGGCCTACTAACAGCAGTGTGGCCCTTTTCTAAAGTACTTGCTCCTGTACTCACTATTGGGAACAACACGACCTAGGATAACGTGTACAGACATAGCCTTGACCTTACGTTACAGCCTCCGCTGTTTAAGTATGCTACTCCATGTCCACTGAACAGTCTCCTGAATATTACTATTTCCAGTATCTCCACCTTTTTTTGTGCTGTTTTATGTAGCATTATTGTCCTAAAGAATTTTTTAATTTTACTGTGTACTGCATCTGCTATATATGATTGAACAGACAAAAAAGCTTCTTGAACTTGAACCTTGTGTGGATCCTGTATAACAACATTCTCTGAGAGTGTAGACTTCAGCTGATTTATTATGAAACTTGTGAAAACTGTAGCACAAATATTATTAATATAAATATTATATATAAAAACGGTACTTTGCAAAGAATCGTAGAAAAAGATACATGCAATGGTAAGGATCTATTTTTTACATTCTGCTCAACAATTTGCCAGTTTTGCCAGATTGGATTAAACCTCTTTAGCCCAACCACAGTGTAAAACCATTTAATAAATATAAACATTATTAAAAATACTATAAAAAACCTACTGTGTAAAAAACCTGACATTTAAAAACAGGCTTAATTTAAAAAGGTAAAAATAATTTAACAGGATAAAAAAGGTATATATCTTTTTATTATTACTGGGTGGTTATATACACACACTCATAAACACTCATTTCAGTTCAAACCACCAAAAAGTGCATGTCACATCCGATGACCTCTTAAAAACTATAATGAATCGATAAGTAATACAGATGCTTGTAATTATACGTTTTTTTAACCTCCCAGTTACACATTTGCATATGACAATGTAGTCACTCAGATGAAGACATGTTCCCTTTTCTCTTGTTTCATCATTGCCTCTGGCTTAAGTATTTTTGGAAAAACATGAGCAGAAATGTACCTTTTCATTCTAATTTTTTACACTTTTGTAAAGCTTCCCTATCAATTGTCCAGTGTTTTAAAAACGTTGCCAAAAGTATTGATTTGAATTTGATAGCAATTCTTCACTTGTATCCTAGTCTCTTTTTTGCAAGTGGCTCTCGTAAAAAAATGACATGGATAGGTTATTAGTACGAAAATTTATGAATGTATTATAATGGCATAGATCGCATAGATACAAGAGCATGGAAGACTGCAGCACAATGATTACATTTTCCGACAAAACTTTAATCAGGCTAAAGCATTGACATCCATCCACTCTCTTAATTACAGGTCTTAAGTACCATTCTAAAAAGATATCTGGCAATCAGAGCACAAAATATTTGATCTGTTGAACAAATCTGTCAAGTACAAAAGCAACATTGTCACGTAGTACATTAATATGTATAATATTTAAACCCAACTCGATAGTCAAGTTTTCTACCAATGTGGCTTTTAGAAACAGAGCATTTTTTAGAGGACTCTTATGTCTGGCCCCCATCTTGTTTTGTAGACTCAATTACCAGTTATCTTTATGCAGTCAAATTACACAAATTTATTCTAAAATATCCACAATTATATCCATCACTATTAAATCTATTCATTGTTACAAATGATGTGGGTATTGGATAGAAATCATTTTGATGGAAAAAGTTTTCGTTGTCCAATATGAAATAGTTATTTAGATTGTGACAGCATAATTAAATTACACTATTCGATTTGGTGACAGGCTTAGGAAATGCCTTTCTCCATTTTCTTATTTTCACAACTGACAGCAGTCTGGATTGATGGGTTCTCCAGGGTGACAGGAGGAGTTTGATTATAAATATAGAATGAATATGATGAGAATGAACATCTTACAGATCTGTACATATATTCTTTTAGTTTTAATTAATGGTTTTTTAACCACTTAAGTAATTAGTTGACCTATCCAAATGTACAGATAGATTTCATAGTCTGAAATAAAAGACACATTGAAATATATATACAATAAATAAAAGCTATATTGTGTAGTGATGGTATTCGCCGTTGTAAAAATCCTACTGAGCACAAGACTTACTGTGTTTGTAAGCTTTCATTGATGGAAACACCATGTGTCAAAATAGAAATACTGCTGAGCGCAAAATTTGTCAGACACCAATAAAGATCAATAAAATACAACTTTGCATTACAGTCGTAAGGCAACATTTATGAATACCTGCTATGCCCAGACTAAGAAACATTTTTGTGAGAACATTTTTTTTTTTTTTGAGGAAGAGAAGAGAAATAACAAAGAAAAGTGAAATATCCACTGAAGCTGTCAAAATGTAGTTTTCAGAATATTGCCTAGTGTATAAAGAGTGCTTTACAATTATTTTCTTGTGCTACACTGTGAACAGTATCTAGCATAGTTTGATATCTTGTGCAGCCAATACTATAAATTATGAACATGATATGATGTCAAGAAAATAGTGATATCTTTAGGAAGTGTAAACACTGTATGTATTTATTTGCTCAAAATTTTGAAAACCGTATATCATTTTCGTTCCACTTTAGAATGATGTGCTCTTTGTGTTGGTCTATCACATAAAATCTCTATAAAATAAATTTCAGTTTGTGGTTGTAAGGTGACAAAATGTAAAACAATTAAGGGGTATGAATACTTTGTTAGGGCACTGTAATATAAGACCATTAAATTGTGCTGAACGATTTATCGGTGGAGGACGTTTGGTGCTCACACAACAAGTTAATACTCATAGCACTTTACTAACCTCAGTGAAATGGCGAACAGAATTTTTGTAAAAGAAAGAACTTAAAAACCAGGACACCCAACAATAAACATCTCAGTAAAGATGATTAAGTTTTACATGATATATGGTTAATCATGTGTCCAGCAAATGGAATGCTTTTGGAGAACCAAGGTGCAGCCTTCACCTAGGGGCCGCTTCTTTTTCTGGAATAGACCATACTCAGCCAGCCTTTTTAGTGGCTATAGGGTACCAAGCAGTTGTCAAAAAGTATGGTTATGAATCTATCCCATGTGTTGAACAGACATTATCAAGCTATCTGTTCTTGGGATTGGCATTGCTGCTGGGAGCTCCTAAGCTGCGCACCAGGGAACTAAAATGACCATCTGCAAAATCCAGTGATCAGATATGTAGCCCTCATGGCTCAAGCCCCACTGCAGCCGATGTGGCAGATGTGTCCAATACAAGCTAAGCACTATCTCAACAGCTTCTAGTTAGCACAGTGCTAACGGTAAAGTCAGAAGTATGTGGCATAGTTTCTTCCTATCCTAGGGATGTTCTCTCACTTCGGGGCTCTTCCGAGAAAGAGCTGGAGCATATTAGCGTCAGCACCAGGAAGACAACAAAGCCACTGCCACGATGCTTGGCATGCTCACTTATCCGCAGCATGTTAGCCTATGCTAATGTGGTAGGCTTTAGAAAGCAGGGCTATTTTAAAATGCCCAGGGTTGAACAGACACTGGCTAGCTCTTTGTCCCCTAGAACAGCAGCATTGTTAGAGGCCCTGTGTCTACCCTCCAAGCTGCTGAGGGCTACCTCAGAGTCCATAGGAAAAGCCTGCGGGGCAGCAGACCAAGCTTGTGGCTTAGCCTGGTGGAAATGCAGGACCGGGATAAGGAAGTCCTGAAGGTGAGTTAGCAGGCGGTGGTGTTTATCTTTTGCGCTGCTCAGCAGCACAGCGCACACGCCACTAAAGTCGAGTCCGTGCCACTCAGGAGCATTTCTCTGCAGGGCTGCATCCACCCTAAAAATGCCTGTGGCAGCCTTGGCAGCTTACCGCGCCCTTCGGGGGAGTTAGTCCTTAGTAGGGAGGAACCAACTAGTTACTTGTTTCCTGCCTGGATTTTGCACCAGTTGATGTAAAAAGCATTTTTCTATTCACAGCCTGGGTATGTTGGCTTGAAGTGCCATCCAACATGTCAAGTCCTGTAGTGCAGTAATTTAGGATGCAGACCACAAACAGGTGATCCTTTTTTGCCCTGTGCGTGCCCAGGGCTGTTTTTTCATCTGCTTTTGGACAGCTAGAAAAGGGCTTTCAGCTTCTAAAAAGACGACGAGCAGATAAGTGCTCGAGATCATCTTGCTTTTTAACCACGGGCCTTTTGGAACCAGAGCAACTTAGAGCGCATAGGCCCTGAAACCCCTCAGCGACCATCTGTAATGCAGTGATCTGGTCCTAATGCACGATTGTCCACTTCTACCACCTGGATCTGGCAGTGACTTATAGATTCAGGGTGCTGTCGTCTTAGATGAAAAGGAACTCAGCACAAAGCACTAAAGTACTGATGTGCGGACAAGTCTTCAAAGATACTCCTAGCTAAAGGACCACATGGCTCACTGACTTTATGGCTTCTGCCCCCAACCAAAGCATCTTGTGCCACAGGTAAGGCAGCAGCAGGCTCCTAACCGCACATGTTTCATGGTGGTGTGGCTCCTGACGGCACACGTTTTATGGCTTTTCAAGCAATCCACACCCCTTTGAAGGTGACGTCTTGTATTACTATGATTCTGGTCCTATTTATACAGGACAATTATGTGAGACTGCGGGCAAAATTTCTATGACACACATCTTTAAGAGGCCTTGTGAAAACCAGGATCTGCCCTCCGAAACTTCAATCAGGATATATATAATGTGTTCCAGTCTGTCTCTATCTTGTGTTGTCTGTGTTAAGCCAATGTCAATATTTCCATATTGCTAAAACTAGTTCTGTTCTTTTTCTTGTGTGTTCTATCCAAGTTTAGTTTTTAGACCGCATTTTTTTTGTTTGTTTTTCCATTTCCAAGTTCTGTTTTGCATCCATTTTCCCTGCAAATCCCTGACATGTTTTTTTATTACACCCACTATCATACATACATCTGGCCTAAAGTTTTCTAACTGCAACTCTGTGTATGTGTGAGTGTAAGTAAGAAAGATTTAGTAGTTTAACCATTAAATATTTGCTTTTGCAGCAAACCTAGATAGGACAGTCCAGCCTGATAGTGCACAAGTAAAATGATATCTTTTCAGCTACCCAGTTGGCCTCATTGAAATGAGAAGATAGGAAGATGGGCAAGTTGTCATCATTGCATTTGCAGTAAAGGTTATTTAAACAGCATATTACCAACACAGCTATCACATCACATTAGTCAAGCAGTGGAAAAAAAATTAGGACTGACTTGTTTCTCTGCTGGAGTCCGTGGTACTTCTTGCGGATTCACCTAAGAAGTAAAATGCTTAAATATATGTTTGTGAACTTTTCCTAAAAGAAAAAAAATACACAAGTTTTACTTTTTCCATATTTGTCATGTTAATTTTTTTACATTTATGACAAATGATATTTCAATAGAAGCTATTATTATATTATTATTACTTCCATTATTAGTTAGTAGTAGTAGTAACTATAACATCGGCAGTGGCAAACCATGGGGTTTCAGACAAGAACTTCAGTAAATCACATCCACACATCTTACACATCCCTGTTACCGCTAACACAGCTATATGAATATACATATATTATGCACAATTGACTTATATTGCATTCAGAGCCATAGTACTTAAGAGCTGCATTGGTAAAGCTCTTATTAAAAAGTAAACCACGGCCAACAAAATAGTTTGTTGTGCTCTGTGTTAGCTGTTAGCCATATCATATTTGCATTCATTAAAAAAGACGAACACATTTGCTGGCCTTTGTTAGTAAATTCAGTTTGGGTGTAGGTCTTGCTTTCTTCTAATTATTTCTCTTGGTCGTCAAAAGGGCACATTGATAATGTGTTTTAATTAGTTTGGCAACAAAATCTGTTGTAGCAATGCTGACTGTGGTTGTTATGGACTGTGAATATGTTTTTGCCTGAAAAATTTCAGACAAATGCCAGGGGTAGCACTGGACAAAAGACCAAGAGAGCGGGTTGCCACTGAATATCCAAATTTTATTGGCTGAATCTGTTGCTGATACTTACAAATAAGATGTGACCTCTCATAACAAAACGGTTGGTCTATCTGTAGAACTGCCCCAGACTTTACAGTGTTATTGGGTTCCTCAATTAGTTGCGTTTATTTATAAGCTGGTTTCTATGTTTCCATCATCCCACGTTAATGTGCATTTTAAAGTGGAAGTCATGAAAAAAAATTCCTATAATCCACAAAAATGTTTCTACGATTGCAAGGTGGGTTTTGACTTGTGTTAATGGTTAATGAGAATAAAAGCTTGAAATTTTTACAAAGTGAATATTAAACCCGCATAACTTATCTGGCTGCCCGCTAGTGGTGTCTTTCTGGTTCCTTCAGAACACAGTTTCTAGCAGTAGGTGAGTTTGGACAGATGAGGAAAGCAGCACTGCTCAGACATTTATTTCTGTCCCACTGGTTACTATTTGAAGACCTGTCTCTATGATGCTTGCTTTCTTGGTCACTCCACATAACCTCTGACATATCAATCATTAAACTCACATGATTATTCTTGCCTTGTTTTATTTACTATTGCTTACAGTCTCTTATTGATTTACATTAATTACATCTCTGTCTGTGGTATTAGTTAACAGTTACTAATGACAAATAGTAACTGAGTTAGTAACCAAGTTATGTCATTATAAAAAGTAATAATTACCAGGTAAAGTAACTATATTTTTTTTGGTTTAAATATTTCAAATAACTCGGATGCCTAACTTGGTTTTCTTGCTACCGATGCAGAAAGACTCTTTCTTCCTGGTCATAAGTTGCACATTACATAAACAGTCTTACCTTCCACGTTATTATTATGGTGTATGAAAAGTAAGTGGGCGTGTCCACAGTAATGCTGCCATACACTCTGGGCAAATGACAAAAAATTATTCTACCTAATCTAATCTAATCATTATTAGTTATGTGGTTATCTCCTACCTCATCTCACATACAGCAGAGGGAAAAAACTTTGCAGGTTTTATATTTAAGAGAGCTTACTGATGAAAACCGCTTCAGTGAGCTCAATTAGCACATTAAATATTAAAATAGCAATGTGAATTTAATTGTCGGTAACGGCATTGTAATAGGGGGACCAGTAACATGTTTGATTATTTGTTACTATTCATGCGTTAGAACGGCCCAGTCAAAGACCTAAATCCTATTTAGCTTGAAAATTGCTAAGCTTGAGCTATTTTGCAAAGAAAAATGGGCAAAAATATATACATAGTATTGACGCAGGGGTTTTTTATACAAATGCACACCACACTTTTCAGATTTTTATTTGCTTCAAATTTTGAAAACCATGTATCATTTTCATTCCACATTTATGTGCTACTTTGTGCTGGTCAATTACTTAAAATCTCAACTTCCAAAATTATCAAGTACTGCACAATAAAGGTTCCCGTGCCGTATTATAGTATTGATAAATTGCTCTACAACAAATTTAAACAAATACAAACCTCGCATTACTAGAACAGTCGAACTTCTTGGAAATGGGAGATGGCTGTCCCAGGGGTTAGTCCCAGAATTCTCTACCTACAGACTGGTGGATAGTAGTCTCTGTGTTTCATCATTCTGGCTTTTGAGTACACTGGGTTCTGCCTCCATAGAGAACAGCTTTTAAGAACGCATCCCACAGGACCTGCTCAGTGTGCATATTGCTCATGTGGACTCAAACTGTCTTTTCTGGATCCCTGTGGTACCTGAAAGAAAGAAAGCTGATTTTAGATTTCGCCCAAATGAATAAAAAAGTTAAATATTAAAATTACTGATTTATTTCAGGAGGCAATAAGATTAGGTTTATATAAATTACATCATTCATTGTATTTATGTTATTTAAATAACCTTTTATATTTTGCTTTTTCCTATGTGTTACAGTTCCGGCCAGGATTGTGAACATCTCAACAGACATAGCAGTGAACGAAGGAAGTAATGTCAGTCTCATGTGTTTGGCGATTGGACGACCTGAACCTAGTATTATATGGAAATATCGCTCTGCTAGAGGTAAGCGCTCCTGTATTTTGCCAGCAAACATTTCTTTCACTTACTTTTGTTTCTGTACTTTTAGTCCGTTAAATGTTTCAAATATCACAACCTGCAGCATAAAGTCATTGACTTTGCTAATAGCTGACAGTGAACATGTGCTTCATGCTGAATTACTGATGAGTTGTTGTCTCTCGAGCACAGTCATTGAGGCATGCTCCACGTCTGGTGAAATGAGACTTTATGCCAATGAAATATATAGAAATCTATAAAAAAAAATTATTTTTACCTCTGTGGATATAGGGAGTCTTATAAAAGCCCACAGATCAGTAATGTCCCTTCCAGCTTTATTTTATTTACTGATTTTATTAAATAAGAAAGAAAAAACAGCTCAAAAGAAGTAAAATTTTTCTTTTCATGCTTATCTTCTTGACCAGTTAAAATCAGGCTTCTGACTCTACACTTTTTAGCCTTTATCCCTTTAGAAACCATTTTACACTAATTTTACATTGGCACTCTGCCCTAAGCACCAATTACATTTTTTATCAATACTTTTCCATTTCACATAAGACCTCAGTTCTTCAGATGACGTGGGACATAATCAGGCAGTTTTTTAGTGCCAAGAATCCATTTATAGCCTTCATGTCCCTACAGTGGCTTTGCCTTGACGCCTCACATGGTTATGAGGTAAACAGCATGGTTATATAAGGAGAATGGAAGTGAGAAAATGGGCGGCGCTCTTATTACTAATTTTGTTGTTTTACCTGTATGTCTATATTTATTATAGAAAATTAAAGTGTATATAAAAATTAAAGTTAAAAAAATAAAAATAAAAACGTATGTAAATAATATTATGAAAGAAAAAATGTCCCCCTTGTTGTCTTGTTCTTGCCAGTGAACCCCACCATTATCACAGCTTATCATTTTCATAACAGTCTGCTTTATTAGACATCCAGTCAACCTGTGCCACTTTTAATTTACCCATTATTACCAAAAGGAGCTGCACAAGCAACACATGCAGCGACGACTGAGCTTTTCTGAATCACTTCTCTGCAAAAGCAATATACACTGCACACACCTGTCTGCACACTCACTGTCCTTTAATGTCAGAGGCTGAGCAGAGACGGGCATTATCTGGCCTGACATTTCTCTCCGCGTCTTAATGTAAAAAATGAGATGTGAGGAATGTGTTTGTGCCTACGACTCAGCTGCTGAATGAATTTGAAGGCTCTTCTAGAGTGACATTTATCAGGTGCTGTTTTTTCCCCATGCTACCTTTTGTTTTTGTTTTTTACATTGTACTATTTACTGCTTTAAATTAGGAACTTATTGTATATATAATAAGATCGAATTCTGTAGTCTGAAATGAGAAGGAGTTAGTCACAAGGAAACATGAATGAAAAAGCAGTGTAATAACGGTGCTGCTGGTTGAAAGCGTTCGACTCATCAGGCCTAAGGGCTAGAATTGATCAGGGGTAGGTACAGTTATGAACCGTTGTGATAAAGTAAATCATATAAAAATCTAAATCTCTCTATCTAAATTGTATAATCCATCAAAAGCTAAACAATAACTATAGTAACGCTGAATAATGTCTTACAACAATAATTCTCTATAATGGCAAAATTAGAAATTGTATGTCACTGTATTACACACAGAAATTGTATCTGGTATCATTTTTTTAGCTTTGCTATGTTTATAGCAGAATTTAAGCATTTTTTAAATTTAGTTATTTCACTGTTAACCCTATTAGAACAACCGTTCTTCTCTTTTTAAAAGTAAATTTACTTCCTCTCTGTGATAACTTCTATTTCCAATTCTGCTATCATTCAGCCACAATGTTATCGGTATGTTCCTGCACCAATTTTGGGCGACGGCTGCTTGGGGTGCAGTCTGCATTTCAGCTTATTCCAGAAGTCTGTCTATACAAGACACTTAGGGAAGCTTAGGGAAGACTTGTACAACAACCTTTTGGCCATCTAGTGTGGATTTATTAAAATTATTTCCAAATGATCGCATCCCATAGCATTTGATCTTAGGATAGGCTCCTGATTCACAGGAAGCAGACCCATGAGTGTATTTTTACAAATATTTGTGTGTACCCTCTAATATGCAAAATGGCTTTGACCTCACCGTAGTTTGTGCCACAACATGCTGAATTAAACATTAAGCTCTGAGGTACCTGAAGGCAAAAATAAAAGCTTTGCAGTTCACTCGCACCAAAAGTCCTTTTTAGCCTTTTTAATGCCGTACACATTCAATGGTAACGCAAGTTGTAAGAGATTCAGGTTCACTAAATTGGTCGTAGCAGCAAATGATTGACAGTTAAATGTCACTGTAGTGGAACACCGCATTCAGTACGGTACTCTGTTAGCATGTTTTTCATTTTAGAAAGCTTTGTGGGTCATTTGTAGAAGCGAAGCTGTCAGTGAGGACAATGCTACCTGCTTCTTGAAAGATTTCAGTATTATCTGTGTCTGTATAAGGTAAGTATGCATGTGTTTTCTTGTCTCCTCACAAATAGAACCATGCTATGACATGCATGTAGACTGATTGTATTAGACAGATCTCTAGTCTTGGAAAAATTTAATAGAAATGTCTGTTTTTGAGTGACCAGCTGTTCTCGTTTGCGTGCCTCTTCTTTATGCAGAACATATGGCACGGGGCTGGATCCGTCCCCTGCAGTTGACATTGCACCATTTGGCACTTTAGAAAACTGGAGCATTTTTTTTCTCCTGCTTAATTTCTGAACAGCTACTGGCTGCTTCCACCTGTTTTACGGCTTTACATCTGAAGACCTGCATAAACCTGCACTCAATCTTCCAGCCGGAACACTCCACACTCTATGAGAACCCTTAATACTCTAATTCTGAGTGCAGACCAGAGCTGGAAATAATCAGCAGTGTCCCAGATTTTTTGCCGTTTACCAAGAAAAAGCTCTTCTTTTCATTTGTTAGAAACTTAAAAGGAACAAACCAGGATAAAAAAAATCTATCTTGGAACTCATAGAGCATTTTCCCCCTATATTTATAGTTCTAGCTATGCTGGTGATATAACAAGGGATGTTTAGCTTTTACTTTCAAAAGTACTATTTTTAGTATTAACATTTTTTGCACTCACTATTTTTTACTGATGTCATAGTACTGGAAAATCCAACACTTTAAGTAGAGAAGATTTGAATTTGCTCAATCAGCTACATTATGTGGTCAAATATTTGGTGGAGTACTAGTCTTCCCTCCAACTGGCAACAAAGTTTAAAGCATAGGGTTGTTACATTATTTCTTCGATGGATGTAAGAGACACAAACACTGTTTTAGCTTGACAATGCCTCTCTGCACATAGCTTCTGAGCTCCATAAAGACATGGTATATTATGGTTGCAGTAGAAGAACTTAAGTGTTCTGTATTAAGCCCTGTACTTAACTCTACTGAACACCTTGGGCTTAATTGGAACACTGGTGACTCTCACGTAACAAGGTCCCAAATCTACCCTTTAAAAAAATTGGCAAATGTTATTTCTAAAAGTATGAAGTGAAACCAAATCTGGAACAGGATTGACAAAAAAAAACATGGTGAGCTGTGAATTTGGTACATAGGTCTTCATTGGGGACTCACCTGACCACTTTTACAATGCAATTATATAAACTATTATATAAATACTACAAAAACGCTATCTTTTTTACTAAAGCAAGAAACCCTGTTAACCCAACTCCAAACCTCTTCAATTCAGCGAGTATCTGGCTACAAACACATACAGTACATGTCAAAGTAGATCCCCACACCCCGTGTAAGTTTTTATTGGTGGTCAATGTAAAGCAAATGCACACACCCGCCTAAAAATAGCTAACCTTCCTCACACACTGCAACTACTGAAAATGTCAATGTTGCATGTACAGTATAGTGGAGGTTAAGTTTTTATATTACTGAATAAAAATGACCCAACAAGTCCAAAAAGTAGACAAGGTAGGACAGAATATATGAATATAGTAGCCTGGGTCTAATACAATTATACTAATACTAATACATATCTGTAACTGGCAAAAGTAGCAAGTTATGTAAGGAAAACCAAATAATTCCAGATGAATCAGGAGGACAAAAGTTGCATGGTTAATGGGAAGACAATAGAAGGGACAAGAGTAATTACTACTGCATCATAGAAAGAAATAAAAAAAAAAGCCAACTCCAAATCTCATTCTAAATTGAATCACAGACACCATTGAGGATCATGTGTTAATTAGAAAGAACAACCTTCAAGATATTTAAGGTGGCTGTTTTATTCCCTGTTAGATTTTCTTTGCTACACTTTTTAATTCTTTCATTCATTCGTTTCATTCAGCACCATGCAGGTGAGATAAAACTCCTTACTGAATGAGGATCATGTTCTTTCTGAGAAAAAAGGTCTTCGACTTTTTTTATTTTTTTCCTCAGTTACTTAAGGAAACGAATTTCATGGTTTTTTGATGGAGAAAATGACCTTTCAGCAATCCTCCTTTGTTTCTTTGTTTGAAATATACATTAGCACAAGCTGATTTAGTTTTATAGAATTAACAAACTGTATCTATACTATATCAATTTCATTATGTGAGAGCTCTTTAAAAGTAGTTTCTATTTTAGTACGTAGTCTTCATTTTTTAAGGCTAAATGTTTAATCTGTTTTTGTTAGGAAGCGATCCCTAAAACTTTAAATAATAATTTTATATAATATAAAATTTTATAAAATAATTTTATATATAAATTGTCAACGCTGCTAGTTTTGAGAGTTTAGACTTTATTCACATTCACTTTATTTGCTTACTTTACTTGTAAATTTTATTTTTTTTACATTGTTCTTTTCCAGAAACATATTTCATTTTAATTCCGCATGTCTGGAAAAAGCGCGTAAAACTAATCTGTTTTGTCTCAGTTGTAATTTTTCTTTATAATACACCGTTATAGTTTCAGGTCGAATGTATCACAATTTCCCCAATCATGTCATATATCATATAAATAAAAAGACAATGCTTAAGTGGCTATATCAAAACAGTCCATGTTGAAAAAAGATGGTTTTGTTTGAGGTTACACAGTGTTTTCAGCCATGCTTCCTGATAACCACACGATGAGGGTAAGAAAAAATAAGAAGCTCGCTAGAGAAGAAATAGAGGTCAAGGGGGAGATTAACTAGCCAGTGTTCCTCAGTGTTGAGTTAGGGTCCAGGTCCTTCTCCACTAAAAAGCTTACGTGTACTCCAGCATTGTGCCTGATGCAGTTTGGTTCTCAGACATAATAAATCACCAGCAAACGCTTGCAAATCAGCCACAACTCAGATATCATTAGCAACTGAATAGCAGAGAGGCTGTGCTAGAGGGTTTGTAGCAGAGTTGTGGCACTGTGGTTAAACCTCATTTTGCCTGACATGATTAGCTCTCGAAGGGCTTTTCTCTTTGGCAGCCCCCTATGACATTGGTAGAAAAGGCCTCTGCCTGGAGCTGCTTGACACACCACTTCAAGAGAATTCATTATAACTTAATAACATGTCATCGAGAGCTACTCCTCCATGCCCAGCTCTGACTAATCGCTAAACAGGTCTAATTCATCATTCTCTTGTAATGTGAATTTGAAGCATGAAAATCTAAGTTAGGATAATATTCAATGAAAGATGGGCTGAATTTTGTTCTACAGACTGTACAGTGCCTTGGGAAAGGAATTCATACCTCTTAAACTTTTTTACATTTTGTCACCTTACAATCACAAACTTAAATGTATTTTATTTAGATTTTATGTAATAGACCAACACAAAGTAGCACATAATTGTGAAGTGAAAGGAAAATGATATGCGATTTTTAAAATTTGAAGCAAATAAAAATCTGAAAAGTATGGTGTGCATTTGTATTCAGCCCCCTTGTACTCTGGTACCCCTAAATAAAATCCACTGCAATTAATTGCCTTCAGAACTCACCTAATTAGTTAATAGAGTCCACCTGTGTTTAATTTAGTCTTAGTTTAAATACACCTGTTCTGTGAAAGCCTCAGTGGTTTGTTTAAAGAACACTAGTGAACAAACAGCATCATGAAGACCAGAGAACTCACCAGACAAGTCAGGGATAAACTTGTGGATAAGCAGGGTTTAAAGCAGGGTTAGGTTATAAAAAAATATCCCAAGCATCACTGTTCAATTCATATTCCAACAATGGAAAAAGTATGCCACAACTGCAAACCTACCAAGACATGGCCATCCACCCAAACTGAGCAAGGAGAGCACTGGTCAGAGAAGCAGCCAAGTGGACCATGGTCACTCTGGAGGAGCTGCAGAAATCCACAGCTTAAATCGTGTACTCCACAAATCTGGCCTTTATGGCAAGAAGAAAGGCATTGTTGAAGAAAAGACGCAGTTTTGCCACAAGCCATGTAGGAAACACAAGAAAACTTGTTGGAGGCTGTAAAAGACTTGAAACTGGGAAGGAGATTGACCTTCCAGAAAGACAATGACATTAAACATACAGCCAGAGCTACAGTGGAATGGTTTGGGTTAAAGAATATTCATGTGTAAGAATTGCCCAGACCTAAATCCCATTGAGCCTCTGTGGCAAGACTTGTAAAATTGCTTTTCACAGATGCCCCCTATCTAATCTGGCTGAGCTCGAGCTATTTTGCAAAGAAGAATGAGCAAAAATTTCAGTCCCTAGTTGTGCAAAGCTGGTAAAAGCATACCCCAAAAGACCTGCAGCTGTAACTGCACTGAAAGGTGGCTCTATACAAATGCACACCACACTTTTATTGGTTTGAAATTTTGAAATTATGTATTATTTTCCTTTCACTTTACAATTATGTGCTACTTTGTGTTGGTCTATTACATAAAATCTCAATAAACATTTACGTTTGTGGTTGTAAGGTGGCAAAATGTGAACGATTTCAAGGGGTATGAATACTTTAAGGCACTGTACAGCGCGTTCGGCATCTTACCTTCATTCCCCAGCTTCATTGTAATAAACTGAATACTCTCTCAGGCACTTAAGGCAATTCAGCCTTTTTATGATGTTCTTTGTACGTTTCTCACACTTGTCACCCCACTATAAGAGAAAAGAGCAGTAAGCGAGGCAATGTTTGATTTAATAAAGACCCAGCTTCTATAAGATTCAACCTCTGCTTTCTCTTAGGGCCATATTATAGTCATAATAAATACATATGATCTCGAAAATATGCTATATTGTATTTTTATGCTTCTCTTTCTTTTGTTGCCGTTTTGTCATGAGGTCTCCTTTAGTGCCTATGAATTGGGATTTTATTTGTTATATCAGATATCTTGTCCTCTATTTTTGCTGCTCTCCAAAAAATCAGAAAACTCTAATCCTGATAATGAATAATTTATTATTGGGGTGGTGAATTTAAGTAAGGTGATTCGATATGAACAGAAGGCACTGCTTTCAAATAGTATGAAATAGAGCACAGACGCTGAAACATCTGTGGTTATCACTGGCCTCGTTAATAATGCAGATGCTCTCTGCGGAGCTGAAAGGCTACAGCCAGGCTTCTGTATGTTGATAATCTTCAAGTTTTTGTCTTTATACATATTGTTATCCCCCTGCAGTAGTCACCCATCCCTGGCTTTCCTGTTTTTTGGCAATTAGGTTGATGGATTTTACTAATCTTAAAAATATAAAGCATGTAAATTTGATTCCTGTTGCATTTTTCTTAACACATTGTAGCTATTCTTAAATTAAAGCTAGACTTGTAGGAGGACACAGCAAACCTTGTGAAGCTGGAATCTCTTTTTTTCATCAATGCCGGAAAATATGGAGAGATGTCTGGAGATGTTGGCTGGATGAGAAATTAAGGCTTAGAAAATAATACTGGGGACTTGTCAGGATATCCAGTCACACTGCATTTTAATATTTTATAGTCTTATCTGTAATTAACTCATTGTTTCAACATTTGGGTTACGGAGGAAGGAAAAGCTCAAATATTGAACATTACATTACTTACCCAAGTTTCTCTGTATACTTACAGTAAATTCACTAATGTTTGTATACACAGTTTATATAATACATTAAACACAAACTCTAAAAGTTGCTATAAGTGAAATCATTCAAAAACTTACAAATAAACCAACAAGAAAGAAAAAAAGTGTACATGAAAATCTTTTATTGTTTGCAGACCACCAATGGTTGCCCGGCGGTCGTTGATAAAACTAAGAAAGCTAAAGCCTCTGAAGAGGCACACCTTCTAGAAGCAGGTCTCATGACCGGGGTCAGAGAAACCATCTTAAATTTTAGAACCCAGTGACTGGCGTGGTCATCTCGTTCCTATAGCAATGCGATGCAGCTTGAGTTCTTAAAGGGGAACGTCTCTAAGGTAATGTATATTTTCTCGATTCCCAGAGGAAACAAGCCATACCATTGGCATCCCAGTCTACAGGCTTTAGGTCGAAGCCTACTGACCGTAACTGGACGCTCACCTTTGTATTTCCTGGTCGAAGATTACCTCACTCATGGCATGTCATGCTAAAGATGTTCCGCAGCATCTCGTTCTATTTGGAAACTGAGGTTACATACGTAACCTTAGTTAGATAGTATTTAAGGAAATCGACTCTGTCTATAATAAAGCATATAAATAAAGCAATTATTTTTTCAATGGAGTGAATGTAGAGCGAGGAGGGACTGAGTTAGGTTTGAGGAAAGAGTGCATAGTGAGTGAGAAAATGAAAATCTGGAGTGGAGAGATTATGAAATGTTTTGAGCGCGGAGTGGGAATTCTTGCCGCCTTACTCTGCTCACATACTCTGCTTCCAACATGCTTTGCTCTGCACGCATTCTGCTAAGCAAGTACGCATGTTAAGTTCGAATGACACTGTTCCGCCTAGTTTTGCATCACTGAGCCATATCAACTTAATTATACAGCAAAGACGTTTGCTAGTGTTTCTTTCCAGTAATCCACCAAGCCATTAAAAATCGGCCTGTTCTGTTATATGTTAATTGTTAATGTAAATAATTTTCACATTGCGCAATATGGGGATATGATTTTATTTGCAAGCTACAGTTTTTTCTATAGTCACTGTATTGTGATGGTTTCTGTTATTTACTGAAGTAATTTTTTTTTATAAATAACTTAAATGTGTAAAATGTGTTTATTTGTATATTGCAAACAATTAATTGTTAAAGCCTCAAAACAGGCAATACATTATCTTAATCGCAATTATTTATTTAACAATTAATCATCACTCAAACAGCCCTACAGATGAGTTCGCCAAAGAATAATCACAAAAATCAGTTTATTGCATATACATTTTTTAACCACAAATATAAGTTTAGTTCTAATTTACATGCTACAAATGTAGTATAATCCCTCCCCAAATTTGCTTAATTAAAAAAAGGCTTTTAAAGTTTATGTCTTTAGGCCAACTTTATGCACAGTTACACTATGGAATAGTCTGGAAGCATGCAAATAAAATATGCTGGGCTATTATTAGTGGTACATTATTTATACTGATAAAAAAATACCCTTTTTTAGTTATGGCCTACACACATATCTAAGTCAATTCTTTGACAAATCTGAGTTCCTTTATCCGTTTAGGCAGATTATTAGCTGGGTGTAGTTTATAAAGTAGCCACCAGTAGTTTTTTTTGCCTCTTGCCATTGGACCTTCTAGTAGTTACCTTTAAAAATGTTTATTAACAAAATAAACTGACAAAATAAGAATTTTAGGGTTTATTTATAGCCCAAAATATGCATTAAAGATCAGCTCAGTGTTTAGTTTTCTATTAGCCTAATACTCCTGGATTAATCAAACTTGGGTAAAAGTTGGGGGGGGGGGGGATGAGGTGTTGGACTGCTAACCGAAGGATTGTGGGTTTACCCCCAATTACTCAGCTTTATAAATAAAATAAATGTAAGTTGCTCTGGATAAGAATGTCTGCTAAATGCTATAAAATGTAAATGAGAAACCTGAAAGATGGTCTGTATGCAGGGATGCAAGGATTCAAAGAAAGGAAAGCAAAAAAAAAAAAAAAATCGTCGACTTCCACACCACACAGTACTAAACAAAAATTACCACTAAGCATGTTGAACCTTGGTGTTCCCTCTCTGGCTCTCACTGACCATGATTGACCGGCCTTCTGATTGGCTGTGAGATTTCAACACACTCTCACCCTGTTTTAACACCATGTGCTCTTTCACTATCCAAAATAAGGGTGTTGAACTAGGGCTGTCTGTTCAGCACTTGGCTTGAGGAATTGCGAGCAGTGCAAAAAGAGCATGTTTTCAATCATAAGACCTCGCTAAAACCAACATCATGTAAGCAGAATTGGTTTAAAATACATTTTATTGTTACAGAGATGTAAGACATGCGTTGCTTTTGAGCAAACGCTAACATCCACCCGCACATTCCTACAAATAGCTGTTCCCTTTGTGGGTCTGAATACTGATGTGTGTCATTTCAGTACATGCTTCTTATTGTGTTCATAGCTTAGTACTGAATATATGCAAGAAAGAAAATATGCACAACTAACATTTCCTTTGTTACACTTAAAGGACAATGACATAAAACACATCTAAAAGACAACATCTGTAATCTTCAGCTTATTCTCGGAATTACCATTTAGTCCAGTGTCCAGTGCAGTTGTTGAAGCTTATCTGGAAGATATAGTAGGTTGTGTGCAGCACTGCTGCCCTTTAAGTCACACGCTGCTTGTTTTAATTAGACACAGAGGCAGTAAAGCTGATTATTGATCACTTTTTTTCCCCCAGAAAGGTCATAGATCTAAGTGCCAGTGTGTGAGGAACAGGTTGGTGGATCGCAGATTAAATGATGACGTTAAATGGAGTGTGTGTGGGGGGGTGGGGGTGGGGTGTACTTGATCAATGTGCTGTTACTGGACCCTTCATTAAAAGGGCCAAGGAGCTGGAAATAAATTACTGAGCAGTGTAAAGCAGCGGCGACACAAGATACTGAAAGGATGCAGTCAGTTTAGCCTCAGACACCATTTATCACTTGGGAATTCATGGACACAAACACACACACTACCTTTTGCTCCTCGAGCCACCACTCTTCTCGATCTCTCTCTCTCTTTATATATACACTCTCTATTTTTCTCCCTGTCTCTTCTTTTTTCCCTCTTAACAGTTTCTTCTCTCATTTGTTTGGCTGTCGGCAAAAGACATTGGCTCCTAAATAGGATAGGCGACTTCTCATGGTTCTCCTGTTCTGCTGTACTTTATGACCTCTGCTCAAAACCTTTAGGATAATTGCGGGTATATTTTTTTATTTTTGTAACAGCTTATGGGATAATTAGGGTATTTTACAAGATCGCATTTTCAATTTTTTTTCACATTTTTTTCCCCCACTGCTGAGGATGCAGGTTTTTATCGCCATACATCAAATTAAAGTGTCCCCATTCTGTCAGCAGCAGGCAGAAGAAAGAAAAGGAGTTTCTTGGCTGCAAAAGTGTGTTTCTCTCTCTCTCTTTCTCTGTCTCTCTCTCTGTTTGTCTCTCCGTCTGCCTTTGTCTTTTTCTACAAATGAAATGCAGGTCAAATACAAGTATCGAAGTAACAGAGCTGAATAGATTTGTTTTTCTTTGCCCATGTGTGTGCCATGTTCTACCTGTGTTAAACTAAGATAAAGTTTAATACCTGATTATCTGTGCTCTCTCTCTCTCTTTTTCACTTTCTTCTCAATATCCTAATCTCTCTCTTTTCTACTCGTTAAGGGTAATTAGCTTTTCTACACCCTATTGCTCAAAACAAAATGTTCCCACTTACCTCTAAGCCACTTTAGCCCCACATTTCCACTCACTAGGTAAAACCAGAGTGGCAAATTGGCTTAGAAATCATTTTGATTGCTTTTCTCGCTGCAAAATGCCTCTGCTGTTTTCAAGTCTTTTTGTTCTCCCCAAGAAGATAATGCAGTGTCGTTTTACGCACCGCAGTGCTCAACTGAGAAGCATCTTCGAAAAGGCAAACAATGTTCCTCTAAGAAAATACGATTTAAGCATTAGAGACCGCTTAGTTTTCTGTAACTCAATAAAGGTCTTTATTCTTTTCATTACCAGCACATTCGGCGGTAATGTAGCACCAGCTTGGCAGTTTCAGTTAGAAATGGAACAGCTTTTTTTTTTTCTTTTCTCAATCTGGTACGAGCTGTTCATTTGAACGCCGAATGGTGAGTTGTGTTTGTTTTTTTTGTCCTGGCAGGGCGTGATGTTGGAGAGTTGTCAGGTTCTAATCTTTTATGAGGGCCTCCAGTGACCCCATCAGTGTAGTGCCATGACCCGTGTTGGGCCAAAGAGGCGCTTCTTGCTGATCTGTCACACTAACATGGGAGAATCAATGGTGCACTGTCAGGACGAAGTAGCTAATCCTCCACAGGTTTACTTACACTGCCTTAAGTGCCTGTCCCTGCATCACTGCTTAATACGACATATAGAATGTATAAGATCAATTTTTTTCTAATTATGTAGTATGTCAATTTTTGCCAAGAAAAGAAATGTAACAGAAAAACAGTTTAAACAGTAAAATAATTGCAATTATTTAGCTCAGAGATTAAGGTCTTGGACTGCTTATTGGAAGATTGGGGTTTGATTTCCAGCACCACCAAGTTACCACTGTACAATTGCTCAGTTAAAAAAAATTAATGTTACTCGTTCTGGATAAGGGTTTCTGTCAAAATGCTGTATGTCTTTGCTGTGTGTCTGCTGGTTTCAGCCATATTTTTTCTGGAAAATGTCTTGATAGGATATGATTGACGATGATAACACAAACAAATTTCTCATCCTTATAACGCACTTATGGTGAGAACATGGTTTTAAAATATATTATTCATCATGGTCTTTATAGTTCCTGTTATAAAAAGGGGAATTTAGCAAGATTAGTCCACCCAATGCTCTTATTAGGGAAGCAGTAAACACTGTAGGTTACACCAGTAAAACATACAAGCCTCCAGATAGACAAAAAACAGAGCTCAAGCTGCAGCAAGGCTACCGGTTTGCACCACCTTGTAGTTAAAATATTGATGTTAATAATGATGATGATAATAAATGTAGTTATGCTGATGATCTTGTATCATTATGGATATCGATGTAACAATCCCTTTAAAATGAGTAATGCATTACAATGATTGGCCAAATTAATTTGGAAGAACCCAGGGTCAGAGATGATGAATAAGCTTGTTGGCTGTGCATAATGATCCAAAGCTCACCTTTCTTTTAGCATGGCTTGCCTATTCATCTCTAAAATTGGACCCCATTCTCTTTCTACAGGGGCAGTTTGGTTATTCATTTTTATATTTTTAGACCCTTTTAAACCATTACATACTTATTTTCACTCATGTGCTCTTGCAGGCCCACCTCTGAATCTGACATGACATTATTGAATGAGATTTAGTTTTTGAAACCCAGAGGTTAAAACACATCACTAGTGTTAGCTGCATTATCTTGACCGGTTCCACAGAAGGACCCAGATTCAAGCCCCTACGTCTATGTGTTTGATTTCCTTAGGGAGTTGATGCTATTTATGATTTTATTATGAAGTTGGCTCAGCGGTTACAGCGGTTACAGCGGTTAAAAAAAGCGACTATGGCAGTGTAATTGAAAGTCATGGCTTTGTGAAGCCTTTCTTCCTTATAGACACTATGACACATGATAGTCACCCCATCTTTCTCCGATGCTTCCTGTGTCATTTTTTTCTCCATTCAGTATATCCTTGTATATCGGTCCTTTTTCCCTCCTTCTCTTTTCCCTCTATTCACAGACTACTAAACTAAAGAGAGGGTAAAAGAATATATATATATATATATATATATATATATATATATTATTTTATATATATATATATATAAATTTTTTTTTTTTTTATTATTGAATGACTTTAATTATCCCACCAGTCTGACAAAATATATCTTTTAGAAATTGATGGAACTTGCTTCCCATGTCTGCGAATAACCTCCAATTATTTCTCCATTAGCACTTTCATGCAAGTTTTATGAAATATTACTTCCTCTGTCAGGTGAAAACAGCAAACATTCAAAAGCAATCTTATGCTTTTTAATTTTCTGTTACCTTTATTCTCTTGAATCTAGCCATAAGAATTAAACTGTTCCCAAAGGCGTTACACAGACTTTACTTTTATTTTCACATAGCGTAGCCAAAAAAACCCCCCAAAAATGCTACATCAGAGTCTTCTTACATGAAGGCCATGGGGATAATACCAACCCTTTACTCTTTAAACTTATAAACACAGGAAGACAATATATTACAGGCATTTTTTCCCTAAATGACTCATACATTTCAAGACGTGGCTTATTTTAAAATCTATTTAGAATTATTTTAGAAGTGTGACTTTGTTGCTGCTCTTCATTGCTGTTATCAGTAGAATTCACTTTAACCTAGATAGAAAGTAAAAGAAGGATAAAAATCAGTGTTTTGTTAATGAACTAGCAAAACTAAAAGAAATAATGATTGTGTTGCTGGTTTTTGTGTCTTATTGAGTTCTGGGAATACGGCTGTTTTATTGGCAAAAAATAGCACTCTGTGCTAGATTTTATCTAAACCTAAGACTGTTAGACAAGGAACTTCCAAGGAAATATTGTACACAAGCGGGATTAGTTTTATTGTCAAACAATGGCTTTGACAGCACATACTATCAGGGCTTTTGGAGACTCGTCTGAGTGATAGCTATTTATATAAAGACAGAGTAAGGGTTATAAATTCAGGTTCATTTGGATGATTTGCTTTAATTCACATTTATTTTCTAGAGTGCTTTTAACAATAGATGCTGTCATAAAGCAGCTTTAGGGAAAGATGGATGTAGATCTGGATCTTTAATGGGCTAACCATCACAGACAATAGCAAGGAAATCCTTCCTGAGACAAGGTAATGGAGAAGCTTTGAAATACACCAGAATTAGGAAAGAGCTGTTAACATCTATATAGAAAAAGAATTCTGGGATGAGGACCTATATATATATATTGATGTAAGATTATATACAAGACAAATCCTGTGGCATTTCTCCTGCTGTGGCTAACCTTACCAGCTACTTTGCATCCTGCTTCTTCATCTAGAGATAAGGCAGCTATTGTTGGGTGAGGTGAGACAAAGCAGGAGGACTGTGTCAAGATTTCGCACCAGCATTAACATCTTAAATGGAACAGATTATTTGGCATGCTCATACATTGTCTTAAAGGGGTACATATTGTTATTCAGTGTTAAGTTCTGAATTTTAGCTAGCCAGGATATTTTTGCCTAGCATTTTGCCAAGTCATTAGTAATGATTTATAGTCAATGTTACTGTAGTTCGGACAAGGGTAATAATGATGGTGGTTACAAAATGTTATACAAGAATAAAAAAATAAAAGGACTGTGTAAACACATTGATGTATCACACACATCAGTGTATCGTAACCCGCCCCCACCCCCCCCCCCCCCCCCCCAAAAAAAAAAACCACTTCTCCGCTTCTGTAGTTGTCGATAAAAAAAAAATTAGAGCTTCTATTGGCTTTTTATTTGTATGGTGTTGTCTTTTTAGCAATTCATCTTTTTAAAGTATTTCAATGTATTGCAATTTGAATTGTATTGCAATATATCATGAAATATTGTATTGGGAGGCCCAGGCCAAAACCTTATTCATCAGCGTCATTCTCGGTTTAGCAATATTTCTAATATGAAAAAAATAAATAAAAATACTGCCTTTGCAACGTTATCTGAATGAGTTTTAAATTATATATTAGCATCAATGTAAAATACCCAAAGGAGTTTCTATATTATAGGGAAACATTATTTTAGCAGCATGTGGTCTTAAAAGAAGTACTTTTATAAGAAATGAGTAGGAGAAAGTGACTCAGTGCCCAGTGTATAATGTCATTTACACCATTCTTAGTTTTATTAGGCTGGAATTTGTCAAGTAGTTTGACTGTAACATGTAGTTATGTGTCACCATAATAGCATTGAATAAAAATAATAGAATATATACCTAGGCAAAAAGCAGTGGTACAAGACCAAAGACTTGTTGAAAACCTTACTTTAACTTACTTAGTAGACATGAAAAAAGGTCAAAGTTAAAGGTTAATTGTTGATAAGAAGGGGGCCAAGGAGGACGGCTTACCTGACTCCAGCTGTCAAAAAGGATGGTGTAAGTCAAATAGTCACTTTTTACAACCACACTAGGCAGACAATTGTTTTAAAATTAAAGCTAAAGCATGGAAAGAGGACAGGCATAATGCACAGTCTAGTTTTAGTCAGTCTTTTCTTATCTCCGATGTCTGAGTGAAATCCAATGTGGTCTTTTGCTTTTGTAGCCAACTTACCTTTATTTATTTTTTTTATTCACAGATGCTTTTCTCTTTCTCTGATTTTTTTTTTTTTTTTTTTTTTTTTTTTTTTTTTTACACTTTATTTAGTTTGGAGAATTGTGTTTTGGCTAAGTTCACAGAAAATCTGGGTTTTTTTTGTATATTAATCAGTTTCTGGAATCAGTCACTTCTGTGGCTCTTTTATTTATTAGCAACATAATTGTCATTCAGAAGGGTGCAAGGCTTATTTTGTAGCTAAAAATGTCTTCCAATAGTTAAAAGGACATCCTTTCATGCAGCTTGGAGGACTACCAGGTTATTTTGTTTCTATGGTGCCAGCTGTCAATGCCTTATTAGCGGGTAACATTATGTAGCATGGAGACAAACCTTTGACTGCAAGGACAGCTATTCAAAAAATCTAAATCCTTGAACATTTTCCCAATTAAGCTGCGTACAGGAGCTGACTTGAGGCAAAGTGCGCATATGGCTAAGAAAGCAATTGAAATGAAACAAGGTGGTAATATTATAACTATTATTACACTCGAGTATTTTTTTTTATATCTCCATCGTTTCTGTATTTAATTAAAAGGTGTGTCCACTTTAATCAGTAGCTGTTATGTTCTATGTAATGTCCACTGCACCTAATATAGAAACATATCTGCTTTTGCAAGGTCATTAAAAATTGCAAAAAAAAAAATTAATTAATAGATTGCAAATTTTTGTTCAGATTAAAGCTAATTAGTCTGAGTTACTAATGCGACTTCTTATTACAGCTACATCAATTATGTAAATAAAGAACCTATTAACATTAAAAGGTTACACTTGAAGCCATATTTCCAGAGAATGCATGTTAAGGTATATGTTATAAATTCCTGTTCTATTAGACATGGCTATGTATTTGTATCTATTGTTTCTAGTGAAAAGGTTGAGGTTTGTTAAAAGATATAAACATTAACCAACCTTGTCTATTTAGTTCAGTTCAATGCAATTAAAATTTTAGTTTATTTTTAATGGAGTTTTACAGAAGTGTTGTAACTATTCTCTCTCAACACCCAGCAGAAGAGGTGATCAGCTAAATCAGCACTTCCTCCCCCCGCCTCAGGCATTGCTAACTCCTAATTGAAAGACAGTTAAAAATGAACTCTGATTAATTAAAATGTGTATCGACGATGTCTCAGCTAATGAGGAGGTTCGCAGACAGTGTGTGACGTTATTTATTTAATTGTCATTGTGTGACTTCATATAATAAAAGTGATGAGACTCGGAAGGGGAAAAAGACGTCAGGACGCCGTTTAGATGAAGAAACAGTTTTAACAGTATTTTGTAAAGGATCCCACAGAATCCAGCACAGAACTAAGACATTTATATTCCAGCTAATTTTGACAGTACATCTGTGCTCTGAGCTGCTCCTGGTTAAAAAGAGATTTATTTATTTATTATGTGTAGGTTCTAATATAGACAACAAATAAGCTGCAGCTTGAGAGTCTATATAAAATAAAATGCTCACTTTTCACTTTAATTAGAAAAGTCTGCACATTAACACAAAATTATTAGTAGATCAGGGGTTCGGGACCTCTAAACAGTCCAAGTATATACCAGATTTAAAAAGTCACATGAATTACAATGGCACTTGATGTAAACTTTAAATGAAGGGAGGAAGTGATGCAGTGGTTAAGCAGTCGAACTGCTAATTGGAAGATTGGGGTTCCATTCCTAGCACCACCAACCTTTCACTTCTGGGAATTATTAGACCTTGTTTGGGGAAACAAGGTCTAATAATTCCAGGACCCTCAACCCCCAATTGCTCAGTTGTATAAAAAGAAATAAATAGAAGTTGCTCTAGATAAGGGCTTCTGCCAATTGCTGTAAATTTAAGCTCTTGGCCTGTATCTGCATAATTATTTCTTCTTCATACAAAACAGAACCCTGTAAAGGAAATTAAATAGACGGTCAACTGAGCTTCAAGTTAAAATCTGTTTAGTTGACATTCAAATAATAATAATAATAATAATAATAATAATAATAATAATAATAATATTAAGCCAGTGAGATATTTTTAACTGCAGAGTGACAGGTAAGACAAGAAAAGAGTGTGATCTGGGTAACCATGGTGACCTGTTGCTTAGTGAAGTATGTTCTGGTGAGTCAGACTCACAGCTTGATAGATGACTTGATAGAAGACACAAGCCATAATTTTCCCCAAACAAGGTCTAATAATTCCCACTTAAAATGGACTCGATAGGGAAAATGAAGGATCCCTTGTTTGATTTTTGTCTTGTGTTCATTTATTATTCATTCACATAATTTATTCATACATTAATCCGAGCTCGCAGCCAAGACATAAGGCTCATGTTCAATATTTGACCCAGAGCACCAGAATCACTAGCCCTAGAAAGAAGCCCTTTCCAACCTTCAGCAAAGCTGTGGGTCATTCTAACTTTCTTCGCTTATGTTAAAATGTCAGCTGTTCTAACCTCTGTGTAGTCCAAGACCACATAAAACATCAAGTGACTTTTTAACACTGCCAAAACAAAACATTTCTGGAGGGAATTCTGTAGTCTTCTGGGGTTTTTGCCCTTTTACTGTATAGCTTTGTTTTATCTCTGTGTTGAGAGAAATGTGGTATTCTAGTCATGAACTTTAATTAGTCGATCCACTCGGTGTACAACGATAAAGTACATTTATTTCAGTTTAATACAGTTTTTGAACAAAATAGAAATGAAAATTGAACAAAATAGAAATAAAAAAAAGTGTGTATAAAATTTAAGATTTACAAATTATTTTATTTAAATTATTTATTTTTAATAATGAATAAGAACTAATAATAATAATAATAATATAATAATAATAATATACACACAATAAATGAATGTGTAGATTTCTAAACTTGGAAAAGATGGCTGAACTGCTCACCTGACTAACACTCAATAGCCCAGAGCTCTGCGGCTAACTGTCACATTACAATATAACCCACTCAGAAATGTTCCCATAGAGGAAACACTCTTCTAAAGTGCCAAGGATAATCCATTTGTTAAAAAACTGCCATGTTTACAATAAATTTGCAACCCCTTTTTATCCAAACCCAGTGTATAGCTGATGTCTCCACAACTATTATTGGAAAACCTCATTTGTGTCTTGTAATTGTTTCAATAAATAGTTTACCGAGTCTAACACCATTTGAGTTCTTATTATGAGGGTAGCCCATGCAAAGATGATTGCACATTGCAATTAGATGTGTTCACAAACATTAATAATGGTCAGTGCCTGATTATGAACTCATTAGCACAGCTCAATCTCATTATACGTGTAATATCATCGCTTGGTGGGTTTATTGGGTTACTGGGGAGCCCTGAAACTCCCACTAGGGAGACATAAAGGCCTAAATGAAGGTTGCTGTTTATGAATTTATTCAGGTGAGCAAATTCCTGAGCAATGCCTCCTGCCTCCCTGTGCCTTGCCTGGCTTGCCTTCAAAGCTAATCGACCTATTTTAATGCTTAGAAATATTGACCCACTTTACCATATTTTCTGGGCACTTTCAGAGGAAAATGATTTGAAGCCTCCTTTTTTTTGCACATAACTATCCGTTTATAGCAAACTCTGACGAGCCCCATATGGTTGTTTTGATTGTAAGAAAATCTCTTGAGTATTTGTTTGAAATATTTTAGCAATGTCACTGCAGTGGAAAAGCGTCCAATTGCATGTGTTCCCGAAGCACCGGCCAGGTGAGCGTATTCGAATTATAAAGACTCAGAAATAGGTGAATGCAACTTTGTCAAGTTCAGCCTCCTTTATGATGTAAAACTGCAGTGGAAATTATTTGTTTTCTATCAGATATGTTTTAATGCACTAGAACATGCTTACTCTGTTACCCCTTATAACTACATTACATTTGTTTAAGTGTATCTACATGTTTAGGTGCGGTCTTATGTGCCTCAACCAAAATTATTAATCATCACACACATCAACCAATCAAAGAACAACTTTGAATTCCCTTGAAGTGCTACACAAGTACATGGGCGTAATGTGTGACTTTAATCACACTTGCATTCTTTTTGTAAAGACTAAAATTATCTCAGTGTGTGTTACCTCAACAAGCTCTGTTTTTCCCCCTGATTTTCTGTCTGTATTTTTTTACATTTGGCTAAGTTTGACAGTGTCGCTGTTAAAAACACTTAACTTAATAACTTTAATTAAAATAATAAAGCAAAGGTAAGCTGAAATAAAGCTTTTGGCTTTGGTTTTAGGAGCGATAAAACTATAAAAACAGACTAGACAGGTAGTATATTTAATTGTGCAAGAGGATGAGTCTATATTGTGATCTTCACATATTTTTTTTATTTTTTTTCCACAAAAGCATCAAACAATCCAATAGTCCGATCAGAGTGAACTGAGAATGACGTTTAAAATCTCCAAGCATGGCTACCATTAAGCTAAAAAAAATGCTTTTTTAGAACAATTAAAAAAAAAAATTATTTCTAAGAGGTAGCCATAAAAAACACTATTAAATAATGACATTTCTCAGGGCATACTGTGTAATAATATGCTAATATAATTATAACTATTATAATAAAGCTTTTAAAAGAACACACATATTTACAGTATTTATTAGACAGCCCGCACAGTTTTGATGCATGTCTCCATCTATAATAAGCTTTTTCTGTCTTTCTCCTTTCAAGACAGCTATTTATTTAAGATGAGGTCCCTCAGTATTATTATGTTCTCAATATTTCACCCTCTCTTGCTGCCACGTAATGTATGCGCCATTATTAACTGCCATAATTGTCTTGAGCATTATGTTTTTTTTCCCATAAAATAAACATTTTAACATAAACCTATGAGATAGTGCTGGCTGACATGATTATCGGTGTTGTGATTTTGATTAAAGTGATACATTTAAATGGGGTCAATATGAAAAAGCTGAGTTAATGTGCAGGTAAATTTAAGCCAACAAGCTAAACGCCTCATTATAACAGCTATTTCAAGTTACAAATAGTGCTCATTGTCAAGGACGAGGTAATGCAGTTTAGCTTTTCTTAGAAGTGAGTGATAAATAGCCAAAGCAAGTCTATTACACAATTCTAATGCCAGAAAGAATGATTTGAAGGTTGTCATGGCAACCAAGTCTTTTACTTTCAGCCATGGTCACAAAGCACAATAGTCAATATGTCAAAGCATCAAATAGAAATCTTTACTTGAAATGTTTACTGTCAGAATATCGAAGCTCTGTGTGAGATGTGATTCAACAAAGGTCTTGTCACTCAGTAGGTCTAAGTGACAAGGGTACTTCTCAAAAAAAAAATTGTATTGTGGACACAGCTGCCAAAAAATGGAAAATTCGTACTTGATCTGATCGATAGCATAAGAATGCTTTTTATATAGTGAATGTAAGATTGAAGACAAAATTCTATGAACCTGTGCAGCAAGTGAAAAAAGCACTTTATTATAGTCCTGGCTGAACAGCACTGAGCAAAATACCTGGCATGTGGTAATGTTTTTAGGTCACGGTCTTCAGGCAAAAGATTTGCCATCCAGTAGACTTACGTATGATGCATTTAAATGATCCCCAGATGGTTAGTATAATATACATTAGATGTGAACAGTTTGACATGCAAGATGATATTCTGCAGCTTCTTTGTTTTGTTATAATTTTTTATATAGTAGAAAATCTGATGGTATATAGCAGATGCAGTACACAATGAAATAAAGCAACGTTTTTTCAGGATCTCCAATAACAAAGAGCTACTTATGAGGAGAACACACAGAGCTAAGGACTAGAAAATAAGTTGTCCTAGCAGATAAGTCATCTTGGCTTTAATGTATTTCATATGTCAGTATTATGTGGGTAGTGCAGGATTGTTTATGTAAATACACATATACATACATACATACATATATACACACACACACATATACATATATACATATACATACTATATATATATATATATATATATATATATATATATATATATATATATATATATATATATATATATATCGAGAGAGAGATAGAGAGAGAGAGAGAGAGAGAGAGAGAGAGAGAGAGAGAGAGAGATTAGTCAAATAGTTAAAACTCTGGATTGGTGATCAGGGTTTAATCTCCACCACTGCCAGGTTGCAACTATTGGGCTTTTGAGCCAGACTCTTAACCCTCTCTGCTCCGTATCAAGACTGATCCTGTGTCCAACCCCTATCTAAGCTGAGGTATGAGAAAAAAATTTTACTGTACAGTAATGCTTTTGTGATTAAAAAAAAAGACAAAATTTGTGGATTTTTGTAGACAAAATTGTGGTTTTTTTTATTGTTTTGAACTGTACAGCTAAATTGTCCCTTCTAAATAAGGTGCAAAGTAGTAAAAAAGTTTTAGCCATTTTGAATTTCCTTATAAACCTCACAGTCCTTTGGCATGCATGTCTATATTAATTAACATAAATGGGTTTGACTAAAATGTTAGTCCAGCCCGTTTACTAGCTATAAAGGTAAATGTCCGAGGATAATATGCCGCATGCTGCATAAAATTGGGCTTCATGAAATCTTTCAGTTAATCACACAGCCATATTCCTCTCCCCTCTATTTCACATCATCCCAAAATTACAGAAATGAGTAATTTGGTTAGATAAGCATAATTACCCTGCTATATCAAACCATCCCCAAGGCCGTGGTATTATGAGAGCAGGAATAACAACTTACATCCACTGTTCAACCTTTGAATTGAGTGAGAGAGAGGGAGAAAGAGAGTGGGAAATAAAGAAATAAAAAGCAAGAGAGAGAGTGAAAGTTTATTGGTAATTTAATGAGGGATTTTTAATGTGATTTTTTTTTGTGTTGACATTTGCTCTGCCTGCAGATGTTATTGAAGGTGAAACGATGGCCTCAGTACTATAATATAGCAAACCAATAGATTATGTAATGTTTAATTCTGTGTTTAAACTGACCGACATTCTGCCTATATGCCAGAAAAATTGTGGGTGCTAATTAGATTCAGATTCAGAGCTAGTCACATTTAGGGCCTCAAGCAGTGTGCTTAAAAAATGAATAAATAAATAAATTAAAGCGTGTTTTACACCCTCGACATGTGGAAAAGGACAAACTCAGTGACATTCTTTTTCACTTATTGCATGTCACTAAGTGTGTATAATAAGACAAAATTTGATCATAAATTGATCATGAACATTAAATAAGTATCACAGAGGATATCAACAAATATACCGATTAAAGTCATTAATATGTCATCTAAGTCACAGAAAGCCATTTAAAAATAATATCTGAAAGTACAGTGCTTAAGTACATTTGCTTGTCACTGGTTAGATTTAAAAAAAATGAATTCTTTGTAAAGACTCCAGCTCCCAGTCTCCAGATGGCGCCCTTACCCGAATTCTAGGCTTGACTTCCAACATCATTTCCAGTGGTTAAGCTTGTTAAACTAGTGTCTTAAACTACACGTTGTAAAGTATTGTTTGCCCCGTCAACATACTGAGTGTTTTATTTATGTCTCCATGTTATGGTTATGATCTTTTCTACGTGTTTTGGTTCTCAATATTCAGTGTAGCGATTCTTGTTTGTTTGCTTATCTATCTAGTATACGTGTGTACTGACTTTTGCCTGTTTTAAGATTACGTCTTTGCCTTAGCCTGTTTATTCTGTTTACACAATAAAGTTGTATTTTGCATGATGGATTCTACTCAGCATGGTTCATCACAGAACACTTTGCCAACTCAGAATCCAGTGGAATTGGCTTGGCTACAAACTACTGTGTATTACCATGCTCAAACGCTTCAGGCTTTTCAGGCTTAGCTAATGGCAGGTCCAGCCCCAACACAGTTCCAGAGCTACCGCTGTTCACTTTGCACATCTGGAAAAGTTTGACGGCTCATCCGAGTGTTTTAAGGGATTTCTGCGCCAGAGTCAGATATTCTTTGCTAATCAGCCCCACGCTTTCGTTTAGGACAGTAAAAATTGGCTACTTTTTGATGTCATTGTTTACTGGAAAAGCACTTGACTGGGCATCAGCGGTCTGGGACTCCAACCCACATATCCGGACGTCATTAAATTATTTCCTGTCTTATGAAAGATGTTTGAGCACCCTGTTGGGGGTCGGGACATTTCAAGCCAGCTGCTAAAGATACGACAGGGTGATTTCCCAGCTGCGGATTATGCAATTAAGTTTTGCACGCTGGCCGCTTAGAGTGGATGGAATGAAGTGGCACCCAAGTCCGTGTTTAATCAGGGTTTAAACACTCAGCTAAGTGCAGAATTTACCTGTCGAGACGACTCGAGCAGTTTCTCCCAATATGTGCCTATGACAGTGTGCCTGGATAAAGACACTTAAGATACCAGGAGTTGTACACCGCCTCCTCTATGCCATACTTACAACCCATGCAGCCTGGCCACACTAAGCTCATGCAACAAGAACGTCGCAGGGGGCAACAGGAGAACTTATGTTTCTATTGTGAGGGTCACAACCATTACAGCAGCACCTGTCCTAAGAAACCCTCCACTCACCCTGATAAAAGTAAGTCATCTCTCACATCTGTTAATTTCCCCTATGTGCCTCACCTTCCATGTGTCTCTTGTCATTGACTCTGTTCCCCATATGTTCCCAGCACTATTAAATTCAGGGGCTTTGCGACTCACCTCTAACACCACAGCTATAGACTGACCGGCCATCGGACAAGACATTACCCGACAAACATGCCCCCATCACTTTGCGGGTGGGGGCTCTACATGAGGAAAAACTGTCCTTTCACATAATTCTCAAAAATCTGATTATTCTTGGGTACCCCAGGTTATGTGACCACAACCCTCAGATTTCTTGGGAGAGCAAGGACATAATTCAGTGGTTTCCTCAATGTCATGCTAAATGCCTAACAACGTTACCTCTACACCATGTTTTACAACCCACATCCAAGAAACCATTGATCAGGAGCTGCCTAATATTCCACAAGAATACAGTGACCTCAGGGAGGTTTTTAGCAAAACCAAAGTGTTTCCAGTTACCCCCCTATTGGTCCTGGGACGGTGCTATAGGGGCCGCCTAGTCAATGCCAACCCCCCTATTGAAAAGCAGAGTTTACCCCCCTATCAATGCAACACCCCCGAAAAGCAGAGTTTACCCCCTATCAGAAAAGCAAGCCACCGAAAGCCTATATCGATGAGGCTCTCGCTTCTGGGTTTACCTCATCCCCCAGTTAACAAAGTCTTCTACTGAACTCCCAGCCTCTACAACCAGACAGGCTTCTCATTTTCAACCACACTTACAACAGTTTTCAAGAGACTCGCATCGCATTTTCCACCACACTGACTTGCGGAGTGCATATAACCTGATTAGAATAAGAAAGGTGGAAAAGTGAAACTGGCCTTCCTTACTACAAGGAGCCATGAGTTCCTATGATATACCTGGTGATGCCGTATAGACTTTTTAACGCTCCTGCAGAGTTTCAATCGTTTATAAATTAGATTTTCTGGAACCTCTTTAAAACACTTCACATAGATTACATTTGGGAGTATTTAAAAAACGGCCAAAGCAAAATTTGGAGTATTTAAAAAACGGCCAAATGTTTAAATGCCAGACAAACATGTTAATCCACCCCAACGTGTTCAGGCCCCTGACCATATTCTCGATCCTAAGCTGATCCTGGCACCTATTCGCTGGGATATATCTAAAGAGATCAGAACAGACAGGATCAACAGAATGACCCACCTCCAGCCTTATGCCCCCCTGGGAAAACCTATGTTCCTCTAGTTTAACTCTAAGAGACCACTCAAAACCCATGTTCCTCTTAGTTTTACGGCAGGAAATAGAGACCCACTCAAACACATACTGGTGTTATTGGCAGGAAATAGGGAACTTTGTCAAAGCTTGTAGCACATGTGCACAGTTCAAGACTCCCAGACACTGACACGAGGGGGTTGCTTGAACCATTAGCTATTCCTCAAAGTCTTCATAGATTTTGTTACTAACATCCCTAATACACGGGTTCACAACGGTGCATAATAATAAACGGATTTTCCAAAGCCTGGAGCCTGGTTCTCTGTATAGTCTGGTTTACTCATGTCTTTCGGGAACTTTGAAATACCAAAAATCATAGTGTCCGTAGTGTTCATCACAAGGCCACTGACCTCACCAGAATATGTTTTTGATCAAATTGTTATTTTGAGAGGTGAACTGTATTTGTATTGTTAAGCAAGGAAAAGCTTTAAGCAATTTTTATATCTCTGCAGAACGTGTTCTTAACCATAAGCTTGTCACAATAAATCACTATTTTTTGCACTAAACAAGATTATATACAAGATGTTCTAGTATAAAAATGTAATTTCCAATGGTGCTTAATTTTAAAAACATATGCAAGTGAATTAGATGATGTACAATAAGAGTGGAAACCTATTTTATGTGTTTAGTTTTGTGTTGATACTGTGTGTGTGCATGTGTGTGTGTGTGTGTGTGTGTATGAAATACTGTATAATTGGATGTGATTTTATAGCACTTACAGGATCGAGGCTCTGTTGAATCTAATTTAGTTATTTTAGGAGACCCTGTAAGCTTTCAGAGCTGATCTCAATCTACAGTTTAAAAAAGCTGGCCTGGGTAGCGTGAATTTGGATTTTATCTCGAATAATTAGGAGAAAGCAAAACATTTAATGTAAACACACCTTCTCCTTTCCAAGCACTGTATGTAAATGGTTGTTCACTTAAGAGGAAGTTGTGGTTTTTCCATATTAGAGTGGATTAGTAAGAAAGTAAGAATTGTAAGAAGCTTTTATTATCGTCATTTCAGCCATCTCTAGCAGACGCATTGAGACAACTTTTCCCCAGGAAAATAGTGCTACGTAAAACAACCCATTTAAATTTAAATCCAAAAAGCTACATCAAATAAAGAACACAGAGCTAAGGACCATCAAATAGTTCAATTAATACATTTTTTTAAACATATGTTTAAGGCTTCCGATGACTTTTCATTTATTTACTCCTTTTTTACTTTCTCCTTTTTTTTTTATAACATAAATTTAAAAAGCTTTTCAATGCATTTTGTATTATACCAATTCACTGGCGCTATGACGCTAAATTAGGTAGACCATAGAAAAGTGTATTTCACCCTGACGAGTTTTGACAAGCATCTGGTAAAAAAAAATTTATATAGGCACGTTACTGGAAACAGGAGTTCTCACATTGGCAGCTCTGTAACACCATTAATTAAACCCAGTCGGATTGTAATGAATTAGCCAGTACAATGTTAAGATAGCTGGTGTACATATTTGAGAATTTGAACAAGACTACTGCACTTTAGAATAAGACTGCTGATTAATAAATGCTTCCCCTCCAAACATACTGTTTCTGTTCTGTTGCTCTGCAGCTCCCATTAGCTGACCATCACCAGAACCTCAAGATTTGGAGGGTATCTAGGCAAAAATGCACCTGATAATATATATTAGCTTTTGACATTTTTGCTTGTTTACAATAAAGACAATTTATCTAAATTGAATATCGATTTTAATTTAAGGATTTTGTTGAAATATATGAAAAATTGCATAGTTTTGAATGCAAGTCTCCAAGTTTACATCAGCAGAAAATTGTATTTCAGTGTTTTTCAGTGACTTTGATTTTTAATTATTTAAAATTCTGACACTTTGGTTTGGTTGTGTGGTATAAATGGGGTTTTTATGCAGGGGTAAAAACTAAAAATAGTTTTTTAGATTTTAGATTTTTTTTGGGAAAATCTGTACAATTTCCTTATTTTTATAGTTCTGTCGACTTTTATTTTTATTTCACTACATTTCCTAAATAAAATATATACGAATACATTTACTGTAACACATTTATCTGAAGCATATATGTTTTTGCTAGCAAGCGAATTCCATATGCTATGGCAGATTTCATAATAGATGCAGATATCCTGGCGGCAACTGACTCTCCAGCGACAAATAACATTTCTTATGATGAACACCTGAGGCCATATTTGCAAGAAATGTTCACTTATGTTGGAACAAAAGAGTCTTTGTACCGGATAAAGTGCATGTTCTTAATCTAATTAAAATATTATTAATTTTATATACCTGTGGTAAATTTTAATCAAAGTTCTGTTACCTTTCCATGTTAACTTTCTATTTAACAGAAATTAAAAAAAAAAAAAAAAGCTGTTCACAAGTCATTTAAATTGTTTGTTACTAAAATATTTAGATATACAGATATACTCCATATTCAAACTAATTAAATTTTATACAGTACTATACTAAATCATAATACTGCTTCTTTGGTACTTTATCCACCTTTGTATTTATCTATACTGGTATATCATTAAATTCTTGCATTTTCTTGCAGGTCGTAGATTCATCAGTGAAGGTGAGTTTGTTGAGATGACTGGCATTACCAAAGAACAGTCCGGATCATACGAATGCATCTCCTCAAATGACATCTCACCCCCTGACGTGAGGACGGTACAAGTCACAGTAAACTGTAGGTCTACTGTCAGTCCCACTGATATAAAAGATTTGCCAGTACATTCAATAATACTGACACTGTCATTTATGATTATCATTAGTCTAGTGCATTCACCCCACAGATCCTCCGGTCATTTCACAAGCTCGCAGCACAGGGACAGCTGTTGGACAGAGAGGAGTGCTGCAGTGTGAAGCCTCAGCTGTTCCTCTTGCCGACTTTCAGTGGTACAAAGAAGAACGCCGGTATGTCTTTATTTATTTTTTTTAATGACAGCTTTGCAAGACAATTTTTCTAGCACTTCTTCACAGTTAACAGCTAACAAGGACACGCATAATCATAGATTCAAGCAGCACCTTTGGGGATCTGTTAGTTTTCTGGAACAAGGCTGTAGAGATTTGAGTTTAACCTTCATGGAATTGAGCTGAATATTTGTTGGATTTGGGTTTTAGCAGTCATGTTACAATAGAGTTTGCATCCAAATGCAGAGGATAAACATGGATATTAAGACAAAAGCAGACATTGCACTGTAAAAAGATTTGTTAAGGTAATAGCTCAAGGGAAGCCTTAAACTGATGTTAATATGCTACATAAAAAAAAATAAAAAATAAATATTCATAGATCTAAAAAGTGTATAAAAATTCTACTTTCATATCATTCAGCTTATTTACTCAATTGTTTAATTATTTGTCAGAAAGATAGAATAAAAGTATAAAAATTACTAAGAAAGACAAAGGTATTCTGAATAACCTTAAAGCCAGTTTGTAGAAAAGCGTCTTTCAACACATTACATTTGCAGCATTGCAAAGTCCCGCACAAGGATCCATATATATTTGTTTTAAAAAATATTTCTGACACTGCCTACTAGCCTACTAACGACTGAAACATGGGAAGAAAATATAAGCTTCATTTAACCAAGAACGTTTCATTACTTTTTTTAACTATTCAATTCAATTTTATTTGTATAGCAAACAATGGTCTGCTTTTTTACAATGGTCATTGTCACAAAGCAGCTTTACACAATCAAAAAATATATACACTGCTCAAAAAAATAAAGGGCACACTAAAATAACATCCTAGATCTGAATGAATGAACTATTAGATACCTTGTTCTTTACATAGTTGAATGTGCTGACAACAAAATCACACAGAAATTATCAATGAAAATCAAATTTATTAACCCATGGAGGTCTGGATTTGGAGTCACATTCAAAATTAACGTGGAAAAACACTACACACTCTACAGGCTGATCCAACTTCGATGTAATGTCCTTAAAACAAGTCAAAATGAGGCTCAGTAGTCTGTGTGGCCTCCACGTGCCTGTATGACCTCCCCACAATGCCTAGGCATGCTCCTGATGAGGTGGCGGATGGTCTCCTGAGGGATCTCCTCCCAGACCTGGACTAAAGCATCCGCCAACTCCTGGACAGTCTGTGGTGCAACGTGGCGTTGGGTGGATGGACAACAAGCATGATGTCCCAGATGTGCTCAATTGGATTCAGGTCTGGGGAACGGGCGGGCCAGTCCATAGCATTAATGCCTTCGTCTTGCTGGAACTGCTGACACACTCCAGCCACATGAGGTCTAGCAGTGTCTTGCATTAGGCGGAACCCAGGCGCAACCACACCGGCATGTGTTCTCGGTACCTAATGGCAGTCAGGCTACCTCTGGCGAGCACATGGAGGGCTGTGCGGCCCTCCAAAGAAATGCCACCCCACACCATTACTGACCCACTGCCAAAACCGGTCATGCTGGAGGACGTTGCAGGCAGCAGAACGTTCTCCACGGCGTCTCCAGACTCTGTCACATCTGTCACATGTGCTCAGTGTGAACCTGCTTTCATCTGTGAAGAGCACAGGGTGCCAGTGGCGAATCTGCCAATCTTGGTGTTCTCTGGCAAATGCCAAACGTCCTGCACGGTGTTGGGCTGTAAGCACAACCCCCACCTGTGGACGTCAGGCCCTCATTCCACCCTCATGGGGTCTGTTTCTGACCGTTTGAGCAGACACATGCACATTTGTGGCCTGCTGGAGGTCATTTTGCAGGGCTCTGGCAGTGCTCCTCCTGTTCCTCCTTGTACAAAGGCGGAGGTAGCGGTCCTGCTGCTGGGTTGTTGCCCTCCTGCGGCCTCCTCCACGTCTCCTGATGTACTGGCCTGTCTCCTGGTAGCGCCTCCATGCTCTGGACTAGTGTCCAGACACAGCAAACCTTCTTGCCACAGCTCGCATTGATGTGCCATCCTGGATGAGCTGCACTACCTGAGCCGCTTGTGTGGGTTGTAGATTCATGCTACCACTAGAGTGAAAGCACCACCAGCATTCAAAAGTGACCAAAACATCAGCCGGAAAGCACAGGAACTGAGAAGTGGTCTGTGGTCACCACCTGCAGAACCACTCCTTTAATGGGGGTGTCTTGCTAATTGCCAATAATTTCCACCTGTTGTCTATTCCATTTGCACAACAGCATGTGAAGTTGATTGTCAATCAGTGTTGCTTCCTAAGTGAGCAGTTTGATTTCAAGTGTGATTGACTTGGAGTTACATTGTGTTGTTTAAGTGTTCCCTTTATTTTTTTTGAGCAGCGTATATAAGATGCAAATGAAACAGAAATCAGTTCCCTGAAGAGCAAGCCGCAGGCGATGGTGGCAAGGAAACGAAATAGAAAGAAACCTTGAGAGGAACCAGACTCAGAGAACCCATTGTCATTTGGGTAAAAAAACAGGTAGCAGGAATTATGAAGTTACACTGTGTGTGTAAGCAACTTAAATCGTAAGTCCTTAAAGAACAGCTGGAACGTCTTTATGGCAGAGTACAACGTCCTTGGTCATCCTGGTGATGTGATCATCAACTGGAGCGGGTTAAAGGGAAGGGTCTGACAGGTCTGGAGTGGAGATGGGGGCTGGATTACTGGCAGCTCTGTTGTGGCATATGTAGCACAACAGTGAGTGAGAGAGAGAGAGAAAGAGAGAGAGAGAGAAAAGGAAGGAAGAAAGACAAAACAGAAAGAAAACAGTTAAGTTACATTGTAATCACAGTGTATGGAGTGATTGAGTATTTAATGTAGAGTGCAAACATGGACTCCAGCAAGACTAGGACAGCATAACTAAAAGGAGAAGCAGAGGGAAACAAAGAAATGAGGGCTCCCTGATATGTTAAGCAACCAATCTCGTCATCAACAAAGTGATTAATCAGAGTGGGGAAGACAGCATCTAAACATAGCAGATCACCATAATGCTCAACATCCATGAGTCCCCCAGATCTGCTCCTTTATCTAAGGTGAATCAGTACAAAATGCTTGACTAAATAAATAAGTTTTTAGCCTGGACCTAAACACTGAGACTGTGTCTGATTCTCAAACATTATTAGGGAGGCTATTCCATAACTTTGGGGCTCTGTAAGAAAAGGCTCTGCCCCCTGCTGTAGTTTTCATAATGCGCTGTACTGACAGGTAGCCTGCATCCTTTGATTGAAGTAGGCGTCGCGGAACGTAAGACACTAGAAGTTCTAAACGTAGGATGTAATAAACCTATAACCTAATTTTTCTGCATCATTTAGTGACAAAATATTTCTTATTTTAGCGATATTTCTGAGATGATAGAACGCTATCCTGGTAACATTATCGACATGGGCTTTAAATGAGAGATTGAGTCTATAATCACACCCAGATCTTTTACTGTTGCACTTGGTGAAACAGAAAAACTGTCTAGGGTTACTAACATTGACCTTGTTCATTGCAGCCTTTTCAACGGACTCAATGGAGTCAAAATCGAAAACAAAGGTAAACAGTCCATGTTGATATTTTTCAACGTATCTGAAGAGGACTATGGAAACTACACGTGTGTAGCAATGAACACGCTGGGAATCACAAATGCAAGCATAATCCTGTACGGTAAGGGATATATTTTTAAAGGGATTTATCTGTATTTAACAATACAATTACCACCTCTGCATGAATTTAAGAAGCAGTTTAATTTTTTTTTTCCCAATTACCATTTGATCGGGTACGAGTGCTGAGGTATTCATTTTGAAGTTATTTGTCTTCTATTGTGGTGTAATGATTTTTTTTTTTAATTTGTACTAATTATTATTATTTAGATTATTAATTATATTATCATCAATTCTTAAAGATTTTATTGTACAGCACTGTGATCAACATGATTTTACTAGGTGCTTTTGTAAATACAGTTGGACTAGAGTTGATGACAGCATCATAACAAAGGTCAATTTTTAAAATAATATTACTAATATAAGAGGGCTGATAGTTAGGCAAAATGTTTTTTGTGGCTGGTAAATTTTGATCATTTTAAGCTTGCCTGACACAAAGTTCAGAGTTCATTACCTGCCCCGCAGTGTATGTGAGATATTTGCTTGTTCTTCGTGTTTTTTCTGGGTACTTTAATTTATTTCCCAGTCCAAAGGTGTGGTAGGCAGATTAATTGACCGTAGAGTGTGGATAGGTGTAAATGTGTGTGGGATTGTGCTTCCTGATGGGATGCCATGCTATGCAAAATGCCACTAGGCCCCTGGCTACAGGCTTCAGACTTCTTATAACCCTGTGTAGCATAAGCAGGTTGATAAAGACTTTTTTAAAAACATTCGGGTGCAAGTAGTTGGGTTAAGTTTAAAACAGTTGCGGTACTAATAGTGTTTAATAAGGGGAAAAAAAAATATTACGCTTTTAAAAATAAGGGACTGCAATAATGATTTGCTTTCATCTAATAAATGAAGACATACAATGTCTGTACATCAGAGCTTAACTTGTTAGTGAGCTGTAAGTTTCTTCAGAACAAAGGAAACAAAGCATTGTGGCATTATGTGTAGTGAGTAAATATAAAGCAAGGATAGAAATTTCTAATACTTCACTGTTAACAGGTAGTAGAACAGCATTGTGGGTAATGTAGGTAGCAGTGTAATTCAGTATCAGTATGGGGACGATTTTAGCCTACAATAATGAAACAGATATTGAAAAATAATTAGCTTCTCTGTCATTCAGTAACAAATGGCTGATTTAATTAAGGTTGGTGGTTCGTATATTTACTGTATACTTCATACTGTTTATCTCAAATAAAAAAGCTTTATTTATATGTATTCTCTATACTTTATTATATTTCAAATATATTCATGGTGTTCCTTTAACACTGAAAAAAGTTTTTAACACTGAATGATTATAAGATTTTTAATGCTTAGTACAGTCACAGCTCTATACATTATACATCGCCAGTTAAGGTAATTCTGGACAGGATGTCTCCTCCCGTAGGAAGTGTTTTAAGCAAGTCTAAGGGAAAGATTAGCCTAGGACAGACTAAGGATTAGATAAGGATTGAAGTGCGTCTGCTTAGACTGCTGGCATTAAATCCTGGAGATGAATGGAAGGAAGAAAGGAGGGGTGGATGGATGGATGGAATATTGGATGGGCATTGGTTTCAACTTAAACTAAAGATTTAAAGAAAAGAAAAACAAAAAAATCTCTATTGAGATTCCCTCTGACTTTGTTTTAGATTATTGTTTTATTATTAAATGTGACAAGTTTACACACACACACACACACACACACACACCCCGATTCAAGAGCACTTGAGTCATATGAGGTGGTGCAAATGCTCAGACTGTGTGCTTTCTCTCTTCACAGGTCCGGGAGCAATACATGATGTGAACAGTGCTGCACATTCTCCATCCAGCTCCGTCTGCCCATTGCTCACACTCATGTACTTTTATCTCAAGTTTTGATGCTAAAGACATCAACAACTGCATCAGCTCCCCTCGGCATAACACAAAGACAGACTCAAAGTCCCATCATTAGAAACGAACCAGAATTATTGTTATTATTCGGTTTGAACGCCATTTTCTTTCTAGGAGTTGGGCTAGATAATGGATTTGGGCTATGAGTCTGTCCTATGAGAATGTCAGACTGCACAGGATAGGGTTATGTGACTAGCTGGTAAATATCGTAAGCTCTTCATTTTTTTTTAAATCGTCAAAGAAAAGCAAAAAGTTACTTGATCTTAAAAAAAAAAAAAAAAAAGTAAATAAAATACATGGATGGTTTTGCTCGGTATTGAAATATGTGAGTCGAGATGTCCGTGTCATGTCAGCTTTCCTCGTTAAAGAGTTCTTGCAATGAACTGTTCTTTTTAAATAATCAGCAAAAATGAAAAAAAAAGTGATTTGATTTTCTGTTTCTGTACAGATGTATACAGTGAAATACTTAAAGTTCATTTAAATATGAGTGAGGTCAGTCTGTGCATACTATAGCTCACGTTTCCTAAAAAAAGTCTATTGTGTATTATAATGTTCATCTGTCACTAAAAATGTTGGTTTGATTTTGTAAAGAAAGACTTCTGCATTGCCACACACAGACAGTAGTTCAGTAGGTTAGTCATCTTACCTGCTCCTTATTAGATCCTTAATTTAGATACTCTTTACAGTATTATATACACAAGTAGGTTTAGGAGGTAAGAAACACACTGGATTTGCAACATTTGATGCAAGATTTGTTCACATTTAGCGTAATACTTTTGCAAATGTTATCTACATGTGGAATGAGGCCCCAAATACCGCATGTGTATTCAGAAAAGCTAAAGTGTATAATTCATTCATATATACATTATACACTTTCCCTGTGTCTCCTGTATAATTGGATAACTTCCTGTTCAATGGTGATGAAAAGGTCATATGATTGTAAATAGGGATGCACCAATACCATATTATAAGACTAAATAAAAATTCAAAGAAGTGTTAAGTTACTTGTCAATACTGATACATTGAAATATGAAACCGGCAATTACATTACATTACATTACATTTTCTTTCACTTTTGTTTGTTGAGTGCTGCTTCAATTTTTAGTTTCAAATATTCAAATATTTGCTATTCAATTCATTTTGTATTATTAGTTTACATTATTTCATATTATTATATGAACAATATACATTGTCTCAAAGCAGCTTTACACAGAATGCAGTAGGAGTAAAAAAAAGTGTAACTTTGTCCCTAATGAGCAAGCTGGCGGCCACTGGGGCAAGCGAAACTCCCTGAGATGAAGGAAAACCTTGAGAGGAACCAGACTCAAGAGGGAACCCATCCTCATCTGGGTGACACCACATTTTTTTTGTTAATTACATCTTAGTTATGATGATCAAATCTTATGTAAACTGTTGCCTTGGCTCAGTGGAGTAGAGCGAGTCCCAATCCATCCTCAAAGCTTCACTGGTACCCCAGAGAAATAGATTATGAAGTGTTTTGTGTAAAAGTTAAAAACATATTTTGTAGTTGGGGACTCCGGCAAGACTAGCTATGGCAGCCTAACTAAAAGAGAGTGCAAAAGGTAACACAGACATAAGGGCTCTCTGAGATAAGAGCTAGCCCGCCAAACCACCCTAAACGGTATGGTTACTTCTACAAACCCTTTTTTTCTGTTTATAGTCTGTTTTGCTTCGATCCTCATTAAATCATAAAGTATGTCCAGATCGCTGGCGTTTGGTGTCATATGTACACCCGGCTTACCTCAAACAGAATCACATCGTTAACTTTAACATTGGAGCAATACGCAACGACCAAGCTTGATACTGCACCGGTACAGTACATAAACCCTGTGTTGGTATTGATGCATCTCTATTTATTATATTATTGGCTCACAAATAAATAAATGTAAAAAAAAAAAAAAAAACACTTTTTTTTTTTTTTTTTTTTTTTTTTTTAAAGGTATGTTTTTAGCACTGTTTGTTACACTTTGTTGAGGTATTTTACCAGTGTTCTCTCTCAGGTTTTAAGGGATGACTTTAATTTTTGTGTGCCTGTGAATGTCTATGCTTCAATCCTTATGGCAAAGGATATTAAAAATAAGGCCAACACCATTTGTTATGGTTCTTGTGCATTATTCATTTATAAGATGCAAATATAGATGTTTTTTCCCCTATTTTTCCCCTATTTACTCTGCATACACCCCCTACACCATCCCAACCAACTGACACGTCCCCCTTTCCTGTATTTCCTAGCGTTGGTATGTAACCTTGAGAAGCTTACCACTTTCTCTGTCACATCTTTGCACCTGTTACTCTTTCTCTAAAAGCAGCGCTGGAATGCAGTCAACAACTTAATGAGGAGATTTGGATGTCTCCCAAGGAGAAACAGTTATCAGCCCATGACATAACACAAGCTAGATACACACACACACACACACACATATAGATGCAAACTGATACAGTTCTATAAGGGCTTCAAATTGAAAACTTGTACACTGCTGTCTTTACTTAACACATCCCACTCACATGCAGGAATCTTTTTAATTTTGACGTTAATCCCAGGTCTTTATTATTATTATTAGTAGTAGTATTGTAGACCTTAAAACTAGGTACATATTGCATGTGTTAACATTTTTCCTGAGAAGAATAACAACCAATGATCCAGCTCTTACTTTCAACAATACGTTTATACGAGTTGTTTTGTGCGTTACTTCCACTCCATTCTTGTGACCTGCATTGATGGAGATTTCTTCTAGAGTTTAGAGAAGGAAGGGTATGTACAATGCAATGCGTTCTGAACATTGCCTAAATATTTTATAATGCAGGACAAATGAATTTCTAACAGTTTCTGTGCACAATTTTGTATGCAGACAAGTATCATTATTGGTATATTTAATAGGTAAACTAATTTAAATAAATGAAAACATTGCTTTGCAAAGTAGACCAAGCACTACATTACCATGCCAGTCAAATGCTTTCAATTAATAATCCAAAAGACAATTTTTATTGGAACAATTACAACCCGAATGTTATGTGCGCTCTCACTGGGAGCACGCTCGATGGAAATTGAGAGCCCTTTCGCAAGTCTGAGAAAAATAGTGATGGTCAAACAGGGTATATGGAATGGTGTGTGTGTGCGCTTGGTGGAAGGCATTTGTTAGCATTCTGCTCATTCTGGCTTGTGAGGATGGGGGGGGACACTTATGGAGATGGCCTTACTGGTACCCGAAAACAACTCAAAACCAAAGCTGTAAAACAAAATAAAGATTCTTTAAATTTACTTTGCTCCTGCAACCCCCTTTTCTTTGCTTCTGAAGCTTTTTTGCCCACCATTTTTCTTCATCTCTAAAACCTTTTTTTCTCCTTTTTCTTAGCTCCTGAAGCCCCTCCCCTTCTTTTTCTTTGCTTCTAAAACTTTTTTCCCCGTGCCTGAAGCCCTTTTCCCCTCTTTTTCTTTGTTCCTGAAACCTTTTTTTCCCTTTTCTCTTCTTTTTTTCCTTTTGAAACCTTTTTTATTCTTTTTTTTTTTTTTCTTTTTTCTCTCCCTCCTTCTCCTTCCGCTCTATACCAGGGCTTCGCTTATACCAGCTCTATACCAGGGCTTTCGCTCTATACCAGGGCTTCGCTCTATACCAGGGCTTCGCTCTATCCCGGGCTTCGCTCTATACCAGGGCTTTTCGCTCTATACCAGGGCTTCGCTCTATACCAGGGCTTCGCTCTCTATACCAGGGCTTCGCTCTCTACCTGGTGCTACCTAAATGACCGCACGCCGACTGCTCCGTGTTTGGTTCTTTTATAGGCGCGCGGTCAGGTGCCTCGCATTCCGCTGATTAGGCGTCATGGCGGTGTTGCCTGGCAACCGCGGGTGGCCGCGAATCTCCCTGCCTAGAAATTTGCGGAGTAGTTCTCCTGTCGCGAAGTCTGTGACGTCATATCGAATTCTGGAAAAGAACATAATAGAGCATAAATAAAATAATAAATATATAAACTGAGAAATGTTACAATTTTATGCACAAAAAGAGCTTATTTCATATATAATGCCTGCCGCAGGTCTGAAAATGTTTATCAAACCGTTTTCCAAAAAGAGTTTAAAGATGTCTGTGCATCGAAGTTATGAGTTCCTGCAGTTTTCGTGTTGTAATAGTGTTTTGCTTTATTTTTATGTTTGATGTTTCCTGTTTTTTGGTTTTTATGTTTGTTGGTGTTTTGTTCATGTTTCGTATAGTTCATGTTTTATGTTTTAGGTAATGTTTATTGTTTATGTCTTTGTTTACTTCTTGTTTTGTCCTTGTCATGTAATCCTTGTTCCTCGTGTGTTTCTTGTCATGTGTTGTGTTTCTTTTTCATTTGTCTTGTGTATTTATAGCCTCTGTGTTATCCTTTGTCTTGGTCATAGATTTTGGTTGTGTCGCTGTACCGCTGCCGTGAGTTTAAGCTAGTCAAGTTAAGTGTTTGTTGTTTTGCAAAGTGTTTAGGTCAAGCCAAGTTAAGTTAGTTTGGTTTATGTTTATTGTTTTGGCTTTGTCACTATTGTAAATAAACTGCAACCTTGGGTTTAAAATACTACTCGCTTTTGTGGAAAACCATTACAAATATCTGCAGTATCTGGTTTTTCATTGTCCTGCTGAAATTTTCAAGGTCTTCCCTGAAATAGACTTTATCTGGAGGGGAGCATATGCTGTTCCTAAACCTTTATATACATTTATATACATAGTGCCTTTCAAAACATGCAAACTGACTATACCGTATGCACTTATGCACCCCATATCAGAGATGCTGACTTTTGAAATGAAAGCTAATAACACATTGAAAGGTCTTCCTCCTCTTTAGCTTGAAGGACACGGCACCCGTGATTTTCAACAAGAATGTCAAATTCTGACTCGTCTAATTATAGAACACTTCCAATTTAAATGAATGAGTTTTGAATGAGTCTTGGCCCACAGGACAGAGCAATGTGTCTGGACCAGGTTCACATATGGCTTCCTTTTTCCATTATAGAGATTTAGTTGGCATCTGAAGATGACACGGTGGATTGTGTTTACCGACGGTGGTGTCTGGAAGTTTTCCTAGGTCCATTTAGTAATGTCAATCACAGAATCAAGATGAGTGATGCAGTGCCATCTGAGGACCCGAAGACCACAGGCATCCAACCAAGGTCTTGTTGGCCTTTCACACTAAGAATTCACCAGTTTCTCTGAATATTTTGATGTTATGCACTGTAGATGATGAGATTTATTATTTGACATTCAAGGACGTTATTTTTTTAAGGACATTCAAGGGCAATCTTTTTACGCACTCTTTCACAAATCGGAGAGCCTCTGCTTATCTATACTTATGAGAGACTCTGGCTTTCTAAGACATCCCTTTTAAAGCTCTGTTACAGATCTGATGTCAATTAACTTAATTAATTGCTAAATGTTCGCCAAGCTAAATGTTTTCAAAATTTAAAATTGTGAATAAAAATATTGGCTCATGCGATTTAAAAAGATTTTATTTCAATTTATAAAACGTTCTAACTTTTCTGGAATTCGGGATGTTTATTGAATCACTCTAATTATGTGAACCATTTGTAAACACTACATATTTATATTTTACTGTTAATACTAGCACTGACTATAAATCTCAACCGTATCACTAGACTCTCTATCTAATGTTTACCTAAAGACTATTATGTCTGTACCAATAACAGTAACTAAACTGTAATTAAACAAATGATTCCAGGTGTTTAAAACTTTTGAGTGGCAGCATAGACAGCTTTAAGATGTCCACACTGAATTATCCAACTGTCATCTTACCTTCTGGAATGTATTTATCTACTGAATAATGGAAGAGAATGGAATGTTCCTCGGCATGGAGAAGTGACGGTCAATTTGCATTTAACTGTTCTGTAGTAAAATTCCAAAGTATTTTAGCACAGTTAAATTCTGTATTACTATTGGCCAGAAGTTGATTGTTAAGTTTTCTAGAACAGCTGCTCTGTGATGATGCAAGCTGCAAGGAAAATTACACATTTATAGGTTTATCATAATACACTTGTTCTAATGCATTACTGTTTCTATAGTAACAGATCATTCATGATTGTATAACAGACGTGCAAGCGACTCAATCTTAACTGTGATTAAAAAAAACTGTATTGCAATTAAAAACATTTTAAAAGTGTTTAAAAAAAACTCCTAGAAATGTTTCTAAGAGATTTTGATGAAGAGATTTAATAGATTTTGTTTCCTTAGCAAAGGAGACTGTCTAAAAGAAAAACAGTTTTGGGGTTTTAAATTGAGCATTTAAAGTGTTTTATAGTAAGAATGTTGCTCTATTACAGTTTTACAGGTTCACTGTTTCAGAGCGTTTTACGTTCAGCTGTGCATTAACCATTGTAACTGTCTGTAATTGGCAGACGTTGTGCGCAGCAGAGAACAAATCAAAAGCATCAGAATAGCTCCGCTTTAAGAAACTGCTTCAGCAGAAAGCATTGTGCAAATCCTAAACTGGCAAAGCAACAACAAATTAATATTATACAACATATCCTAGTTTTTTAAAGAAAATATTTAGATGTAACCCTATTTGCAATCTTTAACATTTTCATACGGAACTGTAATTTAATTACACATTTTTTAAAGTAAGATTAAAAAAATTACTGTTTGTTATTTGTTAATGTTAACAAATTAAAATAACATTAATTTTGTAGTTAAAATATGTACTGTCGTTACATGTACTCCCCAACACTGCATGTATCTCACATTCAAAAACTTCATACTGTAGTGGAAGCCCTATTAGAAGAGTGGTGCTCAATCTAACAGCAAAATGTGAGTAATATATAAATATAAACTGTAAACTGTACCAGTGCCGTTATAAATTTAAAGAATCATCTATAAGTTTACGTATTTGACTGCGGTTTTGAGATGTTCTGTTGCTCCTCTATGGGAACACTTTCCACGCAACTGCGGTCCTGTAGCATGTGTTTAATCACTCAGTCAGAAAACAAGAAGTCACAAGCATGGCATTTCACGGGCAAGTTGATGTCATCAACCAAGAAATACAAATCCAGCTATGGTAGGCAGGCTTTGACCTGAAGTGTTTGGACACAGGGCCTCGTTTTCTAGGGGAACCGAGCTTACATACATAACTTTAAAGACGTTCCCCTTCGGGAACTCAAGTTGCATCGCTACGCTATGTGAACAAGATACCAACACCATCAAATCACTGTCTCTGTGGTGATGCGGGGGTGCCTGTATTATTTACCTGTTACTGAACGGAATTGGTTAATGGCAGGTAACCTGGTTTCGCCCTGTCTGGGACATAATCAGGACCTTCTTGATGTATCTGTGCCGAGGGATAGAGATAGCTTACAAACATCGTTTTTACTCTTGCCATCTGCAGGCATCCCCTCTTCTTAAAGCCGACCACATTAGTGCAAGATAACTGGGTGCCACTAGAGAAGAACATAGTTTGCCCTCTCCATGACATTGACGCATCTGCGTGGGGGTCCAGGAATAATGCTCGGTGCTGGATTGAAGGTGTGTGCCTGTTTTTTAGAAACCGTCCGGCTTCCCCAAGCTTGAATCGGTGGCCCTTGGCCTTTCAATCTAGCTTTAGCCGTGCTACATCTTGCATTAGACTGTCTCCGCAGTCTCCCTGGTACTAATGCTCACCTGCTTTGTCTCTTCCTTTGGAAAAGGCTCAGAACGAGAGCACATCTTTGATGAAGGAAGCCGTTTGCGTGAGAAAAGCACAGAGTTAACTGCTCTCATCAAATCCAGCTGACCTAGCGTGCTCAACGCTGAAACAACTACACAGCACTCAGGTGCATCTTGAGCCGGGAATAAGACACGTTAGAATGAAACGTTTGTCCAGGGTCATAGTGCTACATAAAACAACACAGAATTATACAAAGCAACAAAGAGCTACTTAACAGATGAACAACACAGAGATTAAGACTAGAGAATAAGTGTTTTAGTAACAAATAGTGCAAGTGCAACTTTGGAATCACCTTTTGTCCAATGTAATCTGAAAGCTGTATAATTACAAAATAGGTCAGTTTTTCATTTCAAACCAAAAAATAATAATGGCTGAAAAGTTTAGATTATAAAAGCAGCCGGTATTATATTGTTGGTATATAAGTTTACTAATTAAGGCATACAGGAAATAACCTTTAAAGCCAAAGGCTTGTTGTGTCAGTTATTGACTCCAGTTTGCTTTAAATTCAGTTGATTACAGTTTCTGTATAGAAGATTTTGTTATGTATGAACATGTCATTGCCTTTAAAAAACACTTTTATCTTTAGCATTGCTTTGCATGTTCTGAAGACTTTCACACTGTTTATTAAATACGTGAACCAATAACAGCTCCATTAATTAATTGCATGTTAAGAAACTCATGTGACTTTATCATTTGCCCAAACTGCTAATTTGCAATTCAAAATCAGTAGCACTAAAGATGGACATACAGACAAGTATATATTCATTTTTCTTTCCTTCCTTTTTTACACAAATCTATCTAGAGAAAAAATGGCTTTAAAACCGGTTCTTGCCAACCATAGAAGGGTGGGCAGACAGGCATCCCAGGTGGGCAATTTTTGGAGGTGGGGTTGAGAAGCCATATACTCTTTAAAATTCTATTGATTAAATGATGCAAAATAATCTTGCTTGGGCCTGGTTAAGAAGATTAAGTCTATATAAGCACAAATATATTAAATGAAGGGTTAGTTGCAAAGTTCAGAATGACTAATGACTGTACTAATAAACACAAATTTAGGTAATATTATAATCTTTAAAGTTAAAGTAAAGTTTGGGCAACTTAAAAACATTTGAAAAAATTTGTAGAACTAGTTGAATGATAGATAGATGGACAGATAGATAGATAGATAGATAGATAGATAGATAGATAGATAGATAGATAGATAGATAGATATTTTAAATATCTGGATTTTTTAAAGCATCCACATTACGTTACTGTTGCTGTTGTCACTAACAGGCTTTCTTAAAGGCATCAAAAATCGATGCATTGCATTTGGAAGCAAATATTTCCACACTTTACAAATTGCGTGACTGTCTGTATCAGCGTCTCCGTAACCCTTGACAGAATGACAAGCAACCTCACCTCATGAGTGTAGAGCTGTTACTTAAAGCCAATCAAAAACAGGAAATTTGAAACAATGCAAACTTGCCAAATGAATCACACCAACAGGCGATTCACAATGAACACCTTTGGTAAGATGATAATTGCCAGTTAAAAAATAAAGATTGAGATTTAGGATATTTTTGTGCGTGCAATTATCATAACTAATGTCAAAGTGGATTTCCAGATTTAGTTTTCCCAAGGTGCAATGCTGTTATTAATGAAGTGTAAAACTCATGTATCAACTGCTGTGTAAGGCGTAGTTATTGTATATTCCTACAGACACACAAAAAGTGAAGCTCTGTGCCAGCTACTGTATGTGCTCAGACTGAACAGAATGAACTTAATAGTACATTCTGACTAATAAATATTTCTTTATAAATATTGTTTTAGGTGGCTTTTAAATTTTTATGTTCTTTTTAAAATAAGCTACACTTTTTTTTGTGTCCCTCTGGGGGAACAATCAGGTGGCTTAACACTGGACTGAATCTAAATGCTATGGTATTGTGCTCATGCAGTGCTGGTCTTATTCTAAACTCACTTGATTTTATTAAACCCCTGTGCATACATAGTAAACAGAAAGTGTCATTATATATTTTTTTGCATTTATATATTACACCCACTTTTTTCGGCCCCTGATCTTAGGGTGAATTCTCACTACATATCTTGATGCCCAATTCCGATTTTGTGATTATATCCAGTTTTTTGATGACCAGCTTACATCATCTTTTAAACGGACCCTTATCCAATATCGGCATTTACACTATACATGGCTAAACACCCCAAGGTGGACGTACTGACCGGAAAAGTTAAAAAACACGTTACATCTCGTATATTTATACTGTATATCTCCAATCAGTGTCCACCTGAGTTGACGTCACGCACCACTGTCAGTTGTTCAGTGATGTTCGACTCACACCGACAAAAAAAAATTCGATATGTCTGCTTACACAGCAGATACTAATGCACGTATCCGATTCATATCCAATTTCTTTTCACATATGAATGAGGACTGAAACCGATCTGAATATATCAGAATCCATGTGCTTTTTACCTGCTTATAGGCTTGTCTGTCATATCCTATTTGTGCCACATTAGAGGAAAACATCAGAATTGGGTCACTTGATACATGCAGTGTAAATGCAGTCTAAAAGGAAGTTTTTTTTTTTTATGTTTTCCTGATAGTTAAACTGTCTCTCCAGCCACCCATATAATCCAGTCTGAAAATATTTGCTGGAAGATAACTTTACACATGAAATGTACTAAAAATAAAGGAAAATTGCACTGTTGTCTCACAGTAAGAAGGTCCTGGGTTCGATTTCCGGGCAGGGGCCTTTCTGTGTGGAGTTTGCATGTTCTGCCTGTGTATGCGTGGGTTTACTCCGGGGTGCCCCGGTGTCCTCCCACAGTCCAAAAACATGTATGTTAGGTTGATTGGTGGTTCTAAATTGCCCATAGGAGTGAGTGTGAGTGTGTGTGACCCTGTGATGGACTGGCAACCTGTCCAGGGTTTTCCCCTTCTGCCTTTCGCCCTTATTATTTTCTAATTATAATCATAATAGATTGCCACTACAACTGTATTTGCAGCCTGCCATGTTACCGAGTCATTGACGTACCAAACTACCAAGACTTTTATACAGCTGTATACTCTGGCTGTTATACATCACTGATACCGGAACCTGCTTTCAAAGTCCTCTGTACTGTAAAATGTTACTTTATAAATTATATTGAAAACAGTGCTGTAAAAGCTGAAATCTGTTTAGTAGCCGAGAAGTTGAGCTGTGAAATGAACCTACACCTCCTGAAAAAATTCTGAATATGTATTTTAACAAAGACATGAATACGAATATGAAATAAAGAAAAAAATTGTTGACTGTTTTTATATTTGTTTTAACCTACATTGACCTACTGCAGTGTGCTTGACCTCTATTATCTGAGTTTTAAAAAAAAATCTATTTCTTTACGCTTGTCGCTGACCTGGTAAAAGGTGGTAGCTGGTGCTGAAAAAAAATTCTTAGGTCAACTAACTTTAAAAAAATTGTTAGTAATGCAGGAATGTAAGTAGCCGATGGTGATGAAATATCACTAGCTAAAGAATTTAACTGTTACTGTACCATAAATCTGCTAATTTGAGTTTAATGTGGGCTTATAAACAGTAATTAAATAAGCAAGATAATCAGTCGAATAATTCAATCATTTATCAATTGGATTCAGAGCTTAAGGCTGTAATATTAAAATATATCTACAATGAGAGGCATAAATTACATCTCAACAGTCTGATCACATCGGGCCCAAAATATTAAAAACAATATTGATTTGCTAACAACAAAAGTCTCATGGTTCGGGGAGCAATTTTGAATTATTAAAAAAATTTAAAACTAGACGACTCGAGCTGAGACTGACCACACATGCTTTTCCAAAATATACAGACCTACATACACACCCGTTTGTCTGATGCCTGAAGTTCTGCTGTTTACTAAACATTTACATTTTTTAACTAAATGAAAACAGAACTAACAGTGTGTGAAGCAGAGGTCGGAAAGGAATCCATTTTGCAGTAAATGGCTTTATTAAAGAAAGTAGGTAAATCCAGATACGTAGTAGAAAGGCAGGCAGAATCAGTACACAGAAATTAGTCAATAACCAGGCAAACAAATCCAAATCACAAGTGCAAGAAGCGCAAACAAAACCGAGCATCGATCAATACTTAACAACATAACAATGAACCACAAAGTTGTAGCAAAGCAAACAATACTTCGCAACTGTGTGTATATTGCTAGCTTATGTAGCTAGCCAAACAGGAAGAAGCACCGGAGGTGCTGGTGCAGAAGCTAGTATTCAGGCAATGACGCCTTCTGCTAGTGTGAGGTCGGATTCGTTACACAATGGTATCGTAGGACTGAATTGTTTTCTTGTTTTAAAAATTTGCGATGAATAAGAAATAGCTTTTTTCGCGGGGTGTGTGGTTGGGTTGGTGGGGTGTTGGCTCCTGTTGACCTGCTGCCACAGAGCGCGATCCTCACAGGACCAGTCTGTCTGCATGTGATGGAAACATAATTGTTTTTTTTTGTTTTTTTATATATTTATATATATATATATATATATATATATATATATATATATATATATTGGAGAATAAATATTGTGTCTGCCATTTGAAATAAAGTTTATATACATCCTTCTTTTCTGCATAAAGACCTTTTTTCCTGGCAACAGTGATGAAAATTTAATTAAACCCTTTGTTGTCAGAATGAAAAACTATTCAGACAAGCTTTAAAAAGTAAAACCTAAAACAACAGCAGAAAAAGAAGCTAAAAAAAAATATTTATGCCTTTATTTTTCAAATATATTCTCCACAGTGGGCGGACACGCATAACATTTTCTTTTCTATGTGCTTAAGACTGGCAGTCTGGCCGACCCTCCAAAGGTGGCACAGCCAAGAAATGTCAAGTTAGGTTAATTTGCTCTTTCAATATGCTTATTTATTCATGTTGTTTTGCTTTCTGAAAGAGTGACAGCTCAGCGGGAGTTTCAGAGGGGAGATCCTGTGAACCCCGATAAAGAACTCCACCAGGAGCATGGAGATGAGCAGAAATCACCACCGATTGTTCAGTTTGTTTGTTGTTTTTTATTCTATTTATGAACAAATGTTTAACACAAAAGGCTGCAATCTCTCTCGTTTCATCCTTTTGCATTTGTAAACACTAAGAATGGGGACTTAGGACACATAGCGACCACATCATTCATTATATTAGAAATTATTAGATTGATTCCCCCCCCCCATCCCAGGGTCTCTTCAAGCATTTGAAAATTTACCAGCTGCTTTTTGGTGATATGAGACATTTCTACTTTTCCCTCCAGGTTGCAGTCACAAGCTTTGGATTTATCATCAAGAAAAAGCATATAAATGTGCGTAGTGTGTTCACTGAAAGGCTTTTATTCTCTAAAATGCAAAGTAGGAAGTAAAAATAAACCTATACCAAGATTTTTCTTTTCATAAAAAACCTTGCTTTTTTCCACCCTCACTGGGCTCCAACTCAAAAAAATGTTTTTTGATATGCGCCTTTTAACTGCATAAAAGAACGAACTATGATGGTAATTCACATGTCTTCTCTAAAACAGATCCAGACATTTGTTGAACCATCAGCCAAGCCAGAAAGAAGACTGTTTTAAAGCCACTTTATCCAAGTGAAACTGAGATCTTTAATTAGTAAGACAGCCGCCTCCTTCCTTTTCTCACTCCCAGATGGCTTTGCGTTTGTTTCTGATCGGAAATCACAGCTTGTTTGAGCCTCACTACTTAACTTGTGTACTATTTATTCCCATAAGTCATGTCTGTTAATGCTGTGTGCACTGTGGAAGAGAACTTTGTAACTTTTATAGACACTAATTAGAACAATTTTAATATTTAACAAATTAGCTGTGATTTTATTTATTTATTTACTTATTTGTTTGTTTGTTTATGTATTTGCCTAATATTTATTACTGCTTGTAAGACAATTTATGTTATTTTTTATTATTCTCTAAATGCTAGACTTTAAATTCATTTACAATCCTTACATAATCCATGGGTGAAAAGATTCACAAATAAACCCGAATTAGTTTAACAATTTTTATTACCCAGATCACATAAAAAAAACACACTTTAAAAAAAAATTAGACCATTTACACATTTCTACTGCCTTGTTAGATAATTTAAGATTTAACACAAAATTTAAATGACTACATAATGAAATGAATCATCCTTTCCGAGAGTGTTTATGAATTATATCGTGCTGTCTGGTATATACAAGTATGTTGCTGATTAGCTAGACACTGAATAAGCTTCTTGACACAGTTATTCATCGCATTAAGATCTACCTCTTACTTCCAGGAATACTTTATTAGGAACATTATACATCTACTGGATAGGATATTTTTCAAGCAGATTTACTTATTCGATATATAGATTCTACAAAATGATAAAACCCTATTCCCATGTCCACATTTCTGCATGATGCAGATTCTTTCATTTTTGGGTGCACATTCATGGTGCAAGGTTATCGATTTTACCAAATCCTAAAGATATTCTACCAAATCCAGGTCTGGCAACTGAAAATAGCAATAAAATAGAGAAACACACACACAACAGTTCGAGATGACGTTCACTTTGTGACATGCTGCATTATTATGCTAGCCATTAGATAAGCTGCAGCCATTAGGGGATGTTGAGTTTAGCCAGCAGCAAAACTCAAATAAGTTGTGATGTTTAAGCAATAATTAATTGGTAATCCTATCAGGCTTAAATTGTGCCAACAATATTCCCCACATCATGACATTACCTCCCCCTAGGCTAGACTGTTGATAAAAGGCAGGTTTGGTAATAGATTAATAGATTTATTAGGCAGAAATGGAACCGCTGTGGTCCTCTACTGTTGTAGGCCCAGCCGGCTTGAGGTTTGCTATGCATTCAGAGACGGTTTTCTGATCGCCGAACTTTAACAGAGTAATAATCCAAGTAAGTGTAACACTTTTGCCATTTTAAGCCAGTCTGGCCATTGTCCATCACACTCGCCCATCAACAGATTTATTACTCACAGTACAGTAATTACACTATTATTACACAATCTCTAGAGACGGTTTTGAGTGAAAGCATTTTATTAGTTAATTATATGCTTAATATATGTATATCTTAAGTTAACTACAGTGTCAAACATACATTTATATGTTTTATTTTACATTAAAGATCTTAAACCCACCCCTATATACTGTGGCAGAATGACAAGATTGAAAAAAACTACTGGTACTGTATTGCTGTTACAGTACATGCTGCTAATATTTTTTTAATATATTTGCTATTCTACTCAAAAAAACAGAAATGGTTCTCATTTCCCTGTCATTTTTTCATCAGTTTTGGATAAATATGAAGGTAAAATGAGCTTAAAAAATGCAACCTATAGGAAAAAAGCTTTTATCTTGTTAAAAAAAAATAATAGAAAAAGGTATCATTCCCATTTCCTGTCTTTCGCTGTAATTTTCCAATTTATTTTATTTGTGAATAAAATATAAATGGTGACCCAACCCCAACACACACACACACACACACACAATAAATAATACTTGATTTGTCCTTTTTCTAAAATTTCAACTGATTTTTAAAACTTCCTCTTTGAAAATAATGCAATTAAGACCACTTGAACGATTTCGGTTTAGATACAACATTTTATTGTTGTAAGTCTTAAATATGAACACACAATATCCATAAAGAAAAACATGAAGCAACAATTACTTTACATTACAGGGAATTCATTTGATTGGGTCCTCTCCAGGGTATCATGTGGGAGAAGAACAATTCGTTATTTTTTCCAAAGACTTGGTTTAAAATTTCCCCTCTCTTTTTTTTGTCTTTCACAAATTTGCACCAGTTCACTCATTTATAGTAAAGGTGTGGGCTCTGGTCATGCACAGACGAGTATCACTGCCCTTTAGAGGAGAACATGGTGCTTTAACAGGTTCACTTCATCCAAATGCCTCGGTTTATAAACAAAGCCCACTTTCTAAACACACATCACAAATGGCCCTAAAGAGTGGGTGCAATTAAAGTTAAGTTTGATATTCCGGATGTGGAAGGATGTAAAGGGATAAATGTGCTTTTAATAGGCTGTTGGTTTTTAAAGATGTCATTGCACCTACTCTTTATATAGGCCAAACTTGATAAAAAATGGAACTAAAAATAAAACTTGAAAAAAGGACAGAATTGTAGTGCTTTACAGTTTCTCTTTATAGGTAACCACATACAAAATTCGTCTATAAGGCAGTGAACAAACGCCACACGCCATCATATCATTTGTGCTTAAAATACACCATTACAATGATGGATAATGATTTTCCCTTTTATACGTCTCTTGCCGGTGTCCGAGTTCCTAAAACAGTCAGGGTGTTTTTTTGCCGGGCAAAAATATGTGATTTATTTATTTTTTAAATTATTATCATTTATTTGATTTTTAGTTACAGTTACAGTTACAGTCTTCCTGTATTGAAATCTGAACTTGTGCACTTACAAAGAAATCATACCAATGTGAGTTTTGCTTTGTCTTTGAGGTACACTGACTGGGAATATAATGAATATTCAGAAAGACCAAAACAATAAAAAATATCATGTATAGATGCTTATAGATGCAATGATACCTTCTCTATTAAAGGTAAGAGGAGTGTGAGTTCCCTTTTTTCTGGCTATACACATATGAATAGCTCACTAGTTAATATCTGATTTATTTTTTTTACAATAATTTTTTTGTCGAAGTTTCTCTAACGCAAAACGCAACGTAAATTTCAGAAATAAATTACATGACGTCAACCAGAGCAACATAAAATAGAAAAGTCTGTTGCATTTTATTAAACTGGTTCACAACTTTAGTAAAAACAAGTGCATATTTTCCCTTTGTACAAAGAAGATGCATATAGAGAAGAGGACTTGTGATGATGTGTTATGCCTAGATGGGGACATTTATAGAAAATCAAAGAATCATTGCATCATTACACAAAATATATAAAGATGGTTGACAAAAAAAAAAAAAATATATATATATATATTTTAATTTTGTTCGAGATGCCACAATGGTAATAAAGGTAATACTGATTTGTACTAACTTAGAAGGGTTAACTGAAAGCTCTTTGGGCGTTAGGATGCAGCCCTACTAAATCAAATGGCAACAAACGAGATAAAGTCTATTGTTGCTTGATAATTTACAAAAGCTAAAAATAAATGAATTTTGAATAAAATTATCCCAAACATTTTTCTCTTTCTGCAGACGAAAATGAAAACGAAATATTGTGTTTGAGTTTTGCAGAATCCTCATTTTGTCTTTTTTTTTCTTTTAAAAATAAAAAGTTACATTAAAATCTGTTTTATTTGTGTCATTATATGTATTTGTAAAATAAACCTTATAAATATGACCACAAAAAATTACAATAGGGAGTAGCAGATGATGGTTTCCTGTATCCCCCAATTTATTTTTGGAAAACTATATTACAAAAAAAAAAATATTATACAGTGATTCTTCTCAAGGTCACTGAGAGTGATGAACAAAAAAAAAAAAAAAAAAAAAAAAAAAAAAAAAAGGAGGCATATGTGCATGTAGCTCAGAATATTATTATTATTTTTCTACTGAGTGTGACACTAAAGTTTTAGAAGAGGTTACACTTGGTTAAATGAAACAACATTTAAAGAAATACTTTTATACGCAAATATATACTAGACAAGCCGAACAGTAACAGGCCTGTTTCCTATTTACAAATCATGAGATTTTTACTGGGGCAAAATAGAGGAAAAAAAGATAAGTAAAAAATAAAGGACAGATTGATTCAACACTAATATAAATAAAATGAACTGATTATTAAAAAGGTGTAATGGGGATTCACATGCCTTCCCTCTGGTCTCATGGGTGGCTGCAGGTGTTGATATGAGTGACGAGAGAGATGGGACCAATTCCAGCCGAAAACCTCTTCATTATCAAAACATGAGCAGCAGCTGCAGGGCAACGAGGAGGAAGAGGCAGAGGGGTGTGTACGTCCCTGCTTCACCGCTGTTACCATCTTGAACTGCGCCAGGTCCTAAAGAGAGATATGCAGAGGGTATAAAGTGTGATTAAACTTACAAACCTCCAAACAGTTCAATAAAACGATAAAGTGCTACAGATAAAATAACTGCTGTGTTCCTATGCAAATTAAATTCCTAAAGCTGTCAGCTGACATGTTATAAGGTTATCATTAACAAGCATTGCTAATAGTTTAAGCAACAATGTAAGATAGAAATCTACTATTGTAAAATATTTATGCATTTTTTGGGCAAAATCAGAACTCGGAAACATTTTATACAAAAATAGGTTTGGGATTTTTTTTTTTTTTTTTGTAAATAATGCAATTGTGTGTGTTTTGAGATGGTTTATAAACCCAGTCGAAGCTTTCTAAGCTTTTTATTTAGACTAGGCAAATGACCTGTCCTTCTTATCTGTTCATGTCTCTCAGGTTGGAAAAGAATAAGGATAGAATATTTTTTTTTAATTCTTTGATGACACATGTGATACGATGTTATGGTTAAAGCAAAAGACCATTCAAAAAAAAAATTAATGCATAATTCCTAATTACAGGAATACACTATTTATAACATTTAGCAGATGTTCTTATCCAAAACAACTTTTACATTTACCTCGCTCATAAAACTGAGCAATTAGAGGTTAAGGGCCTTGCTCAGGGACCCAGCAGTGGCAACTTAGTGGTGCTGGGAATTAAACCCATAATCTTCTATTTAGTAGTCCATCACCTAAACCACTGAGCTACAACTGTAAAGTAATAATGGCCTTAATCAGAGAATATTAGTTCTGGGATTCGAGATTGTTTATTTACATGAGTTTTGGGATAAAATATTTTTTCTCAAGCTTCACAGACATGATGGGGATGAGGGGAAAAGTTCACCCTTTGATTGCACTTGTGCCTGTTGACTGCTAGGAGTTAACAATAATGTATTTTACACAAACTATATTCAGCAGCTCTAAAATAAAACATAATACAGCACATTTTTTTTTGCTTTTTACACCAGCACATCCTAGTATTTTGATTTATGCACACCAATAACTAAAATCCATAAAATAAAAAAAATAAGGTTACAAAATTGTAATATGTGCTGGATATATTATTATTTAACATGCTTAAAATTTAGTCTTTAATTGTAAAATGAGTCAAACTGTGTTTTTGTTCATTAAACATTATCCATCAAATATAAAAAACACAGCTTGAGTTATGACTTAATTTTAATATTGTTCTTATGCATTAAATAGTTTGGAGACCCCGGGAAGACGATGCATCCTCAAACAGTTTGTGGGCATTAATGGATGATAATTATTAGTGTTATATTTATAAAAAGTTTAATAAATAGAACAACAAAAAATGCCCTGATCAGTTTTTATATTATTTTTCCCAGATTTTTTTTAAGAATATTTTCAGATGATATGTTTCTATAGGACACCATTCCAGTCTCACAACACCTGTTACCTCAACTTCACTTTTTTACCCGTTTCCTTTACCGGTGTTTTTATTTCACAAATCTTTATTAAAACCACATTTTAGACCATTTTAGACATTAGACTTTATTTCCAAAAAGCTATTTTCATATAATCATATCCTAATCATTTTGGTGCAATCATCTGCTATATGTTTTTATCGGTTTTCTTTTTTTCCCCTTTTTCCCCCACCAAAGCCTGCTGTATTCAAGAACAGGTATATTTATATTTGTGATTATTTAACAATTTGGCTTTCTGTGTATAAAATTGATCTCTACATGCCACTGCATAAAATGCCTATTAAAAAAAATACCGTTCTTAAAAAAGACTGACAGTTAGAACACTGCTTTATCCACCGATTCCCTAGGTATGTGTCAGTTTTGTATTGATTTAATTAAAATGAGATGTTCTTTTAACAGGTTTTTATGTTAGTCTGTGTGGTTAGTAAATTGTTAATGATTGATGCGAGCCAGTCATTTTCTAATCGTTAAAAAATTAAGGATTAGCCAGGGTAGCTCTATCTATTACAAACCTTCCCGCAACTGATTGTGTTCAGTGGCTGTTTGCTCTAAAACAGATGTTGTCCCTTCTAAAAAGAGAAATAATATGAAACAAGGTACTTGTTTCAAAAAATGAAAGACATTTTGGTTTTTGTGAAAAACACACAAAAAAAATCCACAAAGCATGTGAGGGCAACTTGTGAAATTGTCCTCCTGGTGCTATCAATAATGCTCTTATAATTGTCATGATTGCTTCCTTTATTTCCCTGGAGCTCATGTCTTGTTCTTGTTGAAATGTGAACATGAGCAAAATCAGCATTTCCACTTTTATTCAACTTGTACGGCACAGTCAAGCTGAGGTATAGAAATGCTATTGTGCACTTTGAATGTAATTTTAGTGTGGAATAAGTGGTTATGTATAATTGCACGGAACACAAAGAATGTATTTGTATTGGCAGGAGTCTCTGTGTGACACTTTGACACATCGAACAGCATACTGTGAAAAAATCTTTACAGCTACTTAAAAATCAGTCATTAAAAACATTCTTTTTCTATAATCATTCTATACTTTATAATCTTATTTCTAGAATAATTCTATAATCATCAAGGTCTATCCATTGAGCCCTAGATTTATTCTAACAGAGGTATTATTGCAGCCAGTTGTGGGCAGTCAGGGCCAGCATGGTCTTCTCTGCTGCCTAAACACTATCAGAAACACTGACCTACATTTACCTAACCTAAATTCGAATATTTGTTTTGTTAAATTGTATTCATTTATTTCCAACAGTTTATTCTCTTCATTTCGCAGCGTTTCTCTCATCTGCACTGCTTCCAGTACGTGTATGTGGATATTCAATCAGATTTCAGCCTCTATGTGCTACCATGTCAATCTAATCTGCCAAATCCTTTAGAATCAGCGGTACTTCCCAAGTAACTTAAACTATATTAGCAATGGGACAGTTTCTTTACCCATTCAGAGGATAGCTGGCCCACAATACCGTCATCATTTTTCTGTCCTCTCATTGGTTAATGTGAGCAAAAATGTTTCAGCTAAGTTTGACCAGAAAAACATGTTAGTAACGATCTGCACACATTACAACATTTGAATTAGAATCTCTACACCCGTAATGGCTGACAGAGGAGGAAAAATTGTCTTGGTCTCGGACAAATTTAAAAATCCATTTTCAAGGCGGACTTTTCTAGAAAAGCTCGACGTTGTGAGGAGAGGTCGGCTAATTCCGAAGCTAACTAGCTTTCTCAGCCACTTTCAGACTAGTGCCTACGAACAAACAGTACCACTGGCTTACAGCCTTTTAATGTATGATGTATTTAATTTAATTTTTTTATATGGTTTCGTCAGTATTTATTCTGAACTGCTCCAAATGATGTACGTGGCACAGTTGCAATTGCAGTATAGAGGTTTGGAGTTGTCTCAATATGTGAAATGTCTCTCTTTCTCTCTGTAATGCCACACCTTGTAATATTGCGTTTTTGTATAGTATTGATAGGTTCTGTAATTGTGAAGTGATAGTGGTGGTATTAAGAGGTGTATCAATGAGGTAAGTCCCACTGTTGGAGTTAGAATAAAGTGGTTGCAAAAAATTGCATTGAAATTTCGTCTGAGAAAAATGGGCGATATATTAACCGAAAATATGCGCCATGCTGCACCGCACCAACTCAGCAGGTTTTGCTCTCCATTTAGCCATCGTCACTTCACGGTGTGATCCTCCACTCCATATACTTCGCTCTATTAATGTGCATTCCAAAGGTGTAATGTCCCATTTTTATCAAAATGCTTGTTCCTGTTCACAAAAGCGCTGTTTAAAAATCTGTTGAAATCAATGAATAATGTCACATAGTAGAACAATGTAGAAGCTGCTAGAATTTTAAAACGTCTACTTTTAATGTGACTTAATTCGTTCTTAGCTTTTTTCCCAGCAAGTTTTCACACACTAAAAATTGTGTCAATTACCATTAATTACTTAAAATGTTTCTAATAAATCCGCCTGGAAGTGTTTTTATGTGCATGCATTTGTGCATGTATGTGAATGTGCGTGTGTGTGTGTGTGTGTGTGTGTGTGAAAATTGGGGTGAAATTTTTATTTATACTTCAAATAGGGCAGCCCAGCAAAAAGACTTCCAAAGCCCATCATAACAAGATTAAAGAAAAAGGAAACTACTTCTTTAATCTATCTTTTGCTACAGATTTGTTGTACTTTAAAGCTTTATACAACTAGGTAAAGTTTCTGAAAATAACCAGAAGTGAATGGGGACAAATAACTATTATACCAAAGTGAAACATCGCTTAAAGCATCCAGTTTAGCCTAGAAAAGATGCCGCTCTTACCGCTCTATTTGCCTAGTAAGCCTACTTAGAGGTCAGAGTATTTTGGGAAGAGTTGCACTACTGATGTGGAACCAGGTCCTTATACTGAACTGGCTAAAAAAAATAATACAACTCAAATCCATTGAAGGATTTGAAGGGTGTTTAGAGCTTATGTAGGAATCATTAGTGCATCTGTGTTCCTCTGGCTAGAGCTGCTTGGCTGCTTCTGTCCTTCTGGCTTGCACTTTCATTAACATGCTGTAAAGCTCATACCCTTTACCTGTGCACGCTGTAGGTCAACTGTAATTGCCGTTTGTGATAAACACGCTAATCAAGGAGCAGGATTGCTGAAGAGGCTGAGAAGAAGTCTTTACTGTATGGGTTTATAATTACAGAAATGAGACAGTGCTGCTGGCTGGAGAAAACAATGATCATAGCCGGGCAAATGGCAGGAAAAACTGGGTTGGTCATTCATCTGTTCGCTTTTTAATCAGGTTTCTCTGAACAAGTGTTCACAGCTGATTATGCGGAAGTAATGAATGAAAAAAAGAGGGGAATATGCAGGGAGAAATAACCAGCTAACTTCTGTATGTGTGCGGAGTGTAATCCAAAGATCTTTCTTAAAATTCTGCACCAAAAGTGTGTTTGAAATGACAAGCAGGTATATATACAGAAGATAATGATTAGCTTTGAATTAGTACTAAGACTAGAAACAACGGCACTTGGTGAAAGACAGGTCTGATGGTCTATTTCAAGATGATCCTTCTGTAATCTATCTATCTATCTATCATTTTCACATAGATATCTGGATTATCTTTATGTAAATTGTGAACTAATCGATGCACTTGAAGAGGTTTTGAAATATGTATTGGCTGGTATTAAGTTAAGCAAATAAAGTTAAACAAATTGAATAATACAATATTAAATAATTAAATAATAAAATTTATTTCATTTCTAACACCCTGGGTGGAAAACTGTAGGCACAAAGAATTCATGCAAAGACTTTGTTGCATGTCAGTCTGAAGATCCACTGTAATCCCAGCCAACTGGAAGGAGAAAATGAGAGAGCCGACAAGTGTCTAATTTTTGCCTGAACAAATATTATACCGTAACACCATATGGGTTGTCTATTAAACTTTGTGCTTTGATGGTTTTCTAAGAATTTTACATTCATATACTTAGCCTCTTATTTTACAGACAGCGATCCAATTATAGTGCCATGGTAGATTACACTCAAGCTTACCAGTTGAATAATTAGAATAATATCAGTTTCTTAAAACCAAATTCAAAGTAATTAATGCCTCTCTCGAGAAGACAATGTCATCATTCCCGACTCAAAGTGTTTTCATTTTTAGGTCAGACATTCTGTGTACTATCTTGACATGAAGCATTTAATCTAGAAAGCACAATAATCATTTCAGGACATTTTAGGGCACCCATGGGAAATAAGACAGAACAAAATGTTTCATACTTTGCAGATGAGTACTTACACATAGCAGACGGAGGCATGCATAGCCACAATGAAGCCATGGCATGGTGCATGAAGGTTAGACAGGGAAATAGAAAGACATAAGGAAGAAAAAAAAAAACACATTTAAGCAACAAAGAATGGGAAAGCACTCAACACCCCACTTGTGGACTATTGAAGACGGACTGAGGCATGACAGCACCATGCTTTTCCCTCCAGCAGCAATTCTACATGTTACTAAGAATATTGCCTTTATTATTGACATTACAAATAAAACTTCTAATATGAATGGCTAATCATCACTTTATGACTTGATTATCACATTTTGTCAGATAACACAAGACAATTTTTTTGTTGGGAAAAATTTGGTGCAGGAAACCTAGCAGATTAACCCCGTGTGTCACCTCAGCTACATCGTCTTATAATCACAATGTGGTAAACAGGAACATTGATGCATTCATTTATTTGCTTATTTGTTTAGAAAAACATGCAGGAACAGGAAGTGGCCCGGTGGAGGCAGGGGCTAAAAGGACATGCTTATTCGGAGTACTAACCTTGCAAGAGTGTCGAGCTAGTGGGTTCAATTACTTCTACATCAGCAGAAACAAACAAACGAAAATGGCAATATAAGAGGCAGAGGCTAGATATCAAGCCATAGCAAACATCAATATATCGCACAATCTATGCAATCATTGGTAACACATTACACAGAGATAAAAATTGCTATTGTCTATTCTGATGTTGGCATAACACCCGAGTCAACCATTCTTCTATTTTGTAATATTTTCATAACAGATGTTATTTGATTCGGTTAAAGTGATAATATTAGGCATCAAAACTAATTAAAGATCAGAGAAAATATAATAAATAACTATTATACCGTGTCATGCCACTGCCATAGATATGTATATCGATTTTATGATTTTTTAAAATTATTATGGCAGCAGCAGAGTGCATAAATGTACACTTCAAATGTGGCAATGGGGGACAATGTGATCTTGGTGACTTTGGCATGGTTTCCAGTGCCAGATGGGCTGGTTTGAGTATTTGAAATGCTGCTGATCTACTAGGATTTACATGCCCAAAAGATTTTCTGTGTAACACAGAAGGTTTACATAAAAATGATGTAAAAAAAAAGGAAACAAATTCCTGTTAGCATGGTTTTAAAAGGCAGAAACATCTTAGATTAGATTAACATCAGATTACATGTTCATTAGAACAGTCAACTTGATTGATATCTATACATTTAGTTGGGGACTCTAAATTTATAGCAATCAAATTGACTGTTATAATGAATGTTTATTATTGTCGTTTCTGATGTATTTCTGTAAAGCTGCTTTGAAACAATCCCGATTGTTAAAAGCGCTATATAAATAAAGGTGACTTGAATTGATTGTTAAGATTAAAATGGTCAAACTGGTTTGAACTAAATGGAAGCATATAGTAATAACCACTTCTTAGATACGTGGTAAGCATAAAAGCATTTCAAAAGGCATTGCACTTTGACTCTTTACACAACAAATAAACCAAGTAGCCAAGATTTTGTTTCTTTTATTCTACCATTTTGCCTTTATTGATAGGACAGAGATGAAATAGGGAGACCGGTTGGGACCGGAAAGACCAGCCGGCACCGTGGGGTAGTGGGTTAGGTCGCCAGCACACACACATGCCAGGATTTATTCTTTTTACCAGGTAGAGGGGTATATAGGCATATGTTTGTTAAAATAGACAGCAGGAAATTGGATGAATACCCAATACATTTTTTTTAAATGCTGCCAAGATCAGCAGACCCTAAATCCGCCTGTCTTGCAACATAAACCAAACCAAGATCAACATTACTGGGGTTTTATCATATTTGAAGATAAACTAAAGCTGCTGAGCTGCATTTATTTTTTTTTTATAAGTGTAAGGGGTATGTTGTAGCCAAAGATACTTTTCCTTTTTATACACTATGACCAAACTATGACCTGCATAGTAGCGTTACAATTACTCTTTACTGCGACCAATGTTGTTGTGTTCACCAATGTTGCTATGAAAGAATGTATGTATTCTGCACAGGGAACTGACCTCGACTGCACTCGAAACCTTTGGAATAAACTGGAACACTGAATGCCCCCAGGGCTTCTCGGCAGGAGTTAGTACCTGACCTCACTAATGCTCATGTGGCCTCTACAGCAACACTCTACAAATGAGTAGAAAAGCTTTCCAGAGAAGTGGAAGTATTATGTTAATATTCTGCAGTCTAAATCTAAAATATGATGATTAACCAGTACATACGGCTTTAATCGTAGTGTGTTAACAAACTTTCATCTAAACTGTTTTGTAGACCAGATTTACAGCGAATTAGTTGTTTTACATCTTAAACTGACTTTAATCATAAACGGTTATAATTAAACTGGTATATGTGAACACTCGACTCAAGTATTATGTCAACTTGATATCATGAAGGGGTTCCTGTAACTCTATGATCCTGGAAGTGTTACCAAATGATTTTTCCAGCATTTTTTGTATAACACTGATACTTGGAACTTGATACCAAAGGCAACAGTATCTGTAAATTTAGCAGTGCTATTAAAATATATTTATTTTTGCATATATTTTTATTTTAATTTAAACCCATGCAAATATAACCCACATGTACGTTTGGACTCACCAAATAAAATAATGCTCGTATTTGCACTCCCGAGCTTGTTGATGGCGATGCAGCTGTAATTTCCATAGTCCTCCTCAGACACGTTGTAAAAAGTCAGCTTTGACATGGAACCGATGTCCTCGATCTCGATGCCATCAAAGCCATTGAAGATTCTGAGAAACAAGGCAGCAAACTGAGAAAGATGGATCAACCCAGCATGCATTGCAACACATTAGAACTGCTTTTGAAAAGCAGAGGGGGAGGGTATTTGTGACAGCATCTGCATTCTATGTCCACAGATGGCAGCTGTCCTGTTAGACATTAAAAAAGAAATGTTCAAAAACCAAAAGATATTACCATCAGTGCCGTTCACTTATCACATACAGCTCACACACACACTGATTTTTTTTCTTGGCTGACAACAAAGGTGGGTTTGAATGAACATATTGAGATGCACTGCAATCAAATGTGGTATAGACAGAACGTAAAACCTTTTACTATTTAGATGAATACAGAATAAAAAAAAAGAAGCATCAAGCAAAATATGAGGCTTTTAACCTGTAATACCTATGAACAAAATGGCACCGAAAATCCATAGAAAAAGCCATCAACTCCATAAAGGTGCAAACCTCTGCACACTTCATGGCACCTCAATCAGAGCTGAAAGCACTGCCTGGATTTATTGCCTATGGGTTTATTTCCTCTTTAAAGCACACATTTTTTGGTACTTTAATCCCCTATATATGTTGATTAGTTTGTATATCATCATCAAATTAATTAAAGAATGTAACACATTACTGCAAAAATATAATCAATAATCATAATCTTCTTGTATGTTTTTAATTAATAATAACAATCTTGCAATAGATATGTAATAGATGTTTGCAGGTCTAACCAGGAAGACACCATTACTGAAGATAAATGCATGGATTTTCCTTCCATGATTAGGTTCATTTCAAACCCATTGAAACGGAAACAAATACTGTTATGCTAATTGATATCATTTATGCATATGCAGCTACAGTTTGATAACACCCCCTCTTAAGATGTGCACCAATCTCATCCTAATTCTTTTATAGCATTAAGGTAAGTTTGGATGGAAGATAAAAAAAAAATCACTTTAAAGCTCCGGATTTCATTTGTCAGCTAAAGCTAATAAGTTTTATTCTTTATTTGACCATGTCGGGTTTCTTTCACATACCAAAGAATATGTGTGTATGTGGACTGGATTGTGGACGGGTACATATGTGGTACTATATGATGGCATTCCTTCTTATTTCTTGTTCCCAGAATAGACTCTCTCCCAACCAACCCTGATCAGGAGGAAAAAAAATCTTTAATGTAGGTAAAATAAATGCCTCGGAAGGATGATACCTTCGGAAGGATGATAATTTTTTTAGTATAACCAATATTTGTCTCCATTCTGGCAAACAAATATGAAAGACTTGCTATATTTATAAATTTATATTTGAGGGGCAACTTTAGTTTTTATGATTCTCACCCCTAAACGTGACACTAAACAAGACAAACTGTGCCTGGTTACCTTTCATGGCAATTAGTTGCTCTCTTGGGCAATAAAAGCTGCTATGGATTCCAGACCTCCTGCTCCAAGTCTGGAGATCAGAGCCGTTTGATTTCCCATTTATTATTGTTAATGATTTTAAAATAACTACAAACTTTACCTTAATATGTTTTTTTACAGAATAACTAATAACTAATGTGTATTATTAGACACTGCCTATAACCGCACCTGCTCATACATACAGTGTCTCTGCACAGTATAATTACGTGGATCTAATGATCTAATTAGCATCAAGAAGATAAAGCAAAATCATTTATCCCTTTACCTTTTGTCATCTCGGTACCACTCGAAATCGGCATCTGGTACAGCATCTGCTTCACATGTCAAGACACCAGTGTGACCCAGAGTCACACCTACATCTCTGCTTTCAAACACGGTAGGAGGATCTACACACAACCATACACACACACACACAGAATCGTTAGCGAGTATTGATATTTATTTTGAGTTTATAAAGAACAGTATTAAATTATCATTTTCTCTTTTAAACCATGTCACTCTTTATGAAACAATCATTGGACTCTTCAATTGAACTGCTATCTAGTTAGTTACTGTAGGGACTCTGGCTGGCTTGCATCTTTAACGGAGAGTCTTCCTGTGTCATTGTTCTAGTCCATGTGCTCAATGTTTCCTCATTGTGTTTAGGTGAATTGATTGTTTCTCCTATCAGGTTTAGTATTTATACCTGTGCGTTTCATTCTGTCTTGCTTTGCTTTGTCGCATGTTGTAGACTACTGTATGTGAAGTTATACGTCATGGTCATGGTTATGGTCATGGTTATGATAACGGTGTAGTTTATGTCAGGTCAGGTTTGGTTCTGTTAGTTTTATGTTCTTTGTTTTAGTTTGTTATAGTTTTATGTTCTGTTAGTTTCATGGTCTAGTTCATGTCAGGTCAGGTCTGGTTCTGCTAGTTTTATGTTCTTGCTAGTTCATTGTTTGTTTTGTCTTATGTTATTTTGTTAATAAATACTGCATTTGCATCCAACCTCATCTTACGACTCATGACACCTACTCTATCTTTAAATATGTAATTTATTATTATTATTATTATTATTATTATTAGCACTATTACACATTATTTATGGAAATAGATAACGTACAGAGTGTGTAGGTTTGTGTCAATAAGATATAAAGGTCATGTAACCTTTTTTTTAATTATAGGACTCAAGTCAAGCATATTAAAATTGTTACTATTTCTATATTTTGACCAGATATTTAAAATAAGCAATTTAGTAAAAGCTGTGTAAACAGAATGAAAGTACTCACAGTTAACCACCAGCTTCATTGTCTTTCTGTCGATGGCGATGTCGTTAGCTGCTGTGCACTCGTACACTCCGGCTTTGTTTCTACTGACGGAAAGGATCTCAAAATATTCATCTTCTGAATCAATGTATTCGTTTCCTTTGAAAAAACGACCGGAAACAGAATGATTAGTCAGTATTTGCCTTCTAAAGAATGTATAAGTTAAAAAAGCTAAGCTTAAATATGTACTAATAAAAAAATAAATAAATAAATAAAAAAATTAAACATGGTGTGTGTTTACTAAAATTGTTTATACTTCCATGCATGTGCCATATTTTAACAATAGGTGATACAATACTAGACTGTCGAGCAACGTCAACTGAAAATCGATTTGCATGTTTCTAAATCAAAGTACGGATATATTCAACAAAAAAACCCCCATTTTTGAGTGTTTTAAGACACCAGATCCCCACGCAGATGCCCGCAAGCAGATTCAAAACAGTGCACATTTCAATCTTTGTCAAAAACCAAAAAGCTACATAAATTACAAACTCCCCGGTGCTTTGTCAGACCGTAACACAGCCTGCTAGATTCAATATGCCACTATGTGAGAGACAATGTCTAACACTTGGGAGAGACTCAACTGACGCCGAATCAGAAAAGCGGCATCTCGAACATAACAGTCACAGCACCTACAGAACAGGCACTATTTGTATAACACTGCTAGAAGATATTGAAAGGGAACCAGCAAAGAAGCACTTCGATCCCTGCCCAGACATGCCATTAACCAATCAGACCTGTAGTGCCAAAATGGAATCATGAACTTTAGGTAAATTATGTGCACAAACTGATGGGCTGATCTGAGAATTTTAGATACTATTGATCTTAAAAAATGTTGAATTATTAAATAATTTAACTATCCAGTTTTTTTTAATCAAGCGTCATTTAAGTCACTGCGGTCCAGTAATAGAATTATTGATGTTATAAATAAACAGTGTAAGGTTTTAAGTAAGAAGTTATCAAATGAGTTCCTGTTTGAACCCGTTACAACGCCGTTACCGTTACTGACAATAAAATGTGTGATGATGACTGGTGTGTTTGTGTTTTTTTTGGGGGTGGGAAATAACCACATAACTGATGATGATTGGCTTAGGTAGAGGCAGAGTGAGGGTGTTCACACACAAGCATGTACAGTCACGCACAACGACAATGGTACCTTCCAATATTGCGTACTACTTACCCTGTAAGTATGTACTACATTTAATTAAGCAGGTACCTCCCGATCGTTAAAAAAATGTTTCATTATGCTATAAAGATTAGTTACGGGTAGTATGAATAAAAATCCATGATGATCTACAGGATTCACAGTGATGGCCAACAAGTTAAATAAAAAGATACAAAAACTTGAAGTATAAGCACTACCTTTTTCCCGTTGAGGTAAAAGGTAAGGACTCAACATGTATGTCACATGCAACTTATGACCAGGAAGTAAGAGACTGTCTACATCAATCTCAAGTAATTCTAATCACATGAATCACCTCAAATCGTCACAAGCCGTCACTGCATTCAAATAGTGTAGATTATTGTACAATAATTCCATTTTATTTGTTTAACCTTTTTAATATTACGGCAAGTTACTTAACATATTTCAACATTTTAAAAAATAACACAATTGTTACTTTTCCCTGGTAATTAGTTCCTTTTATAATTATGTATCTCATTTACAAACTCAGTTCCTATTTGTGAGAAGTAACTAGTAACCATAAATAATTGCATTTTTTTAAAAACATGCTTATCACTGCAGAGATCAAATATCCAATTGTCTACAATCCTTTTGGAATATTAAAAAATATAACAATAACTAAATAAAATATGTCATATTGTATAACAATAACCAAAGGAATTGGCTGTCGTATCACTTCCCCTACAGTCAATACAAACTTAAAGGTATGCATAAACAATGCATATCCTTGTGTAAGGTATACAGAACATCCCATAGAATAAATAAGTTTTCTTCATTCCCATGATGTCCCGGACTATACCTGAACAGCTCTGATAAGACTGCATGCTGCCCTTTATCAAGTTTTGTGCTATACAGTGCTACAACTGCCCTAAAGCAAACTTTTTGGCTCAGACATTCTGAAAGGTTAGCTGGGGTTCAGCAGCTGACTATGCAGCCTATGCAGCCTATGCACCAGTTTCTGTACCCCCATAGCTCATAGTTGAACATTGTTGGACCAAACCTGCTTTAAATAATGCAGTTTGTTGAGGTCTCTCCAAACTGCGATAACCTACAAGACTGAACAGCTGACCTTGAGGCAGGTGATTCTGTCCACTGTTCAAACTGTACCGGTGATCTGTTGAAAGTCAGGTGTCTCCTACCCGGTATCAAACTGTGACGACCTCAGGATGGATGCAAATCAGAGAATGATGCAAGGCAAAGTAATTCTAAGTGTAGTATTTAAGGAGGGATGACCTGCATGTATGATTCAATGAGAAATGTATTAGGCTTTCCCGATTAAGTATTTCAAAGAAAATAAGGGTGGACAATATTAATATATGTTTCAAAGAGTTACCAAAATTAACATTTTCTCATTTCAAGTAAAGAAGTAGCATGGCAAATAAGAAACATAAAAGAACCATTTAAGTATATAAAATTGTATATGATACTGCAAGAGAGTGTGAAATAAAGAACATTCTTCATACCTTGGTACATACATTACATTTATAAGCAACATAGATTTATCTCACTTTTTAACACACTAACATTTGAGGGTTATGGTATGGACCTCATTTAGTGAAATTGAACCCACAATCTTCTGATCAGCAGTCCAACACATTAACTGCAACAGACATGGATAGTTTAGCAATACTTCATTTATATCCTAGAGGTAAAAGGTCTGGCAGTTGTCCCCTATTTTCTCCAGACAGAAAAAAAGCTGAAGACTATTGCACCAAACCTATGCCCAAAATGCTACAGCCAAAACATAGTACTGTGTTCTTGACCTTTGGCCAGAAATCTATCTTATATAAGAATATAAAATTAATTTATCTGGACATTTTACAATGGATTATATTCCAGAGTTTCCAAAAAGTTAGTTTTCTATTATTTCCAGGTTTTCATGTAGGAACCCTCCATTCATTTATTTTCTCGAACAAAACCTACACTAGAAATAAACATGTAAAAAGCACATACATGACCTCTAAGTTGGCAAGGTAAAAATGCTGTTAGTTTGGTGATTTTAGGACACTAGACAATGTGCACACAGCAGTTTATGAGTAATTATTATATAACCTGTTATATAACCTATTAAAAAAATAACTGCGGGCAATATTTCCATATAACACTAAAAACAAGGTGAATACCCAAATATTATTTTTCATTTCATTCACAGGTCAAATGAGCAGAGGCCCTGAATAGTGTTTAAAACTTACACTTGCTCAATATCTTTGCAAGAATAATACAAAGAAATACTTCTATGTTTCATCAGTGTATGTCTACAAAAGGAATAAAAACTGATGTCATGAACTTCTTTATGCATCCACATTGTTCTATAGAGGCATTGCTGGAGTCAGATATTTTTGCCAAGAATTCCAAGTTATCCTACCATGTAAGCTTTCAATTACCTAATTGAATCTGTAACCTTTCTAAAATAACTGCGTGGAGAGCAGAATTCGTTTCCTGAAATTGCTGTAGCATGTTATTCTTAAGATAGACAATAAAATGTGGTTTGTGGCCTATTTTCTTTTCTTTTCAGTTTTTTTTTTCTGGCTACATCCACTTTTTCAAAGATTCTTGGGCCACTTTTTTGTCACAATACGCTGTGATATTGGACTCTAAAAGATTGTCCATCACACATTATCCCCATATCCAGGGGGGTTAATCTCTGCATATTTAAGCCATAATAATTGCCAGAGTTAGTGAATTACATACAGTATTGTTATATATGGGATGGGAGATATGGGTTAGTTAAACACGAGGAGGCATGACTAGGGTAATGGCAATAACAATACCTCTTACCCATATCTGCCTATATATTTTTTTTATCAATTTTAGACCAGCATGCTGGTTCCTAGCTGTAGAAATAGGTAATGAGATCTCTGTCGATAGCTCTTGTTCCTTCACTCCTCCAGATATTGGTGGGAGAGCCAACTCAGGCTCAAGTTTGCAGGGTTTTAGAGGGTCTGGCAAATCATAGCAGGGTTTAATGTGGCTTGGAATTGATCTCGATTGCTTCGGATTTATTTCAGGAAGCAGTTAGAGAGAGCTATGCAAAAGATATTCTGCTAACACACACACACTCTCAACTCACTTAAGATCTAGTTGTACTGGTTATATATAATAATAATAATAATAATAATAATAATAATAATAAATGCAGATTTTTTTAACAAAACTTAACTTTCTCTTAAACCTGAAGAAAAGTCACAAAACACTGATTTTCTTACAGAATGTTAAATGATGATAAATTATATAAATGATTAAATATTAAACAAATACATTTATTATCATTATTATCGAATAAAGAGTACATTTATTATTTTATTTTATATTATTTATGATTTATTATTTATTTATTTGGTGCTTTTAACATTAGAGATTGTGTCGAAGCAGCTTTACAGTGTACGATTCTGTTTAGAGTCCACTATATGAGTAGTAAACTGTAAAAAAAAAAAAAAAAAAAAACCTATTTTTACCTCTGCATTGATATAAATCTACAATTTGTAACCAATTCATTTCACAAAGGCTTTGCAAAGATTTCTAAAAATTTAGGGAAAGTCAATTGAATAGAATCTGGGGCATGTAACCTTAAAAAATGTCTTTGTTTTCCTACCAGGGCTTTTATTTATATGTCATAAATCATATTAAACGTTTAATAAGGAAAACATTTATAAAATATCGAACATGCTATTGTGCAGGAAGGTGTAACAATAAAAGTGTGAAAAATGTAATATCTTCAAATCAATACAGGTTTACCCAATAAAAAGATTTACGAGTCTGAGAAATATGATCTCTTATTCTGGTACATGTCAGAATTGTGGCAGTTGCATTCTGGCCGGATATGAGAGTGTTTGAGAAATCCAGTCTGGGTGACACAAAAAGCATGTAAAAGTTTCTTACTGTCAGCCGAGCAAAAATGTCAAGAGCCTCAGAGACATTACAGAGGTGACAATATGCTATGTTGCAGACTTTACAGGCTTGCTTTTTAAAACTAGCATCACTGTCAAAGCTGACTTCAACAATTCCTAAACATATTTTGGTGTATTGGTAAAAAAAATAAAAAATAAAAAATGTCGATAAAAGCATTAATTAAAGCACACTATGCATACACTATAAGGGCAAAAGTATTGGGACACCTAAGCATTAAATTAAGGCTGTCCACTAAATTTTACCTACAAAATGTTAAATGAGATCGGGTGGTAATGTTGGGTGAAAAAGTCTTGGGTGCCGTCAGTGTTTAAATTTATCTCAAAGGTGGTCTGCAGTGCTGGGGTCAGGATCCAGTGCAGAACGCTTAAGTTTTTCGACACTTAAACCACACCAGTATATATCGACATAGAGCTTAGAGGCTTTGTGCACAGCAAATAGATACATGGTGTGCTTTCAACTTTGTCGTGTTTCAACATTGTTTAAAAAAACAGCTTTGGGTTGTTAGTACAAATTCCCAAAAATAATTCCCAAACCCCTTTATATATATATAGGAAAGGACCCAAGCCAGAATCAAACCTGAGTTGCTTTATTTATCTATGTTCGATAGTGTATAAAATATTGGCTCATGTGATTAGAAAGATTATTACATTTTTTTTCAAATTAAAAAATTAAAAAAAATTTTTTTTGGAATTCGTGTTGTATGTTGATTGTGTGCTTTTCGCCATACAGTGTATAGTTTGGATGAGCCCCATTTAGAAATTATATGTCAGATATTTGTCTGTTGTATTTATATTGAATTTATCTATCTATCTATCTATCTATCTATCTATCTATCTATCTATCTATCTATCTATCTATCTATCTAAAGCACATATCACTGTTGGTGTCTACAATGGGACGATAAATTAAGGGATCTTTCATGGAGAATGTATCACATTCATCCAATATGCTGCTGAACATGAGATAAATATGGAGCACTGGCAGCAGGTGCATCAAAGAGACTCTTCAATCACACAGGAGTGATTGTTGAAACGAGACTATTTATTTCCATTCTAAGTACTTCATGGTTGCCATCCAGGATCAAATCAAAGAGAGGGGACTTACGGGTGTGACAATACATGATTTGGATCTAGCAAAGCACTACAATGCTGGATAAAAAATGTTTGATATTCTTAGCCTCGGCCAGACCAGCGTTTTTTTAGTATGCTGATTTTTTTGAGATTTGAGATTGGGTATCCAGGGATACAGCACAATATTATTTTTTTTTAAAAAAGAAAAAGCAATAAAGGCTGATGAGATGTCCACATTCTGCGTATGATTGGATAAAGTTTACATCAATATTGATTTAATGCTCTTTCACGCAAAGATTTAAGTCATGAAGAATCGAACACAGTGTAGTCTTTGCTAATACAGTCATTCAAAGAACGGTAGATTGTTCTTATTTATTTATCATAGCATTGGAGTAGTCACCAATAGCTGGTTATAATAATAAAAATGTGTTCTCACTCACCTCAAGACAATATCCAATACAAATATATTGCAATGCCTTTATCATGAGTCACGTATTTGTTTCTTAACAAAGATTCACATCTGTAGGGGAAGTGGTGGCTTAGTGGTGAAGGTGTTGAACTGTTACCAGAAAGACCAGGGTTTGACTCCCAGCACCACCAAGCCACGACCGTTGTCCCCAGAGCAAAGCCCTTAACCCCTAATTGCTCTGTTGTATGGAATAGATAAACATAAGTCACTCTGAATAAGGGTGTCTGACAAATGCTGTAAATGTAAATGTGCTTGGATTAAGTCAGACCTACAGATGTAAAGTTTGTTGTAAAAATTGCTTTTTTATATTAATCTGTTAAAAAAAAAACCCTAAGCAAAAATGTTAAATCTCCTTTATCTTATAGCAAACTTTTGACTTAGTTTTAAATCTTTTCATGTAGTTTTTGAAAAGTAGTACAGGTGGGAATCTTGCTGAACCTGGCACAACATACCCGCAAGCTGCATACTTGGTGCCTTTAAAGCTCAGCATAAAAGTAAAGAAAGTTGAACTCGTGTGACTCGTTTTTCAGTCCCGGCGCACACGACTAGTACCAGTGCGAATCAACTGTTTAAAAATGCTTACTGAAAATATCTGTTTATAGATCTTTAGCCTCTTAAGAATTAAAGGTGGTGTTTGTTGTGCAACATTCTCCTATTTTATATTAACAGAACACATGGCAGCCCTGTGATGGACTGGCGACCTGTCCAGGGTGTACCCCTCCTGTCTTTCACCCTTTCAGAGATAGCTAAAATAGACTTCAGCAGGTCCCTGTGACCCCGAATAAGGGAATAAGCGGGTATAGAAGATGAATAAATGAATAAATAACATATGGCAATATGAACATGTTAGAATTGAGTTAACAAAATGACAATTCTGAATCCAAGTGAATGCATTTGCAAAGTGAAAATGTGAGGCTTTCTATCCCCTGAAACTGTTATTAAAATGACCAATTCATTTAGTCTGCCGGATCACATACTTTATTTGCTCTTTAAATCGAACATTACTAAGGGTATAGTAACCTAATAAAACATTTAAAAGCACCCATCATTCAATGTCTTCTAGATGTGTGGGGTTTACTAAGGTAATGAAAATAACAAATAACCAAATACATACATATTTTACTATGACTTCTTTTCCGCACCATACAACATACACACATCGTTTTTTCTATTTCAAGCAGCATTTATACAGTCATGGCCTAAACTATCGGCACCCTTGCAATTATGTCAGAAAATGCAACACTTTCGTCAGAAAATTGTCAATGTTTTGGTATTTACGTACTTATTGTTTTTGTTTGCAATAAAACATCACAAAAAAACAGAGAAAAAAAGTTGAAACGTGATAAAATTTCACACAGAACTCCAAAATGGATTGGATAAATTTATTGGCACCTTGACAAAATTGTAAGAAATAATTGCTTTTCAAGCATGGGATGGTTCTGTATTCACCTGTGGCAAGTAACAGATGTGGGCAATATAGAAATCACAATCAGTTACAATTAAGAAAAATTGACTCAACCTTTGTGTTGTTTGTCACACTGAGCATGAAAAAAGAAAGAAGTGTAAAGAGTTGTCTGTGGATTTAAGAGAAAAAACTGTTGAAAAACATGGACAATCTCAAGGATACAAGTCCTTTGTCAGAGATCTTAAAGCTCACCCTCACAAATCACAATGTCCACTGTGTGCAATATCATCAAGAGGTTTCCAGCCAATGGCACTGTAGCTAACCTCCCTGGACGTGGACAGAATTATTGTTTGAATGGTGGATAAAGAACCATGATTACCTATATAAATAAAAATAAAAATTTAAGCTGATCTTCAGATACAGGGTACAACAGTGTTGGATTAAACTATCTGTCGACATCTGAATGAAAAGGGACGCCGAGTTAAAAGACCCAGGAGGACACCACTGCTGACACAAAGGCATAATAAAGCAAGACTGGAGTATGCCCAAAACCACAATCCTTCTGGGAGAACGTACTGTGGATAGATAAGACATAAGTAGAGCTTTATGGTAAAGGACATCATGACATTGTTAAGAGAAAAAGAAATTAGTCCTTCGAAGAAAGGACAGTCCCTACAATCAAACATGGTGGAGTTTCAAAAATCTTTTTGGGTTTTTTTGCTGATTTTGAAAGCTGCATTTCCACCAGAGGTCAATGTCCCGTAACCCACTTCCAAAAGCACTCAGAAATGATTACAAAGGCATCATTTTAAATCTGAGTAACCTGAAGCAGTTTGCAAAAGAAGAGTGGTGCAAAATTTCATCAGAGAGGTGTAGGAATCTTGTTCAGGCTTACAGGAAGCTAATGATTTTAGTTATTTTTTTAAAGGGGGTGCAACCAAATATTAAGTTAAGGATGCCAATAATTTTGTCTAGTTCATTTTTTGGGTTGTGTTTGGAATTGTATTGTTTCAATGCAAACAAATACCAAAAGTGCAACTGCAACAATTTTCTGACAGAATCGCAAGGGTGTCGATATTTTTTATAAAACACAGTCTTTTATTTTATTAAATGAGTTTTTCTTTTCTTCTGCATTTCCTGTAAACTTTAGTCACACTGCCCTCTAACTCCAAAAGCTTAAATTACATGAAAAGTTGACGATATTCTTGTGCGGGTATCCACACACATTCATGCAGATGCTCACAGAAATGAAAAGCATGTCTAAATCAGAAATGGGGATTATCCATCACCGTGTTGTCAACAAAATAAACATAGAACATCAGCTAGTCACACAAAGTGTCAGTTTATTAAATCCTAGTGCCATTTCTCACTTGTCAATATGTCAAAATGAGCTTATAGACATACATATTAATTTCACAGTCATTTTATTATAATTGATCTATCCATCTTCTTTACTGGTTAGCGTAAATAGGGTATTGAGCAACCCTAGGGTTTATCCAAGGGACTTAGGGTATAAAGCAGTTGACAAGCTAAACACAGTCCCAGATTATCGCAGGCTCAATCACACACACACACACAGACACCATTTTTACATTTTTCTACTCACAATCACACAAGGCTAATGATCACACACTAAAATATTGAGGTTTTTTTTTTTTTTTAACGAAAGGCCACTCTTTGATCTGGGGGGTTTCTCTGCTGTATACTTTTAAATCTGGCAGTTTAAAAAAAAACCTTTGTAGCAGATCCCTTAACTTTTTTTTTCCAAACATACACACCTACAGATTTTACACACACTAATATGTCCCAAAGTGGTCCAGACAGAGTCTCTCATGTCATGTTTGGCGAATATGAAGGCTGGTTTTCATTAATATATATATTTTTTCATTTCAAATGATTGTTTTTAGTCCATCTGAGCTTTCAAATTTGCCATAAGTTGATTTAGGTTGGGTGTTCTTGTGTCTGAAACCATGGTTAAAAAAACATCTTTAAGGTACATATGTAAACATGGTTCCCTGAGGGAAAGAGACGCTGTGTTACAACACTTTGGAAATGCACTTTATAAACTTTGACCTGAAGCATGTATGTAATCCAGCCAATCGGAGAGCTTTACATCACGGGCGGTGACGTCATTGACCAGGAAGTAATGCTATATAAACGCGAGCGGCAGCAAGAGTTGGCAAGCTCATGTTTCACGTCTCAGGGATGCAGGGCGTATCGTAACGCGAGCCAACGTCTTGTTGGAACCATACGTAACCTAGAGACATTCCCCTTCGGCAAACTTGAGCTGTGTCGCAACACTTTGGAAACGAAATGCCCATGCCGCAATATCGCCAACTCACTGCCCCAGTGTTACGTGTGGGGAACCTGTGACTTGAGCACTTTGGCACCCGGAGTTGGTGCCGAGCTCAAATTGAAAAAAACAATCTCAGCCAAGAGCTAGAAGCTGGGACCCCTCAGGAGCCATGCACATGACTTCCACAGCTCAGGGCGAGGGTGCCACAGGGCCCCTCCTGAGTGGCATCCTATAGGGTTGCCCGTCTAGGAGGGAGACCAGGTGGGAGCAAATTCTCCCACGGGTTTACTGAAGGATCCGGTTAGTAAGCTTGTAAAGAGGAAGCGAGCGCAGACCTCCCTGGTGGTTGATGTAAGCGCATTGCGACTGACTGCTCCCAGTTTTAGACTTTCCACCAGGAACCTCTATTAATCGAAAGGCTCGAAGACATCATTGCGAAAACCTTGATCCTGCGAAGAGGGTTGCCCGATGGAGAAAACCCTTTGGTTTGCAGCCACCACTGCAGGGGACTCATATGCAGTAAACCCAGTGGTATAACATTAGATGCTGCTGCCATGAGGCCTAAGAGCCTCTGACACTCCCAGATAGTTGGTGACTGGCCCTCCCTGAACACTCTGACGGTCGCTAGTATAGACTGCACTTGACGTTGTGTGAGGTGGGCCTGCATAGGTGACCGAATTCCAAATGACCTCTAAATAGACCCCTAAATAGAGTGTGAGCTGGGTAGAACACACTCTTCTTTGTGTTGACCCTTAACCCCAGGCTTTGGATGTGGGCAAGGACAACATCTCAATGCTCAGCCGCCTGCTGCTGTGACTGTACTAGTATTAGCCAGTTATCTATGTAGTTTAGAATGCGGATGCCCTGGAGCTGCATCCATGCATTTTATGAACGTACAGGAAAGCAAACCTCAGGAACTTCCTGTGGTGAGGAAGGATGGAAAAATGAAAGTAGGGCGTCTTTCAGATCTATAAAAACAAACCAGTCCTCTGACCTGATTTGTGATGCCACTTGCTTTACAGTCAATATTTTAAACTGTAACCTTTTCACTGTTCGATTCTTAAGTTGCGGCTTAAATGTAGGGGTGATTGCGATTTCCGCATTACTGCCCCCAGAGGCTTTGGTACACCTTGCCGCCGTCCTTTACATTTACATTTACATTTATTTTTATTTATGGCATTTGGCAGACGCCCTTATCCACAGGGGTTAAAGGCCTTGCTCAGGGGCCCAACACTTGGGTTGTGCTGGGAATCGGACCCCAATCTTCCAATTATACAAGCTTCTTTTCCTAGTATTGTATAAATAAATAATTAATAATGTTTGTATACTGTTGGTGTTTCTGATGGTCTATAAAGGTACATTTATTAGTTATTCTAAGTAACTAATGAAAAACTTAAAATCCTGACTGACCTCAAATCCCATCAGTTGTACGGATTGCCGCACGTTCATATATAGATCACCGTATACTGTTAAACTTAAATTGTTAATTATTTACAATGATCATACATAAAGTTTTGGGTACTCTATATTAATCAAATTATCATTAAAAATATTAAACATAATTTTTCAAATTTACTCCTTATTTCAGCACTGTGAGTTTTGCTTTTCACTGATGTTTTTCGCATGACACCAGAGGCAAATCGGTTGTGCCCTGCATTGACCGGGTAATTTGCAAGAGCTTTTTATAATATATTTTACATATAAATTTACACAATTAAAACATCACATGAAAATGTAATGAGGCATTAATATTACTGGATAGTCAATCCTTACACAATATGAACAAGCAGTAGAAACAAGGAAATGTACTTTTAAGTGGTGAGAGAAAATTAATATCGGTACATACCAGAAAATATTGATGTTGAAACATCTGAAATTTTTTTTTTACTTTTACTGTCATTAAATTAATCTAAGACCTCTAAAAATATAAATAATAAACATAACAGTAATGTTAAAACACTCTTTTAAAAAAAATATTTAAAAAAATCGTTATGCTTGATGGATGAATGGATAGTGAGATAAACATCACAGGCAGAAGGAATTCCTTTTGTAACACTAAATGTCTTCATAGTCACCTCCTCCAAATTTTAGCAAAATACCACCTGAAAATAACATAACGATGACTGCACTTAATTCTTCCAGTAATGCAGCTCAATGCCACTCAGCCACTGTGAGTTCGGTGAGTTAATTAATCTACCAGTAATGGAACTACACTGCGGTGAGTTCAGCTACACAGACAAGTGTTAATTAACTCATCCACCTTGTAAAGGAAGCCGTTACAAGCTATCCAGCTTGTGTTCCTTCATCTCAAGACGTTCCTTCGACTAAAAGACGTTTCTAAAGCTTTTATTTGTGCACATTTATGAATAGCATGTGACATAAACTCAGCTGACAAATTAATCCATGCAGCAAACTGCAGCAACTCAATGATATTATTCGAACCCGATCAATCACGGCTTACATTAAAGAGTTTAGCTATGAATAAATTTACACAAACTCAGCAGCTTTTATACCATATTAGTGTTGGATTTCATAAAGACCACATTTCTTGATTTACATAGGAATAAATTCATGGGTATTCAACTTGATAATTGATCCTTTAATGTAACAAGGGAATTTCAAAAACCTGTATATCATTCAAAGAAAGGGTTGTTGTATTTTTTTGTATTATTCCACCAAAAAGCTATTACATACAAAACGATGCAATTGTCCATTTAGTAAGTATGTGCTACTTTAAATACGGTGCTGGCTTTGCTGAGTAGAAATATACAACGTTTACAGCTATGTCATTGCAGTGTATAATATTGCATGTTAACATTTCTGTTCAGTACACGAATGCATACCAAGGAGTCATGCAAATGAGTAAATATTAGACCGTGATTTGTATAGAATATAGTTTGCCTAATAAGCTAAATTGCCAGTGTATTAGGTTCAGCCATATGCTCGTATCAACTGTGAATTTGCCATGTGACAAATAATTAATTTAAAAAATAAATAATCAAGGTAATTAATGCCAGACATGCTGATTCTAGCCTATTCTACAGTATATAGCCACAAAACAGCTTTAAATAAATAAGTTGTTTACAAAGCTTATTCCAGAGGAATCGGAACACAAGGCAGAGGGTTAACCTATCAAGCACATACTCACACACACCAATTCACACACTATAGACAATTTAGATATTACAGTAAGATCACATTACAGGTTTCCGAACAGGTGGAACAAACCTCCATACCATAGTAAAAACTCCATTTAGTATAAACCCTACAAACAAGGGCAAATAAAATATTCCAGGATGTCATATTTGCAGCATTTGGCAGACGCCCTTATCCAGAGGGACATTATTCTCTGTAATCCCAGTCTCTGGGATGTTATTCTCTCTATAAAACTGAGCAATTAGGGGTCTAGAACCTTGCACAGGGGCCCAGCAGTGGTAGCTTGGTGGTGCTGGGAATCAAACCCCAGTCTTTAAATAAGTAGTTTAACCACTGCACTACCACTGTAGCCCCCAGGAATGCCATTACTTGTGCACAACGAAAAACACTACCATCTGATCCAATAGAAGAAAACCTATTGCATATTGAAATAGAATCATGATAGAGATAAATATTCAACACTGATGTGCATTTCATCTGAATACAAATATAAAACATTGGCTTGAATGGACTTGCATTATAAAACTCTTTATTTGTAACATAGACTCAATAGCACATTGAAATTTGTTTCTTCGCATATCTCATCTTAAAAGGTTGGGGTCAGAGCACAGGGTCAGCTATAAAAAAGGCACCCCTGGAGGGGGAGGAGTTAAGGAGTCTTGCTCAGAAGCCCAACAAGGGTAGACTTTTGGTGGTGGGGCTTGAGACTAGGTCTTCCAATCAACAACCTAGAACCTTAACCACGAACTGAACATGGCGTACCAGTTCAAAACAAAACGAGTAAAGGTCCGAGGCGGAGGGAAAGGGGAAAAGGTTTTAAAACTAACTGCCACCACTGCCCCTTGGTGTAGTAATTCTACCAACTTATTCTTTTCTATATTTCTGTAAAGCTGAAACCAAGATTCATCCTCCCATGTTGTACATTTCCATTTTTTTTCACTGTCGAAATTTGGCAACTCAAAATTGACTTCTGAACTCAGAAAGTTCTTCTGCTGGTGAAAACTAGGCAAACACTTGGCAACTGTTTTAAACTAAGATCAAATGAAGTATTGTAATTACTGCACTGTTTACTGTTTACTGTTCCCGCAGACTCATCTGGAAATTCGCCATCCAGCTGACTTTTACAATTGCTGCTGCCGGAAAGCATTGCCTGTTAGTGCACAGTGGAGAATATAATTATCTTTTCCATACTTTTCTTAAACCTTATATGCTGGAAAATTGTTTTATTTTAGGCTCGTGTTCTGAATGATTAAATCGTCAATCACTTTTTTTATGGTAAATTGGAAGCAGTAAAAAATCGATATCTCACAGCCCTGTGATCTACTACTTTATACGTAACTATAAACAAATAAAAGTACTTTATCTTAAAATAAAAAAAATATACGGTACAGATAACACGGTACAGACTGTCCTGCATATTACGTCACATTGCCTTTGCTTGCTTTTTTTGATAACAGGTTTTCGCTTTCAGGTTTTATTCCCTATGTAGCTAGTAGCTTATACTGCTGTGATCTTCTGATCTGGTTAAACTCCCTTAAGTTGTGGATCTATCATGAGCCAGTGTGTTGCTACCATGAGTCAGGACTGTCCAACACGCAGACAAGGCCATTGTATCATCAATCGCCAACACCCTGTGGATATATATTTATTTCCTACTTTATTATTTTTGTCATCCCCAAAAAATGGGAAAGGAAAGATAAATAATGAACATGGAAGATGGGTACAGAAAGCCGAGGGCAGACAGAGAGAGAGAGAGAGAGAGAGAGAGAGAGAAAGAGCTTGGAAGAGCAGAGCTGTACTAGCAGATTATAGCATTTTTGCTACAGGGATCATTTGCCCCCTGAAATGAGCTGCTTCTAAACTTACAAACACAACGACTGTGCTGACGTCTCGTTATATCCTAACAGCTATAGACAAGATTACCGCCGAAATGAAGACTGTATAAAAAAAATAAAGAAATAATGAAAAAGAAAATCACAGACACACACAAACACACACTACACACACAAAGTGCTTTGGGTTCTAAATCTAAATGAACCAGAACTTTAATACTAACTAATGTAATAGTGCTTCAGCAGCCAAGCCTTCCAGACACTAACAGCATCATTAAAAAAACAGTGTCTTATGCAAACCAATTAAACACGGGCACTGATAAATTACTAACAATTCTTCAATTAGTATTAGTATAAACCTTCTTCTATATCCAGCAGCTAAGCAATACTATGAAGATTATAAACTAGCAGTAGGTATAACTCCAAAATGACTTTTTTCACCACTTCTCAGTTTGAGTTGGAGAAAAAAAAAAACAAGATAAAGTCTGAACGAAAAACTGAAGTTAAGTTTATTAAAGTTGTGACAAGTTATGATTACTAGCTTTGATCAAATAAAGCACAGCATGCACAAAAAACCCTTCGCTGTTAGTGCTGCAGACATTGCATAAGAATGCCATATCTTAGAATAACAATATCTCATTTGTTGGTATTCAACAGCAAATTAACATTCAAAGCCACGCCTGCTTTGGCAGCACTTTACAAAGATCAATTTAAATCTGCAGACTGCTTCTGTCATAAATATTAATGTTTAAATTACATAAAAGAAAAAAAAAAACACAACCTATACTTGTCAAATGAGGATACGGGTTTACGAAATAATGTGTAGAAAAATAAATCCAACGTTTGCTTTTACACTTAAAAAGTCATACCAGGTGACCTGAAATCAGGAATTGTGTAATTTACTGCATTGTAAGTAACGTGGATCTGATAAATGTAAAGCTTTTACCCAGAACACAATAAGACTAGTGCTTATCGCCAGAATACTTATTGAACCGCAGTATGCGAGAGAAACTGATTTCCGATTTAAAAACAGGAATATTGTCTTTCGTATCTCTTCAGCTGCAGCATAAATCACTGCCTTAGAAATACATGGGGGGGTTTCTTCAAAGATCACAACTATGTTGTCTCACACTTCCCAGAGTTATATTACAAAAAAGGGAAGCTATTATACTAGGCTTTTGTTGTTCAGATTCCTTTCCAAATTAAACAATTTGTTTTGTCATTAACTTTCTGTGCAGTCTTTGACATTGTGGCACCCAATTATATCAGGTGCTCCTGCAGGGAATTATCCTAATGTAAAGGTGATATGCAAAAAGCGTAGGCCATTCAATCACTGCTGCTCAGAAACAAAATCTCATCAGCTGCTTTCAGCAATGGGAAAGTAGGGGCTTGCTTGCTTCCCTAGATCCAGATTAAGATAAGCGTCTAGTGCTCAACAAGGGACCAGAATTTTGAGGAAGTCAGTGGCAGCTCCAAGCTGCAGATGCAGTGTGGGAGTTAACGCTTAGACATCTGGGCTTATTAAGAAAACTGTCTGTCATGGTAGACGTAGTGTTTTGTAGGTGTGATGATTTAGATCCTTGAGCTAGGGGGTCTTCCAGCAGAGCGTCAGGTGGGACTTACAGGAATATTAGATGATATGCTTATCATTAGTTCTATAGTCCCTTGCAGATGTATATACTTATAAACGTAAACTTCAGATTTCTCCTGCTTATTTTTACAGTCATGCTTTGTTGGTTTACTAGACAGAGACATAAACTTTCAGTTAAAATTGTTTAAACAGAAACGTGTGTTGGCAGTATGTGTACACCGCCACCCTATAATGATATAGATCCACTTAGTGAACTCTTATTTTTAATAGAATTAAATTATTTCCCCTTGCTGTTCTCAGTTGCCTGTGTTTGTGACATCACATAGCATATATCCGCCCTGAGTGAGATGTACACTGTCCGTCATTGTTTCAACACTGGAGCATTTACCCCTGACATCTGTCGCCCTTTACCCCCCGACATCTGAGCCGCTAAAAACTCAGTGGGAATGTCACACCCCGAGCTACCTAAATGTCGACCTTAAGTCACTCATTAATATGTAAATCAATTTATAACCTTTGAAATGTATTTTTGAGGATGTTTTGTTGTTATTCTGTCTCTCACTGTTAGAATAACCCTACCATTAATTTTACAGACTGATCAAACGTACAAATCAACACTGGATTAACATTTTCCTTCACTGTACCTAATTATTATTACCGTGTACGTCCATAAATGTGTGTCTTTAATTGCACGGCACTGCATGTAATTATTGGGATTTTAAAAATGCACTATATGAGGAAATGGTTTTTAACATCCTATTTCAGATTTAGTCTCATATTCCTGGAATAACATCCACACCTCTGAAAATGCTTTTTACTAGATTGTGGAGCATAGATGTGAAGATTTGTGATCAGCTACTACTGCACACACACACACACACGCACACATCTACAGTATTTTTAGTCACAAAGGTGAGGAAAATGCTCAAATAATATTACATTTTGGTTTACAAGCACGGAAAGACTGAAAAATGGATTGAAGCGGGTTTGGTTGACACAGTCTAATGACATCAGATGGTTATGATTGGTTGATTGAATGTTACTCCAGGATTAACGAAGGAGCTCAGAATCTTTTTTGCATAGGGGGCAACTTTCAGTCAAAAAATGATGTAATGCTACAACGAACAAAGTCATTTTATAGACTACAGAAATGAATTTGTACTTGTAGGATGGCCACATATAGTGTACATTAAATAAATATAGTTTTAAATCTTTAATATAATACTTTAATAATGTAAGTGCAAGGTTTAGTGTAGTACCTCTTATTTCACGTGCACTCACCATGTAGATCATGAACATTTCTTTGTCTGCTTTAACTGTGACAGATGATCTTTATTAATAAAAGCTGTAAAAAGCTTTGCCAGACATCTGTAGTGTATAATGATACAGGCTATCAAAGCACTTAATAATAAAAAAAAAAAAGCAGTCACATCAATGTCATATTAACATTTCAATTACCAGATTCTTGTACTGACACAAAGAGACAGAGACAGAGACAGACGTGGGCTCTTTCTCAATAGAAGCACATGAATCATAAAACAATAAAGTGTATTTTTTCCTCATAATAACATGAAGCCACACGGGGTGTAGCAGAGGAACCGACAGGTTTAAAGGGAGCTGATTCGCATGTGGCGCATGCTGATAGGCAAACGTACCACCCAGTTTATTCGACATGTCTACACACACCCACACACAACTTATCTCACCCAAACGGCACCAGAATGTGTTCCAGTATGACATGCAGTTCGGAATATTTATCAACCTCATTAGGGACGCTACAACACGGATATCCATACAGACAGGAGACGGTGTTTATGCTTGATAAACGATTGAACTTACACAGTATATTGTGTTAATACAAAAGAACCTTTTTTTTTCATGCATTTTCACACAGCGGCGTGACCTGATATACACCGGGACCTCAGCTGGAACTGTAGCTGTAATATTCAGCGAATATTATGTCTATTGCATGAGGAAAAAAAAGACAGTTGAGTCTTACCTTTTTGGGACAACATTCTCCAGCTGATTGTAGGTTCTGGTTTACCGTTAGCCAGACACATCAGTGTGACACTGGAACCTTCGTTTACCACCAAACTGTTTGAAAAGTTGACAATTTTGGGGGGAACTGAAAGAGAAGGAAGAAAAATCAATTCTTTTAATGGTCATCCAAAACATCTATCCTAATATCGACTACGGCTAATTGTCTTTGCTTCTTCCTGCTCATTACGGATAAGTCTAAATTTAGATTTTTCCTGTTGGCATTTACATTCTGAATACTTATAGTCCTGTAAAACTGTTAAAAATACAATTTAGCTTAAAAGTTTTTAAAAACATAAGGAAGTCATGGCACAAGTCATCAAAATTCAAATGTCCATGCAGTTTCTTTCTCCTAAGCACCAAAGCCAGTTGTACTTATGCCGAGTGAGTGACTTTACATGACTTTTCTTAAAAGTCTTACAATTACTACCTCATACACTGTATGTAGGCATTAAACGGAAGTGATCGCATGACCTTTCACCTAGAGAAATCACAGACGAAACTTAAACCTCAAATCCCGTTGAGTTTCTTACAAAAATATTTAAAAATGACAGCTGCCCATCACATGACTTGCTTTTGACTATGGGGGTTGTTTCTTTATTATTTTAAAAGGGAACATGATAAAGAAACCGAGGAAAAACGGTGGATGATGGAATACTTGCAAAGATGGCAAAATTGTCTGTTTTACAATGAGAACTGGAGCTATAATACAAATAATCATTTTATTCTGCATGCTGCCAGGAATCGGGTTTTTTTTTCGCTGTTTGTTTTTCTGTTCACGAACAGACTTTTGCATATGACATTTCAAATATTTATTATAAACCCAATAATCTCGTGCTTCCGTTGTGCCCTGAAAAAAATAGAGCGATGATTACACCGTATTAAGTATTTCCTCTGTGAGTCTTTTTAATGGTCTTGTTAATGGTGTAGGAAAGCGTATTACACAATTCATTGCTAAGAACTGTCTTATGCCTAAAAACACTGAAGCATATTGGATGGCAAATAGGTAATTCAAACTGTCTTGCAAAATAACTTTTCCTACTTGAGCAGCTGTTATGTTGGTTGTGCAGTAGGTTCAGAAAATCTCAGGGTTTAGGATTTTCTTAAGAAGTCACTCTTGTGTTGCTTTTTGTATTTGTTTGCCTGAAATCAAAGCCCTAATGATGCTCTAATTCACCTAAGAAGGAAGCAGTTATCGTTATAATGGTGACAAAGTGGTGGGCAGGTGGTAACTCAGTGATAGCCAAAAGATTGTGGTATTGTCCACTGCTGGGCCTCTGGCGCAAGACCCTTAAACCTTATTTTTAGAAGTTGCTCTGAATAAGTCTGCTAAATGCCAAAAATGTGAACATAAAGTTCATGGTGTAGACTTATATTTGATTGGTTGCTTAAATCAGACACCTTTATCGGCCATGAAGGTGTCTTATTGGTTGCAGACACCTTCATGGCCGATAAAAGATGCTATAGTGCCCGAACATGTTGCTGGCAGTCTGATGGTCAAGCTTGGTTACTAGACTAGTTACACAGCAGCTTGTGTAGAACTTGTTGGGTACCTAGTTTGGTTTGGAGGGACCAAAGTCTCAAAATTAATCTAGACAGGAAAATAAGGACATCCACCCAGACCCTCACCTAATAAAGTTCAACAGCTAACTGAAACCAAGACCTTTACTTCAATTCGGCTCTAGTTTTCTTTGTCAAAGACTACCTCGGAAATGCCAGGTTGAATAACCCAGATATACTGAGACCAAAACAGAAAAATGGCAACCAGAATGTCTTCTCTATTGCACACTTTGAAGTCCTTGGCTTAAAAACAAGCAAAAGAGTACAAGTGGGACTATGAGCAACATTCTAAGATGGTGCAATATTTGTTCAGCCTGCCTGAAGATGCAGTATGAATTAAATATTGATGAATGTTTAAAGGGTTTTTGCCTCTAAAATAGTAATATTGCTGACATGTTTGCACAGTCTGTACGTCTGGGACATCAGGCAGATTTCTGCTAATACCATGACAAAATGCACCATCTCTGTATTTAAAGCATAAGTAAATATTGCGATATTGTCTGGCTAATAAACACACAAGGCTGAAATAAAACTAAAAAAAAAAAAAAAAAATTCCAGTCTCTTAGACGTATTTGCAGACTTTCACAGGCTTGAGTGGGTGGAAATATTTAGCCAGAGATCACTGTACTGTTTTCATGCTTTTCAAGGACGTTTTGTACAAAAGCAGAAAGAAAGACCAGCTAAAATACATTTTATTTTATTTTTTTTAGCAAGAGTTAAATGCAAATAAGATCCTCCTTATCTGGCTGTTATATCGACTGTCTCTGCACCACAACCATAATTTAATAGATGTCAAAAACAAAAAAATTAATTCATGAATATTGGTTTGTTATAAAATATAGATTATATAAGGGGTGGGCAATCTCGGTCCTGGAGAGTCGATGTTCTACAGAGTTTAGCTCCAACTTGCCTCAACACACCTACCTGTATGTTTAGAGAATACCCAGCAAGCAAGATTTCGATTATTTTGTTTAGGTGTGTTTTGATTAGGCTTGGAACTAAACTCTGCAAGACCCTCCAGGGCCGATATTGCCCACCCCTGCACCATAAGGACAAAACTTCCATTTGTGTTTTTTAAGCATTCTATTCCAGATGTATTCCCAGTTAATACTTCTTATACTCTTATTTTACTCCTATATATATCTATATATATATATATATATAAGGACTGTGAAGCACAGCTGCAGGAATTTGCTTAACCAGCTAAAAAGTATTAGTGAGTTCTTGAGTTCTTGCATAAATTGGGGTGAGAAGGTCTGGGGCACAGTCAATGTTTCAGTTTGGTTTTAATCACAGCACACCCTCTTCATAGAGTTTACATTGTGCACAGGGACATTGTCATGCTGGATGTTTTTGGGCCACTTAGTTTCAGTGAACGCAAAATGTCACAGATTAATGCTAAAAAAAAAAAAAAAATCTCCTAAATAAATCTGATCCGCATATGGATCAGACTGCACAGACCTCTGGCTATTGATTAGACATTACATGATCTTTTACCAAGGCTGTGCATTACATACTGTACTTCCTGACAAGTCACATGACCCCTTTTATGCACAAACTTTTTAAATTATAAAAAAATTAAACACACTTAAAGACGTCTTTCCATGATGTTTTTTTTGTTCATGTTCTTTGACCTGTAGCTTGCAAGTTGTGTTTGAAGCCTGCATGGCGTTGATGGTGAATTTGGTTTTGTCCTTTTCTGCTTGACTGCCACTGGGTTTTCAAAAAAAACATTTTGAACAGGCATTAAACCACCACTTGTACTCACAGCTTGAGTCTAGGTGAAGAAATCATTTTTGAAGGCTTCTAAAAAAGCTATAAGTAAAAAAAAGAACTTCAGAAACTCTACTGATATTCTGAATTTAAACTGATATACTTAAAATATGTCAACATACTTTAACCAGCTGATGCATATGGGCTTATTGTAAATGTGTAATTATTTTAATGAGACTGATCATGCAGTACATTCACATGACAAGATGTTAATTAGTGTCACATTAATCCATAATTGATTTGTGGAAGCTTTAAAAGCAGGAAAGGAACATCACTTAGTTCTATGCGCGCGTGTATAGCGGCAATATACAGTGTACAGACTCCATGTTGTTACTCCTTCATAAAATATCTACAGCAAGTAATATACTGTACACTGAATAACTACCAATCTATAGACACCTACCAGAACACCCACACTTACTCAAACTATTGCCACAAACTTTAAAAAGCACACAGTTGTCTTGGAATGACAAAGTCCATATGTGTAAAGTGTGTAATGTGTAAAGCTTTAGCTATGTTCCAAAATTGTTCCTAAAAGATCGAAGCTTATTATAACTACAAAAGGGGAAATAAAACTGGAAGAAGATGTTTACAATCACATATGTTTCTGACAGTCATGTGTCCAAAGTAGCAGATCTGGAAGTAGCAGATTTGAAGATGTTGAGGTTTTCTTTGGGAGTGATGAGGTTGGACAGGATTCGGAACAAGTTCATCAGGGGGACGGCTCATGTTAGATGTTTTGGGGAGAAAGTCAGGGAAGCCAGATTGAGGTGGTTTGGAGAGATAGTGAATATATTGGTAGGAGGATGTTAGAAATGAAGCTACCAGGCAAAAGGTAAAGAGGAAGACCAAAGAGGAGGTATATGGATGCAATAAATGAGGACATGAAGTTAGTGGGTGTGAGAAGGATGTAGAGTATAGGGTTTGGTGGAGACAGATGATTCGCCGTGGCAACCTCTAAACCCTCTACAGGGTAAAGGAGAAGAAGATCTGTTCACAAACATTTGACCATGTAGTGTAGTTCACTGAAGACTGCAGGTTTAAGGTGTGTCACACAGAAATCAAGGAAAGAATCTAAAATACATTGAGTTAGTAATTAAAACTTGTGTCAACAGATTTATACACAGTTGTAGATGAACAAAAACATAGAAGACCTTTTTATTACATCTGTATATTCTTTTTTTATTGTTTACTTTTTTTAGCACCTTAAATGCATGTGTTTATACATGTACTGCAATTACAGTGACTGATTTTTCTCCTAAAACAAGTTCGACTGCCACATTGGTAAGGGTGGTGGTGGAATTATTCTTATATAAGCATATTCAGAAAGCACTGAAGACCCACAAAATGTTTTATCTTATTTATACAAAATAAAACAAGGAACCTTTTAAGTTTGATGTTGTCTTTGGATAAAGTGAGCTTATTTTTTGTTTATTAAAACCATCCAGAATTTCGAGGTTGAGTGTTGAAAAACCATGAACGTTGGCCTGACATCTTCCAAAAAGGCTGTTTAGAGTCCACAGCTGACTGTAAGTGTACTAAAAGCTTGACGATCCTTTACAAAATGTTAACCAACTCCCACAGTGAAAATAACGTTCTAAGTGTGAATTTCAATAGTCAGAGTTTTAAGGCTGTAAATATTTTTTTTATTATGGGTGTAAAACACACTCTATGAATTGTAAGTTACATTTTTATAGACAAACCAGATGTTGTTCCATGTTGATATTGACATTAAAGTAACCTTTTTTTTGGGAAGCACTAAAAAATCATGAGAAATAAAAATGTCACAAACACTACCTGCTGCTATTGAGTACAGATGTTATTATGATATATGTATAATATCGAGGGTTGATTTGCATTTCATAGCTGGATTCCTATGAGTGTGTATTCACAACTTTTTCAGGCTTTATAAAGACGGGCAACTATTAATAATTCATATAATGCCAACTTAGTTCCAGTTCCAAGGAAATAGTTGTAAAGAGAGGGTTGCATAAAGAAAAGATTATAACTATTATAGAAAAGCCGGTAACTTCCACTTATAATATTAATAAAGTATTTTTGGATAAGTCTTACAGAGGATATTTTTATGTATTTTGATTTGCAGTCACCAATCAGTGTAATGTACTGTACTGGAAACCCCAGTTATTTATCTAATCAGCCAATTATGTGGTAGTATTACAATCCTAACAATATCACATATCAAGATTATGATCTTTAAGCAATGTCGAATTGAATAAAAACATGTGATCTCAGTGACTTTGACTCTGAGGTTTGTTGATGCCGAAATCAATTGGCTGGTTTGAGTCTTTCAGAATATACTGAGCTCTTAAGCTTTTAACACACTTACACACACACACACACACACACACACACACACACACACACACACACACACACACACACAAGTCTCTAGAGTTAACCAAGAACAATACACTAAAAAACATAAAGTGACTGACTGTTCTGTGGGTGGAAATGACTGTAGGTGGATTAAAAGCTGAGAGAACCATGATCAAGGTTAAATTTAAGCCTCAGCCTCACTACTTTACATTATTATGCACCAGAGATTTAAGCTGGTGATGGTGGGGATGAAACAGCTGTAGACCATGTTGGATTCCTCTTCTGTCAGTGAAGCAACAACTGGACAGCTTTAACATTACTTTCACTAGCCTCTTTTTAACAAGGCACTTTCACCATCACTTGATCTTTTTCGTATACATTAATCCATTCTAGTTTAACACCACGGATGGCTGTGTGTGAATATCAGAAACGATCAGCGGTTTTTGAAAAAAAAAAACCACTTAAACCAGCCAGCCTAACATCAACAATCATGTGACGTGACATCAAGGGTTAAATATTTTTAAATGCTGATGACCCGTGTCTGTAAGTATATGAATTGTGCTGTCACATGATCGCCGTTTAAACAATTGTATAACAAGTGTAATGTTTAAGTATACTTTTATTCACAGGTAGTAAAACTTGTCCAAGCATCTGAGTCACTAGCTCTTTAATGCTCTATTAATAGATTACCAACCCATGTACATGTGGCAACTGAAAAATAAATGTGGCAACTCAAAAAAGTTGTTTCTATAGCTGTACTATAGTAGGCGGGTCACTGGCCTAACATATATCATCAGTCACTCAGCAAAACTAAAAATGGGGGGGAAGCGGTGGCTGATCATGGGTTAAATTCCCAACTCCAACAAGCTGCCCCTGCTGGATGGATGAAAATAAAATGGCTTTGGATGACGGTGTCTGCCAAATGCCGTAAATGTGATAACTGTTTAAATAATAATCTATACAGCTTGTAGTTTTACATATTACTAGTAATAATTACACCTATTTGTCTGAGGCGGGAATCACACTGCCCACACATGTTCATGGGGGAGGAAGCAGCAGGCTAAACAGTTCAATGAGTTTGCCTGAACAAAGCTACTATTTACCCATCAATAGTTTATTTTGTAGAAAATAATCAGATAATAAAATATATATTAAAGAACTAATATCAAAGTAAGAAAAACAAATATGTTTTATCTTTTTCCAGCATAAGCTGGACAATCCTGTGTTAAATACTATTCATATGGCGGTTTTGCAAAACCGAACTTTTGAATGTAAGGTTTTAAAGTCGCTACTTAATCCTTCTAAAACATTATTCAATACCCAGCTACCTTTAAGCACTACACTATGAACACAGGCTGTTCCATAAGTTTTCACATACACATAGGAAAAAAAGAACATTATTTTCAAGAAAAACGTTTTTATTTATATAATATGCGCTACATACCACTACCATTGTTTTATCATTTAGATACATGTCCTTCACTGCTGTATAACACATATAAACACAGCTGGAGTTATGCTTGTAATGGCGTTGGTGATGTGTTCCTTTAAATAATGTTTTGTATCTTTTCCTGATACACCATGGCCTTTAAATGCCTTTAAATGTTTATTTTTCCTATGTCTGAAAACATATGGGACAGCCTGTATTTTGTTTCATGTTGTAAATGATATCTCCTCTACTATATGGTGGGCAAAAGGGGATTATAATACCCTGAATCACCCTGTAAACTACACCGACAATTCCACAAACATGCTGTATATTGCAGCTTTACAAAATCCAATGCATACAATGGAGCTGAGAAATGACTGTATTAATCGGTAAGAAGGTCACAGTCACTGACGCTACAAGATGACAGCTGATGATGAGTGAACTGTACTTTTAGTTATATATATGGCAGCTCTAAGAGAATAGTAAGAGTTTTGACCGCAGTCTTTATTAGTTTTGTGGCTAAGAAATTTTGATGTATCTTTTTGAGGTATTTTTTTAGATATGAGAGGCAACCCAAAACAACCAAAGCCAATAAAGTGCTTATTGTCAGTGACTCTCTCTTTTATTGCACAGTCAGTCATAGAGTCAACAGAGGGATTTAAGTGTGTGTGTGTGTGTGTGTATGTGTGTGCATTTAACTTTACGTAAAGTAAACCATAGTAAATTGCAATTTTAACAGTGTAGTGCCAAACTCTTTATGATGACAGATTTGAGCTCAAACATAAACCAAAGGGGGGTCCTGTTTAATTAACTTGTACTGGTGGTGCTAAAAAAGGTAAAAAAAAAAAAAAGAAAGAAAAAAATCTTTCCTAAAAAAAGCCTAATACTATTGGACGGCATTAACGAGAGAAAGTTTTAGGCCAATTTGGTATTTATTTATTTAAATACTCACATTTAAACTTGGCTTTATCACATTTATCTAAATCTCAAGTTTTATTGATAAATAAACTTATGTAAATATTTGGCTTCAAATTTTCTACATACGGTCATTTTCCCCGATTTATTTCTAGTGCGCTTCCTCTGCACATTACAGCCACTTGTAAATTCACTTGGCTGTCTTTTGCTATCTTTTTTTTTTTCTACCCAATTTGGACATCTGCCAATTTTCTGCCAGCACTTAAAGTCAAGGCTACCATATGCGTTCTCTAAAAGCCAGCTAACCACATTTTCCAACTGATGCACATGCTGTGTCACAGGTCAACCTAGCACAATAATTTAACTAATTACACACTAGTAATCTAACCATTAGAGACATGTGTTTTTAGATCGGTATAAACAGGTCAACTACATTTCTACCAAACAACCAAGAAACATGGAGATTTACTGTAAAAATGACAACTAGAAAAAAATATAAAATTGTCTTAAATATTTTTAATTATTGAAAATCATAACTGCACAAATATGTGCAGAAAGTATACAAGTCAATTAAATGTCATTTTAAAAATATCTTAAATATAGAATATCTTGAAGGTCTTTTTTCCCATTAATATATATATATATATATATTTCTTTTTTTTAAAAATAATCCCATCAATATAAATATTTAATGAATTTGACCATATTTAGGATACTGGAAGCTGCTAGGATATACATTTTTGTTGCACTTTTGTTGCATCTATTTGCATGAAATGTATAATAAACAGCTAATCTCAAAATAAAATAAAAATGCACATTTACAGCGATTGGCAGATGCCCTTGTCCAGGGCAACTTACATTATTGCCTGTAATACAACTGAGCAATTGGGGGTTGAGGGCCTTGCTCAGGGGCCCAGCAGTGGTGGATTGGTGGTGCTGGGAATCGAACCTGTGTCTTCAAGTTGGTAGTCCAACACCTTAGCCACTGCGTTACCACTAGGGGCTTCATCTATGCAATATAATTAGTAAGCTTACGGAGGTGCATTGGGCAGGCATAAAGAAAAAATCCAATGTGACTTTTATTTGATATTATTATATAACTTGGGTGATGCAGTGGATATTGAACAAATGTCAGTACAGAATTCAAAGATCATACTGACAGTGCTGGCATTTCTTGCTAAGAAAAAAATTCTTGTGGTAAAAGTCATTTAAAACATTTGACAGCCTATGCCAATAATTTCAAATACAGACACAGCCACAGATTTTTGTACTGTAGATTTGAAGCCCTGTACGAACTGGAATAGTTTTACACGTGGAGGTGGTGTAATGTAAATATCATCTAAGTTTCTCTGGGATTTTAGTCCAGCCTATATTTGCATTTAATACGGAAGACACATAGACATGATTTTGTTATATTCTTTCAGGAAAAAGTGTGCGCTTTTGTCTTTTGTACAAAGCCTTTATTGCAAACAGTTATTATGAGAGTCATTATAAGCCCTTATAGTATGTAGTAGTAGGCACAGTTACAGAAAGATACTCACATTTACAGGAGCATTATTTAACACACATATGTTCAGTAATCCTATCAAGCATCAGTTTGTCTCCTGAACACAACAATAATTTAACCAAACGGGCTCCTTCGTAGTTATAAAACTAGGTTTAAAAACACACTCAAATATATTGAACTCAATTAAGGGCAAAGTGGTAAATGGGTAACAGGACCGTGGTGACCTGGTTTAATAAATCATATTATATTCTAGACAACACAGACAGCTGGTTGGACAGCTATTGGAAGAAAGCAAGCCAACAGGGCCGTACTGTGTTTGCAATATTCAGCTAGGGAAAACATGGGTCCCCAGTCATTTATGTGGATGTAAGCTTGACATGTACCACCTACTTAAATACTGCTGAGGCACAAGAACAGACGTCCATGGCAACAGTATTCGCTAATGGCACTGGCCTCTTTCAGCATGGAAATGCTCCATGTCACAATGCCAAATACATTTACATTTGAGGTATTTGGCAGATGCCCTTATCCAGGGCGACTTACATTTATCTTATTTATACAACTGAGCAATTAGGGGTTAACGACCTTGCTCAGGGTCCGAGCAGTGCCAACATGGTGGGGCTGAGAATCAAATCCTCAGGTTCAATTAGCAGTCCAACACCTTAATCGCTGAGAGAACACTCCCTCAAAATATTTCAGAAATCGTTCTAGGTGTTGACCTGGCTTCCAAATTTCTCAAATCTCAATCTGATCAAGAATCTGTGGAATGGTCTGGACAAACAAATCCAATCCCTAAATGCTTCACCTGCCAGTCTTTAAAAGAATCTACTGCTGAACCAGTGGTGCGTGAAACCACAGAACACCTTCAACATCTTGTCATGATTTGCTGGCAAAAGGGGGACCTATACAAAATTAAATAAATAAAAAAATATTCAACTTCATTGTGCAAGGTACATGTACAGAGCCAATGAAATGCATTTTTCACATATCCCATCTTAGTAAGTTGGGGTCAGAGCGCAGGGTCAGCTATGATGCAGCGCCCCTGGAGCAGGAAGGCTTAAGGGTCTTGCTCAAGGACCCAACAGTGGCTGGCTTGCCGGTGGTGGGGCTTGAACCCAGGTGTTTCTGGTCTTCAGATCAGCAACTTAGCACCCTAACCATTTGAGTCACCACTGTTCCCAAGCAGTCAGTTTAAATTTTCCAGATAACCACTAAACGTAACACTAACTGCTGAAGTATTTCTTTAATCAACATTACCAGTATGTGTATTCTTAACCTAATAATATCTGGCTCAGCCCACGTCCACCTCACACTTCATCTCAGTGGTTTCCTTGCTATACCCCAGACAGCCCTAAGCCTTTCTTTATTCCTTTCACACATTTGGTGTTAACACACAAATCCACACATCCACGTTCTTACATATACAATCCCATACAGTCTTTTTGCTGCTATACATAAGACAGTGACTGAGGAGCTCTGAGCTTTCTCTGGCAAAGTGATTGATATTCTTGAGCTGTGAAAAGCAGCAGACTTCAAAATCTACACCTGTGAGCTCGATCTCTCAAACAGTCCTCCAGTGAACAATATTGCCTAGACTTTGCTAAATGAGAGGAAAAATAACTAGAGAGAGGGAGAGACGAATAGAAAAGTCAGACGAATAGAAAAATGCAGTCGAAGTAATACTTATGCAGTCATACCTAAATTATATTTCTTCATTAGGCTACAGTGCAAATTTTTAGTTTACAAAGAATTGAAGTTACCGATAGGAAAAAGACAGTTTAATCAACAAAAGGACATTTTACTATAAATGCTAAATTTGGCCTTTTCTTTGGTAGAGGAGAATAGACTAGGTGCCAGACTAGAGCGCTGCCGAAATTCAGTTCAGTCTGCTTCCTGCTTTATCAAGTCTGACTTCTTTTATCAGATACTAATCACCTTTTCCTTCTGTCGAATTAAGTGTGTAACAGCAGGAAAATCACTGTGCAGAACTGTAGCCCACCAGGAATTAGTCAAGTTCTATGCAATTCAAGAAGATATGCTGCTAATGGAAACAACAGATTATAGGTGGCTATGTGAATCACAATTACCAAACAACGACGGGTACGAATAACCCTGTTCCACAAAGCTGCACCCTATTCCAATTAGGTGACAAAGACACAGTAATCTCTCCTCAGAAGACCATTAGTCTCAAATTTTAGGTGACACTATCTCTTGGACTTGGTGTGCTTCTTAGCAGGTAAGGATAGAGTAAAAAGCTCCAAAAACAAATGCGTGCTTCACATTGTCTGACTGTGTCACTTTAAAGAATACAGTTGTCGCTCAAGTATATCCTTCTATCTGAGCTGCAACATGGTGTGTTTTAAACTCCACTAGGGGTGAAATGATTGAGATGAAACTGTGAAAAAATACGATTATGATGCCTTTATGTGAAAATATTGTAGTATGATACAATATATACAACACACATAACTGCACGTGACTGCATTAAATAATTTGCATTGAATATCTACAATATACATCTAGCAAAAATAATCTAATAATAATAACAATCTTTTTTTCTATAATTCATCAATCCCTTGCTTTCTCAAGAGGCTACAAAAGTCATCAATACTAAAAACAACACATTAAAAGCTGTAAACATTTTTTTTAAACACAGAACTTTAATACTGGCGTTCATAAATTCATACCGTATTACCTAAAAATGGAATGACTCGCTAGTTAAGTGTCTTTAACCTGGCCTACACATAATACGGACAGTTTTACTATTCAAATCCGCAATAATCAGGTCAACCAGAACCGGGAAACACCACCAATAACACATCACATATTTGTTGAATGGGAAGTCGAATGGGATCTACACTAACTATGTCTGTTCCTTGTTATTCCGAGCTCACCGTATCCACCATCACTTGGAGACAACAAGACAGTTTCTCAGCGATCTCTTGATCACTGATCTCACAGAAACTTTGCTGCAGCAAGGGTAACCCTACTAGTTTATCTGGTCAGAGGAGAACTGACCCCCCCGATTGAGCCTGGTTCTCCCAAGGTTTTTTTCCTCTATTCTGTCACCAATGGAGTTTTGGTTCCTTGCCGCCGTCGCCTCTGGCTTGCTTAGTTGGGGACTCTAAATTTATAGATATCAATCAAATGGACTGTTCTAATGAATGTTTAATATTGTCATTTCTGATGTATTTCTGTAAAGCTGCTTTGAAACAATCCTGATTGTTAAAAGCGCTATAGAAATAAAGGTGACTTGACTAGTTGCTAGACTAGACAGACTGAACTGCACAAAATCCTTTAACAATTAGAAGTCAGTATCTTGTTTTACTGTACAACTTGTACAATTACAGCATTTCAGTGAATAAATAAATCATTTACCCATTTATAATTATCTATTAAGTCAAATAAATAAATATTGCTCCATATTTACATGTTAAAACAAAAAGCTGGTACAGTTATAAATTACTGTGTGGAAAAGCTTCTTTGTCCTTTCGGCTTGGAACAGCTCCTACGTAAATAATCATCATTTTTTCCTTAAAGAGACAAGCCAAAACAGTTTAGAGAGTTTTATAGTTTTATAGGTTTTTATCTTTTCAATTACTGCGAAATTACCTTAAAGAATAAGCAGCGAAATAGGGTTGTGATGATGAGAAAATATTCCCTGCATTTATTTACCATGTGACAACCCCCAATAATACCACCATAAAGGGTGTATGCTTTAATTAGCTTATAAATGTCAGTGCACATTTTATGAATTGGCAACTGGTAATTCGAATGGACACCAAACAATACAGGAAAAAAACTCTTATATTAAACAAAGAAATTTTATTAACATAATAAATAAAAATACTCCTTGATATAGTCTAAAAAATGAGAACTGTGGACCCACATATAAAAGAACTATAGAACGTTTATGACGTATCAGAATGCACAAAGTTTAAATACACTGAATCGTTTGCCATTTTCTTTCTGTTCAGTTCTGTTCAATTCACTCTCCTGGTGTGATAAATAAAATTTGACTCTTGCTGCTGATCTGTGATTTGATGTGACTGTCGGGTGAGTGACAAAACCGTTGTTGCGGCTTAACACCAGTAACACCGTCAACACAGACTATTGCAGCCAGCCGAGTGCAAAAATGAAATTCATCACCTGAGTGCTCAACAGAAGAAGGGTTCGCTGTTAGCCTGATTGCTGAAAGGCTTTTCAAGATTATACATTCATCAATATTTCATTGGTTTCAAAAGCTTTCTTGGTAATTACACTTCATCTAATAATTAGTGTCACTTAAGAGGAGCAAACAGGAAAAGAAGTGACTTTGGAAACCAACATCCGTTTATTACTATAAAAATCTGTTCCTGGTTTTGACCCTGTATGCAGTTTGTGTGTTGCTGTGATCTATAACCCAATTAAAACATTCACAAACACCCGCCTAAAATATTTGATGCAGCTGCAGCAATATTGTGCTCATCCAGGAAATGTCTGATGATTTACATGCAAATGATGACCTCTTTCATGGGTTGATTATCATACACAGGCTTTAATCAGAGCAGGAGTATTTACTTCATCTACAGATTGTCTCGCTCAGGAAAGAAAATAGAGAGGGAGAAAGATGTTACAGGAAAAACCCTGCAGCAACTACACAGTAGTCTGCAGTTTATTTAATGGCAGATATTCCAAAATCCAACATAAGGGAGAGTAAAACTCTCCCTTTCATAGTTTAAACTGTAATTCTGCCTTGTAGGTGACTTATATTTAAAAGTTACATACAAAAAAAGCTGCTATTTAAACGCAGAGTTTAGAATAACTAATCGGAGGCTTTTAAAACAAAGCAAGTGGAATTAGCTAATATTAACACATTTCGCTACTTTATATAAGGCTGAATTAAATTGTCATACTGAAAAGCAGACAGACTTTACTATAGGAAAAAATGCCAATAGGTTCCAAAGAACTAATAGGTTCTATACATTTCAGCACCAAAAAGTTGCTCAAAAAAGCCCCTAAGGTAAATTCTCAGGGTTTCTTTAAGCCTGGGCTTTAAACAGAACATAAATATACATACATGATTTTCCATAAAAATGACAGGGGCCCACGGTGGTGGCTTGGTGGTGTTGGGAATCGAACTTCGATAGATAGATAGATAGATAGATAGATAGATAGCCAAGCAGTCTGTTTTAGATAGATAGATAGATAGATAGATAGATAGATAGATAGATAGATAGACAGCTGGACGGACAGACAGATAGCCAAGGAATCTTTATAGATAGATAGATGGATAAATATATACACGCTTTATATATATATAGGATGAGCTGGTCTTTCATGGTCTAATATTTTAAAATATTCTAATATTTTATTTATTTTTATCATAGACAAAAAGCAAAAAGCTGACAGCAAAAAGTCTATGATGGGCTAAACAAGTACACCAAGCTACAATAACTAGTAAACTATGTCTTAAGGCCATCAGGGTTTATATAAACTGTCTGTAAAACTATCTGTTCTTTTATTGCTGTGGATACATTGACTGCTTTATCGTTTCATTTTTGAGCTAGAAATACAGCAGTGTATTATAACAACAGTATTAAACTACTAACATAGATCTTAACAGTGGTGTGCAGTTAGGGTCAGTAAGGTCTTCTCTGCTGGCCTAAACACAATCAGAAGCACTGACAATTTCATGAAATTGTATTAATTTATTCCCAACAGTTTATTCTATTCATTTAGTAGCATTTCTCTTGCTGCACTGCTTCCACTACATGTATGTTAGATTTTTTTGTCTAATCAGATTTCAGTTTCTATGTGCTGCCATGATAATCTAATCTGACAAATTACATTAGCTAGATTAGCCTAATCTATTTTGTCCCAGCCCGGGAAAGAGTGCTGACAAGCTGTAACGCTTTTAATGTATATTTTATTTATATCTTCTCATGTTTTTGTGATGTTATGAGATAAATATTGATTCTGAACTGCTGCAGATGATGTATGTGGTACAGTTGTGGTTGTATTGTAGAGGTTTGGAGTCTAAACAGGGTTTCTTGCTTGAATAAAAATGGTTGTCATTCTAAATACCTGAAATGTCTCTCTCTTCGTAATGCCACGACGTGTTATATTGTGTTTTTGTATAGTATTAATGGTTTCTATAATTGCAATGTGATTGCAGGTGGTGTAGGAGGTGTATCAGTCGGGTACATTTACATTTACAGCATTAGGCAGATGCTCTTATCCAGAGCCACATGGTTGGTTTTAGCCCCATAAATCAAGTAAAAAATACTTTTTTAGTAAATCCTCCAGAAACAATGTGTTTAATTATCTGTTTATTAGAATGAATATTTATTACATAAGTGTGGACCATAATTGTAGATTTATCTGAATCATAGAGAAGTGTGTGGTGCAGATTGCAACGCTAAACTTGTTGCTATGGTTACAATATATTTCACCCCAATCTAGATAACATTAGACTCTTGGAGCACTACGCATGTATGCAGGCACTAACCACACAGCACATGGCGCAGCAGGCGGGATCTGTAGGCAGTGATTATACAAGCGCTCATTAACCCCTGATTCAGAATCATTTTAATCCAAAATCAAAAAGAATTTTTTGTCGCATTTACACCATGCTCCCGATCAACCCACAGTCTGCGCAATTAAGCACATAGACTCACCTCCTCATGAGGTCATGACGAAAGTTAATGAAGTTTTCTCACATACATGACGCTTTAACATTGGCAGTTTAAAACTATTTCGAAGTGCACAGGAATAAAAAAGTGCAGCTGAGGATGCTATAAAAGTCAAAAGGCTTGAGGCGATTCCGGCTTTTCACTTACACACAGTGATAATAACAACGGCTGTAAAAAGTATATAAAAAATTAAAACCTGCATAGAGATGAGGACACCCTAGATATGTTGGGCTTTGACCTTGTGCCGTATAGTGAAGTGCCGAGTGCAGAATATGGCTGCTGCGTGATCTGTGGGCTATTCCATCCCTTCCAGCGCTCGGCTGTTGTGAATTAGTTTCAACATGAATATCACATGTTTCCATTGTGTCGATCGTAGCTCTGTTCACTCCCACGTCCATACACAAAGACGCACAACAGTGTAAGGATCTCCGACTAATTAGTCTATACCTTCTAGAATACATCATCTTGTCATTCATGTCATTGTTTCAGTTTGGATCTGTCACAGATGAGAAGTTTTTGCAGTACAGAGAGATGAAGAAATGACAGATCAAGCTTCCTGTGAGGATGTGATCCTAAATCAACCAATCAACTAATTTTATCAGTGATGTGCTGACCAAACCCGCCTTAATCTATTTTTGAATCTTTCCCTTTCATAAAAAACTTTAATTGAGTAAATGCTAAAAATATCTTATAGGCTAAGACTAAAAATGATTCTGGAACAATTTAGTGACAATGATGATTCCTGGATTGGATCACAACAGAAAACAGGGTTTAATTCCCAGCACCACCAAGCCAGCACTGCTGGGCCCCTGAGCAAGGCCCTCAACCCTTAATTGCTCAGTTGTATAAAAGAGATAAATGTAAGCTGCTCTGGATAAGGACAAATACTGTAAATGTAAATTTAAAATTAGAACTATATTAATATAATTTATAAAAGTCCAGGGACAACATTAGTGAAATAAGACTGAACCAAAAACAAACATTAATGAATTTAGACTGTGAATCATAAACAATCGTTAATGCACCTGGATGTAAAATGCCACAAAATGATGAACCTGTTTTATGGAAGAGTGGCAAGAAGAAGTCCATTTTTAAAAGTAAGACATAAGAGCTCCCATTTGCTGTTTGCCACAAGCCATTTAGGGGTGCTCTGGTCAGATGAGAACAAAATTTAACTTTTTCTCCTAAATGCAAAGCACTATGTGGGAATGCTTTTATTTAGCAGGGACAGGAAAGCTGGTCAAAGTTGATAGGAGGATGGATGGAGCTAAATACAGGGCAATCCTGGAAGAAAACTTGTTGGAGGCTGCTAAAGACTTGAAGCTGGGAAGGAGATTTACCTTCCAGCAAGACAATGATCCTAAACATACAGCCAGAGCTACAATGGAATGGTTTGGATTAAAGAATTTTCATGTGTTGGAATGACCCAGTCAGTCCAGACCTAAATTCTATTGAGCCTCTGTGGCAAGACTCGAAAAGTTCTGTTCACAGACGCTTGCTATCCAATCTGGCTGAGCTCGAGCTATTTTGCAAAGAAGAATGGGCAAAAAATTCAGTCTCCAGATGTGCAAAGTTAGTGATGAATACTTTTTTAAGGAACTGTAATGTACTTCATAGATAAATTTCTAATATCACATCAAGAGAAGTGAAGGAGATTGAAATATTGATTTAGGATTAACAAAAGATGTCAATCCAGGATCACATCCTACTTGGCAAATTCGCATCCACCAGTTAAGATAAACAACTCTTAACTCACAGAAACTTGTAAGATATTGCTAATTTTTCACTTTAAAATTGTCAGCTCTTTGTGATTTATTTCTAAAAAATAAATGCCTAAAAATGCTTCTTGAAGACGCTGAAAAAGTAAAACATTTTTATAATAGTTTTTATATGTATGATTAACTTTATTCGAACAATAACGCATCTTCATAAAAAGGAATTTACATCCTTTCATGCTTGAAACCAACAACTTTTAAAATCTGTGTCTCAAGTTGTGTATTTTACACAACTCTTCTAGCAGCAGTAAGCATTTGTGCCCCTGCTGGGAATCGCAGGGAGTGAAAGAGGACTGTTAATAACTGAATAATGTGCTAAACCAACCAGAAAAGGAACTGTCGAATATTGGACATTTTTGTGGTTGAGCACAGCCGGTGGTAATGTACAGAGCAGATATTCGGCCCAGGAAACCAAGCATCAAATTTACTTCATTCAAATGACTACATTAGTTTTTATTTAGGAGATACAACTAAACCCACAAAAATATATGTTACAAATATTCTGTGATGCTCAATAAAATACATTTTTTAAATTGAAAATCTATTTTATTTCATCCAACATATATTTCAGGGTCAAGAAAATACATTCCAATCTCCATCCCTTCATACGATAAATAGATTTCATGTAGGCTTTAATCTCGACATAAGCTTTTATTTATGTGATAAATAAGGATAGTAAAGTAGATGCAGGACGGTGCTGGGTGGAGGCAGATAATTTACTGTGGCATCACCTGTAGGGAACTAGTTAAATGGAGAAGAAGATCTAAACGTAAACTTTTATTACTGGCAGTAAAGAAGAGAAACTTTTTATTTAAAATAGATTTTTTCGTATACTTGACAATATATTTTCCACCATAGTGGCATAAATGTGTCTGTTCTAGAATGTTGTCACAAATCTGGTAGCATAAAAAAGCTTTTGATGTTGTAGCATTAGTGCTTTACTGGAATTAAGAGGTCAGACACCTGTATTAGCATAAAGATGCCTCTTTACACAAAGCCCCTGAGCTACATGAACAGAGCCCTGCCATCAACCTCACTAAACATCTTTTAAGAAAACTAGAACACTGACTGCACCACAGACCTCCTCATCCTGATACTATTGTAGCTGAATGGGAAAATCCCCAAACCCATGTCTTGTCTGGACTAGGATGAATATGCACGTGTTCCAATACTTTTGTCTATAGAGTGTATTCTATTTCTGCAATGTTTATTATACAGGGTGTCCCATAAGTTTTCACATATAGAAAAGATAATTTTGGGAAAACCATTTTTCCCAGATCCTTAGATTTTACCCTACTTGATTTTTTCATCCTCGGAAGCAATTGAAGGCCATGTTGTATCAGGAAAAGATACAAAAAATAAATTATATCTCAGGTAACGTACCACCAACGCCCTTACAAGCATAACTCCAGTTGGGCTTATATGTGTTCTTCAGCAGTGGAGGACACGCATCCAAATGTGTTTTCAAAACAATGGTAGTTGTATGTGGAGCATATTATATAAATAAAAATGTATGGAAATGTATGGGATACCCTGTAGTTTGATTAAATATGTTTCTAATCGTCCCTTATTTGACAATTAAATAGCTCATTTTAAAGCAGTTAAATGATGCATACATTCATACAAACCATCCAACCTGCATACTGTAAAGACTTGTGCTTTGATTGGGTGATACTTGCTGTTATTATCAATTTAATTGGTTTAAAACATTCGAACCCCCCCCCGCCCCCCGCCCCCGGCAGTAAAACTCGGCAGAGATACACTGACAAGAGAGTCAAATTAAAAGTATAGCGGAGGCAGCTGCAGATCCACGTTTAGATCTAAAATGTTCAGAGGTGAAATGAAAGCGAATGCAAAAGTACCGACAAGATTGGGCGAAATCAAACGCATGGGTGGAAAGTGTGTAGGTGGGCTGTCAAAGTGCACAGAAATTAAAATAAAATAAAAATCCTTTATATGTTGCCTATTTGTTAAGAAATATTGGCAAAATGTCAATAAATCACATCTCTATGTAATTTATATAATTTCTTTATTAAGGCTGAGCTGTACAGCGCATATAAGCATTAATTTAATAAGAGATAAGAAAAGGATATATATATATATATATATATATATATATATATATATATATATATTTATATATATATATAATAAATATATATATTTTAATACTCATTTAATAAAATATGTCTATGTGAAGAAAAAACTATTATAAAAATGAATAAATAATTACATATAGAAAAGAAATGTAATTATATGTATGTATGTATGTATTATATGTAATAATAAAGATGGTGTTGTACTTGAATTTATGTATATAGGGGCTCTGGCAGCAATTTTATGGACACACATTTTTCACACCAAATTTACTATTAAATTACTGCAAGTACTGATACTATTAATAAAACAGGTCTCTGGAGCCCGCTAAAGAGTGTGGGTCCTTGGAATCATCCTAACCCATCCCCTCTCCCTAACCTTCTATATTTTCATTTTTGGAGTGTGAGTGTTAATTTTAAATGTTAATATACAGTTAATAAGACGAGGCTCTGTTCATTTAATAAGTTAATAAAATACAGGTTTAAAATCTCACAAGTCAATTTTGTTGGTCTTACTTTCAGTCGCTCATTATCATCATACCGGCGTATGAAGATATGACCCCTAGAGAAGTCTAGTGAAATAATAAGTGACTAAGAGCATCTGTTCATGCTGATTTTTATTAAAATATTACATTTGAAATTTATAAAACATGTTTTAGTTCATAATTTATCATCACTACCACTCCATCGGGCATGTTGTCATCGTGGCCCGGAGGCGTTCGGCCCCCGCTGCGGCAGGCGTCCATTACTTTTGCGGATAAAGGTGGCAACCCTAGCTCAGACTGAAGCAAGTACATTCCTCAAACGTATAAATTTTTCATATTATTCTTACACCAAAGCTTCTTCTTTCAACCTTTTACAGCACACTAAGAACGTGATGCCACAGAACCATATTTAACGGTGTGGAGAAAACGAATGCCCTGAAAAGCAGTCCAGAGTCAGTGAAAACAAACATACACACACACACACACACACACACCCACAAACCCTGGGGCAGTAAAAAAGGGGAAGGATGAGGAAGAAAAAACTCCTATGCTGTCTAAAGCTTTAATAAACTCAGCTTCATCTATAGACCGTCTGTATCGGTCAGGCAGTGGGCTAAATGTTTAATGGATCGGTTTGCCTCAGGCCACATGAAAATCTACATAAATAATATAAAATTGCTTTCTGAAGATGAAATGGTGGCTGCAGCTTGGATCCACGGTCTTAAGCGTAAACTGTCATTCACAAAGGCGTCTCAGTGTTTGTATAATCTGTCCTCATATGGGCCATTACTAACTCGTTTCTCACACTAAATGAGAAGTATACATTTGGGGCTCGTTACATATGGAGAGCAAATTGGATTTCTATTGAAATGTGTTGTTTACTTTGTGAATGCTGAAAAAAACCTCTCTCTCTCTCTCTCTCTCTCTCTCTCTCTCTCTCTCTCTTTCTCTCTCTCGCACACTTTCTTACCAGCTGCTCATGCCACAATCTGTCAAACAACAGCTAAAGCGCTTCCATAGCAGTGAGACTAGTCTTTTAAAGAATGTGTGCTGTGTGTGTGTTCAGGAGTTGTGCATCAGCTGACCCCAACAACTCACACATCCCTAAGCTCTCTCAATCACGCCACTATTCTGGCACTACGTTACCAAGGTAACAGGGCAGATCGAGTTTAGATGGATTGTTCAATAGAAGCAGTCATTACCAAGTGCAAGTTTTTTTGGTCTCCTTCCTCGCCATGACTTAATAACCTTGATGATACATGGAAATTATTGTTTGGACCAAATTACACTGAAGAAAATTTTACCTCAAGTGAAGTGAAGACACAACCTAATAACAGCTTTTGTCTCAAATCAGTGGTTGTTGCTGTCCAAATCTATACAGTAAATTTCCACTTGCGTAAAATTTATTATCGGTTTTAAAGCAAGAATGGATTAAAGAAGGTTAAGACCCCATACAGAGAGCTTATATCTGCTCATATGTACCGTTCTTCGGTCTTTGATCTGGTTCTGTTCTAACTGCTGAAGTCTAAAGGGCTCTGTTCCGCTCTTGTAAAACAGAGACAGAACTAATCGAGTCTTCAGGGAGAAGCCATATTGGATATAATATCTTTGCTCCAGATCAGTTGCAGTAAGACAGAAGAATATTACAGGAATCCACTCAAGATTTTTATGCAAATAAACGCTTTAAGCCAAAAAATGTTTTCTGTGAAAGAGGGAGGAGTTGGTCAGGTGGTGACCAGTGATAGACAAAATAATTTCTATTTTCTAATAATTTCTAATTTACCTCAGGGTTTTACTCAGTTAAGCATAAGTCATGGTAAGGTAATACATGCTAATGTTAACATTTTAGCATGTGACCTTGAAAGGTGTTAGCTTAGTGGTTAAGTTGTGGGACTGCTAGCCCTAGGATTGTGGATTCGAAGGGTCCTTAACCCCTCCTGCTCCAGGGGCGCTGTATCATAGCTGACCCTGCGCTCTGACCCCAACTTACTAAGATGGGATATGCGAAAAATGCATTTCATTGGCTCTGTACATGTACCTTGCACAATGACAATGAATTGAATATATAGAATTTATATTCCACATAAAGGGTAAGTTAAGAAAGACACAAATCAGGAAAGGTAAAAATCAAAGAAATGGAACACAAACATTGAAAAAAAGCCTCCAGAACGTATATTGTAGGCAAAGTTCAGTAAAGGGCAAAACGGCAAAGTCCAAAGAAGCACTCTGAAGTACCAAAAATAAGAAAACACCAAAACAAATGAGCTTTAAAAAACAACCAAACACACATAATGAGTAGCTGCTTTGGTGAATTAAATGTCTGCTGAATGTGAGCGAAAGAGCACTGGTGGTTCCTGGGAATTTAAGAGTGCAGTGACCATATCTGTTGGCCACTTTAAAGCAAAATCCAAGACGTAATGCCATTCGGGATTTGGCCTACTGGAACTTTACTGGCTTTAACTGTGTGGGTGCCACGAGTTGTAAGATGAGATTGGATGCAAATGCAGTATTTATTGTATTTATTTATTTTATTTAACATAAAACTAAGCTAACAGAACCAGACCTGGCCTGACCTGACATAAACTGAACCATAACCATGACCTATAACTTGACATAGATACCGACCGTGACACGCGACAAACACAGTCTGAAACACGGGTATAAATACTAAACCTATGAATATAAACCAACGAGGACATGACACATGGACAGGGGAATCACATGACAAAACATAAACAAATATTGAACACATGGATTAGGAGATAAACAATAAAAGTCTCTCCGTTGCTCTCTGGTGGCCCGGCAGGGCAAAGCACCAGCAAGCCTGACCGAGTCCTGACAGTGGGCAAAAATGTAAAAAAGGAGAAATAAAATGGAAAAGTGTTTTATAAAAAGAGAAATTGTGATTGGCCAATCTATGGTTTGTTTGGTCAAGCCAATAGTAGCAAAAGGGGTTAAAAATTCCCACTATAGGTTTGAGGTGTGACTTACTTGAAAGTAAAAACTAACCACCAAAATGCTGCTTCTTTGTCACTGGTACATTTATGCAAGTGTGTCAGTGTTTTGTAAACATTTTGCAGAACTATGTTTAGAGGAAAAGGGCACGCATTAATAAATCTATTTACTGGCTAATTGCTGTGAAAAATAAAAGACTAGGTAGTATCACACTTTAACTCGGGCCTCCTCACTATACTACTGCTATTATCTTATAATTACATAGGCTGTGGGGATTTATTCCTTATAAATCTTATTTTAAATGCTGTGATTATCTGCAAAAAAACACCAAAATAAAAGCACGTATCGTTCCATTGACGGAATGACACTGAATGTAAGTGGCATATGGTAAAGCACGTTGGGTTGCTGTGCTTCAGCTTCCTGAATTTGCACTGTACCTGAATACTGTGCTGTCACGACTCAGTGCACCAGCCTACTGCAATGACACTGCTATCAATCACATTAACATAAGAGCCACTGAGCAGAGAAAAAAAAAATGAAATCTCCAAGGTTTTGTGCTCATCAGCATTAAATGCATAATTATCCACCTCATTAAAACACGTCATATATCTAAAGTTCAAGGTGTTTGTAGCAGATATTGCTAACAAAAGGCTATAGTGTGATAACACTGCATGACCTCGACAGTATAGGAGAGAACACACGCTGGTGGAATCTTTGCTCACCTTGCACAATGATATGTACAGATGTGGTCCTGGGCTTGCTGTTGGTCTGAACAGCACACACGTATAATCCCTCGTCGCTCAGGTCGATGTTCTCGATCTTGATGGTGAACTCGTCACGGTTCAGGGTGATCAGGCTGACTCGGGGATCTACAGACCACTTGTCCTCGCCGGCGTATAGTATACTGGACCTGTTCAGCCAAGCTGCGTGCGTCACGATGTCACCTTGAGAACAACTGCATGAAAAAAAGATAGTTATGATAGTGTTACACATTTGGTGAGCAGAAAGACATAAGCGAGAATAAAAAAAGAAAACTTCCTGCTGAAATATTGGCACTCACTTAAACATGACAAAGTGTTTCAAAATGGAACGGAAATGAATTTGTAAGTCATGAATTTGCACAGAACAGGAATAAACGGTATCCAGACAAAACTATTGGGACACCTGAATATAACGTGTATATGTGTTTTCTGAACATCTTAAACCAGGTTTAGTTATTAATCATAGTATTTGTGAATTTGGGTGCCACATTTAAGTGAGAATGTGGATGGATGGATGGATGGATGGATGGATGAATAGATAAATAGATTAATAAATAAATAAATAGATTGATAGATGGATGAATAGATAGATGAATAGACAATTAGATGGATGGATGAATAGATAGATGGAGGTAAAGATAGACAGATGGATAAATTAATAAATAAACAGATTGATGGATGGATGAATGGACAGATGGATGGATGGATGGATGGATGGATAGATAAATAGATATATATATAGAAGGATGAATATATATATACACATATTGATGGATGGATGAAGAGATAAATAGATAGATGGATGGACCGCCCCCTTTCTAAAAAGCTTGCATTATTAAAATAGACAGGAAAAAGAAAATTCTAGGGGAATTAATACTTTTGCAAGCCACTGAAGAACGCAAGGGAAAATCGTCCAGAAAGCAGACGGAACAGGGAATCAACAACAGCATGATTTATTTTCTCAAGGAGATGTGTCTGTTTATTATGCAGGAAATACACCCTGAGCTGAAAACACACACTACTGGGAAGACCTGTATTACTCACCAGATAGATAGTAATATTCTTTAGATATTAAAGTATACAGTTAGAAACAGCACTCGAATAGTGAATATACAAATAGTATCTGGTAAAAATAGACAATCACCTTTTGTACCTTTAAATTCAAAGTAAGTTCAGAGCAATGCAACCTCCAGTCTTGCAAAAGTTCATTTGGCCATAAAACCAGCCCTGGGTCTCTCTTTGCTTCAGCAGAGCTATTATCTTTATGGCAAAGCAGTCATATCAATAAAAATTAAATAAGGCATTTAATAAAAGTTAGTTTATAGTCTTTCCTTTTCAGGATAATACTACAAGGCGTAGGAGACGTTTTTTTTCTTCCGAGAACGGATACAAGAATTAAATTTAAATAATAGAAGTGGGAAGTGGTAGCGCAGTGGTTAAGCTGTTGGACTACCAACTTAAAAACCCGGGTTCGATTCCTAACCAAGCCACCACTGCTGGGTTCCCGAGCAAGGCCCTTAACCCTCAATTGCTCAGTTGTATAAGAAGGAATAATGCATGTCACTCTAGATAAAGGTGTCTGCCAAATGCTGTAAATGTAAATAAGACTACACTGGTTTTTTTTTAAACTAACAACACAGACAGCCAAGAATACAGAGATAAAAGCTCAAGCTCCTCCATGTTTATTAAAAGCAATGACCTCAGGACAACTGTTATAGGAAAAACTATACGAACGATATTCGTCATCGTCCTGCAGTTATATTTTCTAACAGACAATGCACCGGCGGCATATCATGAATACAGCAGTTAGGTGATATCTCTGAGAATGAGATGCTAATTACTTACAGGCTCATGCTAAATGAAAATAGGCTGTGTCTAATTACAGCTATTCCTAACAGTTAACAGCAAAGCCCAAAGCAGATCCTCCTGCTAAATGATAGAGCTATTAAAATCAAAAGCAATCATGCATTTAATTGATTACTTGCCTGATTAGCCATTCAATAGAAGGCAGGGACCACTTTCAAATCTGTTTGTATCTGTGGGGTGTGTGTGTGTGTGTGTGTGTTTATCCTGCTAGGGATCATAGCCTAGTATTTGGCGATGGCATCCAAGTTTTTATAACACGCTTTATTTTCATTAGGGTACATTATCTCTAGGACAAACTATAAATCATACATACTTCACAGCGGTTCGGCGATAAGTAGAGCGCCGAACTGCTTTAGTTTCCACAGGGACATGGATGAGAGAAGTGTGTCTCATTGTGGCTGCTCTTGGCAGGCAGGGGCGCTCAGCGATAGTCAAGGGCGTTCGTTATCACGGGAGATGAGATTGTAGCAGCACTCACACACGACCGATAAAAAGAAAGAGGTATTGAGATCATCGAAAAGATCAGATGCCCCCCCTGCCCTGTCCTTTTTTTTTCAAGTTTTTTTCAGTTCATGCTCCCTAGAAACATTAAACACACTCTCTCATGCTTATTTCTGTGTTTGGATAACAGGCTATTTCCTCCGCTGATGCTTAGAATTGCATCATGCTTTTATCATGTCCAGTGCACACAACAAAAAAAAATCTATAAATAAATAAATAATTAGTGTCCCTTGGTAGATGTAAAACAGCCTCTGTCAGAGAAAGGATTTGTTCCTTATAATAACTAAACAAAGGCACCTGAGTTGCCGCAGGGTTGCCAGGAGGGACGAGGAGCACTCATAGGTAATGAGAGTTGACTAAGATAATAAAAAATGTAAAGAGAGTAGGATTGTTGTGTCTGTAATTGAACGCAACCCAGAACGGAATGCACTTGCAAGAATCAAAGGGCAATGTGTAAGCTCATTTTTCATGTAGACACAGATAATAAGTGAATAATAGATCAGCCTGTTCTGCTCTTTGCACTCTGTTTAATGTGCAACAAAACATTGCTAATATACAGTAGATACGGTACAGTGTGTGATGAGCCTTTATAAAAAAAAATAAAAAAAAACACACTGCTGAATTTAAAGTATTTATGAAATCTCTCTAGTGTTAAGATCGTTGTATTGTATTGTGTTATTTTTTGCAAGGAATTTTTTTATTTTCGGGATTACAGTTTGATAAATCTAAAGCTTATATCATTTTCTTTTTAGAGTTTTCTTTATTTCTTTATGATTTTACACGTAACCATCAGGCTTAACAGTCTTTAGATGAGTGCAAAAAATTTAAATCATCTAGTGTGAAGCAGTTCTATAGAAACACTGGCTAAACACAGAGAAAGCTGCTGACAGGAAGGCCATGACAGTTTGAAGAATCACTGACAAAAGCTTTTCACTTCACACAAAACATGCCAATCCATTAGACAGGTAAAAGGAGAAGTGGTAACAATACAGTAAACAGATCAACAGTAATCCTAGGGTACAGTTCCAGGACTAAGCTGTGTTTCAGACTTTAGATTTCTTATCAGATGATCACAAGTTAAAATTTTAGCACTGAAGCTGCTGCCGTTGGGCCCTCGAGAAAGGCCTTTAACTCTTAGCGGCTTAGTTAATAAAAATGAGATAAAGAAGAGAAAATTAATAAAAAGTAAATGCTAATTGGTATGAAACCATTTGTCCAGGTTAACGTCAAAAATTGACCTCAATCCTATACCAAAAAAATCAGTGCCAAAGAGGAGGCAACACTATGAGCAGGGCATTTACATAAATTTCTAGTATTTGGCAGGTGCCCTTATCCGGTGTGATAAGTTGTATATAAATTCATATATATTAAATACGTAAACGTATATAAAAGATCAGTTGTATTGTTGTATGGGCTCAGGGTCTCAGTGGTGGCAGCTTGATGGTGCTGGGAATCAAACTCAGATCTTTTAATTAACAGTCTAACACCCTAACCATTGCGCTACCACTTCCCCCAGGGAAAGGATGGGATGTTTATCCATGTATTACTGCAAGGGCACCTGGGAAGACACTTGGAAGAAACTTACAGACTTACCTTATGTTATAATGAATATTTACCTATTTTCTATATAGTGCACTGTTTATAAAGCTCTATCAATTTTAAACAATGGCAAATATCTAGACTGCTCCTACCCGGGACCTCAAACCATGTGTAAATGGTTCTTTTAGATGAGAAGCTTTGCAGTTGTGCCTATGCTGTGTAAACACATGTAACAGACCATCATACAAAAAAAGAAACCTGCAAACACACCATAGGTGCAGATTGTATACAGCAAATTGTCCAATAATGCAGCTTAGCCACCACAGCTCAGCCGTGAAGCTACCGCAGAACCCTTAACTCTGAAGTTTTTTTTCCTCATTGGTTATAATTTGACAAAAATGATGATTTGCGATGATTAGCTATTAGCAACCCATATGCCATCTCCTAGCAAAAATCCTAGATTTAGAGTTATTTGATTAATAAATAAATTAAAGAAGAAATTATTAGTTATTTATTTACTTTCTTTAATATGTAACTAAACTACATTTTAATGAGACCCATCCTGTTAAAATCAGATTTAAAATGTCATCGTGAAGTTTTTTTTTCAAAACCAGACCAACCATTTTTTTGCAGCTTTAACAGTTATTGCACAGATCTTTTTTTTTATGATTTCCCTTGAATGATGGTAGACTCGTAGCTTATAAGCTCTCGTAGGAAATAACTGGTCTCATATCATCTGGATAATGTGGATATTTTTCTGTCATTAGATGAAATAAAAAACCTGCGTTGGCCTGTATGATTTATTTTAAGACTGGTGATCTCTTTCCGGGAAATTCCCTTATGTGGGATTTGAATGTGTGCACATTGCTTTACACGATAATCGCAATAATATGAAGTCATTGTCTGCTATAAAAAAACCTTTCCTGCTTGGGTGTGGGGAAAACATTTCAACGCTGTACATTTGGCCAGATGCAGCAAATCAGCATAACCCCATAAATACATATATAATTAAATAATTCTGTCTTATAGTCTCTTATCAGAGCAGACCAGACAGCAAGCCAATTTAATCCAAATGAAGTGTCTTTCCTTTTATCACATTGGGAAGCATCTGAAAGGCACCGAGGAAGGAACCTAAGCATCCCAAATAAACAGCCTTGGCCTATTTTCTGCCATGACACTGTAACGTTTATGCTTTAGGAAACTATATTGCAGCATTTCTCATCAGAGGATGTTAGCGCTCTCATCCTAACATGAGCTAGAGGAGTTAATTTTTAATGCAGTGTCATCAGTGGCTGGTTCAAAGGAGGTTTAACGATTTCTGCGTTTTTTTGAAGGAAGGACCGACGGCTCTGTGACAGATAGAGATTAAATTTGCATCCACATGAATGACGAAGAAAGCTCTCTCTGCAACCACAATGCATGCTATTAGAAAGCCGGGGCTGTTTATAAAAGAGTTTCTAATGAGATAAACACCTAACAATTTGGACTCTAGACTGCTATGATGATTTTAGATCACAAGTCTTACTGTCCCACAGGGTACCGAAAACACTACACTGATTTAGTGGAACTAAAAAAATGTCTGGTAGATTCTTTGGAAATATAGCAAATTTACAAAAAAGGATTTAATAAATAAATAACACCTAAACACAACATCTGGCTTGGTTGTGATATGATCAAGAGACACTATTCATTATTAATCTGTTCTGGATGGTAGAATTGATTTGGAGTCAAAGAACTGCTGAGAAATAAATCGATGTAATATAAAGCTTCGAGCAGTACATCCATACAGCATGACTTAAAATGGACAGTGTACTGAAGAACAGATATGCTGAAATGTCATAATGCTAAAAATGAGAACGTTATAATACCCTGTTAGCAATAAAAGAAATAAAATCAGTTAACAGTAGGTCAGTTGGTACAGGTAAGTAAAAATTAATTAATTAATGCAAACTAATGCAAACTAATGCTAAATTCAATTATTTATAATGTTAGCTTCAAATATTAATTTCTAGTTTCATGCTTGATTTCATAATACTCCAAACCTAAAGACTTTCCCAGCAGTGTTTTCCATTTTGCATTTTTGCCCTTTATTTATAGGGGAAATTTAGGCAGCTTAAACCTTAATGGGCTCAGTTGGGTTCCTCCTTGGCAAGTGGCAATTAACAAATAACTAAAGGTACCGCCAGCATTACAAATAACTGTATGCAACAATCTTGTGACAAAGCAGACATTAGAATGTTGTGGATAAAACCCATGAGCTTTGGTCCTTAAGTTTCAGCTGAACCAGAATGTCCTGTGAAACCACAATGACACTCAATAATCATCAAAATAATACTATATATAATATAGTATATAATAAATCTTCTTTAATTTTCTTTATGGAAATCTTTATGGATTTTTGTCAGCAGGCTGCAGGTTGTTTTCTGTGTGGAGTTTGCATGTTCTCCCCGTGCTTGCGTGGGTTTAGTCCGGGTTCTCCAGTTTCCGCCCACAAAAAAAAACATGTATGTTAGGTTAATTGGTAATTCTAAATTGCCCATAGGAGTGAGTGTGTGTGTGGCCGTGTAACGAACTGGTGATCTGTGCCACCGAATCACACACTCACACTCGATTTCTCCAATCAACCTAACATACATGTTTTTAGACCGTGGGAGAAAACCGAAGAAACTGGAGTAAACCCACGCAAGCACGAGGGGAACATGCAAACTCCACACAGAAAGACCCCTGCCCGGGAATCAAACCCGGGACCGTCTTGCTGTAAGGCAGCTGTGCTAACCACCGTGCTGCTTCTATAATTATTAACCGTTTATCTGAATTTTTTGGTGTTTCTTTTTGGTAGCCTTGTGTAAATAGTTCCCCAGTTGTCCATGATAAGTTAGTTGGTTTTGCATTGAAAATAATAAGAATAAAGCGTTTCATTGTTGTACATTACACTGTACATTACTACTGCCATGATATTTGTGTAATAGTTCAAAATCATGTAGCGCAGGAGCATTTACTGTGAGCTGATTTAAGACACTGCTTAATAAAAAAAAAAGAAAAACTGTGGTGTCCATAGCAACTATGGCATTTTTAACTTTCGCTTCAAGATCTGCTTAGTTTTACGGTCAACGACGTGAGTGGATTAATCCAAACATACGACAACCAAGAAGGAGAAGAGCTTTAAGTTATACATTTCAAGCTACATCCACATGTATGCACATCCACACAAGATTTGGACGTGTAGTGTCTTTATATGCGCCTATTATGCATGCTAGCTTAAACTAGCGCAGCAGTTTAACTTTAGTAATAACTTGTGTCTTGTCTGTCTATTATTAAATGTTAATTAGATATTAAGGGAAGGGAAAGTTATCCTGCAGGTACAGAGCAGAGCTGGTTTCTGTTAATCATTCCATGGAATCTTGCAAAATTTGATAGATTTAATAATACATAATATTATTAAATCTATTACATAGATTTTCTAAAAAGTGATCTGTTTTTAATGAATTATTATTTTGTGTTTGCCCTGTGATGGACTGATGAACTGTACAGGTTGTACCCCCCCCCCCGCCGTTTGCCCTTTCAGAGACAACTGGGATAGACTCCAGCAGATCCCTGTGACCCCGAATTAGGGAATAAGCGGGTATAAAAGATAAATGAATGAATGACTGAATGAATAAATTATTTGCATTTCTATGTCTTCTGTTATTGAGATGAGTTAAAAGAGATAATCAATGAATGAATGAAAGATAATCAATTATATCTATAAATTTAAAAAAATGAGCTAGATATTTATTTTAGCTCCCGTTATTTGTTCCATGGTTTCTTTGTATGCTAAAGGCACAGTTTTTAAAACATTCTGGCTGTACTCATGCATGCTCTTTTTAAGCCTTTTAGAATTTTTTAATTTTATAATATTATTGTAACAGATTTGTGTATTTTTACAGATTGTATTTAGAAGCTGCCAGTGTAGCTTTGTGATATGATAGCAGAAGCAACTGAGCTAACTAAGATTTTAGTGCAAGTAGGTCATCATTGTCCGGATGTAGCTGTTCAGTAGAATCATGATTTTGCATCAATGACTGTCTGACACATACTGTATTATTATATTATGATTTAAAATCGAATGATTACTTGAATAAAGTGCCATTAGTCGCCGTCCCATAAATTTACATTTGCAACATCGAACCCGGCACCGCAAGTTGGTAGTCCAACAACTTAACCACTGCGCTACCATTTCCCTATAAATGACTTGTTTGTTATTGAGTCATTAAACTGTTGGTTGCTTTAACAGTAAACTTTATCCTTAAGCTGTTAACTGGTTGCATGACCCAGGCAGAGAAAAGCTGTTGCTATTTTTTTAGTTAAAAATGTAAATGTGAAGGAAGAGAGCGAATAGCTGAATTGATGAAAGGTTTGCGAAGGTTTGCCTCATTTTAAAGTATTTTTAAAATACAAAAATTGTCTTTATATGGCGTTGGCTGCTGTAGTTTGCAGTTTATTTTGGTACATTTGGTAAAATTAGGTTATTTGGTAGTTTATTGTAAAATATATTTGAATTTAAGTTATTCGGTAGTTTATTTTGAAATACATTTGATTTAGGTTATATGGAATTTTATTAAAAAAAAAAAAACATTTGGATTTAAGTTATTTGGTAGTTTATTTTGAAATAAATTTGGATTTAAGGTCATTTCTAGTTTGTTGTAAAATACATTTGGATTTATTTGGTAGTTTATTTGGTAGTTTATTTTGAAATACATTTAGATTTATTTGGTAGTTTATTTTGAAATACATTTAGATTTATTTGGTAGTTTATTTTAAAATACATTTGGACTTGTCTTAGCTCAACCTTGTGGTGGAGAAGTGGTAAGGTTTTTGGTTTATTTGTTTTTTTTCCCCCAGGCACTCAGAGAGAGGATGGAACACTTGTTAAGGGAATTGGAGTCTTCTCTGCAGTTGTCTCCGTTGGACAGAAACAATTGACATTGTCAGGAGTCACCACTATCTTTTCCTGCTATATCCACACAGGCGCGCGCACACACATACACACACACACACAGACGCAGAGATTCGCTGCACAGTTTGCTCATGTTGTCTCTCACAATGCACTCTCATGCTGATAAAAGGAAGATGAAAGCCTAAAATCTCTAGTATGTGTTTTAAAATTACACTGTGAGTGTTTGTGTGTAAGTATGTGTGTGTGGTGTGGAATAGTTAATAGCACTGGCTAAAGCATAAGCGTATGTTGGTGTAAATGAACAATTCTATCTATTAGGCAGCCTCACCAGTACAAACACAAAGGCAAGCCATCAGTACATCACGTCTAGCCTGCCAATATAAATGATTCACACTCATACACACCCACCCACACACACAGGTATAGCATGATGAATCTGACAGTGTGGAACAAGTAAACACATCTGTGAAAATAAGCCTACTGGTGCTTGCCTATTAAACATCCATGCACTTCCGCCTCACACTGAACAAAACACAGCCCGGATTTAAAAGACATTTCTATAGTCACAAAAATGTGAAAAAGATATCTTTACAAAAAAAACCAAAAAAAAAACCACATCAGCATGTAAAATATAATTCTCTTTACAAGAAGTCATTTAAACGCCCAACATCATCACCGGAGTTCAGCTGTTGCTGTGTGCATCTAAGATGTCCAATCAAAGCTCAACATCTTAATGATCATAACACTGTGTACGTCACCCTCAGGCATCCCATGCCACAGAGATCCACCTGTCTGCGCTGATCGGTGTGCACCACCACTAATAATAAAATAACTTACGGGTAGAAAATTACCTAATATACCTGTTAAATTCTTTAGACAACAGTGAGAAGAAGAACACTTAAGCTTTTTGTGTCTTTACAGCAGAACAATTTCATAGGTTAAGGAATTTCAGGAAAAAAAAGAACTTGAACTGAAACGCAGCCTTTAGCATTTAATTAATTCAATTAATTTAAAATACTCCAAGCTCATACAGGACATGTTATTATATTAGGACCATGTCTCTTCCATTCCACGCTTCTCTGTGACATGTCTGGACATGTGTTTTACCTTGCTCATCTTCTAATTGTGTTGTAATTGCATCCACTAAAAGCATGACAGTCACCTTGCCGTGCATTTTACTAGAGACGGAGGAAAAGAAAAATGAAGAAATACCATCAGACAATTAATGAACAATTAGGTAATCGTTTGGATTCACTCGGCCAGAACTGAAGTGTGACAGTGTGATCATTTGCGACAGGGTTCAACCTTATCTAGGGTCAGTCTAGCCTCCCGACTGCAGCCTAGCCTTAAATTACCTTGTCATTACCTTGTCTTTGAGGCTGTGGTGTAGATGTCCCTTGTAGAAGTCTCCTAAAGTACTCATACTCTACTTCATTAGGAGATATGGCAGCTATATATGTCAGATCACACAAAGAGCCAGAGTTAGATAGGGAAACTCACAGATTAATTTCTGCAACCAAAGCTCATTTGTGTCAATAGCTTGCAAAGTCGTAGAAGGATGAAGGATAATGCAGCTTCTGCTGTGTGGCTAAAATTTGCCAAAAAGCAAACAGACCTTGGCAAACTGCGACACAACTGGGAATTTTTTTATTAACAAGTGTTGAATTGTTTGGGAAGAACACTAAGCACTATGTATGTCACAATGTAAAACTGATTCGGGGTTGCTTATCTGCCTCATGGCTATCACCATTTGCTATTATCAAGGGGAAAATGAATTCCTAAGTATTTTACACAATAATAATGTCAGACTGGCTGTCTGCCAGAAGATGCTTAGTAGACGTTGGGTAATTTACCAGGACAATGATAATGACGACGTAGGGCGATGTAGTGAGCTACAGGTGTTATCATTTCACTGGAAAAAAAGAAATATCCGCAATTAGTAAGAATGCAATAGTTAGCTCAGGAACTGTCGCCATGCAGACAAACAGTTTAGTTAGTTGTGAATGCTAAGGATAACCTGTTCAGGGTGTACCCCTCCAGCTGGGATAGGCTCCAGCAAATCCCTGTGACCCCGAATTAGAGAATAAGCTATATAGAAGATGAAAATGAATGAAGACCACTTGTACAGTTCTAAAACTGCATCACATGTACAGGTGAGGCAAAGATTAAATAGTTCGAGTATGAGGAGAAGAAGGAACTGATCGTGATTTAAGACATTCCGGCTTATCATATAGCTGTAGGCTTGTAACGCCGTCAGTGGAACTAGTCACTTTGTATTTAATAATGATGTGACAGCTGACAGACGCATAAGGTGGAATGCTGAAGCGAATAACACTTTATTAGCTGGTCAAATATAGCAAAATGTTTCAAAATTCCTTTGACAGCACTTCACGCTTGCAGACAGACATTGGCCTAAACTGAAAAGCAGCTGAAGCTTAAAAGTGCAATCTTCTGCATCTAAACTAAATCCAACTAAGCAGTATTTGATCTGCTAAAGGCAAAACCCAAAGCAAAACGCCCCGAGAACAATCAGGAAATAAAGACGTAGTAAAGCACTGGCAGAACCTCAAGCGAGGAAAAAAAATACCGCGACACAGTTCTACCATCTCTTGCCCACTAGTTTAATCCATCAATATTTCACGTTGTCCTTTAAAAAACTGTACACAAATCTTTTTGTTTGGTTGTAAATTCTCTTAAGACTTTTTCAGTCTCCAAATATCCAGGAATCTGATGATTTACTACACAATATAATCATTTGACAGACGTTTTATTACATTGAAATTTGGGCGGCATTTGTCGAGTGGAGCATCTCGAACCCTGTGTCTCTGATAATATCTTATCCTTTTCCCTCTGTAGCAGGTTTTGGCTTCTCTGGTTTAGAGATTCTTTGACACAATAGTTTATCCACCACAGTTTGGCCAATGTCCAAGTCGCCCACTTACACTTGCCCACTTTTCCTGCTTTCAACACATCAATTTTGATTAACTCACCTTTTAGATGATTAAAATATACTACCGCTTGATCCACTGAATATTCTAGCTGCTCAAATAAGATGTAAATTTTGGAACTAGTGTTTTGTAAATTTAAAAAAATCCTTTACAAATGCACTCCGTGCTGCATTCGGTAAAGTCAATAAAGGATCGAGGTCTAAAAGCCGAGTAGTACTATTTATAACAGCTATAGAAATTCTACAGTTCACAACCTTAACGCAACCGAGTGTGTGTTGTCAAGTGATGCGCGATGCCAAGCTGTGGTCTCACCCGACTACACGCTTAACTGCATTCCTGTGTAAAATGAATGCTCTATGAGCCTCCCTTTTTCCAGCATCAGCTCTTAAATTTGACACACTCGAATTGGCTGCAGTAAGAGGTCACCGCTCATAGAAGCGATTAGCCAAGTTCACGGTGGCCAAGGCTAACCACAGCAGCAGTTAGAGGTGACCAGAGAACAGGCCATTCATAGCAAAAGTTAATCTATTGTGAAATAAAATAGTAAAAGTTTAACACAGACCATCTAATATGTACTTTTTTTCCTATATGCATGATGTCAATGCTACACGTGCTTAAAACAGTACTTAATCTGATACATAATTTATTCAAAAGAAGCGAAAAATGACTTTTCTAACCAACAGTGGTCACGTACTATGTTTTCACCACGAAAAAAAACCCAAAACACTTGCTTAAGGTAGTTTTTGCAATCTTAAGAGTTAATGCGTAGACAGGTAGATAAAAACTCATTTGCCGAATGAATTATGATGTCACGGATATTAAACCCACATGACTAATCCATGTTTACTGCTGATGGTGTCTTTAATGACACCGCTCAAAACATTGACAACCGCTTTGTTGATTGCAAGCTGCACTGCTCAGACATTTATTATTTGCTCGATAGTTATTAATTGGTATGTCTAAATTTATTCAGACAACAAAGCAAGCATAATACAGACAGTAGGGAAAATATCCAATCGCGATTTCTCTGATAGATATTGCAGTGCAAAGCAGTGCAAAAGAGAATTTTATATCTCCTATCCAGCCGTTGGATAAGGTTTTAAATCATTTTTGTCACTGCATTAAAATATACTATGTCTTTAGCGAGCTAGTGGGTTATGGAGTTGGTGATCTCCTGGTGTTTTTAAACATTTTGTTTGTTAATGGTGGGCACTACCCACACATGGCCAACATGCTGATTGGCCGCACAAAGTTGTGCGCAATCAATTGGCTGGTATGACTGTCACTCAAAGAGTCATGCATTTCCTCTGCGACTTTTTATATCACATTTACATTGCAGCCTTTTGCTATTAGCTAATTGCAGCTTTAAATCGTAATTATGATTTGATTTCGATTAATTGTTTAGCCCTAACAGACAGAACTTCAAAAATAAAACCCATGTGACAAATCAGCTGTTTCCGCTCCATTGCGCTCGCCTTGCTTTATTTACTGTTGGTCACTAGGGTTACCAATACCACCGCCAGACACTTCAACAACTCGATAACAACCTAATTATAAATAAGTGGAATGTGCAGGTTAAAAAAAAATAAAAAATTAAGAGTGACTACATCTGGAATAGAATGTTCAAAATTACGTATGGATGTGATAGGCAGATGTCCAAGAACTTTTGTCTGTATTGGTAATTGATCATGCAGTATATACTGTATGTATAGAAATAGAACAAATATTGAAATTCAATTTTCTATATAAAAAATATGTACTGTCAAAACAGGAAAACAATAATACCCCACGAAATTTGTCCTAGGGACATTTTTTGATGGGGTTTATACCTGCTAGGGTTTTGAATAAATCTTTGCAAAGAGCAATAGCAATTTGCTATCTGTTTTTCACCCAAATGAGGATGGGTTCTCTGTTGAGTCTGGTTCCTCTCAAAGGTTTTTGATTGTCTTCCTAATAATTTTGCTTTGATCAAAGTTGCAATGGGACTTTGCATTTTATCTTTTTTGTGGCAAACTTGAGTGGTTTTATCTTTGTCTTTGCTATCAGTTTTTCCACCGTGAAACCCTGAGGATGGGTTCTCTGTTGAGTCTGGTTCCTCTCAAGTTTCTTTCCTATTCCGACTTAGAGAGTTTTTTCTTGCCACCGTCACCCTCGGCTTGCTCATCAGGGACAATCAGGACAAACTGATTTCTGATTCATTTTCATCTTATAATTTCTTTGATTGTGTACAGCTGCTTTGTGACAATGACCAATGTAAAAAGTGCTATACAAATAAAATTAAATTGAATTAAATTAAATAGCTCCTAAGTTTAAAATTTAGCAATCCATTTCAATTTATCTGTCTTTAGGCTAAATAAAAGAACTCCTTTGTTACATAATCTAGTGATCTGACAAGCATACAACTGAATCAGGATTAGCCTCAAAAGCACAACGCAAATTTAATCAAATAAACTGTCTCTAAGACCAAACAGTGCTTTATAACCGCTAAATTAAAACCCATAAAAATCAATAAAGTGCATCAAAAATGAATAAAGACAAATATGTTTTAGAGCATTAATACTGCATGGCTAACAGTTAAATGCTTATTTAACTCCACTTGCAGTCTTTTTTTCTTTTACAGATCTTGGTATATTGACTCTGCCTCGGGGCCTGACAGAGTGACGAGATAAGGGTCACATAAAGCATTTAAAATCTCAACAAATCACAACATTTAGAGCACTTATTTCTGCAAGGTGAAATGTGAATAATGCTAATAGTAAAAGGCTACGAGAGCAAACCGCATAAAAAAGCACATCTCAAGTATGCTTTCCATCAGGGAGAGCAGGACAAACTGAGCCAGAGGAGGGTATAAGCTGTACCACATGGAAAGTATGTGCCAAAATGTTTTTTTTTTATATATATCGAGCACTTTAAACACAGCACTTGGCATCGGCGTCTGCATCCATGCCCGAGACACAGGATGTCAGAAAGATCTCTGCTACATGCTATGTGATATATCACACAATCTATCTATCCACGACATAATCCATCATCTATAATCAACTCTTTTTTCCAGCGTTATTCTGGTACATGGTTGTCACAGGGCCGAGGAGCATTTCAGGCCTCCACTAATGGCTTGCTGGTGTTTTTAATTTGTGTAATGGTGTTAAAAAACTACACTGTTTTTCTCATGAATTTTTGTGCGTGAAGGACTTAAATTAATATGCAATCCTGAGCTTCCTGTAGGAGGCATGAAACAATAGATGCTAAAACAGTGGGTGGATATAATGGAAACACATTCATTTGCATGTCTTGTGCAATTTAGTGAAGCTCAAAGGGTTTGATGCCACTGTTATTACTTGGGCTTTTTTACACATTGGGTACGTAGGTGTAATCTGATGCGAAAAGCTAGATATCAGCTGTTTGTGCAAATGGGGGTACAGAACGTGTGAAATCTCATCCTCTAGCGACCCGTGGCTTTTCCAAATGTCCGAGACAAATAAACAACTTTAGTCATCAGCGCTTCAGGCAGCATAAAAAGTTAAACAAGAAATAGAGTGCGGTACACGGACAAACTCTAGCATGAATACTAATGACGCATGTAATTTCAAATTGATTATTTATATCCTAAATTTATATATCTTTCAATCTCAGCTTCAGACTTGACTAAACATCTGATTTAGAAGGCAGACGGATGTAAAAATCACTTTGATTATTTGGATTTGAACAAATTTGTCAGTTTTTTTTAACGGTCTGCATGAAAACAAGGCCAATTTACTTGGAAATGGATGAAGGACACCATTATTTTTACAATTGTGACTATAAGCTCTTAGGAAAATCTAAGAAATGCTAGATTTTTTCAAATGATGTAAGGGTCCTGGTGTAGACTTGATTAAATTTTGCAAAAAAAAATCTCAAAGCAATCTTCTGTCATCAGTCGGAAAGTCTAGCTACAAAAGAATATGCTTTTTCTGTAAACCTGCTTTGGGATAGTGTGCATTGTAAAGACAACTTTAAAAATAAAATTAAAATGACCTACACGAGCAGGGATGTCGTGCATTAACTTTTAAAACACATGCATATTTAAAAGTTGAGTTATCTACCGATATGTAAAAGTCATAATTGATCATATTTTTGACAAGTGGGAGCGTAAATAGTGCAGGCCTGATTGCCGAATGCTGGCATAGGATGGGTTTGGATCAGCATGTTCCTTTAGAGCTAAGAGTCACGGCAAATAAATACACATGCTGAACACATGCTTAAATGATTTTTACAAACTTTATTAGCTCACTGATACCTCACTATTTAGCTCAACATCCCCAATGACATTTTTCTTGCTGGAAATGTCACATGAGTATGCATGTTTGGTAGAGCCTGTCAGATTAAATAACACTCAGAATTGCTCTCTCGTCTCTCAAACTAATTCAGTTTTTCAAAGTGAATGTTTTTTTCTGTTATTAATTACAAAATATAAATGTTTTTAAGTTACTAGTTAGCTAGTAAATAGCGGATTTACAGAACGCAAGTGTTTACCAGTGTTTTATTGACTGAAGCTATCTTCTCCCATATTTATCGCTACTCTTCTCAGTAATGTAATTGACCAAGATCGCCCTTGGTGCTGTTTATAAATCATGGCAAAGCTCCATATATGCATTTCAACCTGCCTGGGCGTTACTGCTCTCAAGGTCACCGCTGTGACAGTGTGTTGTGCATTTTATTCTGAAGACATTTCTGTTGGATGTGTGTCCATGTCTCTGCAGAAAAGTAACTGACTATGCATACATTGTTGAGAATAAGAATATAATTCTTATCTGTCTGTCTGTCTGTTTATCTGGCATCTGTGATGCTCAATAATATATATAAATAATATTTCAACTAAAATATATTCCAAATTTGGTTTAGGTGTCACAAGTCGTTAGGTTGATTTGGACGCACATGCAGTATTTATTCAAAAAAATGAAAAGACAAACAATTAAAAAACGTGGAAAATACAAGACATACAACTAACGTAACAAAACCTGACCTGATATAATTGGAACAATAACATAGAATTTGAAACATGACATGATATGACATGACATAGTGACAAGCAACAAAGCGAGACCAAGACAAACCACTGAAACACACTGGTATAAATACACAACATAATAGGGGAAACATTTTACTTAACAAGAGAACGCCCCAACACAATGAGGGACACATGACCAAAATAAACCAAAACCTTCGGCAGCCTGGCAGGGCAACAGACCCGGCAAGCCTGATCGAGACCTGACATTAGGGTCAAGAAAATACATTTCCAACTTTACAGACACATCATCATGTCTGTAAATCATTTTACGTTTATGATGAACAGATTTGATTTCAGCTTTTATCTACACATAAACTTTAATCGAAGGGGAAAGTGGTAGCGCAGTGGTTAAGGTGTTGAACTACCAACTTGAAGACCCGGGTTTGATTCCTAGCACCACTAAGCCACCACTGCTGGGCCCTTTTAATAATAATAATGTCTTTATTTTGTCACATATAATTTTTAGAGCACAGTGAAATTCTTTTTCGCATATCCCATCTTAGTAAGTTGGGGTCAGAGCGCAGGGTCAGCTATGATACAGCGCCCCTGGAGCAGGAAGGGTTAAGGGTCTTGCTCAAGGACCCAACAGTGGTTGGCTTGCCAGTAGTGGGGCTTGAACCCAGGTGTTTCTGGTCTCCAGATCAGCAACCCAGCACCTTAACCATTTGAGCCACCACTGCCCATACACTTGAGTTTGGAGCATAGGAGAGGTGGGTATTTTTCTATTAAGCCAGAATAGTATTAGTAAAGTTCAGGTGCTAATTTGGGGTGCATTCTGTGTTCCAGTGTAACCTTAAAATGTTTAGCAGGGTTGAGGCCGGGGTAAAACAGTTGGCTTCATCCACACTTTCTTTAGCATAAAATATCTTCATGGTCACTTTTTGCAGAGAGACAAAATATTTTTGTGCAAATAAACAGTGAGACATTCTAGACTACTGTGTGCTTCCAAGTTTGGGGCAACCATTTAAGGGTTGCCACCGATGTGGGTCTTCTGATAAGGTATCCGCAAACATCCATTCGGATATGTTACGTTCATACTTGATAAAGTAACTTTGGCTGGCATTTGGTTGGTATTTTCTGTTTTTAAACAGCAGCCTGCAGTTCACCTAAAATGTTGGCTGTGTTTTATTTAGGTATTAAATAAAAATAGATCCGTAACCTTCATGCACGCAGAGCAAAATGTAAAATATCCACAGGTACTGGAGTAGAGCTTCTTTAAGAAGTATTTTTATTCAGCCTACATGAAGTGGCATTCGCACAACACCTCCTATCAGTCAGCCTACAGTCCCACAGGCCCTTAAATATATTCCTGTCCAATGCTGCGCTTAATTATGTTCAATTTACTCCAGCACAGTGACCAAAGCAACGATAAAATACATTTTAATCTGCATCAGGGAATACTTTTGGCCACAGAAGTCAAGAAAGGCTTGATGACAAGCATTTGCTGACATCCAGCATGGCAGCAGGTGCAGGCAGATGAATCATTTTCTCTTATTTTAACCACCCACTCCTTTTTTACTGTTTCTTTTCTAAAACAGACATGTACCGGGGTAAACTTAAGAGCTAAGAGACAGGGGTGCATTCAAGAGCAAAAGGCATGAAGACAATCCTGCAAGGGTAAATGCAACCATCTGCGGAATGATAATACAGAAAGAGGTGGCGCAAAATGGTTTCTTTGTCTCTCTCCTTGAAAAAATCATTCTCTCTGTCTCTCCCTATTGTCAGGGTGACTGTCAGGTACCACCATGACGGAGAGAGTTCTAGCGGTGTTCAACAGACGGGAGGAAAAAGTGACAGAGGGGAAGACAGCACACGCTTGAAAACAGAATGCTTCATGGTTTCAGAATGCAAATTTAAACTTCCTCCATTAGCTTCAGTCTGACAGTTTATACTTCACCAAGCCTCTGACAAAATAATCCAAGACAGAGGCCAAATCCCCCATATTTTAATATATAAAAAGACTACATTAAAAAAAAAAAAGGACTGGGACACCTGACCATCAAATCCAAACATTTACAATTTGAGAAATTCTTTTCAGTAGATTGAAGATAGCAGCTCCAGTGATTTGCTAATTTAGCCACAATAGTATTTACATTTACGGTATTTGGTAGATGCCCTTATCCAGAGCGACTTACATTTATCTCTTTTTTACAACTGGGGTTAGAGACTTGCTCAGGGGCCCAACAGCGAGAACTTGGCGGTGCTGGGAATCGAAGCCCTGATATTCAATTAGCAGTAGAACCACTTCCCTGGTAGTATTAGTAAGATTATGCACTGATGTTGGGTTAGAAGGTCTGATGTACAGTCAGTACACTGTTTCAGTTCATATCAAAGGTGTTCAGTAGGGTTGATGTGCAGGACACTCAAGTTCTTCTCCACTAATTTTGTCAAACCGTGTCCTCATGGAGCTTGCTTTGTGCACAGGGGCATTGTCTCTATGTTCCAATGAAGGAAAATTTCTGGAACAGCGACAGCATTTAGAGACATACCTTCCGTCTAATATGTTATAGTTTCTATAGTAATAGCTTATTTATAGAGCGGACACAAGCTGAAGCTTATTATAAAGGAAAGATGCTTTCTGTAGGTCTCTCGTTTAAGCATAACATTTTCATGCATTTTCATGTCAGGTTTGCGATTGCGATTTTGTCTTCTTAATAGTGTGCAGCAAACACTTAATAAAATCCTTAATTCTATGCAGTCTAGCAGATGCAGTTTGCCTTTCTATTAAATAGATAATTAGCCTCTTGCTGCTATTATTAAGTCAGTGCTGCCTAAATGCATTTTAGTAAAAAAAAACAAAACCGGAAAATATATTATATTATTTTAGCGTTTATTAATTCTTTTTTTTAAATCAATCAAACAAAAGACATTTTTCTTCTAGTCTTAATCACTTCCAATAAAACCAAAAAAAATGACCTTTTCTTCTTTAAACAAGCTCTTTTTGAAATAAGGTTGGTAGTGTAGCTACATTATCAGTAGTTCTTTAGCTCGAACTCAGCACCATTATAGTGCACAGTGAAACTAAGATACGGTTCAGTCGTCCGGCTAAACCACAGGTCTGTTGTTATAGCGTAATATTCAAAGCCTTAACTTTAATTCTATATTTAGTGTAAAGCTGTAAGCGTGACTAACATGCAGATTGGCTGCACAAAGCTGTGCACACTCAATTGGCTGGTATGACTGTCACTCAAAGAGGGCAGTCATGTATTTGCTATGGGACTTGTTATTATCGCATTCACGTCGAAGCATTTGTGATTAGCTAATTGTAGCGTTTCAAAATTCAGATTCTATTTCGATTAATCGTTCAGCCCAATCCAAAATTGAGGTATATTGACCAAATACCAAACAATACTTTGAACTGTGGTCTTTGTTCTGCTAGCTTATAAAGCTAGCAACAGAAAGTACTATTGGAAGTGGCTAGTACTCAAGTGAGGGCACCCTCTGGTGGTGGGAGGATGGAATAGTTACATAAGTTGATTTGTTAATTAATTATTTTAGTTTTTCTCTCAGCAATTTCAAGCAACAGAAAAGAAATAACATAACTTTTTTGTTAAAATGTATTTGTCCTGCATGTCCTCTGTATACTCTTTCTCATGAGACGTCTTTATATGCTGTCAGATTTTTTTTAAATGTACTAATAAGTTTCAATCAGTTTCTATTTACACAGCAAAGACTGGGTGATTCTCAGTATAAAACTGCATTGATTTCTATACACAGGATAAGGGTTAACTGAGTTAGGAGACAAAAAGAATTATAGTGTTTAATCACTCACACTCACCCGACCACACACTAACACACACTCACTATAATCACTCCAAAGTCGCAATCTGTTTTAAAGGATGTCCTTGAATGGGTCAAGTAAGCAGCATTATCAAACACACACACACATATACATTGCACAAGCAGTCTTGCAATCTGTTTCAAACGAATGTCCTTGCAAGGGTTAAGTAAGCTGCAGTAACACACAAAACACACAAGCAAACACACACCAAGTCATACACAATCTCACAATCTGTGCAAAGGATCAAAACTGAAATTGTCACCAATTGTCACCATTTTTAACCAGGAAAACCATTAGAAACTAAACAAATAAAAAAAGATTTTTATTGTTTTTTTGTTTTGTTTTTTCAGTTTTTTAGTATAATAAAAAAAAAAAAAAAAAAAAAAAAAAATATATATATATATATATATATATATATATATATATATATATATATATATATATATATTATATGCTATATATGCTTAATGCAAAAACATCTTTTCCCCCAACGACCACCCTATCCCTGGTGAAGCATGATGTTGGCAGCTGTAGGCTGCCTCTCTTTAGACCCTTCTCCAGAAGTAGGCTCAAAAAGAAAGCTCCTGAGCTCAAAAAAAATGAAACTTCAAATTTTTGGAATGGCCTGTAAGAGTCCAGATCTGAATCTTGTAAAAAAAAAAGAATTTATCAAACGTCCTAGAGTGGAAATGACATATTGCAATTTGACAGATCTCATAAAATAATCAAATAAAAAAAATGCTAATTAAGTAGACTTTGACCTAGAAAAAACGAAGTGAATTTTCTGCACGGTTAATATAATTTTAATTTTCTTTGTTTGGATGTTTTTTTTGTTTCTAATGTTTAGATTTTTTTTTTTTTTACATAAGTTTAAATAGTTGGCAAATTACACTAAAGACATTTATATGTATATATATATTAAATATAAATGGATAAAACCTAAAATAAAACAATATTATAAATCTTATGGTTATTATTATTGTTATTATTATTAACATTAGAGGCTGACCGATATATTGGTTTGATGATTTTATCTGCCAATATGAGTCTATCTGCCGCTGCCGATATTAAAAATGTTTAAAATGGTGTTGTTAGTTAGTTTGTCCAGCAGATTGTTAATTGTTTGCTATTGGTGACCAACCAACTCTGACTTTAGAAAGGATGTTTCTTGTTCAGGAATCGGAAGACAAGCAGTCAGGTGGTGTTTTAACAGTTTTGTGAAATACGGTAAGTTACGTTTTTCAATAAAAGTCTAATATAGCATTAACCCCGTCTCTTAAAACTGCCATCTCACTCATGCTTATAACATTGGTCACATTGCATTTCATCAGTCAGCATATTTTTCAGTAATGTTACAGTCAGTCTGGAGTTTTTCCAATTTTCCAATAATTTTTCTGAGTTATGTGAATAGGAAATGACTGCTGAGCTTGTGATACCACACGTATTTACTAAGAGAGAGAGAAACATCTGAGAGCCTGTCCCCGTGCACAGAGCCTGATCATCAGATATATTAAGAAAAATCAACTGGCATGATAGTTAAAAGTCAGTAGCATTAGATCCTCTCATGTGCAGGTCGCAGGAGAAAAAAAATCATTCATCTTAAAATAAATTTACTAAGAACAAATAAACTACAATTTATTTACTGCATTAAAGAAACAAGGCCGTCCAAAATTAAAAGGTCAGAAGCTACAGTAATTCTCAGGTGGACATGACACAGGGGCTCACTTAGTGCTACAGATATTATGTATATAATCCCATTAAATTTAACTCATATTAATTTAAACATATTAGATTATTTTCCATTTTTTTATTTGTATTCAAGTAAGACAATAAAGTAGCAAAAAGAAGTACTGGAAACTTAAAAGTAATACTTTCACCTGCTGGGTTTGCAGGCAGGAGTGCGACAAGTACTGTGTGTGTGAATGGAAAGAAATAACATCGGGAAAAAATCAGACCATCACAGGTCTCTTTTTTCATGTGGCGCAGTTAGAGAATTTCTGTCCTCGGTAAACATCTGAACTACAGATGGGCGTGATCCTCTCTGACAGGCAAAATGTTCTGCATGTGCAACGGGACATAAACCACAGTTTTCTATAAAACGGGAAAATGAAATCCTATGCAGGAATAATGTTTTCCATGTTGACACAAATCTTTTGCAATGTCCTAACAGATCTGTGCACAACACATCTACGTTTGCCAAACGTTTCATTTTTTTCCACTAGGGATGTTTTTGATAAAGTTTTGGGATTTTTTTTTTTTTATCCCGGGTTCCCATGGGTCCTTAAAATCCTTGAAAGTTTGTGAATCTAAAAAAAAAATAAGTTCATGGCCCTGGAAAGTTTTTGATAACAGGCATTAAAAGACACCCATCCTTGAAAGTCCTTGAAACTGCTGTCAACATGATATTCTTTTGCCACCACAAGTTTGTTTAAAATTACGTTGATTCCGCAGGGCATATGCTGACTTTTAATTTGCAAAAGTTTGTTCTTCTTCTGTAGATTTTATTGGGGAAATTAGTTCATTCGGCACTGCATTCTTGTGTTTCCTTAATTAGTAATCAGTTAACGTGCGCATAACCGCTTTACATGTGTGCAGCCTTTTTGCGGGGGAATTAGTACATTGCCATTCATGTTCGAGTCAAAGTGAAGTTTTCGTCATTGCGTAATGTCATGCCCGGTAAATTGTCATGCCCGGTGAAAGCTATGCTGAGTGGTTGTCAAAGGACCCAAAAGCCTGCTGCAATTCAAACAAACTTGAGCGCATGGATAAAGCTGCATTGTCCAGCCATGCAGGAGCTCTTCACAAAAAAGCGCTTATGAAACTGAAAACATTTCCTAACATTTGCACAGCAAGACGCTAACGTAAAATAATAAAGTTGTCCTAATTTTAGTGAGGGTAGTTGCTAGGTTGTTGGTATTCGTTAGCTTCTTATGTTCTCTCAGAAATTATTAGCCTACAATTAACCTAACTAGGTGTGTGCAAGTAATAGGTCAATGCTTGAACCTGACAGTACATTGCGCTGGGATGTTGTATAGTTGTATATCTGACCTCTTAAGTTAAAGTGGGTTTTGGTGAAATTCAATATTAAATCTGGGCTCCAGGTTAATTTCTTATAACAATGGATGATATTGACATATTTCCCTTGGCCCACTGCAGTCTTAAAGTAATATTACTTAATTATAACAGAGATTTAGCGTGTTATTACTGGTAGTCTAAAGCCTATATTTAAAGTATTACCAGTGTTCATTATTAGGCTTTATCCGGAAATTGCATAGTGTTGAATCGGTCTTAAAGAATGAAACCCAATGAACTGTATCAGTAATTTTACCTTGGGCTACTATAAACATGTGCTTGGACACAGTGCTTTCCAAACTTCTGTTTCAACTGCTTACGTCTCAGGTCAGATTATTTTTCATTTTTCAATTGCAGTCCCTTTGTCCACATTGTGTCGCCTTTGTTACTGTACAGCTCCAGGTATTGTGGATATAAATGTGGGCTATGAATATTATCGATATAAATGTAGGCTATACATTAAGTCCACCTTCTTGCATTGATTCTGACACCAACTTCTATGCCATTCACAGTCTTTTATAACATTTGCATTGTATTAAAATTGTTTATCGATTAACAATATCAGCGGTAGCAATAGTTAATGCCGCCGCGTGTGGTCCTTGCATTTGAGAAAAATTGATCCTGGAAAGTCACTGAAAGGTCTTTAAAATCAATGTTAAACAAGGTGCGGGAAACCCTGTCTAACAATAAGCATGGACTTCTGTATTGTTATTTCTGTTTTGTAAAGCTGCTTTGGGACAATGTTCATTGTTGAAAGCGCTACATAAATAAACCAATGAATTAAAATTAATTGAATTCTTGATGCATAAAGTACAGGTCAGTACTTGTAAATCATATTATTTATAAAAAAGTGAACAGAAATGTACAGTTTATTGCACTGATATCATTTTGGACAGTTTAATGTTAAATTGTTAAATCCTCCGCCGGTCAGGCTCTAATTATTATTATAATTATTATCATCATTATTATTATTATTATCATTATATTATATCTTTTACCTGTCTGTGGAAAATGTATGTATTTATCTTGGACTGGTAAAATACAGATAAATAAACAAAAACACATATTTTTCTTTTCTGTCCCATGAGCAATCGGGGCTGCCCACTGCTGCCTGCATGAAAGAGATGATTATTTTTAGTCCCTATACACACCTCTAACTTGCACATCGCCGCTCTGCTGCTTTCTTCATTTAAACACTGCCAGGGGCTGCTTTTCTTTTTTTTTTTGTACTTTTTTCCTGACTCCGTATCAACATATGGCATAACAAATACTTGTACTGCGATTATATTATTTCTAACCATATCACCGGTGCTTAATAGCTGAGACACTGACTAACAAGTAGTTTGCTGGTATGATATTATTATAATAGATCATACTTCAAGTATATTTTACTCATAGGTGTTGATATAGGCAATGTAAAATGATTAGTATACTAAAGTAGACTATATTTCTCTCAATGCCAAGTCATTAACTTATTTTAAAAACAAGGATAGGACATTTTTACCATACAATTTATATATACTACTAAAAAAAGCAAATTCAATTACATAAAATATTCATTTACATAAAATGTTTAGATTTAACCATATAAGCCATAGTATTTAAACCAATTACTTCATCAATATCTTTATATACAAAAGTGAAATCTGAAAAGTAGCCGAAAATTATATCCACCTTTTGGTTAAAAAAATAGTCAAGAACAAAGTTTTAAAAATTACACCTACTGGATAAAATAGCATGGGCAAAAAACCTCCAGTTAACCTGCAAAATAAGCTATAAAACATACCGACATTCATCCACAAAGTAGAAAAATGAAAAAAAAAGTATTCACATTCCTTCCTTCAGACTGTCTAGAAGTCTGAAAATATGTGCTGACTTGAAATTATGCTGGAAAAAACTGTCAATAGCAGTAAGGATGTGTGGTTGAGCTCTTTAACTATCCCCCCCACACACACTTCTATAGTGCCCTTGTTTTGAGGCAGACACTTCACTCCGACTGATGAAAACACTTCATTTGCATTCTGTTTGTTATGATGTCACCATGATTGACGATTCTAAATGACTGCGAAGAACCCTTACTGTCAGCACAAATACTCATATTAAAGCAAATCATGTAATACTTCTGATAGGCCAAGTACACACCCGGAATGCTGATTATCCCTCAGCTCTGGTTGGGCTGCTGGATGCCAAGCCGAGCATGGTAGTTAAGCGTGTGCTGGCTACTTTGCTGAACTGTGAATAATACACATCATTATTTCTCATATGGCACCACAGGGGTGGGGGGGTTCCTAATGGGTGTCAGTTTAGATACTGCAAACTCAATTATACAGCCTACGTCTCTCTATATACGACAGCTAATTAAATGGTTAGTGTACGTTTACTGCCCTTTGGATGTAAAATAAACGAGTTTGTGTAAATATATCATATGCTTTAGGAGAATAAAAATAAAAAAATCGTAATGATGTCATTTATCTCAGAGCTTGCTTCAACCAACGAAAATACTTTTATTTACTCAGCAATAAAGTTTTAGGCTAAATGATCACACTGCTACCTCATTTTCTGTGTTCTGGCTGTAGAAACACAGACAAACTTTCTGATCTGATATTGAGAATATCGTGGTTTCTTCTGAACTTGGTCTCCAGCATTGCTTTGTGGAGTTATCATTATAAATATTTCCAATTTTTCCTTATTTATGGTGGAATAATAGTCATAAATTTCTGTAAAGAAAGCTGAGAGCACACAAAGTTCTTAAAAAAAGTTCTACAAGCTGCCATTGACTATCTGAATGCAAGTAGAAGAAGATAAAAGAGTTCTCTTATTCCAAACTCTTGAGGAAACATTGGCACCAAAGCTGAAACCTACAGGTTTTTTTTCTCAATGAAGATTTCAGAAAGGCAGCAAAAATCAACACGATGGAAACCGAATTACCGCCTTTTCATCCACTTCTAAAACAACTACAGCACTGTGTTATTATTAATGTAGAAAATGTGTGGAAATGTCTAATGTTTTTTTCAGCAGTCAATATTTCTTTCCATTTGGCTGTTTTTCATGGTTGTCACTCCGTCGCCAATAATTCTCTGTCAAGAAAGATGAAATCAATCAAATAATTTGACAGATCCTGTGTTAGTTATTTCAGGCATGCGTTACAGCTTGGAAAGAAACGAAAACAGCATTTTAATCAAAGGACAGTTGGATGCTGAATTTTACCATATGGTCTTTCTGCATATTAAATTGAACAATAAAGTAAAATCATTACTTCACAATCGAACTGATTGTGCAGGCATCCACAGCCCAATTACCGTCTGTTAGTGATTGAAATGATGTAGGAGGGCTGAGAAAACAAACGACTCGACAAATGCACAGCCAAGGCTACATGTCCTTCTGTTCCATTACCAACACTGATCTTCGCCTGTACTCACTTGCCTTTTTCTATTTATTGTCATGCGGTAATGTGTACTGAGGTCATGAGGTTCACATTGTGCTTCATGTGAAAGTGCCTGAAAAACAGTAAATCCCTGATGAAATGAATAAAATCTGTAAAAATAATAATGCATCTGATAAAAGCGAGGACATGTTTTAATACTTTACTTACCTTCTTGTGTGCACACAAGCTGAACGCTTTAACAAACACTGACTAAATGACTAAATGACTATATGACAGATGGCTACCACACAACAGACTTACCATTACTTTTCACGACATACACATGTTAAACCTTATGTGCACCCTGAAGCTATTTGCATAACAGCTTGAGACTAGCTGGGTTTTCTTCCATTCCCTACTTCCTCATAAAAGTGTCCCCTTTGGTGCTTTTGTGATATAGTCCTGCAATTCCGAGTCTCCTGGCTTGCAAGTGCACTTAACACAGTTGAGCAGTCTGCCTGAAAATAACGCCTTTGTCCACTATTGACATAGCCACACTGCTGTGCTTCCTCGACGCCTCCGCTCCGCCTACAGGCATGCCTGGCATCTACCGTGAGATGACACTGTACAAGAAACATCCGCTCTTTAACGGGCATTGCTTTAAGACATATAACCAATGAGGTCATGCTGCAAAGGCTCATTACTGCATGTCTTGTCTTTGTTTTACAAAATAGCCCCTAATAATCACGAGTAACTAGGCTATCTGACATCCTACAATTTCTAAAAAAAAAAATCCACCCAGTTGTATCCAAACAGGTGCTTAGGCAGTCCTTTGTCATTTTACAACCAAACTACTGCATATCACCCCTACCAGATCTGCCTCTGAGCACCGTTTGTTTTCTGCCAATGATACAAAATGCAGCTACTTTATTTGTTTTTAACCTTCCCTGATCCTCCCACACTGCCCCATTGCTACGATTTCTCCTCTGCTTTTTGGTCTTACATCTTATATCAGATTTAAAAAAAACCTGCTGCTGGCTTGCAAAGCCTAAAACAGACCAGCATACCTATTACCTCCTTCACTGAACCACATAGAGAGGATTCAGAAAAGAAGAATTTGATTTTGTGGTGCAACAGACCTTTCCCGTACACATGATAATAAACTGTACTTGACTATTTCTACCATCAGTGTAAAAGGAAGGCATACATTTTTTCCATTCTGGCATCTAAAGGGAGGAAAGTCTGTACATCACTCTGAACAGAGCATCTACCAAATGCCACAGAAGTCAGTTAGAGATGTGCTGATGTAAATAAAATCTCTGAATAACTTCTGAAATGAGTCTGTTCTAGTGCTGACACCCATCCCTAACTTCAGGTTGATAAAAGTCCATATAACAGCCAGAGGTCTATGCCATGCAGAACAGAACCAAGGCATAAGAAGAAGAAGAATATTCAAGACATTGTGCAAGGTACGTGTACAGAGCCAATGAAATGCATTTTTCGCATATCCCATCTTAGTAAGTTGGGGTCAGGGCGCAGGGTCAGCTATGATACAGCGCCCCTGGAGCAGGAGGGGTTAAGGGTCTTGCTCAAGGACCCAACACTGGTTGACTCCCAGGTGTTTCTGGTCTTCAGATTAACAACTCAGCACCTTAACCATTTGAGCCACCTGCCCCCTCGACTAATTTCTACTAGTATTTCTATCAAATATTGCATCACACATCTATGACCCTGCTGAAGAATTTATATAATTATTTGTGATTTAAAAATGTGTTTTATTTACTTATTTATCTCTATTACAATTTTCTACATTTATTAGAGCTATGTCAATTTATTTCAGGCTCCTTAAGACTGCTGAGCCGAAGGGCTACCAGGAATTTTACAATTGGGAGCCTTGCTTCTAGCACAGCAATGGCAAGGCCAATGTGTAGAAAAAGAAAGGCTCTGCTAATAGTCCAGGCTTAGTAGTGCCATGGCTAAAGCTTCCAAGGCTGTTTTTGGAATCTTTTTTAATGATATAACTTATAAATTTTAAAATGAATTCAAAAGTCTAAAAAATATATTATATATATTCGGACCGACAGAATCCACATTTATTGAAAGGAGCTTCATCATGCAGCAAGATAATGACCAAAACATACTTCCAACGCCACAACGTTCTTTATCAGGGGGAGTTTTAGACAGGCCAAATCAATTCCAGACCTTAATCTCATTTATAACATTTTCTCTTCTGAAAACAAAAAGATGGCTGTGGGAAAACCTGTAAAACAAACATGTGGACATATATAACAGTTGCATTATTTCAAAGAAAAGTGACAAATTTCGATGTGTGACCTTATGCCAGACTGTCCCTCACAGGAGAAACTGTTTTTTTATTTCCACCAGTAGCCCATAGAGCCTGGTATGCTACAATGAATGGAGTGTTTTAAACGTGTCCATTTTTGTATTTATCCAGATATTAATGGTAGTTTTATTTTAACAATGAAAAACAGACCAAAAACAAAAACATCCAGAAAAACACATTTCAAAAAAGGTATAAATTAATTGGTATATCAATGAGTGAATAGTATATGATCTCTTCACAGCACAAGATTAAATGTTATTTTGTGTTTCTTCCATGTGCGAATAATTGCACTGTTGTCACTGTCTCAACTGTTGTCACTGTCTCATCAAGCTGCTTAGCGATGGTCTTGTAGCCCATTCCAGCCTTGTGTAGATCAATAATCTTTGGTCTACAATCGTTTTGGTCTTGACCATAACGTAGGGTTTGGAATCTGATTGATTGATTGCTTATCTGAACAGGTGTCTTCTATACAGGTAACAGGCTGGGACTAAAAGCATTACCTTTAAGAGAGTCTCTTTAAGAGGGTTCTCCTTATCTCAGCCTGTTACCTGTGGAAAAGACACCTGGAGCCAGAAATCTTCCTGATTGAAAGGGAATCAATACATATTTTACTAATACAAATCAGCTTTTAACCTTCTTAAAAATGATTTTTTGGATGGCTTTTCTCCCTTTCACAGACGGCTGGGATAGACTCCAGCAGATCCCTGTGACCCCGAATTAGGGAATAAGCAGGTATAGAAGATGAATGAATAAATGAATAATGAATGAAATTTTTCTAGATGTTTTTGTTTTTTAGTGTCAGTGGGCAAATGTACAAAATCAGCAGGGCATTAAATATTTTTCCCCCTCACTGTATACAGTATATATACACACATGGCACTATATATACTGAAACATATACGACAGTTTGAATGGGATTTTCAATTACAGTTTTTGGCAAACACCATCATCTGGAATGACCTGCATTCATTTCAGTCATACAGCTGTAAATGTAAAGGGTAAAGAGCCTTGCTCGAGGGGCCCAGCATTGGCAGCTCACAACCTTTTGATCTGTAGTGTTAGCCTTAGAAGTCATAGCCATGAGCCACTGGATGAACTGAATGTCTGATGCATTTACACAAAAACTTCAGGAGCTTTGAACACTGATAACGGATCGGTCTGATTTGATCAGATTTCCTGGAGGCATGCGATTTGTATTATTTTAAATAATCTTACTGGCTAAACAAGAAGATTTGACAAATAGTCCAGCTGCTCGAATGCTTACCACTGCCTTGAAAAAAAGCAACAACAAAAAACTATTCATTGTGTTCCCAGGCAGAAAAGCTATGCTATTTTATATTAGCACTCTATTCAGTCATGGTGTGAGAAAAGCATCTTAAATAAACATGTCAAACTTTGAAAAATTGTGCTAAAACAGTAAAAGATAACTTTAGTTTGTTGTTCTGTTAGATGTAAGTAGTTGTTCTTGGACTATTGCCATTCGAGGAATGCTGTTGTTATTAAAGGGGGAAAAGATCAGTGTCTGTAAAATCACAGCTGCTTTTCTAAACGACAGTAAAACTTTCTGTAATACACTACAAAATAAAAAGGCTTTTTTACAGATGTGCTTTAGATATATTTTAATTAGCTAATCATATGTGTGTGTTTGGACTATATGGTCATAACTCCAGAAATAAGAAAGCTAATTTTAGCTTCTCTGAATTTTAGCACATTTTCTTATCTCCGATGTTTCCTTTGTCACAGATTTACAGGAGTCATTACACAGGATACGTTCTTTACTTTACATGCTGCATTATGTAATTTTGTATTCTATTTGACGGCATGTCCTGATATCACATCAAGTGCCTTGAATATTATCTTCCTTTCTAAATTTAATAAAGTTGGTGATGCAGTCAGGTTTATACAGGGATACGTTCATATAGTGCTTGCTATGCCCTCTGTTGGTGGTTTGGCAGAATTTGTCTGGCAGAATATGAAATACTGTACTGTACTTTGGTTTGTTTGGTGTATAGCAAGCTTTATGTGTCTTTTAAACCAAAAGAAAGTTGTGCACTTTTGTCGCCTACTAGAAATATGTAGAGCATCAGCACACATGCAGTCAAGACTAGACAAATTCTTTACAATGAAAGGATTATTTAACCTTTCAGTTGTTGCCAGGCCAGATTTAAAGGTTTTTATACATTTTATGTTATAATTATGTTACTGTTTTTAGTTATTTATTAAAAGTTAACATGGTATAACCCAAACCTAGGTGATGGTTTTCTGTTTCATAATCAGTTAAATCAGGGGGAGAAACGTATCGTGGTTAATGGGAAGATAATATAGGGGATAAAAAAAAAGACCTTGTGTTTTCTTGCCTGGACCTAGAACTTTAACCCTACGAAATCAATCAGACATTTAAAGTAAGGTGAGTCCATCACAGAGCACAATCGCACTCACGCACCAGAGACAAACCTTAGACCACAGAGGTAACCTCAAAATCCAACATGAATATGGGACTTGAACCCCCAACAACCACAAATGTGTGAATGAAGCAATAAAGCATCCAGGACTGCACAATATCACAAAAAATAATTGCGATATTTAGTTTTTCTGCAATAGATAGATAGATAGATAGATAGATAGATAGATAGATAGATAGATAGATAGATAGATAGATAGATAGATAGACAGATAGATAGATAGACAGATAGATAGATAGATAGATAGATAGATAGATAGATAGATAGATAGATAGATAGATAGATAGATAGATAGATAGATAGATAGATAGATCTTAAAACAATGTGCAAAGGCTAAACTTTCTCTTTATTATTGATTTTTATGCTCTGAACTATGGTGCAGTCAAATTTAACCCTTACTTCAAACTGCACACCCTGTAATGTGACTGTAATGTAACGAAACGATACGATAACTGAAACGATAACTACCAAGTTAATGCATCCTCCTCAGAGCATCAATGATGAATACTCCACTAAGAACAGCAAATCATTAACACAGAGCACTGGACATATGCTTATTACTATCAGATAAAACTTTTATCTGTCCCACAAACAGCACCAGACCATCAGCTTTCCTAATTTCCATAATTTATCTTTGGGGATCTGTTAAATGAGGGCATACAACATGCCTATTGTGATGTTTAAACACCCATGGAGAGCTGTAGGGAAAACAAAGATCAGACTACCTTGTATGATTCCCAAAACATCTGTGTCGAAATGCGTTTAATGAGAAATGCTACTTTAAAGGTCAGCTCCCTCGCCACACTGCTCTGCTGAACCACATTACCAACTACGTCCTGTTCCACGCCTGCAATGACAATTTCCTTTTTTATTTATTTATTCATCTTCTATACCCGCTTATTCCCTAATTCGGGGTCACAGGGATCTGGTGGAGGTCGCCAGTCCATCACAGGGCCACACACACTCACTCCTATAGGCAATTTAGAATCACCAATAAATCTACCATACATGTTATTGGACTGTGGGAGGAAACCGGAGAACCCGGAGTAAAGCACAGGGAGAACATGCAAACTCCACACCGAAAGACCCCTGCAGGGGGAATTGAACCCGGGCTTTCTCGCTGTGAGGCAACAGTGCTAACCACCAAGCCACCATGCTGCCCTTAATGTACTTTTTTATTTTGTGTTAAATACTTGCTTTTTTTTGTGTCAGATAACAACAGTGTCTTTATACTAGATATCCACCCTCTGTTGATTATGTAATAAGTACAACCATTATTTAATATCTAGCATTAAAAAAAGAGATGGTGGCTGGCAGTGAAATTTAGAGTCTAATTTGTTGCACTTATGAGACACTTCACATTTTAAGCTCTTCTATTCTCATACGAGTTTAAGCCCTGACTAAACCTGCTTTAATCCGTGACTTTGTGTTATCAGTTTGTGTTAACAGAAATTGGCACCATCAGGTAAAAAAAAAAACTGTCCCAAAGCATCATTAGTGTCTCAGTGATTTCTGATTCGCATGTTGATTAGCCGCTTAAACTGACTTGATTTGTGTTTTAACTATTTTTTTCCTGCCCTATGCTTTTGCAGTTTGTTTGATTTTGTTTGTCTTCAGAGACCCCGTTAGTAGACTGCCAGATCCCAGATGATAAACATGTAAACAAACAGCACAACCAATCGGCCTGAGAAAGTGAGTGCGGGCTGCTGCCTCTCACTGATTTCACACAGGAGAACCGTGTCAGTCTATGCTAATGCTACTTTAATTCCACCACAAAGTTTCATCCGCTGCTAATAAGCTTGAAATTATGAAAAGCCAGACCTGTTTATTAAGAACAGAGAATGTGACACTGTGTCTCTAAGCATAACGATAAAAAGGTCAGAGATTTTTCTGCTCAAAACAGAACATAAACAGAGACTGATGAGGAAAAGGTAAAAAGCTACAGTACTCTGCTGTCAAAAATGCAGATAGATAGAAGCAAAAGCTAAAGCCAAATGAAACATATGTACAGTAAAGGATTGGCTGATTGAATGGGCTTGAAATGAGATAACTAAAGCCAATTCTTCTTAAACATTAGAGCCACCAGTCCATACACACAGCTCACCACTGCATCTACCTGGTAAGGAATGTTGGAAAGTTGGCTTTGTTCTAAAAATACAAAGCTGATAGGGTTTTTGTGAACACACTTTCCAAAGGAAATAAAAGGAAAGTTTTTTTCTAGAAAACATTGCCGGTTAGAGTGACATTCGCAAATCATATGCAGAAATGTTCTTTTCTGTTACTGTGTTGAGCTGCCATTTTGAAAATCAATTCGAAAAGAAGAAATGCCAGCTTTATATAGAGGGAGCACACTTTACCCATCATGCTTTCTGCTCAATAACTATTGTGTCAACGAGGAGAGCCAAGAGCTCGCCTACATTTCCTATATTATACAAATAGCTAGGATGGTATCTACAGTGAGAGAAAAAATTATTTGATCCCCTGCTGAAGAAATGAAAAACTTATGGGCTGTAATTTTAATGATAAGTTTATTCTAACAGTGAGGGGCAGAATAACAACAAAAAACAACATTCAGAAAAAGATATTGCGAAAAAGTTATAAATGAATTGCCTTTTTATGAGTAAAATAAGTATTTGATCCCCTATCATTTACATTTATGGTCGACGCCTTTATTCAAAGTGACTTACATTTATCTCTGATATACAACTGAGCAATTGGGGGTTAACAGCCTTGCTCAGGGGACCAACAGTGGTGGCTTGGTGGTGCTGGGAATTGAACCTCAATCTTCCAATTACCAGTCCAATCAGTAAGATATCTGGCTCCCAGGTGTCTTTTCTACAGTTAATAAACTGAGATTAGGAACACTGGCTCAAATGGTTAGGACTGGGGTTTAAGCCCCACCACCGCCAGTCAGCCACTGTTGGGTTCTGCTCTAAGGGTGCTGTATCATAGCTGACCCTGTCTGCTGACCCTTTTAAGATGAACTTTTAAGATGGGATATGAGAAGAAACAAATTTCACTGTGCTGTGGAGTATGTGAAATTGTGAAATGTGAAAAGGGTGACTCTCTTTAAAAGACCCTTGTCCACCTTTCTTAGATCAAAGAGTTGTCCAAGAACGACAGGGACAAGACTGTAGAGCTGCACAAGCTAGGAATAGGCTACAAGATCATCACCAAGCAGCTTGTTGAGAAGGTGACAACAGTTGGTATGATTCATTTACAAATGGAAAAAAAAAACCACAAAATAACTTAATCTTCCTCAATCTGGGGCTTCATGTAAGATCTCACCTCATGAAGTTTCAGTGATCATGAGAACGGTGAGGAATCCACCCAGAACTAAATGGAAAGAATATTGTCAATGATCTCAAGGCAGCTGGGACCATCGTCACCAAGAAAAAAAACAATTGGTTATTCTGTCTCTGACTGTTAGAATAAACCTACCATTAAATTATAGACTGATCATTTTTTGGGTCAGTGGGCAGGCAAACAAACAACACCAGTAGAGGATCAAACCACTATAATCTCATCTAAACATAAGATACTCCACACAGTTTGCAGTGAGTCTGATAGCTTTCGCGTTTTTAAACACAGTGACACAATATTCCTTTCAATGCATCCCTTTTCTGTACTGCTTAGCCTAACCCTGAGTTGCATGGAGGCTAGAGTCATGCACTTATACACCGCTACTATGAAATACTCTGGCTCTAGCAGACGATTATTGAATAGCAAATTTTTTTATTTAAATGCTGCCAGTAAGCAATGGTAAAATAGTTCTTTTGGCTTGTATCCTCATGTTTGTTTCTCTTTCCTCAAGGAAGACCCCAAACTTATGCTGAAGACGAAGCCTAGTAAAGCCACTGCTTTCGGCACACCGCACTGAATCTGTCTCGCCACTCATGGGGCTGATCACAGGCAGAGAAGAGCCCCTTTATAGCCACAAGCACCCTGTGATTTCACCTCTGCACATTTTTACTGAAGCACTTCAATAAAAGTGAATGGTATTCCACGTTTTTGGGTGTGTTTGTTTGCGTTTGTATTGACCTCTAAGTAGTTAGAGGCAGACAGAAAGAATAAGAATTATCTAATAGACAGACAGACAGAAAAAGCATTATCTGCCATACGAACAGACAGACAGACAGACAGACAGACAGACAGACAGATAGATAGATAGATAGATAGATAGATAGATAGATAGAAAAAGCATTATCTGACAGACAGACAGATAGATATAGATAGACAGACAGATAGATATAGATATAGACAGACAGATAGATATAGATAGATAGAATCAGCATTATTTGACAGACAGACAGATAGACACAGACAGATAGATAGATAGATAGATAGATAGATAGATAGATAGAAAAAAGCATTATCTGACAGACAGACAGATAGATATAGATAGACAGACAGATAGATATAGATAGAATCAGCATTATTAGACAGACAGACAGATAGACACAGATAGATAGATAGATAAGCATTATCTGACACATATTTTAAACATTTTTCATATCACAGTCTTCCTATCCAATGCAGCCGCAGACATTATTTTATTCCACTTTTGCATATGCCATGCATGCAATTATTCCTCTTCTGCATAAAATCTACCTCTCACTGCAGCCAGTGAAATGAGTGGAAGAAGACGAACACAAAATTTAAGATAAATTGCAGAAACAAAGTTGTTACATGATTTATAGTTTAAGAGATGCCCATACACATAAGCTGAGACAATAATTACAATAATATTTTTACAGGCCACACAGTCTCTTTAATTTTCCCAGACTGATTTTTTCCCTGATGGTGCTTTTAGGGTCAAACAGTAAAACTGAATAAAATAAAAATAAAATCTGTCCCCGATAGTCTCTAAATAGAGGTTGGCCTTTTCTTCCTGAAATGAGAAAAGCACAATTATATGCCTGTCCACTCAGACAGGAAAATTATCCAAATACATAAGCTTATGTTAGAGTAGTGGCAGGGGCAATAAAAATCTGGTGTTGTCCGGTGGGGGGGTCATTTGAACACTAATGGTGGGTGCTTATACAATTCTATGTGGAAGTTTGCCAGGTTCCCAAGACATTAATAGTGAATAGCTAATAACTGTTAATATGACTTTATTCCCCTTGCCAATATTACTATCTTTACTATTACTATACTATACTACTATTACTATACTACTAGCAGCAAATGAACAGAATTGGGGCTCTAACTTATTGTGAAGCAGAGGTCAGCGCGGTATCAGTTCAGAAACGCGGTCAAAAAACAGGCAGAAGTCTGTACAATGTAATTTAATATAAACCAGGCAAACAAATCCAAAACACCAGAGTAATAATTAAACCCAAAACCGAGCAGAGATCTTAAACCATGAATGCAAAGACTAAACATAAACGCTTGGTATGTAGCAACACCTAACAATACTTCGCAAGGTGGATTTTATGGAGCTAGCTAAAACAGCTAGCAAACAGGAAGTGACACCGGAGGTACTATGATAGCAGTATGATGGCAGTGATCTGGTGATGGCGCCCTCTGATGGTGGGAGGGCGGAATCGTTCCACTATTTTACTAAGATATTTGTTCAATACTTTATGCTTACTTTCGTGTTAAGTGATTTTTTTTTTTAGCTTAATGAATATAGGGAGGGCTGATTAAATGACATCCAATTTGTGTGTATGGGATGTGGTCTTTGGCATGGAGGAAGGGCGGTAGGAGGTTTCAACTTAGGGAGGGCATTTGTCCAAAATAGGGTTGAGACCACTGTCTAGGAGTAAGTAAACAACAGACGTATGGATAACAACAGGATTATGAAGTTAAATATGAAGTGGTCTTTAGTATTGTCACTATGTCTCATCAATATGTCTGCATATAAATTAATTACTTAATTGTGACATTTATTTAGCTATTTAGCACTATATCCTGTTAGGTAGCCAGATTAGTGACGTTTTTTTAAAAAAAAACCCTTTATATTAACAGTTTGTTTTTATTCTAACATCTGCTGATAACACAGCTCAGCCGCTGCAGTGCATCAGGCAACATAAACCTTTTTTTTTTCTTATTTTTATAGGGTGCCAATAATTTTTGTATGGCTATTCTTATTGGTTTTTAATATAAACAGTAAAATGATAAAATCATACATTTGTAGTTACACAAAGCCAAAATCTTTGATCGCTATGTTCACCACCAGACGATGATTAGTTTTATTCTCCGATGAACAACTTAAAACCACCAGGGGAAAAATGTCGAAGCGAGTCCGCTGGACAGCACAGCAAGAAGTGAAACGTATTGAGGCATGTCAGGATCAAAATTACCGCTGTCGATTTTTAAAACTGTTTTTGTTTGCTGTAAGCTACCATTTAGTGAGGTAACGTGAGTTATGGACGTGTCACGGATTGATGAGGTAAAACACGGATTGATGAGTCTTTTTGTGTGCGTTTGTTTTAATGTGTCATGTGTCAATTGTACAGTTTGACATGAAGATCATGTTCGGACAATCTGACAAGCAACAATCACAAACCACTATTAAAAAATTGCACAATGTAATTTCGAAGCGGTCATCAGATACAAACAATTATCGAAAGAGAATTTGGAATTGATACCACATTTACAAGGTTATTTCACATGAATCATCATCCATTATGCTTTCTGCCTCATTTCATTATACTCCAAAAAATGGCATCTCTAACTGCCAGAATTCGTTTGCCTGTGATAATTTACATTTCGCAATTATGTAAGCTTTTTTTTTCTATTTATGCCAGTATATTTGCTATATTAAAGAATTAAATAAGATTGAATTGAACTGATTAAGAACAAGAATTGAATAAGGAAATTGAATGTCACTATATCAGCATTAATACCATACTGTCTGATTCATTTGCGGTTGTTGGAATACGAGCTCAAGGTCTTTTTCATTCGATCAATGATATCAGCAAGCAGCACTAAACCTTTAGTCCTATTGGACAATGTGTAAGCAAGAATAATTTGCAGGTTAAATTACATGTAACCCCAGTCGCAGTCTTTTTTTTTTTTTTTTTACAGCAGTTGATACTGTACACGCTTACATGAGGATGATAAAACATAAGTGCATGTAATGTATTGCAAACACTGAATATCTACTGTCTTCTCAGTGTTTGGTGGAGGTAACAGGCTTTGATCTTGTGCCCAAATGCACCCTTGTAGCTCAAAAGTCAAGCAGCCAATCAGTGATGTTGGGGAGGAAAGGATAGACAGGGATAAACGAAGGCTGTTATGAACATGTGGCACACAGCTATCGATTCAGAGTGAGAAAGAGACTGTAATCGCAGCCAGTGCCTTTTTAAGTGCTTCATATTTGTCTTATAATGACAGGCACAACAGCTCCTAAGCCAATCTGTGTGCTGGAGCATACCAAATCGGAGTCACGGGGGGGACAATTATCCTGGATAAGACTAAAGTGTTCATACTAAATTATTTAATACAGCTGTGTGTGTGTGTGTGTGTAAACATATTCAGTGGTGAAATGATCTAGACATTGTTTTGAAGATAGCCATGGCTGTGAAATTTGGTCCTGAGATTATGCTGGCCAAACAACAGCAGAGACACAGAGCCTCCATCGTTCAATGATGTTTCATTATTCAGAAAACCCAAGCTGAATAATATGCACGGCTGACAGATTTATTGATCATGTATAAGAGAATATCAGTGATTAATAAACAGTGAAAAAGTTCATTATAATGAGAGCGTGCCTGGATAGTAATTGGATTTATGGATTAATGGAGGCTATACCGCATTATTATTCAGTAAATGTGATATATGTCACGCATAGTTTCTGAAAGGTGAGATTTGGGATTGGATCCTTATCATTCTCAGGACCGAGCCTGAGCATGACTAATGCCACATGTCTGGCTCTTAACTTGGTTTAGGAAATGTTAATTGGATTATTTTTCTATAAATAGGTCACTCTTACAGTCCTGCTGCCAGTTCTGCTCACACTGTGCCTGACCTTCATACATGTATTGCAAACGACCTAATCAAACTATGTCAGGGTAACAATAAAATCAGCCTCACATTACACTTTCTAAAATTAAATACAACATACCAACATGGCCGCTAACTAATAACTCTGTCATGCAATACCAGCTTTGCTATGTAAGGACCTTTTAGTCACCATGACCACATTAATGTGAAGTATATGTGCTGCATTAGTTACCAGTTAATACCAAGACTTTATTAGTTTGTACATCTTGTTTGGAGTCTTGCTTTTATTTGCCCTAGTTCATATGTTATTTACTGCCTAATCTTTTTCCTGTTGTTCGGCTAAGGACATCACTCTTCCTCCTTACTCGGCTAAGGACATCACTACGTCTTCTTACTTGGCTAAGGACATCACTCCGCCTCCTTACTCGGCTAAGGACATCACTACGTCTTCTTACTTGGCTAAGGACATCACTCCGCCTCCATACTCAGCTAAGGACATCACTCCGCCTCCTTGTCTGGCCAAGGACATAACTCCTTAGCCACTCACATAATCATCTCTTACACCTGTTTCCTATTTTTTTTTTTACTATTTAGGCTCTAGTTATTCAGCATTGGTCGTTTAAAATTCTGTTGATTTTGTCAGTTATCGTCGTGTGCCACAGTACCGTTTTTTGTTTTTTTGTTTGTTTGATTTTTTGTTAAAACAATAAAGCTCCAGTGACTGAATAAATTTATGCTAAAGTCTATTAAATAGTTGTTGGTGATTCTATAAATTCATGAGGTTAAAGGCGGGTCGATGTAAATGCAGGTAAAAATCTTTATTAACAATCCAAAGAGTGAAAGGATCAGTCGAACAGAACTATAATGACAAAACGATGCAAAACACACTAAAGTCAATACTACAAAAGCCAAGAAAAGGATAGAGAATGTATTATTAAGTAATTATTATGAAGTGAGATTAATAGTAATTATAAATTAAAATCAGTGGTGGGCTGTCAAGACCAGCAAGGCTTCTCTGCTAAAGTACATGTATATGGATCAGATTTCAGCCTCTATGTTCTGCCATGTTAATCTAATCTGCCCATAGCCTTCAGAATCAGTAGTGCTGGCCGATATATCTTAAAAATATATTAGCAATGGGACTGTTTCTTACAGGGACAGCTAGCGGGCCCACAAATCAGAATTTTTTCATCCTCTCATTTGTCAAAATAAGAGTCAAGATTGTTACACCCAAGTTCGAGAAGCAAAACACGTCTGTAGCGATCTGCACACAGGTTTATTAGAATTTTTACACCCACATTAGCTGATGGAGGACGATTAATTAACTTGGTCTCGGACATACTTGCTAAAGGTGGACTTTTCCAGAAAGGCTTGACATCGTCGGCCCATCGACGTCTCAGTCCAGGAAAGGGTTTGGTCGTCACTTCCAGACCAGTGCTGTATGAGCGGTAATGCTGGTTTACAGCCTTTTAATATATGATGTATTCTATGTAATTTTTTTATGTTTTTGTGATAAATATTGATTCTGAACTGCTCCAGATGATGTACGTGATAAAGTTGCGGTTGTAGTCTAGAGGTTTGGAGTCTTAACAGGGTTTCTTGCTTTAATAAAAATAATATTCACCCTCAATACGTGAAATGTTTCCATCTCTGTAATACCACAAAGTGTTTTATTGTGTTTCTGTATATTATTGATGGTTTCTATAATTGCAATGTGATGGTGGTGGTATTATGATGTGTTTTAGTAGGGTAAGTCCCCACTGAAGCCCAGGTACCAAACGCACTGCCTGCCGCTGATTAAGATACAGTTATACACGAATGGCTGCACTATAGGCATCCCTACGTTTTCTTTCCATAGCAATAACATTTCACACTGAATGATGCACATAGTGTTCCAGTTTTAACAGCAAATCTGTTTTCTTCCTGCTAAAATGAATCATTTTGAAAGGAGATTCGGTGTTTGTCTATAAAATATAGTCGATTATGGAAAAAGGGAAAAGCAGTGTGTGCTCTTTCCCACTGAACACAAGCGCTCTACTGTCTTCACTCCCATTGGTAGTCGCTACACCAAGTCACCCCATATCTGTGCCAAGTTATATTTTTCTCAATGTGTTATGTCACTGAAGACAACTACTCACTCTTATTGCAGATGTATAGTCTGACATGTCCAGAACTATTTATTTACAATGTGATTTATACTTTGACTGAAAAGACTTTTGTACATTTTTCTGGAAAAGGGTGTTTGCCAAATGCCCTAAATGTACTATATTTTGACTTAAACCATAACTGGCTAGTTAGTAAGTTTGACTGTTAATGCTGGATTGTGCTTTGTGTCTAAGGCTGCGTTCACACTGCGAATCTTAATGCTTAATTCCCATTTTTGCTCAGATTAGATTTTTTGTATAGCTGTTTACATTGTTACAGATTCCCAGTGAGAGCTGATCATAGTCCTAAACTTACCCACATACACAAAAGGACAAATTCTAGGTTTCATGCAGCACCCCGTCATACAAAAAATCAAACACAGAAGACACTAAAGGCAGCGCGTTTATGCCTCTACATTAAGGAGGAAGAGGATGAGGAGGAAAGGGGCAAAATTGAGGTGAATGTCTTTAGGTTAATTGATTATATATTAACTTTTTGTAGTTACATGCCAGAATGATGCAATCAATCAAAAATGACGTAAAAGTATCTAAATAGAGTCGAATCTAATACCACATCTGGAAGTGGCACAAATTGTTCCGCAGTGTGAACTTAGCCTACGAGTGACTGTCCTCAATCTTAAAAACACAGCTAAATAAGAGGAATAAAATGGGGCATGGTGGCTCAGTGGTTAGCATGGTTACCTCATGGCAAAAAGGTCCCGGGTTCGATTTCTGGGTAGGGGCCTTTCTGTGTGGAGTTTGCATGTTCTCCCTGCGCTTGCGTGAGTTCACTCCGGGTTCTCCAGTTTCATGTTTGTTAGGTTCATTTGGTGATGCTGGATTGTGCTTTGTGTCTAAGGCTGCGTTCACACTGCGAATCTTAATGCTTAATTCTCCAAATTCCATTCTAAATTGCCTATAGCAGTGACTGTGAGTGTGGTCCTGTGATGGACTGACAACCTGTCCAGGGTGTTTCCCCTCTTTTCTTTTGCCCTTTCAGAGATGGTTGGTATAGGCTCCATCAGATCCACGTGACCCCGAATTAGGGAATCAGCGGGTATAAGAGAAGAGATTAAAAAAAAATTTCGATTACAGCATTAGCGTTTCAATGTCATTAGAATTTGTTTAGAATGTCATTGACTTACTTTGTACAAAAAAGAAACTGATCTTTGTCACATATACATTAAGTCACTGTAACACCTAAGCTCCAATACACTGAAGCTGGAGACGGTGTTGCAGAAAAAGAGAAGGTAAGAGTGGTGAGACAGGAAGTGGAAAACACAAGAAGAGAGTAATATCTCATAGGAAGACCAGGCGGTGACTGAGTGTGAAGTGATCTCTTGTATAGAAAAGTGAGAGTGAGAGGGATTGGGGATGGAGAACTAATTAATAATCAGGAGATTGAGTGAGTTGATTAGACAGTGAAATTTGTTTCTTTGCGTATGCCAGCTGTAGAAGTCAGGGTCGGATGATATTATACAGAGCAAAGGCATAGCGTGATAGGGAAAAACTTGCAGAAGGGCCAAAAAAGGCAGCCTAAACAATGATCCTCCGATTTCCACAGAATTACCACCACCCTGCAATATAATAAGAAAAAAGATGAAAGAGAACATGAAAAGGGACTTTTAAGAACCCTATACCTGGCTTCTTTTCATCTTTCTATTCACATTAATTATATTTAAAACCATTTTGGCGTTCATATTTTAAAGCGAGTACTAGAAACATTTTATAATCTGTATTTCATTCATTTCACCAGAATATAGTATGAATTTACACGGCACTTTTTTGCAAGTTACAGTAAAAAGCAAACAGTGTGCTGTCATTTTATCGGAAAGATCTCAAACGTCAATTAGCAGTATAAAAAGAATGCATGATTTCCATCATCGTTATTTTTTTTATTGAGATATTGCCCAGTCCCTGTCTAATGACCCGTTTCAAAATCATCAATCGGCTCACAGTGATAAATACGCATTGTCATGAATTACAGAACAAGCTTTCCATGAATTTCTTTTGACAAGAGTAATACCTGCTGAAGAATGGATCCCATTTTAATGATGAAATATGTAAGACCTTGAAAGTGCCTTTAGCGCAAACTGACTCACTTTGGTCCACTTTTTTAGACTTTTCATCCTGTGCTCTTCCTCATACTGAATTTCACTTTGCCGTTGTCTAGGCTCAAATTAAAGTCCTTGACAAACAGATTTACTATGCAGGATCCCTGCTGACTGTGTAATATAGCGCAAGACAAGGCTTAATCGGTGTCTGCGGAACTGGCCCGCAAATAACAAACGCCTCTTTGCACCAGTATTTCCGTACAGTAACACGGACTGCCCTGTCGTCCTGAGTGATGCATTGCATCGAGTGTTGCACAAGTGGCATCATTGCAGATTAAACAGCATTCGTTTCTCCGAAAGTGAGATTCATTGTACAGTTTGGAAGGGGAAAAAAAAGTGTGATTTGAGCCACTACTCAGGTTAATGTTCATTAATGCTAAAACCTGGAGAGGCTGTTCAGCACAATAAGTGCAAACATTCTTTTTCAACAAGCTCTTAATTTGTAGCAATAACACAAGACAAGGCTGAAATAGTTTCTGCTTCAATAATCCGGATAACCGTGTACTGGTGTCAGGCTTTCTCTGAATTCAATTTAATGGTGATAATGCTTGACGGCTTAGGAATGAACGTTTTCATTTCTGGCAGTAAAGATATGAAAGCACCTCTGCATGTATGATATTTAATACTCGAAAATATAACCAAATAAATCATTACCCATGTGCCAAACAAAAGGCCCCAATAAAGATATCGGAATTTACTGAAAACATTTTGTAACATAAACCCAGATGTTATTTAACATTTGAAATATAAATGAAATTTGTTATCTTTATACATAGTGTCTGAAATGTTCAAATAAAAGTAAAATCTTTTGGAAAAAAAAAAATACTTTACTTAAACACAATAATAAAACTGGGGAAATATCACAGTCCAACTGGACGTGGTAACAGCTTTTAGGCTGCCCAAATCTTGGACCTTAAACACAAGCAGAGGACAGATGGATAAAAAAACATAAAATACTTTCTCTTCTTGAAAATTAAGACGTGATTTTCCGCGAAGCCATAAATAGCTAAATGTGGTTTTCTGGGGACTGCACAAATAAGTGATTTGGGTAACTAAACTGATAAAGGTGTCACCAGGATTCCCAGAAGATTTAAAAATGAATATTTTTTTGTAGTTATATAATATAAATATGTTCATTTTGAGGATTTCTTTATAGATCTTTGTGTGTGTTAAATGAAATTAATCACAAAAATATTCATCTGAATTTATCCTTGATGCATTTGGTCTTTAGGGCAGATGAGACTGCTGCAAACAGATGTGTACCATAATAACACCAGTGCAGGTCAAATTAAACTCTAGCATGGCTCGGCTGCGATAACAAAGCTGACGAACTGCAAATATCTTTTTGGAGATTCAAATAAGCTGATGCAATAGACAGATATATATATATAAGTTACATGATAGTGAAACCTTAACCAATCATCATCAGTTATATGTCCCACCTCACCCCACAAACACCAAAGAAAAAAACTATGGCTGAGCGAGTCTACTCTGATGAAAAGTAGCAGTGAGCTACAGTGTGCTTAATGATTGTAACATATTATTGTCAGTGATGGTCATAACATTGTAATCATAGAAACATAAATTTGTTTTATTACATATACTTACATATATACACATATATAATTATCCAGCAGTTTATTGAACACTGACTATGTGTTCCTTGTGCATGGGTCATTTTTACTTTGTTTTAGATGCATGAATGAATTTGTTAAAGGTTTGTTTATTCCTTAATATGCATTTTTGACTGATGATATAAAACCCTTAGCCACAGTTTTATTTTCATTTTTTTTTAACTTTATGCCCCCTTTAGTGTTTTTCCCTCGCCTGGAACTTTACAGCCTGTTGGTTGATCGTCGGAACTACTATACAGCCTCTCTTACCCTTAACATGTGTAACTTCTGTACGACAAACTCGAATTACCTCTGACACTCAGCATTAGGGATCTATAATACCTCAACTGAGGCAGATGATAGCATGGGTAACAATGTTTAAATCCTTTTCCTCACTGCTCGCGTTAATTAAAAAGAGGCCTGTCACACTTTCGCTCGCTCCCGCAGGTTCTTTTTGTCCCATCTTTTCTTTTCTGATTTCAAATTGCCTGAACTCATATCTGCCAAAAGTGTCTTCCAATTTGCTTAGAAAAGCTACTGGGGTCCATTTAATCCTGACGCAGGGGGCTTTTCTACACAGCTTCTGGTATATCAGAGGGAAAGTGGGAGAAAAAAAAGACAGAAATGTAAAGGACACAATTATTTTCTTGTAATTTTTCAAACGTAAGACAGAAATAAAAGAACGCTGCTGCTCTGTCGTTAAAAGGGATCACAAGAGTCTGAAAACGAGGCAAGATGTTTAGAGTACTGAAATGCTGCATCTTTCCATCATCCCTGTATTTATCAAGAAATTATTTTAGATATCAAGATTAACGATGCAGTTTCCTCTTCAGGGACTTTGTGTCCAGATGTTTTTCCGCTGTACGTACTGAGTGAATAATAAGAAACAAAATAATATTTATAAATAAACAGCAAAGATGCAAACATTGTGTATCCACATGAGATTTATATTCCAAACAGTGTCCTACTTCTGCACAAACAACACCCAGGAGGACAGCAACATCTGTGACAGGGCTCTTCTTTCTGTTCATAGCTCCTGACAACTGAAGTTTACTGACAATGCAGAAATTTACAAGACTCTCAGGCGTTGTGACATTTTGGAAGGAAAGAGCTGGAATGTACATTTCAATTCATGGCATTTGGCGGACACCGTGGCAGAAGTGCTTTTGAGGTCTCTATCAATGAATACATCAACACTGGTTCAGTAGTTCACTGATTAAAATACCATCCATCCATAAATCCATCCACTGTCTATACCTGCTTATTCCTAATAAGGCTCACTGGGATCTGCTGGAGTCTATCCCAGCTATAATTGGGTAAAAGGCAGGGTTATAACCTGAACAGGTCACCAATCTATCACAGGGCCACATACAGACAACAACCACTTACACACACTCTTATGGGCAATTTAGACTCACCCATCAACCTAACATACATGTTTGTGGACTGTGGGAGGAAACAGGAGTACCAAAAGTAAACCCATGCAAGCATGAGGAGAACATGCAAACTCCACACAGAAAGACCACAGCAGGGGATACGAACCTGAGACCTTCTTGTTGTGAGGCAACAGTGTTAACGACTAAGCCTCTGTGCTGCCCCCTGATTAAAATACCATCAGCCTTAATTTAAGGAAGAGGTGGGTCTTAAATACATCTAGTAAATTGCATGCTTAGATATTTCATTTCATTCCAAGAAAAAGTTAATTCCACCCTCTACACCAAATAGACAAAAGTTTGTGGACACGTCATGAGAACAAGTGTTTCTTCCCTAAAATGTCGTCACACAGTTGAAATCACACTCATACGTCTTTGTATGTTGTAGAATTAGGATATTTTTACAGAGGAACTAAGAAGCCACAACACAGCATGACAACGGCTCTTTGCACAAAGCTCCTGAGATTTATGAAGACGTGATGTGTTATGTCTGGAGTAAACTGAGCTTTGACCTCAAATCCAACTGAACACATCTAAAATGAGGTAGACGACCTATAGAATACCAGACCTTCTCTTCCTACTTTGGTGTCTGTTCTTAATAACCCTTTTTTGATGAATCAGCAAATCCTTATAGCTACTGTATAAATCACAGTCTAGTGCAGGGGTGTCAAAATCAGTTCCTAGAGGGCCAAAGCCTTGCAGAGTTTAGTTTAAACCTTATTCCAAAAACCACAAAACATGTTTTTTTTTTTTAAACAAGCCTAACAGACATGATGAGCTGGATCAGGTGCCGTTAATAAGGGTGGAAGCTAAACTCTGCAGTATGCTGGACCTCAAGTAACTGAGTTTGACACCTGTGGTCTGGTGGGAGACTTCACAGGTATGGAAGTTAATTAAAAAAACACACACATAGATATGATATATATACACACAGACATTTGTGGCTTTTGTGGCTTTGCGGTCAGGTTTAAGGGTTTTCCATCTACCGGAAACTATAAGAAAACAACAGTTGTGGTTCATAACTACAGTAAAACACATGCTATACTTCAAAACATATCCAGAGTCAGTTTCTAAGCAAAAATGTGCAAACTGGTACACTAAAACAAGCACACTAGGACGTATAAAGATCCCCAACTCTGTTGTTGCAGAAGATCATGGTGTGCAAATTGATGATTCTAGCAGACCTGAACCCTTTATGGTGTTCTGGTCAATATGAGCAGTGTCTAAAACAAGATATTAGCCCCGTTTACATCCACGCCTATTTTCATTAGCACGGAGATCCTTCCGTGGAAAAAATGACATGAATTTACATGAGATCTGATCTATTCTGAACAGGTGTTTACATGTGCCAACGTGTTTAGGTGAAATTATTTTGTGGCGTGCACAGTTTGCTCCATGAATTAGATTATTTTCTTGTGCTTTTATTCCTTTAAAGATAAGCTACATTGCTAAATCGTGGTAATTATAGGCATTGTGTTGCTCTTAAGCATGAGTGCGTGAGTATGCGCTGTTGCTGAAATCCTTAATTAAAAGAAGCAAAGCTTTAATGTAGCCGTGCTTCGCTGTAAGCCATCGAATTCCGGCCCCTCCTTCCTCCCAAGAGCAGAAACCTGTGAATAAATATATGTAATAAGGACTGGAGAGAATCTTGCTATGGAAATTTAACAATCTGAAATGAAAACATAACTTTCGTGTGACGAACAAGCCATTTGCAGGAAAATTTAAGCTATTTAACAAGAAATTAATTTAAGTTGTAAAAAGGTTTATCCCACCACTCCCAACCCGAATTTTTGCCAAATGAGAGTTAGATTGAGGTAGATTTCTAAATAAATTGTAATCGTAATGCTTCATGTAAACAGGGTTACTGAGCCATTCTGATAAGTGCTTTTCGATTTACTCAGCTTCTGTCCTCAGAACATCGTACTCTTCAATTTGGACATGTCAACCTTACAAATCACTTAGCAGTCCATATACAGTCACTCTAACAACATTCTACACTTTTAGTTGCTTGTAATATTCACACATTGTTTGTTTTTATTCCTATTTGTTCTTTTTTGTAGCATCAAGAGAAAAGAGAAAAAAAAAACAGTAATTTTCTTTAAGCATTTTCTTATGTTACCAAAATAATAAAAAAAATTAAAAAAAAATAGTGGCCAGACAATATTTAACATCAGTCAGTAAAATAATTATTTGCTTATATGAATTGAAAATGTCTGATGTCACTGTTACTGGGAAGTGGTAGCGCAGTGGTTAAGGTGTCGGGCTGCTAACTGGCAGATTGGGGTTTGATTCCCAGCACCACCAAGCTGCCACTGTTGGGCCCCTGAGCAAGACACTTAATCTCCAATTGCTCAGTTGTATAACAGAAATAAATGTAAGTCGCTCTGCAAAAGGGCGTCTGCTAAATGCTATAAATGTAAATCTGAATAAGACGGTTTCTGCTCTGCTATTGTAGTGGCTTAAAATAGGGTTACATTTTTTTTTAAATATAAAAGTAGAAATAGGCCAGGTTTTTATTTTACTGCAAGTTCTACACTGTCTATAACTAAACTATGCCCTGTGCTGTAAGATAGCTTTAATGCAAATTGGTCTCAGGCTCCAGAGCTGGACCTAATGTAAAACTGTGACACTGTTTGACACGGTTATTTATAATACCAGTGGGTTTCCTAACCGCTTTTATTTCTCTTACTGTATCTAATACATTTTTATTAACTTCTGCATCATATATCAGTGCCTGCCGTACATACGTAAGTAGGAAGCAGACAGTTGCAGACTTGCTGTAATAATAACCTCCCCTTTCCTGGAAAGGCTGTTTTTCAAATCTGGCTTTAAGAATTGATGCTCATTCAGCCAAAAGAGCATTTATTTAGGTGAAAGACTAGTGTTGGGCAAGAAAGGCAGGGGTAGTGCAGTGGTTAAGGTGTTGGACTGCTAATAAGATAATTGTGGGTTCAGTACCAACAAACTATCACTGCTGGGCCCCTGAGCAAGGCCCCTAATCCCCAATTGCTTATTTGTATAAAAGAGATAAATGTAAGTCGCTCTGGATAAAGGGCGTCTGCCAAATCCTGTAAATGTAAATGTGTTTCAGTTTTTTTATGATTATCCGGTGTTCAATAAAGTTCAGGTCAGGAATCATTAAAGGCCAAATTTTGTAAACCATGTCCTCAATGAGCTCGTCTAATGCATAAGGCACTGCAATGCTGGACAGTTCTAGAACAGCATACAAGGAACAAAGAACGTATGGGAGTGATTAGGGCTGTTACAATTATTAAATAATCGTATGATCACAATAATTTGACCTAACCGTGATCGTTGAATCCAACCACAATTATTGCACCCTTTTATTAGCCACAAGGGGAGCTGTAGTACTTGTAGCACCCTACTTTTAACCATAGTAAGTGAGTAGTGCGATTTGAAAGTCGGAGCCAATGAGAGCCTGGCTGCCATGCAAAGTAACCAATTCTTTTTTTCAGAATGATGTAGAATTCAGCCAATCAGAGTGAAAGTCATTTTTACTATTGTGTGCCTGCTAAATGCATCGAATATTCCTGTTGCTAAACAGATAAACACCACTGACAGGACACAAAATATGGATTCTGTAATATCTGTAATATAATATTTACAGTAGCGCGTTAATAAGGGACAAATTGAAGCGATTATAAAATGCTTTGGGTTGTTTTTTTTTTTTTTACAAACAATTAATTATCAGTGCCCTAAAGCAAGCAATATATAATTAAAGCCCCAAATCAGGCAATAAATCATCGTAGTCGCAATTATTTCTTCGACAGTTAATCGTCACCCAAATTTGATAATCGTGACAGCCCTAGGAGGGATTGTCAGGTGTCCCTAGGGTTAGTTAGACTTTTAGCCTACCAGCAGAAGGTCTCGGTTTAATACTGTAGCAGATTTTATTTGCCAAGAAGGTGCCTGACTGCCATGCAAAGCAATCAATCACCATTCTCCACCAATAATTTTAGGGTGATGTAGAATCCAACCAATCAGAGTGAAAGTCAGTTTTTTTGTGTGCCTGCCAAATGCATCAAATATTCAGCCAGCAGATCATGGGTATGATGTTTGAGTATATAGTGTATGTACTTACAGTTAGTAGATTTAAGCAAGCAAGTACACATATTTGTATACAAATAAGCAGGTGAAACATTTAATTACGTATGTAAGCAAGCAGGTGTCGGAGAAAATTAGCAAAGTAGCAAGCAAGTATGAGTTATTACAGAAATTCCCCAGAACACAAAGTTAGCAGGTAATTAATTAAGAAAGCATTTAAGATTTCAAGTATGCAATTCATTTTATAATTGCGTATGTAAGCAATATAGCTGCTTGACTATCTGATTAAATAATTACAGGGAGACAACCAGTTCACACTAGTTTAATCTTAAGACATTTATTTAACCCATCGGGCTTTTAAACCCATTCGGCTTTAGAAGTACAAATGACTTGCTTATACACTTCAGTGCTGCCATGGCAACAACTACCATGGCTCCCTAAAACGTTATTGATGATATATGATTGCTCTTAACGTGTTTCACCACAAAGAAAAAAAAAGAGGAAAATGTGCAAAGAAAATTCTTTGACTTCATGTCAATGCATACAATTCCATTAGTAGCAGTGGCATAAACTCTGGCTTCACTTAATGTCTGAAATCCACAGATATAAAAATATTCATATAGCTTTGTAAAATCGCCAGCCTGATTTATTGTAAGACTATTGTGTCTTCTATTCGGGCTATTAAAACGTATCCCCGCTCTCTCATAGAAAGGGAAAATATATTTTACTGCTTTATCATTCTTTCACAAATAGAGTCGGCTGATTATTCTGTCTGTAATTTTCAGGCAACAGGAAGCCGCTATCAATACACGAAATATTAAAATCGCATTTAAATGGGAAGTCGCTTTAAACATTCACTTCCAATCCGTGATCTGTGTATAGGGAGCGGCGGTACCGACTTTACGTACAAGATATTCGTCAGTGAGTCTCCGGATCTGTTGTGCACAGACTGTCGTCCTGTCAGTCATTATTATCCTCACATGACAAGGGAAATCTCTCGCAACTAACTTAAACATGTCATAGAGATACATGCATGTGCAAGTGGAGAGAATTGCGAGAATCTTTGCACTGATGATTGTTTGTGCTTTGAAACTGTTTTTGATAGATGTGTTGTCTCATTTAAAATATTCTACATTAAAAATAATGTCTTTTTTCATTTGGGCTACTTAAAGTCATTCCGCTCTTCCAAAAACTGAAGAGTACCTGCTACCAAGAATATGAAAGTTTTGCAAGCCCTGCTTTTTTTTTTGCAGCAGCAGCAGCAGCAGCATGCTATCCGTTTTACAAAAAAATGCACTTATGTGCAAGTGCATATAAGTAGTAAAGGGTGTAGTACTTGAGCAAGTGAAGAGAGACACATAAATAGCTTGTTCTTTGATATTATTTGGCAGATGATGTTGTTTAGATCGACTTACATTTATCCCCTTTATCTCATCCAAATGAGCAGTTGAGTGTCAAGGGCCTTGCTAAGGGGGGCCACTTAGCTACACTACACTACATGCATACTCTAGGTTGAGCGAAGAAATCTGCAACAACAACAATCAATAAAAATTGGAGGATTTCATAGCAAAATGTATCAGTCAATGTAACATGAGATTTCAAAGCCCGAAGCTGTAACTGATCAATAGTGAAAAGACCACCATACCATCGTGATCAAGCATAAGATATTCTACTAATTATAGAATTACAATGACTGTTAAAAAAAAATACTATTTTATGTATATATATATATATATATATATATATATATATATATATATATATATATATAATATAGATAATTTTAGACCAGGGAGATTAGCTGTGACCGTAACTGGTCCTTCATTTACTATTTAATATATTGAGCACTATATAGGACAGAGACTCTTCTAGACTATCTAGAAGACCATCAACTGAACCTACATATATACAGATACAACAGAAATTTCCTGCTAAAAAAATACACACTAAATTATTACAGTATGTAAGATGATGTCGCTGGAATATTTTTGCATAATTATTTGTTAGGATAAAAAAAATACATACTACAGTATGCATTGAAGTGTGCACTAACCATTATTACTCATTCATCCTTATCAACTGCTTGATCACTGTCACACTTCTTTTGATCTTTTGGAAAATAAAACCAACGAATTAAATAAAAAATACTGCAGGTGGATAAAAAAAAAAAAAAAACCTTGTGAGCTCGGGGCAAATCTCAAATTAAGACAAATTAGGAAGTTGGGTAAAGTCACTTAGGACGAGGGACTGTCAAAATCAGAATATACCATCCGTGATGATGATGTTTCTGAGTTAACCCCGGATTGTTTTTTTTCTGGTTGATATATACTGATATTTTAATTATTAAACATTCAGATACCTGTGGTTGCATTTCACAGCGTGATACGAACTCTTCAAAAAAAGAAATTAGACAAAACATACACCGCAAGTAAGAAACATCCTTTTTGAATCGACTCATTTTCATGGGATATTCATATGGGATATGCAGTGTTATTGTAGTCCAATGTATATACGAATTCTTAGCTTACTGATGCCCCTCTACAACTTACCACAGTGGTAAAAGTGATTTAGGGCAAGCTAATAAGGCCAAACTACTGTTTGATTGCCTCACATCAGACCCATCAACAGCCTTCTCTGTGTGTTAACAGTGGAAGTAACCCCCAGAGAAATCAACAACTCCTTGTGTAAATTACCTCCAATCTTGCATCTATTGGCATCAGCCATGTCTATAAATAGCCGAGCCTTGGGAGCCCATTTATTTTACACAATGACCATGGGCCTGTGCTGATCCACCACATCTTTGGTTAACTGTGATTATCAGCAGTATAACAGGGCAAGATCAGTGATCAGTGGGATGTTGATGATCAGTAGGAATACAACAAAAACATTTGCTTGCTGGTTAATAGAGTAACAAAAGTACCTTCAGTCATTCCGATCAGTGTGGTTATTTACTCCGCATGTCCTCCAGGGCAGTGGTAGATGTTTAAGATATTATTGTAAGCATGCCAGAGATATTTAGTTCACTGTAGTCTCTATAACTGTAAGCCAGACCATGAGAATGTCAAAGGGTCTATGTCTGTGTGAAAGAAACTCAGAGTGTGTGTAGGCGTCAGCTAGGCAACCAACTATGAACTTGTTATGTGGTCACCATTCAAAATCCACTAAAGGATCAAAAGAAAAGTTTCGAAATATGTTTACTTTTACTGTAGCAAAAAACTTGAGCTGACTAGATACTGACTGGATAGACTGAGCTATCGATAGCATCCGTGGATCAGAAAGTTTACCCACAATGCACTTACTGTCCTGTCAGAGACCCAGTTGGATGCTATGAGCCTATGATGTAGTCAGCCTAAATTTGCATACACACATTCATAAATGTTTTTTTTTTTTGCTTACTTTTGTGTTATTAGAGAATTTTAGTTTACTTATCCAGAGCAGCTTTATCTATTTTGTACAACTAAGCCAACAGGGGTTAGGGACCTTGCTCAGAGACCCAGCAGTGGTAAATTGGTGGTTCCGTGATACATACCCTGATCTTTTCAATTAGCAGTCCAACACCTTAACCCACCATGTAAATACCACTTCCCAGTTAACAGTAGCACAAGCTAGACAAATGTGCATGTGCACTCATTTAGCTTGTCTATAGCATTTTTAAGCATGACTGCATGAATGGTGTACAGTTGCGCACAGTAGTAGTTGGTGTAGATTTAGATTTAAATGCCTGCAATCAGTGAACTGATACACTATTGTGTGAATGAAAAAAAAATTTTCCAACACCGCATAATGGCTGTGCTTTGTAGCATCATTTGTGTTTTGAAGTGAGTCCCGTGCACTAAGCCTGCATTTGAAAACATGTTTAGTACATTTTGGTCACTTTGTCATGCACCTGCATTTTATCAAAAGTGGAAACCAGAAAGAAAACCTGTCAAAAATATGGATATTGGTCTTTAATAGTATTAGTTTGAAAGATGAATCCTGTGTTTGCAGTTTTTCCAATTCTAATAGTCAAAAAGAAATAAATAAACAAGTTGCATCAGATAAAGCTGCAAGAGAGGTGCAGAAAAAAGCAACAACTTTGTGTGCAACAATACCAAAAAACTAGAGAAATGAAACTTTATTATAATAATATTATAATTTGTGGTGATGCTAAGGCATAATTATATTAGGTGTCAGCATCAACAATATATATTTTTTTTACCTTTTTTATTTAAAGAAATCTTTACTGATACAAACACCTTTCAGTTAGTGATGTTAATCTAATAAGAATTAATTTCACACTGTGGGTGCAAAATGTATATGATTGTTTCGACACTGCACCTTGTTTTGCTATTTAATGTAGAAAGGTGTTAAATGAATTTATTTCTATTTTACATATTTTGATAACTAAATAATTGCAGTTTCTTAGATCGCCTGCAAATAAACTGAGTTTGTGCATGATTATATACACAAACCATATAAAAATAATGTACTGCACTGAAAAACAGTATGTTTTTTCTTGAAAACTGGCTCCTTGGTGATGACTGTTGATAAATAAATTAAACTTTTTTAGTTATTACAGATTACAGCACCTAAAAATACTAGATTTGATACGTTTTTAATTTGGGGAGGTGGTAGCTCAGTGGCTAAGGTGTTGGACTGCTCATTGGAAGATTAGGGTTCGACTCGCAGGACCACTAGTTTGCCACTGGGATAAATGAAAGTTACTTTGGATAAGGACGTTTATTGACTAAAAGCTAAAAAAACAACACTGTGTTGTTAAACTGATTTCTCTGCCTTTCTCTATTTCAATTTTTTTTAATGTCATATTTGAATGTTAACACAAAATTCATTATATAGTTATAATAATTAGCAGTATATATTCTTAAAAATATTTAATAATCAACAATAAAAATGTACTTTTCACTTTTCTTAAACAAACGAATAGGTAACACATACATAAAGCTGGAAACGTGTGATCATGTGATCAGAAAAATTTCCTCCGACCTGAGTTAATGAGTTAAGACATATATACACGAGCCAATATTTCATTCACAATAGAACATACAATTTTATGCACAAAATGAAGAACGCTGGCATCCACTAATCTTCGGCAAAAGTCTTTTGATGTTATGCACTGCGGATGATGAGATTTGCAAAGTCTTTGCAGTTTGACGTTAAGGGACGTTGTTTTTAAAGCAATCCACAATATTTTTACGCACTCTTTCTTTTCAGAGCCTTTGCCTACTTTACTTCTGAGCAACTCTGCCTCTGGAACACATCCCTTTTTATAGCTTATCATATTACAGACTTGATGTAATTAACTTAATTAGTTGTGAAAGATTTTTTTAGCTGAATCTATTGCTTTGTTGTTTTGTTGTCGGCACTTTGTAGCCCTGTTTTTTTGAGACCTGTAGGGACAACAAATTTGGACTCATTTAGTGAATAAAATTGTAAAATTTCTTAGCTTAAACGTTTGTTATTTATGTTCTATTGTGAATAAAATATTGGCTTAAGCGATTTAAAAGTATTTTAGTTTTTATTATATTCACAAAAAAAGCGTCTAAGGTTGTAAACATGACAGAACTAAATCAAACTGAACTTAAGCTGTGATAGACAACATTAATAAAGACAGACAGAGAACAAAGACGGAGACATGGTGCCAAAGCCGGAGAGTCTGGGTTATTTATATCAGATACAGTGTGTTAGCAACCATTTTATTGTTAATTAGCGAGAAGAAAACAAGATTTCTTTCTAGGAAACAACCTATACTGCATGAAACAATTTAGTAAAAAAATTGTACATATTTTTAGTAGCAAATATTACTTGCTTTCTGTATACTGTTTGCTTTACTGTATACACACTAAAACGTAGGTTGAAGAATTAGAAAACCTGACTGTCACATCCACATGTGTTTTTTGGGACAGTTCACAAATACTTACGACTGGATTTTGTAGCATGGCTATGGGCATTTGCTTGCTCAGCTACGGTGTTAGTGAGAATAAATGCTAATGTTGGGTGAGGAGGTCTGGGGTGCGGTTGGCATTTTAGTTCATCTAAGTTGTTTGATTAGGATGACGTCAAAGCTTTGTCTAGGGCACTTGACCTCTTTCACTCTAAACATAAAACACCATGTCCCATGGAGCTTAGGGGCTTTGTGCACATGGACATTGTCAAGCTGGAACAATGTTTGGGCTTCTTACTTTAAGTGAAGATATAATGTAATGTTACGATATACAAAGACATTCAAGATGACTGTGTGCTTCTGACTTATTGTTGCAACATAAAAAACACTTTGGGGGGAAAAAAACGTATAATGCACCTGCAAACGTGTGGACAAATAGACGGACGGATAAACAGACAAAAAGAACGAAAGAAAGAAAACAAATTTTCCAGCCATTTGTTATTTTTAATTAAATTTGGCCAATCGAGAATCTGCGATTTCTAACCCATGGCCTTATTAGTATTATTTAAAAAAACCTTTTTAGAACCTTACAGCAGCTTTTACTTAAGTCATGAGATGCTGAAACAGATCCACATCATTGCACTGTCCTGTATTTATTTACAGCTTTAATATTCTGCAGGATCACTAAGCTTTTGCACCAGCAACTTATTCTGGACTGCCGGTGGGACTGCAAGCCTCTTTTTTAAGCCACAAATGGCTAATAATAGCTAAAAAACCCAAATGAAAAAAATAAAAATGAATATATATATATAGAGCTGGAACAACCTCAACAACATATCAAATGTATAATAATAAATGTATATTGCATTTTTCTTTGACAGACACATGAAAAAAACAAAAAACAACAAGTACGAGAACACCTCCTCACATCACATTTCCTCCTTCTTTTATCTGACAACATGGCAGCATGGCTAAATTGGCGGAGAAGGTTCGGACTAAAAGATCTGACATTGAAAATATTGGAACTGATGGATTTTACATAAGTGACACACTCAAACAGCTGTTTGGGAAATTTGCAAAGGCAAGAGTGGCAAGTCGAGGAAAAATGATAAATGTATCCCAAAAGATCACCCTGAGGAGTTCAGATAGCATAGCGGGTGCGCAAGAGAGTAACATCAATACAGCCTGAATAAACATTTCAATAGGGACGCCGGGGAAAACAACTAGTGCTTAAAATACATGATCGATTACATGACATTTACATTATGCAGTCAACATAATGGTGTAATGTGGCTTTAAAAATAGTTAATTTATTTTAAGTCTATAATATCACCATTACTGAACAATAGTGCATTACCTGCAACTGCTAAAATTTTATATAACTTAATACCAACAGTGGTCCTGTTCCATTGTAAGGATCGAACTTATTTCTTGTGTGATGTTTCATGTTTATGTTTAGATTTTTTTTGTTCGTTGTTCATGTCTGTGTTTACTTCCAGTTTTGTCCTGTCATGTGATCCTTGTTCCCCATGTATTACTATGATTCTCTTGTTTAGGTGTCGTGTTCTTATTGGTTAGTCTTGTGTATTTATACCCCGTGTTTCCCATTGGAAAAGCTGTGCGCCAGTCATTGGAACCATCATCCAGTTTGTCTACACCAGTAGTTCACCATTCAGGATTTGGGCTTTTTTGACTTTCAGTGTTCTGTTCATTAATGTGCAAAATAGTTTTTGACAGAATGCTCATGCTAATGCTGTTTTAATAATATGCAAATGCAGTCGAAGATTCTGCCACCTCGTTCGTTTCTAGCTTAGAGAAATTCTACTGCATGAGTGACTAAATGCAAGTGTTTGAGACTGTTTGGTCCTTTTTATCCAAAAAGTCATCTGTAGTACAGCGTTACACACACATTCGCTTCTTACTTTAAGTTCAGTCACTGATCTCTAGCTGAAAACTGCTAAGTGACTAAATGGGAGTGAATAAGGCCAGTGTGTGGGTACGGAGAGACTCACATTCGCTTTTTAGTGCATTAAGGTGAGAAAAGGCGACTCACACACATTCAAAAATTACTGACTGAAAACCAGCTGCTCGTGCAACACAGAATATTGGAAAAATGTAGTTTTAATGTTCATTTCTCATGAATATTTATTCATCTTCTAAACCTGCTGATTCCCTAATTTGGGGTCACAGAGATTTGCTGGAGTCTCGAAAAGCAGAAAGGCAGAAGGGATACACCCTGGACAGGTCACCAGTCTATCACAGGAACACACAGGCACACACACTCACATTTACTCACACTTATGGGCAATCTAGACTCACCAATCATCCTAACATACATGTTTTTGGACTGTGGGAGGAAACCGGAAACCGGCGAACCCGGAGTAAACCCACACAAACACAGAAAGATCCCTGCAGGAGGAATCGGTTCTAACATGATCCTTTTTGTGTTTTTTTTAATTCAGGTTTTAATCTGAATTAAAAACCTGTTTTAATTAATTAAAAACCTTGCGTTTGCTTTGGAAATGAAGCATCTAATAAACGAACTAAGCATGTGAAGTTGTTTTTCTTCTTGTTTGGTGTCTCCTTCCAAAACACACACACACACACAATGTTCTGTAAACATCAGAGTGATCCCTGATTTGATCAACTCCCTGAATCATTTATAGTATTCTATGTATATTGAATTTTTTTCTACTCAAATTAATACTTTATTTAGAGGTGAATGATTTCAACATTTCTCATATATGAATTATAAGGAAGCCAAAGCATCTCATTTACATCCTACGGTGTCTTAAATTAGTGCACTGCAATTGCTTGTATTACAAGTCAAAATAGAGCAACATTTTTTGAAATATGATGGATATTAGTGATGTCCGACTCGCAAACAAATCGTTCCAATTAACTGTTTTCTCCTAATAAGCCAATCAAACCGGTTCACCAAATTGGACTGAATAATATGAATAATATGACTCTGCATAACGGTTGTTCTGAACAGTAAGAAGCTCTAATAATGACTAAATGATTTGCTTTATATGTTGTAAAACAGTCTTGATTGTAAGAAAGGTATCAGATCCATGATAGTGATGTTTTTACTGACTTAATTGTGATTAATGACTTTATATATTTGAATGTCTTAAGTGTGTTTTCATTTCAGGATGATAGTCTTGATATCATAATTTTGCTTTGTTGTGAATAATGTTTATTTTCCCATTTTACATCACATTACTTTGCATACTTTAGCCTAAGGGATCAATTTTACTGCTTAATACTTATATGATTGCAACAGGAGGTTTATGCATACACATCTTCCACCTGCCATTAAACCTGCCAAGACAGTATTAGGAGGAACCCAAAGAAGACGTAGAGCGCGTATTTAATTCTACACAATCACCTAAGCTCAGGCTCTTACAACTAAGATCTGCTTTTAATTAAAACCTACAACCAAGGCAGTGCCAGTTCAGTGAAGCATTATTGCTGCAATATTCACATGTACAGCACTTTACAGTCATTATACAGCACGGCTTACATTTGCTTCACTTATACAACAATTCACATATCGGGTCTTAAAACGCATGGAAATCTCACGCTCTGGAGGCGTCTGTCATTGCTAAGCAGCCAAGTTCAAGTTCAAGTTCAAGAAGCAAGTCATTTCAACCATAAAAAGTAGACGCAGTACACAGTGAAATGAAACAACGTTTTTCCAGGACCCCATGGTGCTACACAAACCAACACAGAATTACACAAAACACAGAGCTAAAGCCTAAGATGTCTTAGCAACATAAAGTGCATGTGTGCAACCTGGTGCAAACAGTGCAAGACAGACAGTGAAATTAACAGTACAAAAAACAGGACGCTGTACGGGAAGTTAAATTAAAGAGCTATCAGATGTGCTCACTATAACAACAAGGAAAATTCACCGAAAACTTTTGTAACTCGGGTACAAGATTCATTTACAAAGAAAAGAAAAAACTGCCTGTTTATTTATCAGGTTAGGAAACGGATTGGTTGGTTGTTGTCACATGACCCACAGTGCGCTATCGAGTTGAGATATTTTTATCTCTCTGTGATGCAGACACGTCTGAAGTAAACAAACGCATCATTTCATATGTCGATGTCTTAAATAACAAACTTTAATATGTGAATAGCCCTTTTAAGCAGTGTTTAACCAGTTCTGCTCATGGGGGCAACAGTGGCAGCTTAGCAGAACCTGGAAATCTGACTCACAATCATCTAATCAGAAGTTCCACACCTTAAACTTTTGTTACATTCTATTTGACTGTTGTCTCTTTCCGAAGAACGATTAAACCATGCTTCTATTGTATGGACAGATACTAAGAAATCAAGACTCTTAAACTTGTAGCTTGTTGAAGCTTGTAGCTTTTTAGGAACCGCCTTAGAGCATGAAGGTTACTAGTGAAAAGGAGGAGGTGTTTTTCTATCACTCTGTGCAGACAGTAGTTTGTCATTATTGTTTAAACTGTCTGGTGCCCTGATGCGAGAACACATCATCAGACAAGTGGTTTGTCAATATTTCCCCGTCCTCACAATAAGCTCTGCCAGACTTTTCAATTATGCATGCTATAAGAGAATTATTCCACACTTGATGGGTGCTCGCTCGATGGAAACCCTTTTGCTCTTCTGACACTTAACCGAAGCAAGATTACCTAAGAGGCTGGTGTGAATATAGGGCAAATGCTGAACACAATGCAAATTGGTCTCTCATTGCTGACAAAAATCGATGCTTTTATTATTTAGTAGACATTTATTCATCCTAAAACAGAAGCAACAGACAGCAAAATGTGCTTGCTGCAGGAGTAATGCTGAAATGATTTATTTAATAATAAACAGGAAAGACTGTTATGACTGCAGCGTTTTGGTGCGATGTAAACATGCCTAAAGCATCTTCGAAATAGCTAATGTGGTTAACTGCCTTTCCACACACACACACACACACACAGGTTCTGGAGCAGGCAGCTGGACGGAGCCAGAGAGATGTGCCTATGTTATTAGCCTGTGACACGGCGGCCATAACGAGCAGCTGCCTTAAATCTTCGTCAGATCCCATAAGCCGTCATTATTTCCTCTGCTTATGGCAGAAAACATTCACAAAGAAATCACATTTCTATTCGAATAATGGAGATTCGCTTGGAAACATGCAGGTCCAGATTACGACAGAGCTCATGAATCTGCTAGATCGCCATAACGTTGGCACACTAACATGCGGATGTGAAGCTGTTCTGGTGGCTAGACATTAGTGCGTACGAATTGCTGATACATGTCCATCAGATTCTTGTCAAGTAATCTACTTAGCCAATGATGTATGATAATGGTAGGAGAGAAAGGATGAGAGAGCGAGAAACAAAGATATTAAGAGTGAAAGGGAGAGAAGAAAGAGAGAAAGGGGAGGGAGAGAAGTGGAAATTAAACTAATTGAGCTTTCGGGCCAAAAAATAAACTAAAATTGCACGCTCTTCTTGTTATCAGCTGGGTGTTTTTCTTCTAGGCTTGTGAGAACTGCTCTTTCTTTTCACCAAACACACAGATCGTTCAGTAAAAGTCTATGTAATCCACTCACCGATTTGCACGAGTGGATTTTCTGTGAATGGATTCTCAGTAGCATGATTTAAAACAGTCCCTTATTAACACATAACCTCGGCTAATCGTATGATTAAAGCCAGAGGATGAAACTCTAGCTGGTGGTTTGAACGGTTCTACTGCAGAAAAGGGAAACTCTGAGAATGCCAGAACAATGATTACAATGATAGATAAGTGGGTGGCACTAATTATAAAAGCAATGTTATAAATCATACTTTTCTCAGCTCTGCCTACACTTTTCACAAAGCTTATTTACTTAATAAAAATGATTTATATATTTCATATAATAAGCCATCATTTTCTACCGTATAAAAGGAAAAGGATTGGGATGTACGTTTTCTGAATCCTATTCTAGTCTGAAAATGGTTTCCGTTCAGTATTAATAAGACCAGACATTAGTAGTTCTGGGTAAAGTGGTCTGAGGTGCCAGACAAGACTTGAACCAGTCACTCTTGGGCTGCACGATTTTGGAGAAAAATCTGACATTGCGATATTTCGTCTTCTGTGACATTTAAAAAAAAAAAAAAATCAACAGATGACTTCATACAATAGAACAAAGATGCAAAGAAAATAAACAGTGCTTTATATTTTTTTATGGAGATTCAGAAACAGAATGTAAAATCATACTCTATAATCTTCACTGTATAAATTAACGTACAATTAATCTTTGTTAGTCAAGACGAGTCAAGTCTTCCTTATTCCTATAGCGCTTTTAAAAATAGAGATGGTGTCAAAGCATCTTTACAGAATAAATAATGTGACAATACAAGGACAACAGTAAACACTCTCTTTAAACCACAGTTCAGTTTAACTAGTATCTGTAAATTAACTTAACTCTGACTAAGCAAGCCAGTGGCAACAGCAACAAGGAATCAAAACTCCATCAGTGACAAAAGTTTCTCCTCTGGAAAAAAAAAAAAAAAAAAAGCTATAAAACATATTGTTTCTGGCGCTTAAATGCTTTAAACCTGCCTGTTTACGTAGTAACAGGCTTTAAGTCAGTCAATGTGCAACCGATAAACTTTCACTTTATTATTGAACTTTGCGATGAATCCACAACTCGTACGTGTTCTGAACTGTAGTGCATTCGACAATAATCCCCACTTACATAAAATGGGACTATTGCAGATGCACACATTTCTAAGCTAAACGATACACTTTACAAACGATACCACAATATACGATATATTTTCCAAACAACTTAGTGTTTCCAACAGTTTGTAAAAGACACACTTATATGTGTGTCCACAAACTTTATACTCATAAAAGCTAGCTATCAGATGAACCTATTTCATAAACATGACTTAACATCTTCACATTTACAGCATTTGGCAGACGCCCTCATCCAGAGCGACTTACAATTATCTCCTATTTATACAACTGAACAACTGGGGGTTAAGGGCCCTGCTCAGGGACCCAGCGGTGGTGGCTTGTTGGTACTGGGAATTGAAGCCCAGTCTTTCTTGTATCAGTCCAACACCTTACCCACTAAGCCACCACTTCCCACACTGAGAACGTTGTTCGTTGTTAAACAAGGCTTTGATTAATTATTTTTATTGTTAGTATTTGTTAAATATGATCACCAAACCAGCTTAATCTATGTGCAGTTACTATACAAACATCCATAAACTAAAGTAAATGTTTAGCATACACTAAGAGTATGTCAGAGCTGTGCGGTTATAGGAAATAATCCGTTATAATTGCCCTATGTTGGATTCGAGGGATCAAAAGTTATTACAACTCGAACAAACAACTTAACTTAATTAATAACAAATCACAAACATTTATTACTAAATATAAATACTGTTCGGTCTCCATTTTAATTTTTCCAGTTAAACGATAATAAGTAGGTCGGTACATTTACATTACATTCACATTACATTTACGGCTGGGATAGACTCCAGCAGATCCCTGAGACCCCGAATTAGGGAATAAGCAGGTATAGAAGATAAATGAATGAATGAATGAATGAATGATTAATTATCAAAATAAATAAATAAATAAAATAGGGCTGGGCGATATGACTAAAATTCGGTTTCACGGTATAAGTACTTGTATTTCACAGTATAGTTATTTAAACAGGTAGTTACAAATAGGGCTTTATATAATAAATAAACTTATTTATATTGCAGAAGGGAATAGGACTTCACCTTATTTCATTCCTTTTTTCCTTTTGTTTTGTTCTTGAAAAAAAAAGAGTAAAGGAAATATGAACTTGGATAAACCTTACTATAGCAACAAATGTTTGTGTGGACAAACATTAGTATTATATTAGTATTATCTCTCATGCAGCGTCTTTAGGGATCGCAAAATGTTTTAAATCAGAGAAATTGGTGCTCAACAGAACCAGAGCATCACGTGTAAAATCAGTGCTTCCGCTTTCTATACACAGTTAGAAAGATTGTGTATGTAATATGAAAGTAAAACACGAGTGTGTATTTAAATAGGATTGTAATACCCCACATACTGCTAGTGGCTCCGCAATACCCAAACAATAAATACAACAGAATTACTTATATATATATGTGTATGTGTGTGTGTGTGAGGGAACTGAAGGTAATCTTGTATCTTCCGACTGGAAGACACAATAATCCCGGGACGCCAGGCTAGGAATTTTGCACTGCATGTAAGTTAACCACGCCCACTTATTTACATGTGGCGGTATAATAATGGTATATAACTTCATACCGCCCAGTCCTAAATAAAAAAACCGATAACTGTTTTTTTTCGTTATGCAATGCCAAGAAAGTACGAAACTCAAGTAGTGTTATTTTTTTCACAGACAAACGCCTGCTGTTAAATATCGAATGCAGCATTTCCAATATTACACAGATGCTCAGAGGCTGCAAAAGCCTGAAGGTAAACTCGAGGAGGAAATTGCAGGGATTTGATTTAGTCCCCAGGCTTTGGAATTTGCTGATAAGGACAGCAGATATATTAGGTGTCAACATGGGAGGGATGATTGACTGGAGGGAGATGCAATCAAAACAACAGCAAAGAATTTTAAGGGTTCTCTTTTTCGAAACTGCAAACGGTTTTCTGTAGAAACAACAACAGCGAATGTGGGGCCTCAGTAATCTGTTTGCTTAAGCATTTTTAAACCATCAAAGAGATTTAAAGCCATCTTTTCCCCCCGTTTCTCCTCAATGTGGAGACATAAAAGGTTGACCTAGAAAGAAAATTGGCAGTTGTGGGTCAACGCAGGCAAGCAGAGACCTCTCGCATGCAGCAAATACATAAAAAAACCACCAGTTTCAGATTTTGCAACTGGCACCTAAAAAGACTTTTGCTGTAGCAGAGGCTGTCTGATGTGTACGATTAAGCTGAATCATCCTGAACTTTATTCGAGAACTTTACTCCTATTCAGAATCGGTCCTAAAGCAAAGAAACAACAACACTAAATTATTCAGTGTCATGGTTAGTAGAAAGCAGCTATTTTTTGCCACTGACTCATACTGCAACCAGACTATTCTCCTCCTGGAATCCAGTGCTTTCTTCAACTCGTCCAACACTTTCTGTGATGAACTGTATTTTAATCCGGTTTTCAAGATTTACTGTGAAAAAATGGTAATTACATTTCTGCGGTTATTGTTGAGGTGATCATACGCTAACCCTATACAATATTTACTTAATATTGAAAAATAATCGAAAGAGAGATTGCAAAAGAGAGCGAGAGAGAAGCGAGTAAGCGAGAGAGAGAGAGAGAGACAGGAACAGATAGAGTAAAAATAAGAGAGAGAAAGAGAGTGAGAAAGAGAGACAGAGAGGGAGAGACAGCGAGAGTCACTTAGAGAGAGGTTAGTTAGAGACAGTTATAGAGAGAGAGAGAGTGAGGGTGAGAGAGCAAGAGATAAAAAGAGAGACAGTCAAGAGAAAGCAGGAGAAAGAGAGAGCGAGTGAGTGAAAATGCAGGCGAGTAAGAGAGTGACAGGGACAGATAGAGTAAGAGCTTTCGACAGAGAGAAAGTGAAATAAAAAGAGAGTGAAAAAGACAGAGTGAGAGAGTGAGAGCGAGAGAGAGAAAAGGAAAGACAGAGTAAGAGCAAGAGAGAGAAAGAGTGAGAGAGTTAGAATGAGAGAGAGAGCGGGAGAGAAAGAGAGCAAGCGAGAGCGTAAGTAAGAGAGAGACAAAGACAGATAGAGAAAATGAGATAAAAAGAGAGCCAGCAAGAGAGAGAGAGTAGGTGAGTGAAAGAGAGACAAGTACAAAAAGGGTGAGAAAGAGAAACAGCGACAGAGAGAGATAGAGTGAGACAAAAAGAGAATGAGTGAGGTAGAGAGAGACCGAGTTGAGAGGGACAGCGAGCGAGAGAGAGAGAGCGAGAAGCGAGTGAGAAAGAGAGAGAGGGCGAGAGAGAGAGACAGAGAGAAAGAGAGAGAGAGAGAGAGAGAGAGAGAGAGAGAGAGAGAGAAAGGCAACAGAGAGAGAGTAAGACAAAAAGAGAATGAGTGAGGTAGAGAGAGAGTGCGAAAGAGAGAGAGAGCAAGAGAGAGAGAGAGAGATAGCGACAGACAGACAGAGTGAGCAGGAGAGAGATTTGTTAACAGAAAGAAATGAAAGACATCCCTGTATGCAGCTGTTCTGACAGCAACAACCCTTAATTATCACTTGTCATGAAAGCGATGAGTTGTGGGACTCTGGAGTGATTTTACTCTGCACAACCGCACACATTTCAGTGACTACGCTGACATTTATCCTCCTCCAAACAACAGTTACTTTAAGTCATTTCTACCAGAAAGAAATGCGTTTGAGAAACAAAATGACAGACATGAATAAGGACCTCCACCGTCATGCTGTGCTAATGTGATTAAGTCTAAACTCCGGACTGAAAGGTCAGAGGTTATAACATGTCCGTTTGGTGTAATTGAGTATGATTCCGAATCGGGCAGTGGCATTGCATTGTAATGCGTTATTAATGAATGGCACATGTTGTAAGCTCTGAAGCCGAGTAATGGTGTGGGTCATGTTTATTTCTGATCACAGCATGAACACACACACAGAAGATACAGAAGAGGGACAAGAAGACAGAGACGTTTTAAACAGTGAATGGTGAGATTATTGCCTCCCTTTGTAATTGCATTTGTCTCTGGTGGGATAAAGGAAGCAGCGGCTGTGTGACCTGCTCTGTGCTTTTTCTCGAACCCTGTGCAAAGTGCTCTTCTCTGATCCAGCGTGTCACCATAAGGTGTTGATGGAGGTTAATACTGTACAATGAGCCGTAGTGACAACAAGATAAAGTGACACAGAGGGAGGTTTTAACGTCACACTAAGGTCATCTGCAAAGCAGTGTGCGGATTGTCCCCCTCCCCCTTCTAATCGTAATGCTAAGAAGATAAGGGGGGTAGAAAATCAATCAGGATTTATAACGCAATATATTCAGGACCGAAACTAAAAACCAACTTAAAATAATAAATAAAAAAACAAATAAAACAAACTGATTAATAGCCAAAACAGCAGCATTCAATCATGAGAAAGTTTCAGTGCGAAACCTCATTGAGACTCACTGCAAAAAAGTACAATGTCCATCTCACAGCCATCAAATTCCCCAAAGACACGGGTTAAAGTGCAGAGTTTATTATAGATTCACTCAATTTAATAAACAGTAACAGAGAGAGAGAGAGAGAGAGAGCGAGCGAGAGAGAGAGAGAGAGAGAGAGAGAGAGAGAGAGAGAGCGAGTGAGAGAGAGAGACACAGAGAGAAAGCAAGGAAGAGAGAGAGAGACAGAGAGACACACACACAGACAGAGAAAGAGAGAGAGAGACACAAACACACACACAGAGACAGAGAGAGACAGAGAAAGAGAGAGAGAGATGAGGAGAGACAGAGACAGAAAGAGAGACTGTGGGCACCAGACAGAGGGATAAAGAGAGTGAGAAAAAGAGAGTGACAGAGAAAGACAGACAGACGAAGAGACAGACAGAGAGAGACAAAGAACTGAATTGGCAGAGAAAGAGAGAGAAAGAAAGAGAGACAGAGAGAGATAGTGAGGGACAACGTTAGAGACAAAGACAGACAGACAGAGGGACAAGGAGAGAGAGAGAATTGAATTGACTGACAGTAAGACAGCCAGAGAGAGAAAGACAGAGAGAGAGAGAGTAATAAAGAAAGAGAGGCAGAAAGTGATTAAAAGAGATGGAGAGAGAGAGAGAGAGAGAGAGAGAGAGAGAGAGAGAGAGAAAGTGATAGAGACAGAGAGAGAGAGAGTGATAGAAACTGACAGAGAGAGACAGAGAGTGATGGAGAGAGAGAGAGAGGTGGATACTGTTGATGATAGATGAATGAATGAATGAATGAATGAATGAAGGTTCAGTGTTTACCTGAGAAAGACAGTCTCTCCTTGTCGGACAGTGATGTTGTCCATGACGGTATTATCGGATTGTGTGTCTCCATTACTCCGTACCGGCAGACCTGCAGGAATAACAAGCATCAGCCTGAGACTCAGAGACACAACACGCCGCCACACACACTCTCCCATCATCTTTCCCAATGCCGCTTCACTGGACACACACGCGCGCGCCTGGAGGAAGTGTGTTAGAGTGCCATTAAATCTGCTTTCTTAATCCGGAATGCCTGCTAGAAGGAAATCCCCTGCGCACTGGGAGCGGATGGAGCGCGCGCAAACCGCTCGCGCCGTCACAGGATTAGCATCTTACAGAAAGTCTGTGTAGTCCTGTGGTAAATATAGACTCTATCCTCACTTAGCACGAATTTACTGATTATTATTGTTATCTTTATTATTATTCACTTCTGATTGAAATCTTCTGTACGGTCAGATTGAACAACTTTAAAGTTAGAAGCGCGTGCGTGGCTGCTCGACCATCTTTAGCTGGAAATGAGCTGCGGTTTGTGTGCGCGCGTGGACCCAGGTACGCGCACGCACACACACACACACACACACAGACACAGACACACGCTGCGGATTTGGGATGGGGATTCGCTCGATTTAGAGTAATATCTCACTTTCTCTCACGCTTTCTTTTTAATTTTGCAGTTGTGCAAAATACGTCCGTAGACGGCAGACGCGCGCGCGCGCCTTACTTCTCCTGGTAAACAGTGTCTGTAATTCACACATTACATTTATTTCTTTCCTATACGTGCATTTCAGAGCGTCCTCGCTACCCGTACTGTAGTGAGACATTGGAGACTCATTCCATCCGTAGACTCGCAGGATAACGGATACAAAGTAGATGCTCAGTGTGATATAAATGACGAAGAAATAGAAGCCAATTACACAGAAGGATGTGGTAATTGGATGCTGGAATCTGCTCCTAGCTGGAGAGAAACTGCTGCCGAAATCACTTCTTTTTGTTTTAATATAATTTCAGGGTTTATATGTGAATTAAATACTTTAAAAATATGAACAACTGTATAAGTGATTTCTCAGTATTCCTTAGTGTCTCAGTGGTTATAAAGGGTCATTGGCTCGGTGCTTCAGGTGTTGGAATGCTAATCTGAAGATTGAGGGTTCAATTCCCAGGAACACTATGCTGTCACCGTGGGGCCCCTGAGCAAGGCCCTTAACCCGTAACTGCTGATAAAGAAATAAGACAAATGTAATTTGTTACAGATAATTTCATCGGCCAAATGCTGGAAATGTCAAATAAATTATAACGTGGAGTCTCCAAGTGGATGTTTTTGGGAGGCCAAAAGACATAAACTTGGGTTTAAACATGTGTAAAACACTATATGGCCAAAAGTTTGTGGACACCTGACTATCAGAACCGATCTCTTACTACAAAGTTGATACAAGTTTCACAACTCATCTGATGCTCAGGTGTCCACAAACTTTTGGGCATATATAATGCAGGTATGTATTGTGGACAGTGGAACAAAACAGCTGTTTAAACACAGAGAACGTATGAAACTGACACCCATTCAATCACTACACACTGATGTAGCAATGCCAAACAGTCCACAATGCTAAACTACTGTAGCCTCAAGCACAGGAAGGAAATTCGAGCTCCATGAACACAGGGTGTAGGTGCGGATAAAAGTCCTTGAGGCGAATATGCTCAGCACTAAGCCATCATACCCCAACTGTCAAACCAGTGTATAGGCTAAAACCATTTTAAAACTCTCATCAAACTGTCAGATCATTACACACTGTTAAGCCCCAAGGGGGAGACAATTTAGAGTTTAGAACCAGCACATTTATAATGTCCTACAGGGTTTCGTGTTAAGTCCTCTATTGTCCCTTTTGCATACGCAGTCCACGGAATGTATTTTTCAAAACATAATAGATTTAACTCTGTATTTAAAGAAGTGCTTTTTAATCTAGGTTATTAATTATATTGTATGTTTTGTTGTATAATATATATAGTTTTGTTGTTTATGATTATATATAAATACATATATCTATTCTTTTTTTATATATATAGTTCCTAGGGTTCTTATGGCTTGTATCTTTTTAATTCATAACTCTAATTAATGGAGTAATAAGTGGGGTTTGTTTTATTAAAACTGATCAGTACTTGAGTTTGTTATATAAAAACAAATAATATTAATAAGAAAGATATTAATAATAATAAGAAGAAATTGGCGAGTAAAAGAAATCCCACTTCAGCACATGCTCACTTAAGCCTATATGCTTGAAATCGTTTCATCACTGTATGTAGTATGTGATTTATTACATTATTATTTATTTATTTTTTTTATAAAACTCTTTATTTAGACTCTTTTATGTATTAATTTGAATAAAGTCCAATGCTCGAATAAATCATTGGAGGTAAAGGAGGTAGCAGCATAAATAATAAAAGGATTATTTGGTTAATAACACATTACAGGTCGGCGCAGTGGTGTAGTGGGTTAAGGCGCCGACACCCACATGCACAGTTGCGCGTTAGGCGACACCCCCTCTCTCCATTTCCCCCGTTTCATCTCCGTCTGTCCTATAAAAACAGCCAAAATGCCCCAAAAATATCTTTACAAAATAACACATTACAAATTCAGTGCAAACGTTTGGAGCCTGATGGCTTTAAACTTACATCTAGAAGAGCATTGATTGCTTTTTGATGATTCATTAGGTTGCAGTGCTACTAATCTTACCAGGAGATTATTTTAACAATGCTAGAAAGATGAATAGTCCTTAAGTCTTCCTTTGTGTTGAGTTTAGAGATGCAGATTTAAACCGGCAGCATGAATCACTTATTAAAGGTGTTTACCAAAGTGAATAGATTCGAGTTTACTTTTCGCTAATATATTTACAGCATTTGGCAGACGCCTTTATCCAAAGTGACTTACGTTTAGTTCTTCTATACAACTGAGCAATCGGGGGTTAAGTGCCTTGCTCAGGGACCCAGCAGTGGCAACTTGGTGTTAATGGGAATCGAACCCTGATCCTCCAATTAGCAGTCCAACACCTTAACCACTGAACTACCACTTCCCCATGATTTATTTCTGGATGATAACTTTGGAAACAATCTCTGGCATGACAGTTAATACTTTTGTGTTTACATGAATTCAGATAACGTATATAGTTTAAATATAAATTTATTAATGAATTTAAACCCTAAGGGTTCTGCACAGAGCCTTAACCTCAAATTCACTGAACACCTTTGGGATGTTCTGAAGCATGAACTGTACCACAGACTTCCTTACCCAACGTTAGTGTCTAAACACATTTATACCAATATTATTGGAGCATGTGATATCTATCAATGTACATATGAGACTATTAAAACAATTGCCATTAAAATCTGCCAGTAATTTAAGAAATAATAAAAAATGAGAGTGTGTCTATAGCACTACATATGTTTGGAGATTTATAAGTAGGGTATCCAGACACACTTTAGTAAGAGAGAGATGTCCAGATTGGTAGGTTAGATGTACTATGCCTGTTGCCTGCTTATAATGTTCCTCACTTTTTTTTTTTTCTGAAAAGAGTCCCCTGCTAAATAAGAGTAAGAATCATGGTATCTCATTTACAACTGATGGAAAAGGTAAGCAACGCAGGTCAGTAACAGCAGTGTTAAGGTCAATGCACTGATCGATAGCAGCGATTTAGTGTGTTATCAGTTTGTATTATCTACATCCCTATCCTCATCTATGGTACTGAGGACTGAACTCTGCTAAGCTAATATCCTTCCACATGAGCCAGGTTAGGCGGTTCATGCATCCTACAAGGCCACCTTATGACGGTCCAAAACAGATTTTCTCACTACGTCTTTAGGTAATTTTAGGTTTTCGACTAGTTAGTAATAAAATGCAAAAATCCCATCTCAAATAACATCCTTAAGCACTAGTCTCTGCCATTGTGTAGTGCAAATAATGTGAACGGTGTGTTCACATTGGAAATTGAAAACTCGTGTAAAAGAAATCGCGTGAAGCACTTATTCAACCATAAAAACCAAGTGTGGAATGTTGGACACTTCATGGACCTAACACTTAAAATTCTGTTAATGTGGTAAAAGAGAATCGATGCTACCAAGCAGGCACTGACTCTGAATAAAAAAATAAATAAAACACTCATACAAAGATCTTTGTAATTCTGTGTAATTCTTAGTGTAAAGCATTTGGGATGCAGCTAAGAGATCGAATTTTTTTCAGACATACCTTGTCTTAGTTCTAAGTCAAATGGGAAGATTTAACTAGATTCTGTAAGTCAAGATGAAGTACTGGGCTGGTGTCTGATGAGGTCCAGGAGGACAAAAGTGGACCTGTAGTCATTGAGGTACAATGAAGATAATGACAGAGTTAAAAATGTTCTATAGGCTGCATACTTAATCAGTGTACTCGCTTACAGACTTCGGGAAATAAAACATTTCATATTGTGTAATAAAGTTAGGAATAAAATGCAAACATATGTTGTTGGCAAAACCCTTGTAAACAAGGCATTTAATTATTTTTTTTTTTAATAATTAGCCCATGTTGGAGAAATAATGCCAAAAGTGTGTCAAAAATGTACTATATTCTGCAACTGCACACAATGCAATGCATTTTATATCATTTGTTATCAGCTGGAAAACAAAACACTTTTAATCTGTAAAACGACTTTTAGTATTTCAGCAGACTCCTATTTTGAAATTCATACACTTAACAGTAGAGTGCATTCTATGTAGGGTATTTTATAGGACACTATGTTTTTAAGGGCTATAACTATATTCTTTATTTCTGCATATATCAAATGAAAAGAGTCGACTGGATTCTGTGAGTCTGTAAGGCTACAGCAATGAGCTGGTTTCCAGTAAGTTCCAGAAGGATACATGTAACCTGTACTCACTAAAGTACAATAAAAAGACAACAAGTTTGAAACAGTCTATTAGATAATTGTTGTGTGGGCTGTGAGCTAACGAATCAGCATCATTGTGTACAGGTTTTAAGGATAAAACAGGGAAATTTAACTGTGTGGTAAAGCCTTCATGGAGCCATTATCTCAAAAAAAAAAACCAACAGAAGAATATTCAGAAATGACTGATGGTTGCTAAAATAGACTTGACAGCAAGGGAAACTTTTAGAAGCTCTTTCAGAAACTAAAAAGTGAGAAAAGACAAAAACAGCAAAACTCCAGAGTATTTTGGCTGCAATCCATCCACATTACTGTACTCGTACCTGTGCGCTTTGGCTAGTCGCAGATGTGAACAAAATGAGGCATATTTAGTACAGAGCTCAGGGTGGCCCTTTGCTAACTGTATAATCTACTGAGACTTCTCTGATGCACACCATATGGTGTCTCTCCTTTAAGTAAATTTGTCCACTGGGAACCGGTAATAATCAGATCTCAGAAGCAGCAGAAGGCTCCAAAGGAAATGTCCAAAAATGTCATACACATGTGGGTGGATGTGTGTTGTGTACTGTAGACTGGCAGATGTTGTGATATCTTTAGCAGATATGTTTAGGAGAACCTGTTAATATTGTCATCATTTGATTTCACACCCTGTTCAGAGATAATAAGGAAATAGGACATGACTGCAACTTGTACTGAAAACTTGTGCCACTTAAAAACGACTTTTATATATGACTATAGACAAAATGCAGGAAACACAGCTTTGAACACAGTCTGACTAAACATGCAACACAAAAGACTAAACATTATTTGTCTAAAGAAAGCAAAAAAGAAAACCAGTATTCAAAATTTATGCCATCTTGACCGAATGGCTTAACATAATTGGGTTCGATTATACAGCTTTACATTTAGAAAATAAAACAGAAAAATTAGTACTTATGTGTGTGTATGGCTAAATATCCTTTCTAAGACTTAATTAAAGACTGGAGCTCAATCTAACATCAAAATGAGGAAAAACTTTGGAATAAGATGTTAAAAGATGTTGCCACAAACATTTGGCAGTGTAACTTATACCAATTCAATTCAGATGTTAGCCTTAGTTGTACGTTAACGATACACTCTGTAAATTCTACATCCTCTTGCTTATGAACAATAAAAACTGCCATGTACTTTATATATATTTTAAATGAAGGTTTAGGCGATTTTGTTATCTTGCTATTTTGGCCATTCTCCCTAGACACCAGGTAGTGTTTTATAGAGGTGGTTTTGGAGCATTCCCTAACATTTCCAGTCTTTTGTTACGACTGTCACAATGAATTTCATATTACAATATATTCTATACACATAAGGACTGTGTCCAAGTAAGAGATAGATTTAAAGCAAAACGTGTAATTTAAGTAAAGATGGAAGCAAAGTTCCAAACTCAAACAACTGACAGCAATTATTTTATCAGTCTCCCAACACATCCACTCATTATTCTATGTCCTAGCTATAATTTGTTTTCCCAATGATAACTTTAAAATAATATATTTATATACTTTGTCTACTACCATTTTATAATAAAAGTGTCTATAATAGTAGTTTCAATGCACATGTACGAGCAATTCAAATCAACACAGTGCTGTATACTGCAAAGCAATCTCTCTCTCTCTCTCTATCTATATATATATATTATATATATGTGTCATTCCCAGGGGCACAAAAACCGAAGATAAAAGAAAAAAAAAACACTCTATTGAATATATTGAATCCTATATTGCTCATACACTATTGCTTAAATAAATCTAGGGTTGACAGCTTCTGGAGAACCTTTAACATGTCAACACATGCACTTTCTCCCTGGTGGTTAGGTAGCTACTGTAGTTATTTAGTTCACTTATCTTTGTGTCCAAAATACCAACCTCCTTTTTTTTAAGTTTGATTTGATTGTACAAGGAATGTGTTTGCTAAATGTAACAGACGTTACAGAAAGAGCAGTGGTTTATTTGGTATGAAGTGCAAAGTTGCGCATGTTTTATGAGGGGCAAAAATTAGATGCTATAAATGTCGATCGGTGTTGTGTTAACATTCCTCTTTCTGCCTGCTACAGGAATGTCCAATTAGGAACATTTTGCTAAATCTTTAATTTACAGCATTTGGCAGACGCTCTTATCCTGAGCGATTTACATTTATTTCATTAAAACAGCTGAGCAATTGGAGGGTTGGAGGCCTTGCTCAGCGGTGGAGGCTTAGTGGTGCTGGGAATCAAACACACAGTCATCAGGTTATCAGTCTAATCCCGTAACCACTAAGATACTACCTTTCCCTGTTCCTAGTATGACGTATAAATGCAAATTTATAACACTGTATAGTTTTAAAGGAAGTCCAGCTGTGTTCTATCATAGATTTTTTATTTTTTGTATAATTCATTAAGTATTGGCAGTGTATAGATATGGTCACCCTATACTTCACATTCCACTGATTTCTACTCATAAACATCTGAACAGAGGAGAGTGGAAGTGAGAAATTCTGAATAAGACATAATTTTTTGCACTGTTCTGTTTAATATGAACCCAGTCATATACAGCATTTAGCTTAAATTTTATTGAAGTACCAATAATAATAATAATAATAAGGCATCCATCCTCTCATGATGAAAGACCTTATACATCTTCCCTATGTAGATCCCTTGATAAATGTAATTTATTATGTTAGGGTTATAATTTAATATGCGGGTAAATAATCAGCGATATGAATGGAAATGACATCATTTTATTTCTTTGATAAATAATTGAAATCCGATAACTAGATCTGATAAAGTATGTTGAAAAATCAATAAATTAGTCTGTTGCCAAATTGGGCCAGTTTTCTACACAACTGTGCTTCTTGTGATTATAGTGGAAATAAATGCATTTGCGCTGCTTTTTTATACAACTTGTGAGTGTTTAGCTTTAACTACAAAACTTTTACATTGAATCAAATAAAACAATAAAATAATATGTCAAATATGTCTGCGTTGAGCTGTCAATAATATAGTGCAGTTTAACCAATAAGGTTTAGAGTTTCCTGTCTAGTCATTTTATCATCATGACAAATTGGGCCAAATATAAAAGATGTATTAGAAAAGATGAATTAAAAGAATATCAAGCAGCTGCAGCAGTAGCTATTAGCACCCTTCCTCATCATCATGCACTAAATGTTGAATAGCTTGTTAAAGGCATAATTGACGTAGCACCCTTGAAACCTGAAACCTTCTTTCATCCTTGCAAAATATTTTTAAAAAACTAAAGGGCTTATTATTTTTCAAGGCCAAGATTTTCTTGACATGCACAAATATTAAAAAAAGTATTCCATTTTTTTGGTTTTAAGATATCAAAATCTACATTTATTGAGTTTTGTTATGTACAGTGTGCCTTTTTCTCACCGTGTATAAGATTAAGCAAATAAACCTGTTGAAAATTAAGTCCACCAGCGTGATGTCACATGGTGTGTCACTAGGAGAAATGCAAATGACTTTGGGCACAAAAAAATATGCTCTAAGAACATGGTAACTACTTTGGGCCTTGAACATGGTAACTTTGCTGTCTACAGGAGGGTCAAAAATTTTTTTTTATTGTGTTTTAAACATAAAACAAGGTCTTATGGGTTTGAAACAAAATAAAGGTAAGAAATAAATAGCAGATATGTTATTCTTTGGTGAACTTTAATGTTAATTAAACCCTAGTTCTATCATAGTTCTGTTAAAATCTTCTGTCACTCAGTATTGTTGTACAGTTTGGCCAGAGCTACTAAAATATCAGTTTTATCAGAACATCTTAGGCTGCATTTATACAGCAGGTCTTAATGCTCAATTCCGATTTGGTGAATATATTAGATTTTTTTGTCGACCTGATTAAATCATGTTTTAAAACTGACTTGTATCCGATATCTGCATTTACACGATACATGGCAAAACAATCCAATGTGGACATACTGACCGGAAAAAACAAGCGCAAATGGTGCAATAATTAATAAATGCAATGGGAGAAAATTAAATAATCATTATTTAATTTATTCATATTTTAATATCAGCTTTTTTCCTGCTTACACTCTCATCTGTGGTATCCGATCTGTGCCACATTGGAGGAAAAAAAAAGGAATTAGGTCACTTGATACGTGCAGTGTAAAAGCAGCCTTATATTTTCTATGCTGCAAACTGCAGATTACATAAACAATGATAAAAATATCGCAATCTGTATCGGAATCGGCCTTGTAAAGTTAAATAATTATCTGTAAAAGAATTTATATTGTACATACTAATTTTTGTTATTTATTTTTAATTCTAATATGAACATATTTTTATTCATTGTAAAGCTCATTAATATGTATTTATTTCCTGTTACTGCATTTACCTTTTTATCTAAATTTAGTAAGGATTAAGATTACCATTGTACACAGATGTGCATCAGTGCTGTAAACAACTTTATAATGTTGAATTATAGAAATGATAAATAGGTTTTGTAAAAGGTGGAGTAGTTTAAGGTGAACACGGTGCTTTATAACGGAATACTACATGCAAAATGATCGTTTTTAGCTCGAGGGCTTTTAAATCATTCATACATGTAAATGGAGCTTAGCTTTTACGCAGAGATTCGAGATCGACACACAATCTGAAATGTGCATGAGTAGCAGCACGTCCAGTTTCCAGTGTTTTGGGGGTTTTTTTTAAAGAAAGGCTTTAACAGGAAAAAAGATGACTCATTTTAATTCAATATTCTATAATGCCAGACCAGATTCTGCAACCTGCAGTCCTGTTTTGTCATTTTCCTTAGGATTTTTTGTAATAGAGCAGGATTTTTGTTGTTGTTTTACCAGATCCATCCATTTTTACCTACAGTCGAAGCTACAGCGTGTTACTATACTAATAAAGAATTTAGAAGTAATGGAAAACGTCTTCTCTTTGCACTTTGCTCTGCATTGACTTCATTGTTTGGGGCTTCTTTTGTTTTTTCTTTCAATGCCTGGAGCTTGTATGTGTTTGTGTTTGCGCATGTGTGTGTGTATGTGTATGTAAGTGACCGACAAATTATACATGCCTCTGCCAAACATCAGAGTTGAGCTGTAGCAGATGAAACAGCTATTTACCCAAGATTTTCTATTAAAGCTGAGTGTTTGTCTTTTTCAAATTGTCTTTACATTTAGACGAAAAACAGAACATTTATCATTTGAACGCATTCACACACCTGGTCATATATATTGAATATATTGTTACATATTTTCACTTAAGCCCACGGCTACGATCACTAAATAATCATCAGATGTGAAAAGGCCCAGTGATTTCCAAGTCAGGTAATTTTGGAGCACGCTTTTAACCCCGGGGTGTGAAGTTTAAATGTTTGTGTTCAAAACACTCAAGCAAAAAGATTATGCTGTTTTCAACTCTGAGGGTAAAACAGTAATTAAGACCAAGCAACCCTGAGAGAAAGAGACAACATGTCTTCATATGTCTGTGTAAACAGTAGTTATATTTTTTATGGGACTCTAAGAAGCACGAGATAGGAATTCAATGATGCTCCTTCTTACACACAAACACACACACACACACACACACACATCCAGATGCACTTCTACACAGCAATGCTAAAATAATGAGCTTAAATCCAGCAAAGATGGTCACCATGACTTACATATTCCACGCTAGTTGCACCAGTAAAATATTCCTAGTCAACTAGCATAATTATGCTACTTCAGCAGAGGCGTCCATCTGCCAGAGGATACCTCTGTTTCCTCCCTCTCTCTTGCTCGCTCTCTTTCTCTCTTACTTCTTCCCTCTCACTTTCTCCATTGCTCTCTTATTCTCTTTTGCGTTTGTTCTCTTTATTATCATTGTATTGTTTTTTTTTTCTATTCTCTTATTCTCTCTTTTTTCACTCTCCTTAGTTCCCCACCACACCCCACCCGACCCGGACCCCCTCTCCCAATCGTCATTCTCTGATTCCCGTTCTCTTACTCTCATTGTCTCTTTTCTTTCTCTCATTCTTTTGCATTTTTGGGCTTTCTCTCATTCTCTTTTTCTTTCACAGTGTCTGTTGCTATCTCATTCATTCAATCATTCATTCATTCTTTTTTTGCGATATTTTATTTTTATTTCATTTTTCTCTTTACTTTTTTGCTTTCATTCACTCTCTCTTTTCATCACTCTGCCTAGTGTTAAAATCTTTTCCTCCTTGGCTTACTCTTTCTCTCTCTCTCTCTCTCTCTCTCTCTCTCTACACACACACAAACTTACGGATACAGAGGGATGTGTGATCTTTCAGATCTGTCAGCCACAACAGAAGAATTTAAATGATGTGCAACAAAAGCTGTGAGCCGACAGCAGATAGACACTTTGGAAAATAAGTGACCGTTAGTTTCCCTAAATAATAACTCCGCTACATGTCTCTCTGTCCACATCATTACCTCGCTGCTTGTCGAGCAGGTTTGAAGTGATTTATCTGCTATACATGACTAGTAAAGTAGATCAGAGGCTTGTACGGTAAACAAAACTTTGTTGCTGCCTTCCACACCACAGGCAGGTTGAAGGATGCTGCTCATTCTGCATGTCATGTTTAACACGTTCATCCTGTCATCCTTAGAAACTACTACTGCACATCAGTAAGATTTTAAACAAAAAATGAATAAAGACAAGGTTTAAGGTCAATCATTTCTATTCTGGAAATAGAAAAGGTGCAGAAATCCAGAAAGAACATAAAAGAATGAGGAAAAAACATAGGAAACCTCTCTATATTGTTTTTAGCTACAGTGTTAAATTCTTTTTTTTATGTGGTAGATTCTAGAGCAGGGGGCAACTAACCCACTTCTGAGAGACCGTTATCCTGCAGAGTTTAACTTCACCCCTACTCAAACAATTTCAATTATACCTATCAAAACCATTATTATTAGTTCAGGTGCGTTAGGGTAGGTTGGAGCTAAACTCTGCAGGAACTCCAGGGCTGAATCTGGTGACCCCTGTTCAAGAGACACAACTTAATCTTTCTTCAAACTTTTCATATAAAGCATTAAATTTAAATTAATCTTTGATGAACATTCGTTCATGCATCTTCTATACCGGCTTATTTCCTAAATTGGTTTTACAGGGATCTGCTGGAGTCTATCCCAGTGGTCTCGGACAGGACGAAATACAGGAGGGGTACACCCTGGACAGGTCGCCAGTCCATCACAGGGCCCCACACACACATTCCCACTCATTTAAGAAATAAATCAACAATCAACCGGAGTACCCCCACGCAAACACGGGGAGAACATGCGAGGATAGACCTGTGCACAGGAAGCTTGATGAACAGTGTTTCATTTTGTGAGTAATAATGGCTTATGCGCATGCTTTTTCTTATTATGTTAATAAACTGACTTTGTCTGACAAGCATCATGTTTATGCCCTTCATGCTTAAGTAAATAGACAACTATAAACATAGCCAGTATTAGTTTCTTATATTTTTAATTGTTTAGTCTCAACTAAATGTCCTGCAAACCTTTCCATGAATTTATTAAGCAGGACAACATCGAAAATCATACACAACTTTTACAATCGCTGCAAACGTACATTCTACTTCCTAACATGACACATTAGAAGGCAAGGAAAGTAAACTTTTAAACATGTTGTTTTAGGATTTAAGAGATGAATATTTACATATTTACAAGACAAAAAAAAAAAAAAAAACATTTACACCAATCTCCCAGTTAAAAATTGAACCCCACTGAAAATTAGTTTAATTAATAGCAGTGCTAAAACTTCTGTTTTTGTAAAAAAAAAAATAAATAGTATTACACTGGTGTTTTGTTTTGCTAGCTAAGATCGGCCAATCAGACATTTTCAAACAGTACAAACAAATGAATATTTTTAGCACTGGGAGTCTAACATATAATTAATTAGCTCACTGTTAGCTTTCCGTCTGAGATGGGGTTTTTTTTACATTTTGGTAATAAATGTAAAATCACCTTCAGGATTGAAATGATTATAAACAAGCACTTACACCATCTAAGATAAAAAGAAATAATTATGTTGAAATTAGAAACATTAGAAAACGTTTGTGTTTTTCAAAAAATAATTTGTTTCTCCATGTAGGCCAAGAAAAACCAGAAATACAGAAAAACGACAAATTCTTTAATCCCTACATGTCTAATTTCACGAGTCATTAAGTGCCTACACGGTGCTGCTTGATGACAAAGAAACCTAATGCTGAATATCAGCACAACAAAACAGATTCCATCTTTTCTTTCTTATTAAAAAAAATCAGTTTGCAGATTTTGCAAAAAATATAAAAACCTATGGCCTTCACTGTACATCATTTCATCTAAATTGTGATTATTTTTTCTCTCTCTCTCTCTCTCTCTCTCTCTCTCTCTCTTTCTCTCCCTCTCTCTGCCTTAAGTCTTATTGGACCATTTCGAATGGGCTTTTAATGAATCTATTGCCAGGCAAATCTAAAGTGTTGGTAAGAATGTGATGTGTTGTGTGAAGTGGTGTCGCAGTAGTTAAGGTGTTGGACTGCTAATTGGAAGATTGGGGTTTGATTCCCAGCAACACCAAGTTACTACTGCTGGACCCCTGAGCAAGACCCTTAACCCCCAATTGTACTGTTGTATAAAAGAGATAAAAGTCGCTTATGTTATGATTTTATATTAAAGCATCAAAAAATTTCGACATCTAACAATGTAGTCTTTAAATTTACATATGAAAACCAGAAATGACAAAATATCATAAAAATCATAATCACAATCATTATTATAATATAAGAACTTGGTAGAATTCGACCCGAAGACAACAGGAAGTTATATTTATGTCTTGCTTTCAATGTTTTATAAAAGCATGAATATTTTCATGAATGCACAATAGAAATTTGCAAAAACAGAAACTTTTTTGCACCACACACACACACACACACACACACACACATCAAATGAGTCATTAGATGCAAATTGTTTTTTTTATTTTTACACACTATCTAATATGTGATTTAAATACTTGGTTTGGATAAACAACCTCCAGATAATAACTTTATACAAGCCATTAAGTGCATTACTGTATACACAGTGTTTCTGTTCTCTCCGACTTTAGAAATGAGTCACACACTTCTTTCATTCTGCAACTCTGATAGAGATCTTAATACCAACAAAGCCTGAATGCCACAAAAAGGTTTCGTGAAGCCTGTTAAAACAGCAGCGGATTAATGGAAATTAGGAAACAGGAAAAAAGGATTGTGTGATAGTTCACTTTTACAAAGATAAAGACGGAGTGATAGACAGGAAGCCAGTTGTCTGTTGTAAGATCACAGACCTAAATGGCTAACTTCAGAGCATGGTAATAAACCTCCCCCTGATAAGGAAGCTGCCTTGGAAATACATTTCCTCCTACCAGAGGATCACATTGATTAGATTTAATATAGACATGAATTTAATTCCCAACTTGCACAATTAGAAGCTGCAATTTTCGGGTAACACACCAGATATAAGTGCAATTTTCTACGCTTGCACATCTTCCACAGCTGCCGCAGGTCTATTCTGAATGCGAGACGCATTTCAAACCATATAAACACTTGATAAATCAGGAAATTTGTTCTAGTAAATTATGCACAAGCAGTTTTGTGTGGGAATAAAGGTTTCAGATGACACCGCTCTCCTGTTGTAGTCACTGAGCTAGTAGATCCAAAATTCTTCACAAGTTAGCATAAGAATACAATTCTGCACATCAGCACCTTTTTATGTAAAAAACCCCATATTTTCCATTTGATTATCTTTAAACTGGTTTAGTGGTTAGAATGTTTACCTCACATCTACAAAACAGCTGCTATAATTCACATCTCTGGCATGTGTGTGTGTGTGTGTGTAGCTTTCTGTGCTTCAGGTGTTTCTTTTAGGGGGAACTCCAGTCCTCTGTGGTTAAATACCCATGTGTTGTAGGCTGACTGACATCTCTGAATCGTCCTTTGTGTTTAAGTGTGTTGGCATCCTAAGATACACTCCAGGCTCCCCAGGCTTCCATGTGACTCATTGCACAAATTTATAATTATTATTAATTAAAATAAGAAATAAAAACATATTGCATACTTTTTTATAGCTTAAAAGTCATACTAGCATTTGGGATTGTTTTCTAAATTAAAACCTCTACGTTGCCTCTCTCATATCAGCACACATGCAAATGCACTTTAATCCAAAGTGACCTGAATCTAAACATATAGCAGGGGTTAATTAGTTTCATCCACCTATAATAAAAACATCAAGCAGTTAGGAGTTAAATATTCGGCAATCCCGAGGTTTGACCTCACACCTTTCTGGCTTTTCAGTCACTAGAACAAATCCATAACTACTCAGTGACCCATGGTCCAAGCCCAGCTGCCCAGTCATTCCGGGTCTTCTAATAGCGTACAGCTTGCAGCATAAAAGCTCAGTGTTAACACACCTAATGCAGTGTGTAATCAGTTATCCCTCATTACTGCATGCTTGTATTTTATAAAATTTTAAATATGACAAACTATTTAAATTTGAATTAAATTATTGAGGTGTAATTTAACAAAATATTATGTGGTATTTAGAATAGATTTGAATATCCATCATTTGAAATTTAACACAATTATTTTGTTCTAAATTCTTAGACAGCAACGTTCCAGTTTTTAAAATGAGTTTTTTTACAGAATTAAGTTTATAAAATGAAAAAAAATCAGAACATTAAATTCAATGATACAAAAAATGTAAACCACGGAATTCAGATCCTACACAAAGTAGGTCAAAGGTCATCCAAAGGGGCATACAAATTATTTTGTTATTCACACTCAGGAAAGTGACTCTAAAACATTTATGGTTTCATTTTTAATGCTAGCGTGAAACGTTTGTCTAAGCATCTCTGGCATTTGTTTATTTGGTGTGTTCATGCCACTGTGTCTATAAACTATGCTTTACATTGTGAACAGTGATGTTACTACAGTGCTGTAATGGTCCTTTGGTAGCGGTTTCAATCCCACCTCAGATTTTTTTTCCCATTTAAACCAAAGGTGTTCATCAGTAATTGTCTATCAAGAGTAACGACACGTTTGTGTTCATTAGTTTTGTGTTTTTTACCTGAATGAAGAGCTCGATTGTCTGTGTGAAGACGGGCTATTGTGCACAAGCGCCAAGAGAGAGAACTGAAAACAGCAGCAACGAACAGTCGCCTGTTATTTAACACAGACCAACACATTTTTTATGGAATAGAGATATTTCTTATTTTTAATGTACATTAGTGCATGGTGCAAAAAGTGGTGGGGTCGTGGGAACACAGCCCATCGGCAAAGAACTATCAAAAACATTCCATGGATTAATTAATCTTGTTTTATTTGCTATATGTCAGGTGAGTACACATTCTTTTTCAGGATTCAGTTGATATTATGGGCCACCGTGTCCATGTTTAAAATCATTTAGAGGTCAGTTTGCCACTACACGTTTTATTCTGTGTATCTTTTTTTGTTTTTGGTAATAAATTTGTGTGTTTCTGTGCTAAAAGCACTAATTTGCACTTTCTGTGCTTTGCAAATACAATAAGTATTTGTGTCTGGCGCACACACAGCCGTGTTAGCATGTGTGTGTGTTTCGGAGGAAGACGTATGCAAAGAGAACTGTTCAATTTAATGTAAGGAACTGATATGTGTAAAAGCCCAAAACGTATGCACTTGCTCCTGTTGAACACTTTTTGTTGGTTATGTCGCCCATAGGAGTGGATGTGTGTTTAGCTCGAAAACACAGTTTATAGAAACGATGACATGATCACACTAAATCAGGGCCGACCAGTGAGGTAGGCGGAATAGGCGGAATTTTTTGTTCGTTTTTTTGTTTTTTAAGGTTTTTTTTCCAAAACTAATGTTCAGTTTTGTTAAATTACACTTGTCAATAATTAAAACTTTCACTATTCAAATATTTTTGTCGTATTTTAGGCTCCATAATACTTGAAAATTTAAAAAAAACAGTATCTGAACTCTGTTTTTATATTTTTGTAATCTCAACATTAAAATCGATATTAGGCTTTTTCTTCTTATACGTTTGCTTTTTTTGCCTTAAAATTCGAATTACAGAAAACTCTTTAAATGTCACTAATTAGACTAATAGACATAATTAACTTAACTGTTAGAGCACTTTAGGGAGTTACTGAAAAACCTATTATAGTAGTGGCATTTTCATTTTTGTGATGGTGCAATTAACTATAAATTCATGATACATCACTGTATCAATGCGGATATGCTTTATGTATAAAATATTCAGTGTCCCAAGTAGCATTGTACAAAAAAATATGCACTATACACTCAAGTATATAGTTTTGGAAGTTTAGAAGTTTTCAATTTAATTGTTATGTTAAATATTCAAAAAAATAAACCAAGCCCATAAAAATAAATAAATAAATTGCAGCCGGTGCCGTGATGTAGTGGGTTTAGGTGCCGGCACCCACATGTGCCGTTGCATTACGGCCACCTGGCCCAGACTCTGGCTTGTGTCCTTGCCGGTCTTACACCGCTCTCTCCCATTTCCTCCAATCTCTGTCCTGTTGGTTTAATAAAAAAAATCAAGTACACATACCTTAATCAGGCTACAATCTGATATATACCAAAAAGTACAATACGGTGTAAGTTTGCGATTTGGGATGCAACTCCAGACAGAGTTCATTAACAGCAAAAGACCGTATTGTCTGAAATAAGTCATTCTTACGGAAGAATATTTTTTTATCTCATCCACAAACACAAATTTCACTGTAATCTTTGGGCAAAGTTGCTTTTCAGAAATCCCCCAACTGCTCACCTAAATCGTCAGTCGCTTACACACACACCCACACACAAGCATGTTAGTCTGAGGACAGCTGACGAGTAAAGGCAACTGCAAACAAGTGATTTAGCTGAGAGTTTTATGTTGCTAAATTATCAGCACATATTTAGCTACAAACTGTCATGTCGTTTCTTCCTCTGACCCCAAGTAGCACTTGTGAACAATAAGCAACAAAATCTTCGAGAGTCTAATAACTGAATAGACTTTTTTATGTTTACCTGGAGTTCCTGTTTCATAAAGGTCAATTCCTTCATCTATTCTCTCAAACTTATTTGTTGGGCATAAAAGTCTAGCTACAATAGCACGATGATGAAATGACAGGGAAGCTCTGCAGACAGGGAAGGTAGAACCATAATTCAGTAACACTTTATAATAACTGAATGCAATAAATCATTAGGTAGGCATTAGCAGATCTTCACCGATGCATTTATCTCTACACATTCATTCATTTTGGCCCGGATCTGCCTGCCTTTTCCATAATTCATACAGATTTTACATATACCACTGTTACTTAAAATGCTCATTTATTTTATTCATTCATTTACTATACCCGCTTATTCCCTAATCCGGGGTCACGGGATCTGCTGGAGTCTATCCCAGCCGCCTCCGAAAGGGTGAAAGGCAGGAGGGCTGCACCCTGGACAGGTCGCCAGTCCATCACAGGGACACACACACATCCACTCCTATGGGCAATTTAAAATCAACCGATTCTGGAACAGTATTTGGCCCTTTTATTTCCAGTGAAAGAATAATGTAAAGCTACAACATACAAAGACATTCAAGACGACTTATGCTTCAGACTTTTCTGTTGCAACAAGAAACACACTTCAGGGGGGATAAAATTTTGCACTGGCAAAATGTCTACAAACTCCCACCTAAAAATGTGTGTATGCTTAGATAGATAGATAGATAGATAGATAGATACATACATACATACATACATACATACATAGTTATTGTGACCACTGTTTACTTCCAGCAAGACACATTTACTTATGTTAAGCAACAGTTTGTGGATGACACATATTGTGGGTGTGCTGGTACGGTGAGAGAGAAATAGATAGATTTCTATAGTGGTTTCCGGAAAAAAATATATACTTTTCACAGCCTGTAAAAGCAAAAGATATTTTGACCTTGACTGCAAGTCTGCTCAGACTTTATTACCTGGAAATAGGACAGAGCATTTCTCATGCTGCACATAGTATTTTATTTAATACTTCTATTCCAGATCATAATCCACCACACAGACCATTGCAGATAATAGACAACTGATAATGATCTCAATCTAATAACAGGAGAGAAAAAACCCTTCAAATATCAAGGACAAAGAGAAACAAACGTTTCAGGGCAAGAAGATAAAGTAATAGCCAAATACAAAGAGATCCAAAGTTGATGCCCAGCTGGAAACACTAATGAAAATCAGGCATGATTTGAAGGTAATAATACCTTTTTTTTGTTTTTAACCTATAAAACATGCATAAATAATGTCTGAAGATCAAAAAAGCAGATGTAAATTGGACTTAATTAGAGAGCATATGACATTTCGCCTTATAAAAACACCCCCATGATGATTTTCTCTCTCTCTCTCTCTCTTTCTCGCTTGCATGCTCTAATCGCCATGGAGATCCTTTACAGTGGAGGCGCGAATGCTATGCTGTAATGAGCTGTTCCTGTTGAATTCACAGCCGCTACTTAAATAGACTTGTCATGCCAGATACGCCTGCAGTAATATTTAAAGCCCAATGCATTTCTGCTTTGTCTTTACAAATACCAGCTGTAATTAACTTCATCCGTTCTTGCACACAATTGCTTTGGGAATATTTTTTGCTCAAACACGCTTTAAACAAAAGTTTAAGAGAAAAGGGAGCTGGGATAAAAGATTCTAAACTGCTACATTCGCCAAACTTCATAATGCATGCTGCTGTCTAGCAATTAATAGACAGAGGAAGCTAGCAGAAACCTTACAGCAGGAATATAAGCTCTGTTAGCTTTACTGATACAATAAAAAGTTATCTTACAGCTATAGCCATGTTAACTGGAAGATCAGCACATCATCACTACAACAGATTTAGTATTAGAATTGCTATATAACAACTAATAAGGATTTTTATCTAGACACAACACATATTTTCCTGGAGATGGATTAAGATATGCTTAAAATCGACTCAAGAGATTATTTATAGAAGCAAAACATGGTTGACCCATGACCAGGGACCAGATTACGACTAGGTCTACTGGCTATGCACACAGATAAGCATTTACACAGCGGACAGCAAGGCAAGATAGATACAGTCTGGCAATAGGATTTCAAGAAAATTTGAATATTTTGTGTCTAAAAATTGTTTGGGTTTTTATTTTCAATCATTGTGACAATTGAATTTTCTGCTGTAATAAAAATATCTAAATTGGATAAGAAAAAAAAAATTATTCATTTTATACAGCTGTACTCATGTGTGATATGGCTGATTGTGTCTTGTTCCAAATCTATAGAACATTTTGATGTCTGTCTGCATATTGTCTAGTTTGCATGATTTTACGTTTGTTAATATAAAGATATTATTTAATTATGAAGACTATGGATTATTTTAAAGAGAGACTGATGAGAGAGAAATAGAGGCACTTGCCAGCTAGAATAGTTTCGTCATAGAAAATAACCTTTGGAGACAGGAAGAAGAAAAAGAAGAACACATCTTTATCTGTCTTATGTATAATATCTTACAGAACAGTGAATTTATCTTTCACTGTGGACAAAATGTGACACCTTGTGGCAGCGTTGCTTGAACCACTGACCTTCTGATTATTAGCCAGGAGGTTATAGAAGGAACATTATTTAGAACAATAATTATAAATTGGATTAAAATTAAAAGGCAGGAGGGGTACACCCTGGACAGGTAGCCAGTCCATCACAGGATCACACTCATACCTATGCGCAATTTAGAATCACCAATCAACATAACGCACATGTTTTTAGACTGTGGAAGGAAAGCGGAGTGCCCGATTAAATGTTAACATGAATCAGATAAAGACGATTTCTTTGTGGCAGCTTTTTTGTCTGTCTTGGTTTATAAAATTCCTATGACTGATGTAATAAAGACAGATGTATGCATATTGTCTGATGCAAAACATATCTAAAATGTTAATTAAAAATTTATTCCGTATTCTATACCTTTTTTGTTGTTCACTTTTAATATGTTTAATTGTTTTTTTATGTTAAAGGTAACAGTAAAACAATAACCCTTACTGCAAAGCCTATGGTGATGCCAACAAATATGGCTTTGCAGCACCACTAGTTTCTAACAGTATGTTCAGCTAGCAGGTAATGATCTGTGACCTTTTGCTAATGTAATATCGGAAGAGGTGTTGGACAAATAGGGCTTTGCGGCATCATTAGCTATCGCTATTATCTTTTTATGTCAGGGGAAGCAAACAGAGAAAACTGTCTTGTCATCTATAGGACAAGCAATAATAAAAATCGAAACAATAAAAATATTTAATTAATTAAAATCAAATGACAGTTACATCTGGTTTATTAGTATAAAGGCATTCTTTAAATTTTTACCAATCAACAACTGTTAGGGTACAACACATCAGACAAATTAATTTACATTAAAATGCCCTTTTTAACATAACACCACCAAATTTATTCAGGCATAAAGCTTTGACCTGGATGTGAATCAAACCTTGACTGAAGCAGTGAGACCACCAAAGCCTGGTCCCTAGTTTTATTATTGGACTTGGGTTCAATTTCACTGGCAACATGAAAATTGACTTATCAGACATCTTAATTATTACGAACAAATAAATTTTGATTTTTTTTCATGCAACGTACAAATACAGTGAGAAATTTAGTGTGAGACAGTTTTCCCTCTGTTTAGATAACATTACACAATATTTTAGGTGAAGTTTTATTATTTAGACGATAATTAAAAAGAACTTGGGGCATGTAACAACTCCACTGCCAGGCGAGTAGTTGAGAACCCACGTGCAGTTTATTAACAATAGTTTGATAAACAGACATAAACGAAACTTAACATGAACATAGACTCACCGAGCGGTGAAACACAAACAATAAACCACAAGGACTCCATAAGACACAAGGAAAGCACAAGGGATATATAATACACCAGACTAACAAGGGACACATTAACTCAACAAGACACACCTAAACACAATTATAACAAGAAACAAACATAAAACAAACATTAAACATACACAAAACCTAAATCATACAGGGCTTCAAATAAACAATTAAATTAAAATTAAATTAAACGCAAATAAATAATTAATTACTATGAATTTAAAAAAAACTACTTTCTGAGGGGGGGAAAGACAAATTAAAAAAAAAACATAAATAAAACAAATGAATTATGAAAAACGTTTCCGGTTTTGCACATAACCTAACCCTAACCCTAGGTTACTTTTGAGCTTTATTCAACAATGCAGAGCATCCGGTTTGGGAACAGTGTCCAATCTTGCCATGCGAGCAGACAAATCAAACTAACATAAGCAAAAACAGATGCCAGCCATGGATGAGTCTTTACCACAGCATATGCTGCAGGCATATAGACTTGCACCAAAGAGGTGCAATAGTTGTTGTAATAAATGGATGGTGAGAACAGTGCTTTTAAATCGCAAGCCTGCGCAAGGTATTTAACCCGCAATTGCTCAGATGTGTAAAGTATATAAAATGTAAGTCGCTCTGGATAAGGGTGTATGCCAAATGCTATATAACATATGAAATGTACAACATATGAAGCCCGCAAAAATCTAGACAAAAATAGATATAGAATATAGAACATACTGTAGCTTGTATATGCGTTAGCGCCAAACAGCGGCATGAAAAGGTTTCAATGACTCACTGCAAGCACCTGAGAACCTAAGGCTTGTATATCCAGCTCGCAAAGGCTTTCTGAGAAGATTCTGAAAACAATATGTTGCAAACCATTTATCCTGAATAGACAAACCCTTCAACCACACCCATAAAGAGGCAATGGCTCTTGTAAAGTGAGCTTTTAACATGGAACCGACATTTTAAACCCCAGCTCATGTATGCAGAAGAGATAGCATCTACAATCCAATAGGAAAGCCTCCTTTAAGAAACTGAGGTCACCAGACCCAGGGGGACTCCTCGACTGTATATGTCTAGTTCTCCAGCATTGGCCAATTCTCAGGGATTTACATTTTTACATTTTTTTTTTATCCAGTAAAATTTCTCTGCAGCATGGTTTCTCCAACAAACACCATCAATCCAAGAACCTATTGTAGTGTCAAACCCAATGACACAATCAGTACGACAACCTCAAACCAGCTTAAAAAAAGATTTCAAACGAGTTAAGGAAACAGCACAGTATGAAAAGTTTTTAGGTCGGGAATTTTCCATAGCCGCTGCTCTGCAAAGGAGCTCGAAAGGGAAATACATAATATAAAGCATTTACCATCACTGTGATTTGTGACATGCCAAAGAAACGCAATGCTTTTAACGTTTACCTTTTTTAACTGGTGTTAGATAAGTTTATGGAAAAAAACCACAAAGCATGAGAAGCCAGGCAATGTTATTTTTCTGCAATAAGAATGAACAGACTAAAAAGAAAAAGGAACATATTTTCCCAGCTGGTCACTTGTGTCAAGGGTTGTAAAACAGCTAAGTTATAAAGGATTAGAGAGAAAAATCACAACCGAATCCTGTTGCTTAAATAAATAATGCGTTCTTCATATTATTAAGACTTATAATTAACGTGTAATAGAAGCGTATCTATCTTGCCCAAGATAACCTTAATGAGACATAAACAAATCTAATCTACTCTAGTGGATATTGTATTAAACCCCCTATGTTTTTCCACCCATGGTGCTGGCTGATAGATTTATTACACTTATTACTACTTAGTGCACATTTGCAAAGCATTACTTGTGAGAAACAGTCCAAAATAACTGGCATCCTTAAATACATTTAAATAAATATTTATTACAGATGACATTTTAAGTGTATAATTAAAGAGATAAAGAGGTCTGGCAAGAAATATGAAAAGGGATAGTTGAACTATTTTGGCCATGATTTAGTCGTCTGAGACTAATTTTAAAAATACCATAACATTCGTATAATCCTACGCTAAAATCTGTTGTTTCGTATGCCAGTGAAATTTGTTTACCAACAGCTGAGTAATGGCCGTTGTAATATATATTTTTTTTAATCCAATTAAATTTTGGCAGTTGCAAAGAATTTTAGCCAGTGTAGTTTCTCCTTAGATGACCGTCAAACCAAAAACCTATCGGAGCATCAAACCTGATGACGCAATGAGTACAACAACTTTCAACCAGCTTTCACACACACACACACAAGTCAAGGGAACAGTACAGTATGGTGAGAAATTTGTTGAGTTATGGTGGAAAAGGGGCAGCACGGTGGCTTAGTGGTTAGCAGGGTTGCCTCACAGTAAGGAGACCCAGGTTTGATTCGGGCAGGGGCCTTTCTGTGGGGAGCTTGAATGTTCGCCCTATACTTGCGTGGGTTTACTCCGGGTACTCGAGTTTGTTAAGTCGATTCCAAATTGCCTGTAGGAGTGAGTGGGAGTGTGTGTGTGTGTGGCCCTGTGATGGACTAGCGACCTGTCCAGGGTGTAGCCCTCCTGCCTTTTGCCCATTCAGAGATGGCTGGGATAGATTCCAACAGATTCCTGTGAATCCAAATTAGGGAATAAGCGGGTATAGAAGATGAATGAATAAATGAATAAAAAGGAAAATTAGTGTTTGTCACTGTTGGCTACCAGCTACCATTTAGCAAGAGAACACAGGTTAAATGGGGATCATGTTCATCCAACCAGACAAACAACAATAAAACACTAATATAAATTACACAGTTTAATCTTGGCTTAAGATAAATGTAATGTGTGTTAAATGCTGGTGTCTGCCAAATGTAACGTTATGTAACCAACCATGTTTAGATACCTACAGTGCACACTTGCTAATATTTCTATTTCTTTTAATCATTGCATTTGTAAAATTCTCTGCATGGTGCTAAGAATTGGACTAAAATGACACAATATTCTGTAACCATGGAAGCAAAATTCTTCATTATTGCAACCTCTACTCAGTATGTGTGATTAACAAGCAGTCATATTCTGGCTTTAAAACTGTGCTCTTTGTTAAAAAAAAAAAAAAAAAAAACAAAAAAAACCCTCTAATTTCTGCCCATTCAATAGGAGTTCAATTTAAGTCTAAAAATCATTTAGAATTGGCACTTGGGCTCCTCTAACCATTTTTTAATGAACGTTAACACCTTTTTTATATTTTAACTGTGCTAAAAAGTCAGGTAATCATTTTGATATAAATTGTAATGACATAGTTAAAGGCGCTCCTTTAGCAACGGCTGAACAGATTCCAGTGAAAAACCCACCTGACTGCCCAACGAATCACTAAATGTATGGTCAGGCCTAAAACCACATTTCCACATCTCTTTACAACACAGATACAGTATGGTAATAAGCACTCGCTCCACTGTATAACTTTTTACAGCCGCACATAATTTCATTTTCCAAGTGCAGAATGGAGATAAGGACTCCATTAGGCCCTTAAAACATTCCGAGATAACTGACTTTAAAACATTTCCCGATAGCCGATATGAAAAATATTCCGGGATGGCAGATTATTATTATTATATTTTTTTTTGCTGCCTAATTCGCTGGCTTATGGAGGCTTGGTAGCTTTATGGTCAGCAGCACAGCAACAGCAATGGCTGGGCCTGTCATCACCACACGGAAAAAGGCAAATGAGATTACAGAGCTCAAATGAGTTTTTTTTTTCTCAGTGACAGATTTACCGATGCTTACTGACCAGAATAGAGAAAGCAGGCAGTAAAAACTTTCATCTGTGCAGTGAATTATACACAGGCTAAAATAACCTGGTTGGCTTAAAAAACTCATACAACCGTATTTGATTTAACTGCTTATTCTCCCTTTAGTCGTTCACTGCTCTCGCTCTCTTTTTTTTACTGTGCTCGTTTTCTCGTTACATGTGCCAGCAAATTGTTAGGGGGATGACACCAATGCACCACTAGGATCCACTAGTTTATATATCTACTTATTGTGTGTGTGTCTGCAGACTCTTTTTAGCACATGTTCCAGAAAATCCATCACAGCTCAGAGAATCCATCACAAATATATGTTGTGCAGACATTAGTGAATCTAAATATTGTAGAAATGTTATTGCCACCAGCTTCACTTCAAACATTTCTCATCTTCTCGGAGCAATGGTACATAAAGGTCACACAGGAACAGTCAGGGTTTACTATACTGAAACTGTCAGCACTGTTTATTTCATTCTGCTAGCACATGGGGGACTGCTAATAAAGTAGGTCGGGGACCTGTACTATCAACTTCACATCGAACAGCTCACAATTCAGATCTGTTATATGAAATCTTTTTTTTTTCCATTTCAGGTGAAATTATTTTGAATTTGTTTTATGTGATGTTGACATTTCAATTGGGACTTAATCTATAATAATAATAAATTGCATATCTGATTAGAATTCTGCAACCATCACCCAAACGTGCTATAATTAGAGTTGCCATTTATACACTTTAATATCTATGTATGAGCTACAGAACAATGATATGAAATTATGGAAGAAAATAAATATCATATTTCCTAATATTCATTGTGATATTGATTAACGTTGACCCGCAGCTGAACCACCTCTAATAAAAAAGCAAATCTATATTAAACCTGTGCTGGCATTTGAAAATTATCCGGCACAACTACCCTGAAAGGACATCACAGACTTGTAATATAAAAATCTAAACGCTTTATTTATAGTTTTGTCAGTCTACTGTTCAAATCGAGGCTTTTTTAAACTACGGGAGAAGAAAAACGTTGTACCGGAAGCACTTGACAAACAAATGTTTCTGATACAAACCATAATTTACCGTTTGGTTCTGCAATCACAGAATAATGGTTAATAAGAAAATCAAGCTTTATTATACAACTAATTGTGAGGTCAAAGTTCGGTAAAATGCATAATTACAAAAATTATAGTCTTTATATCTAATTCAATGGATTTAGTAGAGTTTGCTGTATTTTAAATGGCTGTCACAATGTAAATCTGTATCCCCCAATCCTCGGTTACTTGCAGCATTGTAATTTAGATCTTCACTGTCTGGCCCATTAATTTGCTGTTTTGTCGCTGTGGTACTGTTTCCTATTTTTTTCCCCATTTACCAAAATCATTTTCTGCCTGAATAGAGTCGCTGAGCTGAATGAGTGGCTTACATCCGCTTTTGGCTGCACACCATCAGCTATTACTGCGTGTGGGCTTCTATTGCCAGAGCATAGCAGCATGCCGACTGTATAGACGTGGTAATGCAAGTGCTGACTGAACGCAGTTGCTCGCTTTGGAAAGCACCCTCTTTCATATCCTTCACTTGGCTGCTGGCTAATAAGCCATGCTGTTTTGCTGAATAGCAAGCTGCACAGACTAAGCAGAATGGAGCACTATGATTAAAATGACAGCATAAGGCATAAATGCTGAAGAGTACATATTACATTTGTCGTGTCTGTGATGTTAATTGGAAAAATTTCTTACAAAAAAAAGATTTTGTTTGTCTGAACGGTATACCAGGGCTTATTTTGTTGTAAACTCTTGGTCATAGTTCTGATTAACTCATTAAAATATTTTAGCTTATTTTTTCTGCTGAATTTCTCCTTTTTAATCTACAGTAGGTCATATTGAAAAATGCTAACTTTAGCCTGATAGCACTGAAAGTGTACATTTTACATTCCATGCAAATAACCGCCCAAAGCCACTCCTCCTAAATGTGCACAGACTGGACGACCAAAGACAACACCAATATTAACTCACTATGTCGCTTAAAGCGTGCTTTTGTTAGCGACCCATAACGTAACTTCATAGAGAATAAACGAAGTCATGTGTCACTAAACAGTTAAACACCCCTGACAAAAGACAGTAAAATATATATTCTCTTAAATACTATCTATGCATCTGTATTTAAATATCTAAAATGGAGTGTTGATTAGGCACACATTTTTCTATAAAGCAAAGACAGAGCGAGGAGGAAGCACGTACATACAGTATGTTGACAGTCAGGTAGGAATGTTCGGAACCAACTCTTAATTAGATGTACATTTCCTGGTCCTACGCCTTTCACGTAATATAAATACATTTAGAGTACTTAAGTAAATGATTGTTATTAAGATGCAAAGACAAATGTTTTTGAAGACAATAACCTATTGCACCTTTAATCTGGAATGTTAAATTCACTAAGGACTTCCACTTTAAGCCACTTCATTTATTGTCTAAAAAAATAAACATTTTTATTTTACAATCATTTTAAATCTAGTTTATAGAAATGTATGCATAATATAAGTGTTTTAATATACATGTCACAATGTCTCCACACATTCACTATTGAGACACCTGACCATAACATCTACAGTATATGTGTGTTTTGAACATCCAGTTTTAGTCGTACTCTTACTCTTATAATAACTCAAGTTATCCATTAGATTTTATAGCATAGCTTTGGGTCTTTTTTTTTTATTCATCCAGAAAGTTTTAGTGAAATCAGACACAAATGTTGGGTGAGAAGGTCCTGGGTTGCATTCAGTGTTTTAGTTCATCCCAAAGGTGTTTAGTGGAGTTGAGGTCAGAACTAGAGATAATCGAAGATACCAATCACCAGTTTTATAGGAGGGTACCTGAATCTGCATGCTCATTAGATCTGAAAAAGTGTTTAATATAGAATGGAGGAGAGGATAGGGTGGTAATGTTACATCTGTAGTGGTGGTTTTTAAGTATTTTAAAAATTTGTGGTTTTGGTATAATAATGTGTGCACAAAGGCTAGTTTTGAGAGAGAGAGAGAGAGAGAGAGGGCTCATGGGGTCATGAATAAGAAGACAAATAGGATAAACAAGCAGGTCTAACACTCCTATTCAGACTCAAACATTTGCTCAATATGTCCAGCCAATTATATTCTTCTTTACAGCTTGTGCTTTATTATTGGAAAAATAGGAAAAGGCTACCAAAGCAGTGAAGAGAGAGGACTTGGACGAATTGTTAATCAAGAATGATTCATGCACAATTAACAGTTATAAATGACATTTATATAATCCAGGTGATATTCACTATTACTTTTGACATAAAGAGTGAATTTTTGCTGCAAGTTTATCTTGGTGTAGAGGTGTAGAGGGAAGTGGAAGCTCAGTGGATAAGGTGTTGCTTTGCTAACCGGAAGATTGTGGGTTCAGTTCTGAGCACCACCAATTTCTCATAATTCTGTTAATTTATAAATGTACCTTATAATTAGAGGTTTAGGCAAATGATTTGTCCCTTCTTGACCACTGATCGCTCTTTTGTACCTCCTCCGTCTCTAGCTTTTCTAAAACTTTTGCTGCTGTGTCTGCACTTGTAAGATTTTGACATGCCAGCACTTGAAAGTGCAGACACAGCGACAGCAATTTTATTAAAAGTGAACAAGTGCGGTCAAGAAAATTGCCGTCATCTGTGTATTCCCTGTGTGTAGTCCTGAATTTGATGTTATCTTAGAATGAGATGTAAGTTTTAAAAACATGCATAAATAATGAAATAATGGCAAAAACATTCATTTACATACGTTTGGCTAAAGCCAGGATAACAAAGATTTTCACTAAAAAGATTCGGACCAGATATTTTTTTTACAACCAAAAGTAAATTCATGACGTCCTGTAGCATTTAGTTTATTAAAATACATTCATAAATCATGAACTTTTTTTGAAATACGAAACTAACAAAAATGATCTGTGATTAAAAAAAATAAAATAAAAATCTCATGACAAAATCTTCAAAAGCTTATTTTAGCTTGAGACATTATGGGTAAACAGAGAAACAGTAACTATGCTTTGGGCAGTGATGGGCATTTGTAACTTTTGTCGCCATTCCTTGAAACTGTGTCTCTGACAGAAAGGTTTTTAAATATTTAACACAGCCTGAACTGTGTCCGATCTCTGGTTTAGGCCTCATCAGATAATCTGACCTGGGTAAATGCAGCCATTAGCTTATAACCCTTGATTTAAGAACAGTGTGTGTGTAAACCGCCTGGATATACAGACACACTTCACTATGCATTCGAGGGACACAGAAGCTCACACACTGTCTGTTGTCACTGGAAATAACAGCACTTACACAGCAGTGGACAATTTAAAGTGGTTGTGCGCAAAAACCAGAACGTGTTCCGACAAACAGAAATGACAGATGCATAATTCGGTGCAGTCCAAAGTGGAGCTGATTTATAAAAAATAAATAAATAAAAAACCAACAACAAGAAGAAAAAAAAGCTGGTCAGACTGGTGAATTACCAGCTCCCAGAAACCCCATTGAAATTACAGCTTGTAATTACGTTACGGGAACTGAAAGCACAGTTTCGACCAGCCACATGGTTCAGCTTCTACGCGCTCGGATATGACAGCTGTCAATAACAGAAAAACACATAAGAGAGAAATCGATAGGGCTTACATACTTTTGAAAACTAAGCTGAAGCCTGTGCTTTTTTTCTGTAGATGTTTGTATCAGACAAAACTATTTACGCTCATTACTGCAATCGTGGTATTGGATTTACAGTATTTATAAAAAAAAAAATAAAATTACAATGATTTTGTGGCATAGTGAAATTAAACAGTCTGAGGTCAGTGGTATAATAGAAAATTTAATCTGCCTGCAGGATTGCTTTTTTTAATTCCCTTTACCTTCTAATGGGCTCCGAGGGAGGACACAATGTAGATGATGTAAACCCTGGCAACTATAAGAACTTTCAAGGCATATACTATTCTGTGAAACATTAGGGAGTTAAAAATCTCTTATGAATTGAAACGCTGTTTATAATAAAAATTAGTTTCCCAGACCCCGTTGGGTATTTTATTACGATCGTATGTAGAGATTAAACAACTCTCACTGTTAGTATATGGTTTTATGATCTAAGATAAACAATATACTGTGAAGTGTCCTTGGATTTAAAAAAAAATGCACATTTTTATGACTGGCTGTTATAATTATTGTCTATCCATCTATTTTCTATAGCACTTATTCTAAGGGCAATGTGGGCACAGAGTCTATTCAGCTTTAACCCTAGATTTTTAAAATAAAGGAAATACAATATACAAGATTGCCTGGAACTTGTAAAGCGGAAGCACTGCTGACATAAAAAGAGAGATGAAAGCTTGAAGGTCTGGAGGTGTTTTAAGAGGAGAAAATAAGCAAAACGCAACCACTGAACTTTACACCACACTTATTATTGTTATTATCCATCCATCCATCTATTTTCTGTATTGCAGGGAGCGTAAGGTGTGCCCGGAGAGTCAAGACACAAGACACCCAAGGCAGAACCACACACACACACACACTGAAACACACATTCACACACTACAGACAAGTTAGAGCTGCTATGTTTGTGAACTATTGGAATATTTATAAGGAAATCCCCAGAACATTAGGTGAACCTGCAAGCTTAGCACACAGAGCAGAGGTAAGTAATGTGCAGGTAAGTAACAACTAATACCCTCATTCCCATATATTAATTATTATTACTATAATAATAATAATTATTATTATTATTATTAGCTAGAAATTAATAATCACTTTTAAATCTCAATATTTTTTCGTTTTTTTTTCCATTATCGGATATTGGTTTTATAATATGGGATCCACCGATATATGTACATGTGGTCAGAATTGCTCTTTAAAGAAATACAAAATAAAAAAAAACAGGCAAAGTGAATTTATTAACATTAATTGCTCAATAAAAATTCTAAGACTCTAAGTAGTAAAGTTTTTTTTTTTTTTTTTTTTTTTAAATAAAAGTAATAATAATAAAATAATCATAATAATAATAATAATAATAATAGTCAACAGTTTTAGGTTCTTTAATTAGGTCACATGTTTGTTTACCTGACCACACCATTTATTTAACTAAGCCACTGTAATAAATAACAATTTTTTATTAGTTTTAGACCCACCTATACAAATATGTATATACAAATAAATGTTGTTTTCTCTGCAAGAAGCGAGGGAGATTACATTGGTGAATGCTTATGTCAGAGCCTTTATCAAACACAACGGTAAAACTATAAATAAATATCGGTTTTGCATATCGGTTTTCAGTCACATGATCATGCAAATAATTGGTATTTATATCGGATTTAACAAAATCGGTCAATCTCTTGTATCAGTAGTAGTAGTAGTAGTAGTATGTTATTAGCAAGTTATTATTATTGTCCTCAAAATCCTTTTGGCACCAGTATAAAAGCAAACAAGTTTTGCAAACGTGCTCATATATATCTCGGGGCAGCCCATAATTGAAGCTGGTCTAACAGTTGAGCATTAGCTTGTGATAAGGATGGTATTACCTAATTACAACAGGCTTAAATAGATTAGCAAATTACCGACATATGTGATGCAGCACATGCCGGGTTGAATAACAGATTAAAATGCAAATTTGTGAGGGAATGAATCAATACTTCAATCAACACCACTAAAACAATCAGTGTGACATCATCAGTTGCGCCCAGTGTTCTGACAGCTATTCAAAAAGCCCTCATGAGTGTTATACTATGTTACACCTTAACCAAAAAAAAAAATACCTGAGAGGTTCTGCTGTGCTAAACCTTCACTGTTCCGAAGAGTGAAGAGTATTTCAAGGCTGATTTAATGTCTGTGTTGAGCTAGGGGGTCAGCTCCAGCAGTTGTGCTTCAGTGCTTTTTGCTAGATAAGAAAAGGGAAAATTCTGGCCCAGAGAATATCAGGTCGGGAATTGATCGAGCTGGAGACGGCATGATCTACAGTCTCATCAGGCTCCAAGATACTCACCGAGTCTTACTCGCACACAAACACCTACACATTCGCACACAAGCATGATGAGGCTGTCAAACTGGATGTTAACATTGTCTTCCTGAGGGTGTCACCTTTGTTTCTAAAAGAGCAGTGGATCCTGCAGAGCTAGCAGCCATGGGTCATTTAAATGGAAGGCGAAAAGAAATAGACACGCTGAACTGATGCACTGAGATCATGCTGGGACTTTGAGGATAAGGATTTAAAAAAAAAACAAAAAAAACACAGCCAATACCCACATCCTTTTCGAATTGTATTTAATCCCTTTACACTTATAAACAGTAAAAAATCTATTTATGCATGCAAAGGGCTGAATTTTCGCTGCAGCTTGATTATTGCAGAATCTGCTGCTCATAGCATGCGTCAATCCTTTTTTGGGAGAACTATAAATATCTTTCACCAGCACGACCTGGAAATGATTTTGTTTTCTTTTGAAGCTAGTCTGGGATAACTTCCAGCGTTGTGTAAGGAGTCAAGAAAAAAACCTGCCCAAACACTAAGAATACCTTGCAGCACATTAATAAATCTTTTAGATAGTTACACCTCATAGTCAATTAATTTCAAATTAATTAATTTAATACCTGGAGGGGGTACTAAATTTTAAAATATCCACAATGCATCTGGTCCCTAACAGCATCATTAACACAGAAGGAAGCGCTTAATCAGTTCTCAGAGTGTTACAAAACTTTGGGAAATATAATAAAACCACACACAACCTAACAGGTTAACAGCTGCTTTGTATCATTAACAATAAATCATGATGTGACTTTACATGTACATCATTTAGCAGACGCCCGTATCTGGAGAAACGTGTCCCTGCTTCAAGTCCCACAATTTAAGACTACTACTGGTTCGCGCAATCCAAAATAAAGTGTAACAGCCTGAAAACTGTTTTAAAACAGTGAGCAACACAAAAAAGAGCAACTTTTTAAACTTAAATTTAACAATAGCTTGCTTATATCTGATCACATGACCTTTCCCACCTTTTTTATATACTATTTTCTTCACTGTCTGTATACAGTTAGGCCCCTTAAGCAAAAATAATTAAAATGGAAGATATCCTCCTGAAGAGATTGTATGAAAAGACCCGGAAGATATTGCAGTAAAAATATTTTTTACTATATATAAACCTTTGTACATGTTTTCCTTGAATATTTAAATGGTTAAACAATAATGTATATAAGACCGACCATGAAAAGTGATTTCTTTAATTATTTCATACTACTGTAGAATCTCCTATGTCACCTATTTATTAATTGATTTGCAATCAAAAGATTTGGTTACAAAGTAGAATTTGGTGGCCATTTGATTAACTGTAAACTATAAATCTAACAGTTCCCCTGGAAAAGGGAAGGCTGGATGGATGGATGGATGGATGGATGGATGGATGGACGAATGAATAGACGGCTGGAGGGATAGAAGAGAGGATGGATACATGGATGCATGGATTTTACCAACCGTGAAATTATCTGTTCATCTCCTTTTTGATAGATAATTAAAAAATTTACTGGTAAATTATTAATAAGCTAAAGAAATTGTTGTCTGATTATTCAGCATTCAACGATATTCAGATTATGGGTTTTTTTTTTCATTAAAGTTATTGTCAGTCCACTAAAAGAAATGTCCTGCTCCTCATACACATATGGTGTGAGATATTATAAGCATTCTATTTTTCGAACAGAATCCAGGGAGAGAAAATAGTGGTAAATCAGAATGCCTTTGAAAAGCCGCTCCCCCCCCCCTCCCGCTTCACAGCTCGGCCTTTCAGTCAAATAAGCTGCTTTTTACAGCCTTTTAGGAGAAGCAGAGGCCTGTAAATAATGCTACTAATGGAAGAAAAAAAAAAATTTACTCCTTCTTGAAGCAGAGTATTAGACACACAAACTTTACTGAAAGCAATTGCACTACTTCAGAGTAACCTTTTTATTTACAGAGATGGAGTGGACTGGTAAAAAAAAAAAACCCCACACATTTTCTCTACAAGAGTCCAAAATCAAAAGGCATGAAAAATAAAGCAGAAGTAAAGCTAAAAGGAACTATCCTTAAGATGGGTATGTTTCCAAAAAAAAAAAGGGGATAAGCTAGTTTCTATACAGAGAACTCATGTCTAGAAAATGTGTTTTAGTCTGCTTATGTTTCAGAGCTTATGTCTTTATTCAGGCTTATTTTCTGTGAAGAAATAGCTTCTGTTTTTACATTGACTATAGTTTAATAATTGTCTTTTTATATAGCAAAAAAGAGACAAGGAGGGTGGTAGCTCAGTGGTTAAGGTGTTACAACTGCTAATCGGAAGATCCGGTTTGATATCCAACTTATCACTGCTGGGCCCCTGAGACAGGCCCTTAACCCCTAATTGCTAAGCTTGTAAAGAAGAGAGATAAATGTAAGTCACTCTGGATAACCATGTCTGGAAAATGCGGTGTAAATGTACAGTAAATTAACTGTACTGCAAGCTGTTTGTGACCCTGAGAGGAAACAACATTACAGAAAATTAAAAGATAGATTGAACGATTGTAGGATGATGAATGAATAGCAAAATGAACAATTTGATATTGTTGACAAAAAATGGACAGAACGATTATTTTATTTTTATTTTATATATATATATAATATAAAAAGTTTATTAAAAAAATCCCATTAACCAATCAATTCTAACCATTTTAATCTAGTTTAAAATCATAAATAATAAATAAAGCACCATGTTTCCCACTACACATTCCCACAGTCTCCTGTAAAAATGCAATTTTATTCCCATACATAGAAGAAAGTAAATCTATTGGTATCTGCCATGTTTGTTTTGATCCGCAGTCCTAAAAAGGTCGGGGACATTTGAGACTGATCAGTGGGACATCATTAAAAGGATTTTATGTCGGGTTTAAAAACTGACAGATGATTCAAAACAAAAAAAACAACAACATGGATTTACTACAATAAATAATAAATGTGTTTTTATAGGTGGTGTTTTATACATTTGCATGAAGAGTTCGAAATCTATATTTCTAGCCCAGCACAAAAGCACGTTATGGTAGATTTGACATAGCAAGAGTTTGTGATGACAGGAAAACTGTGCATCACTTTAAGGCACCCATGATCTCATCTGACATCAGGAAGTGCAGAAACTGAATGGCCTCCACATGAAGCTACAGCCTGCAGAGATGCCGTCTCACTGATGTCAGACCAATATTTAGGATGGGGTTCTATTTTTCTGTCACACAAACACATACGCATGAAAAATCCTTTGTGCACATGACTTAAGCTTTCAAAAAAAATGATTCAGAGAGGGGAGAGTTGACAGACAGAAAGAAAAAGCAAGTGAGGCCCATGTGTTCTGCTGCACTCCTATTTGCATTGCATATCCAATCACCACTCTATGCTGTCAGATATGCTAATGAGCTTTTTGGCAGCCATTCATTCCAAGCACACATTACTGTCTCGACTTACATCAAAGAACGTAGCCTTTTTGAAAGACAAGACTTCATGACAATTGACAGTATTACAATGTATTACACCATTACCGGACAAGCAATTATGACTTTTTTTCAATCATCTAAAAAGTAACGGCACTTAGATTTCTTTCCAATTTCAAATCAAACCAGTTCAAGAGAAAGATAAAAACAATATAGTACATAATATCCCGTGCCTACACACAATCTATTTTCGTATCTGGTCTTGGAATAAACAAAACGGAAACATGCAGTGGCTTAAATTGATCTATTTCTTCTACACTTCTAGATACTTTATTATAGCAATATGAAAAACAAATCCAAAAAGGAAGCAATGGTATAAATAAAGTAAACATATACTGTAAAATGAAAAAGTGCTAGCCTACATACACACATACAAACCCATACTCTAGTACACACACAATGCTACACACAAACACTTAAACAGAGAAAAGCAAACAAAAACACACATTCTTACCACCAGAGGATGCCGTCTCCTGAGTATTAGCTTCACGGTTTTACTTCCTGTGTTACTTCTTGTTTGGCTAGCCTTATGAGCTTTCCTATTGTGTTAGCTCATTGCGAAGTATTGTTTGCTATGCTAACGTACCGAGCCTTTTTGGCAGGTTATATGATTTCATGGTTACGATGTCTGCCTGTTTCTGGATTTGGATTTGCTAACCTGTGTTTTGGTTTACTGTGTATCGACCGTTGCCTGCTTTTCGACTTTAAACTTGAACACTGCTTTAATAAAGCCTATTTCTGCACAATGGATTCCTCTCCGTCTTCTGCATCACACCTGGACTCCCAAACAAACACTCGTTTTTTTTATTATTCATCTGCATACCTTGTTAAATCTAACTGCCCTGAACTCTATTTGTTTTCTGATTTGTTAAATTTCTGCTGCAGCAACCAATGCATCCATTTGCTTACTATTGATGATAATTACCTACATTATGTGCACCAGACAAACAGATGTCATATACAGGAAATGTTTCCATTCCATTGTTACTTATAAAATTTAGAGGGAGATATGATATAAATAATTAGTACAAAAAATGTCTAAAATACATTTTTTTTTAATTTCTTTTTTTTTAGTTGGTCATAATAATTGTCTGCTATTGTATAGATGCAAGGGGCTCCAGAGAGCTGTGTGAAAAAAGCTTAAGACAGAATAATAAGCGAACAACAGCTAATAATGCCACCGTATCCTCACTAACTAAGGGCCTGTTTACTTCTGGTCACTGCATGTTTTTTATTCTAATAGGATATCTATCAGCTCGCGAAAAGACCAAGTGTAATCGCCCCCGAAAAGCATTCGAGACGAATATGAATCCAATCGCTCAAACCACTTCAGGAGATGATTTGGAGCACCTTTCAGACAAAAGTCTGACAAGTCTAAATACATCCGTCTGTTTAAATCTTATACATCAGCGCTCGTCTCCTCCCACACAAAAGTACTTCTCTCACTTTAGCACCCTCGTTTAGCGGTATAGCCTGACGGAGACAAGCGTGCCACTTTATTAAATTGATTTGCGGAGTCACACCAAGATATTAAATGGTCTGACACCCCATTTGGAAACAGGATAGCGAGTCTTGTTCTGTAAAAGAAGCCAGCATTATATTTTCTCCGCCAGCGTTGACTCCTAGCTCTCATCCACATATCTTGTTAAGTCTTAAAGTTTAATACTGCCGAGAGCAAAAATGCTGAGTATACTGTAATAATCACTGCCTTTTTTGCTACATAAGCGTTGTTGCAAGCTTTCTCGTGTTCTTTTTAACTGCATTCGCAAACCTAAATAAAGCAAAATAACGCTGAGTGCCATTTCAGGTCAGCAAAAATTTTTACATTTGCATGGAAATAGAAGATCAGATTTATATCTGGTATGCTGAAAAGTGTAAATGGAATCGTTTAGGCAAATCAGACAGCTATCTGATCAGAAAAAAAACAACACATGAAGCGACCAGGTGTAAATAGGCCCTTTACTACCTTTCTAAATCTTATTGTATCAACCAGTCGCATCTAATTATTAATTCCTCACCACAACAAGAATAACAATGACCATTTGAAAAGATCTACCGGTGTCCTACCCCAGGGATTATTTGTTAGAGCACATTGGGTTCTATAAGAAAAGTGGCACAGCTGAGTAGGACTTAGAGTGAGCCATCACTGTCTGCTTGAATGTACGTGACATGAACTCAAAATGAACTGTATATACAATATTTTGAACACCTACTTGATGGCAAAGAAAAAGGAGAACATCCTTCCAACCCTGAAACAAGAACAGGACTACCGATATGAGTGTAGTGAAAATCACAGTTCAGAATGATGTCTTAGAAAAACAGATGAGACAATATATGACTCACCATTTTGTTGAAGTTAAACTTGTTTCCCTTCCAATAACTTTTACAGACAGAAAGAAACTGTAATGCATGCAGTCTAAGATGCATCTATATGCTGTAGCATTAAGTTGGCTCAAACACAGTTCCAGTAGGAGTGCACAAAGCCTTGGAAAATCTCTGAGACATAGTATGTCATGGCTGTAGTAGACCAACTCAAGAGTTCTGTACAAAGCCCTGACCTCAACCCCAATATTTTTTGAATACTTTTGCCGACATAATAAAGTCTTATATAAATAAAACCATTGGCTAGAAAGCACAGATCATCACTTCACACTCTGGAGTAACAATAAAAATCTTTACTATCTTAAAAAAAAAACAAGCATCTCTTTTCAAGCTATAAAAAAAGGCAATGATTCACTACAACACTTATAAACCAATCTCGCTCCATAAATATGTCCTATTTCATTTTTTTTCTTTTTGAGCATAGTGCAAAAACAACCACCACAGCCTGACATGATTGACATTTATGTTTATAGGAAAGGGTGCTTTGGGAATCAGGCAAGATATGTAGGGATTTTTCTAGGTGAAATATCATGTATTTGTTGAGCCTCGTCTGCAAATGTTCATGTAGTTCTGTCTAACATTACATCTGTAATGGTGATAAAAAGTAGATTGTATAGTGTCCACCTGGCTTCATAAGACAACCAGTCCCTGCGAAGCATCATTTTTTATACATGTTTGCAAATATATACAATAACTATATTTCATGGTGAACTATAACCCACCTAACCTTATCAGCTGATCGACAAAAAATTCTTCTGGGAATCGATGTTCTGATCTCCTACAAGCATTTTCCATTGAAAATTTTGTATCATCTGCTTTCACGGTTTACTTAATCTGTTTCTTTTCTGATTGTATGCACTTACTCCGCTACTTCATGTCTATAAACCAATCACCCTTCTTCTTTCCTGTCCCTCATTTTCAATTATTGCCTAATACGTTAGGATTTTCCACTTAGGATGGTTTCACTAAAAGCCCAGTCTTACCTAGCCAGACTCTTAGAATAACAGCAGAAATCTGGATTTAATAGCTGATTTTATTGGCAAAGTGGCTGTATGATTTACATATACAGCAAATAATCACATATTAATATCCATATCCCTACAAACAAACAGACTGGCATTAAACCACAGCCTGTGCAAAACTGCTGTAGGCTAAAAGTATCCAGTTTCCATTAAAATCATCTAAAAAAAAAAGAGAACCTCTGATTATTATTTTATTTACATGACTCTAGACTGAGCAGAATTCCGAGAGAGTAACTTTTAAGACCCTTAAAGTGTTTCTGTTTTTTATTAGCTTTGTGAGCACTGGGTTTAAGCCTGAGGTTGATAAACGCTCCTGCATTCTTGGCCCAGTTTAAAACTAGGGTTAAATGTGCACTTTGTAGGCGTTTACTAAGAACATTTAAATATTACAAATGCCCTCAAATGTTTACAAAATATTTCCTACCTTCGCTTCCTTTTTTTTTTTTTTTGATCTGTGCCGAGATTCCAATGTTCATCAATATGCTCTGAATGCCACTCAACACAAGCGTAAACACCACATGCTGAAATATAGTCAGGAAAACTAAAGTTCATTTCAGGTCAAGGTTAAAGGGAACGCATTTTATTTGAAACAGTTTCAGGAGGAAAGGGTTTGCTCAGGTAGCGGGTGTTTACAAAGATGTGTGCCAGGTTTTACATGCTTAACTATGAATCCTCTGAAAAGTAATATTCTGCTAATATGTCGATGCCTCTGTAGCCTAGCACTGAACAAATACATGAAGTTAAGAAATAAAAGGACTCTCATAATAGTTTAAATTGCACCACTTTTTGTAGCCGTGACCTATTTCATGTCTTTCCTTTGGCTTGCAGCCTCTCCAAAGTAAGAAAAGGGTGGCTGAGGCCACATGGAAAATGCAGGCCAGACGTATGCTGGAACAATAAACAAAGTCAATTCAAGGTGAGGAACAGCCAGTTTTACATCACCCTGATATAGGCGTAATTTTACCTAGAAGAGAAACCCACCATAAATATGACTGTATCGCGATACTCTTCATTTCTCTCTCTCCCATTCTACTCTCTTGCTCGCTCCCTCACTCGCTCTCTCTTTGTGCTTCTTTCTCTCTTTTTTCTTTCTTTTCCCATCTTTATCTGTCCATTTCTCATCTCATTTCATTTCCATGCAATCATTTTTAAAATGATTTATTATAAAGAAAAATCATGTCCACGAATCTCTCTTGTTAATCATAGGCTTTTGTAATGTCAGTAACGTCTGTTAACACATTTCTTTTTAACTTGCACACAATTTTTTACACTTATGCATTTACATTACACACAATATGACCAAATTTAAATTATTTAATCCGTTAGGGTCACCTAGGGACATTTCTTCCCCACCATAGAGCAATTTGCTGCTTGTTTTTCCCGATTCCTTTTTTTTATTGTCTGCCTTAATGCCTGTGCTTATCAACAAAAACCTGTTTATCAACCTAAAACACTGTATAGGTTGTTTTGTTGCTGTCACATTCTGCTAAGATATGTAAATATGTAACCCCCAGTTTGACCAGCTCTCCTGGGAGACATCAGAGATTTCACCATAAGAAGTGCCATCATGTCCACTCATCTAATAGATATCATAGCATCTAAAGTCTTACACATGCTGCCCTAGCTTTGATGTTTTTCAGCAGAAACGCTCTGTGTGATTTGTCTGGTAAAGTAATGTTTACTTGTCTCAGATTAGGGTTGAGGACATTATAAGGATGACAGGGAGAGGAGAATTTAAGAAAATAAGAAGCAAAAATAGAGGAAAATAATCCAGTTTTGTGTGTGTCACCATGTCTGCGTTTCACCTCTAGGTGTGACACACAGCATGAGCGTGGCATGCTTGGGCATGTAGCATGCAACCCGCAGCTCTTGAGAGCAGCGAATGTATGCATAGTAAGCGGGTTCCGCTCTGCAAGTCTGTTTGTGCCGTTACGGGTTTGATAAAACTGGCTGGACGTGTGGTTCCCACGGCTTTAATCCTGTGTTAGTTGAGGCAGGGCAGAGACTCCAAGAAAGGGATTCGCTTATAGAGCTTAGATTAGAGTTTGTGGCGGGTGACACCTTTTTTAACTCTTTTCTGGGGATATCTGAATCTAAGGAATCCAGACAGGACAGACTCTGTGTTAGGGTTTGATCAAAAAAACTAACAAAAAAATCTAACCTAAAAACCCCAAGGCTTTTTTTACATCCTTTAATTTCAGTGATTTGTTTAAATATGCAGTTCTATTTTTCTGCAGAATAAGTTTAGGATGTCATAAACTTGTTCAAAACTAAATATTTATCATCTTTTATTAGGCAAATAACAATTTGGAATAATTTGTATCTAAGAGTCAAAATTTATTAAGCTTAAGCTTCAACTATTAAATCTTATTTATTATATTTATTTAAATGGCCAATTACAGTTATTTTCTTGCGGTCATTAAGCCTTCCAAAATATCTTCCCTGCCTTTCGTTTTGTAAAACAGTATATTAGAAAAATGTATAAACAACAATAATTCTACTGTTTTTAGCATTAGAAATACTACTGTGACTAAAGAACTAGAAATAAAAGTAGGCCAAATTAATTATGAGGGTTAGAAATAAATGTTTTTCAGCAGAAATGTGATATCTGAATCTAAGGAATCCAGACAGGAAAAACTCTGTGTTAGGGTTTGCTCTTGTTCCCAACCTTCACAATAAGATGTCAAGGTCATGGAATAAGCCATTCTCTGCATGCATTTCCACCCCTAAAATGGAAATATATGCAAATATTATAGGTAAATATGAAAAATGATGCTATGCGACAGGGATAAGCAATCTCGGTCCTGGACGGCCGATATCCTGCGGAGTTTAGCTCCAACCCTAATCAAACACACCTGAACCAACTAATCAAGATCTTGCTTACTTCCAGGTAGGTGTGTTGAGGCAAGTTGGAGCTGAATTTTGCAGGACACCGGCCCTCCAGGACTAAAATTGCCCACCCCTGCTACCTGACGATTCCCCAAGGTTGATGAAACAACAGCTCATTAACTCTCTCCAGTCTGTGAGTCATCCCCTTAGATCTCCAGCAGCGGCCTTTCAGTGTTTTTTCCTCTGCCATTCCTATACTTGCATGACTGTATCTGAGGTGCAGCCACTCCACTCAAAGTAAGCATGGCCACTTGAATTGCTTACATTTTCAGAGGCAGAATGGACATCCAAGGATAGCTTTCATGCTTAAAAGCCATCAGGGAAACAGACCTGCCACCAGCTGGTGACCCAAAATGTAGCCCCCCCGCAATCATTGAGCTGTAGAGATACCAGTGTTAAACCCACAATTCTAGCCAACTCAGTGCAGCCCTAAAGAGCTGCTACCATATGCATCTCAGACAGTTGAAGCTTCAGAAAATTCACTCCCTGTGGGGAGGCCCGTATTAGATTTAGATCAGTTGCTGCCTGAGCAGCAACCATTTTGGGACAGTAAACCAAGTGCACACAAGCCCAGCTAGGACACCAGACATTTTTAGTAAATTATCGAGCATCCTAATCCATAATCTGCTGAAGACTTCTCAATAAGTATGGTGTGGAAGGGGTACAGAATTCAGTTTAGCTTGCCATCCCAACAATTCATTTGGGTGCTAGTCAAAACAGTACACCCCATGCATGCTCAGAGCCTTATCAAGAGGACTGGTTTGTCACAATTAATCTGAAGAATGCAAACAGCACAGGAGCTCCCGAGGTTCGGTTTCAGGTGCAGACAGTTTCAGTTTTGTCTTTTTCCATTTGGCATATTCTCTCTTAGTTCCCTAGTTATGGCTCCACTGTGTTTATTTCCTCAACTTTATTAACGACTGGCTGGTGGTTTGGCATCAAGGCAACATCACTGCTCATCTAAGGCAAACAGGGTTGAAGCAAATATCATGCTTTTTGCCCAGCTTCTGTGCATAGCATTAGTGGATGGATCATTGATGACATTTTTTGGACTATGAGGCATGTGGTATGTCCTCACTTCTAGCCTTATAAGTAAACATAGAAGTATGGCTGCCTCAAGAGCTGAGGGTTTCCCCTCACAGACATTTATAATGTGATGGGCTAGTTGTCACCACTATGTTTATATGTTTGTACAGTTGGACATTCCTGCAGTGCTGATGTCCTGATGAGTGTGTCTTTTTAACTTTATGCCAAGGCAAGCTTTTACCACTGTAATGTAGTGGTCATTGATGTAGTGACATTTTAGCATCTTCTCTGGCAGGAATGAAACACTGCATTTTCCTGCCATATGCCCAGACAGCTTGTGTTTGGTCACCTCTTATCCTTCTGGTTTATGCACAGGTGCTTCAGCATGATAGCATTTGCCATATTGACTTCTCCAATGCAGAGTCTTGTTACAGGGGGCAATTGCATTTCATCCTCACTTATATGCAGTGTGTACAGACAGCGAGAGATAAAGATCACAGAGATGTGTAAGAATACATGACGCAATGACATGACTCTTTATGGTCATACAGATAAAACCAAGACATAATTCATGTATTTACAAAAAGATTGATACAAAATAGATTGAGTACAAAAACAACCCATCAATAAAAAGTAATATTTAGGCCTAAACGCAAAATATATTAAGGCTACAGTATGTTAGTATAGTGGATTAAAAAAAAGTTTTACAATATTATTTACTCGACCCCTTCTCACCTTTCATTCACAACTATAGGTGTGAAGTATAGTGTGGTGAATGGGGATTCTAGGACCCAGATGATATATATATATATATATATATATATATATAGATAGATAGATAGATATAAAATAAAACAAAGCCGTTAAGACAGAACAGCCTTTGCCTAATATTTTTCCCTAGAAAAAAAAAAAAAAAAAAAAAAAATATATATATATATATATATATATATATATATATATATATATATATATATATATATATATATTTTTTTTTTTTTTTTTTTTTTTACCATTTTGCCCTTCCAGCACCTGAGGGGACCATCACTGGAATCTTCCGTTTGGCTGGCTACTTAAACTAGCATCTAAGACTCTATTGTTGCAAAGTATTGTTTATATTGTATTGTATTTATAAGTATTGTTTGGTGTATAACCACCAAAATGTGACAAAAATGATCAAAAAAACTGACAAAAAAATCTAACCTAAAAAACCCAGTGCTTTTTTTACATCCTTTAATTTCAGTGATTTGTTTAAAATATGCAGTTCTATGTTTCTGCAGAATAAGTTTAGGATGTCATAAACTTGTTCAAAACTAAATATTTATCATCTTTTATTAGGCAAATAACAATTTGGAATAATTTGTATCTAAGAGTCAAAATTTATTAAGCTTAAGCTTCAACTATTAAATCTTATTTATTATATTTATTTAAATGGCCAATTACAGTTATTTTCTTGCGGTCATTAAGCCTTCCAAAATATCTTCCCTGCCTTTCGTGTAAAACAGTATATTAGAAAATGTATAAAACAACAATAATTCTACTGTTTTTAGCATTAGAAATACTACTGTGTGACTAAAGAACTAGAAATAAAAGTAGGCCAAATTAATTATGAGGGTTAGAAATAAATGTTTTTCAGCAGAAAATGTGATATCTGAATCTAAGGAATCCAGACAGGACAAACTCTGTGTTAGGGTTTGCTCTTGTTCCCAACCTTCACAATAAGATGTCAAGGTCATGGAATAAGCCATTCTCTGCATGCATTTCCACCCCTAAAACAAAACGGAAATATATGCAAATATTATAGGTAAATATGAGAAATGATGCTATGCGACAGGGATGGGCAATCTCGGTCCTGGACGGCCGATATCCTGCGGAGTTTAGCGCCAACCCTAATCAAAACACACCTGAACCAACTAATCAAGATCTTGCTTACTTCCAGGTAGGTGTGTTGAGGCAAGTTGGAGCTGAACTTTGCAGGATTCTACTGTTTTTTAGCATTAGAAATACTACTGTGACTAAAGAACTAGAAATACAATTAGGCCAAATTAATTATGAGGGTTAGAAATAAATGTTTCATTGATGGAAAAATTGACGGCCATTATGTTGACAATATTATTTTTATGGGCAATTAAGGAGACATCAATGTGCAGGATCAAAAAACTATGTAATTTCCGCAGAGTGACTGAAGACAACGGAATTTAGGAAACGCCTAAAAAGGATTTTTTTTTTCCAAATCCCTGCAAAAGTAAATAATTTCCAAAGTCTAACTATAGCGATTCTAAATCATTGAAAAAAGGAACATTTATGTACTTCACATAATATCAGTTATGTGGAAATAAGTATGTTAATAATGTAACAAAAGGCGAAAATATAAACTGTGTTAAAGTATTTCAAGAAGGAGCGAGATTATTTTTCACCCGTGTAAAACAAATATTTTTTTCACCTTTTATTCACAAAGCATTCAGTGTGTTTTACCAGTCGGTCAAAGATGAATAATTGCAAAGTGTTGGGCAATGAGTATGAGCAGTGTGGTCTGGCCAGTAAATACAGTATGTCCTCTCTTGATCTATGCAAGGGTTTTATAAGTATATATAAATGTCTTCTGGAATCAATTTCGATTTGTATTTTAGCAAAGGTTAATGCCCGATCATTACAAATTGATTACAATACAGCAGTATTAACATATTAACACACAAAAACATATACAGTCCAGTAATCTATGCAACAACAAGGCATTTGGGTTTGAGATACGAAATAAAAAAAGACCAACATAAAGATCAAAGAGCTATTCCTGCAAAAAAAGAGCTACTGTGTCTGCTTCAGGGAAAATAGTTATATATAATACGAAAATTTATATATATATATATATATTACACGAATCTGCCTTGTAACTTTAGAGTTACTTTTCGCCCTGTCTTTGTCCTGTGTGCACATCTCTGGACTGGGTAATATAGTTGAACCACCTGAAAGGAAACACCTAAAGAATCCAAAGAAATCCACTTTGACTCCAGGTTCTCTAACTACAAAATATGCTCTATGAAATTTGATGCACTATCCAAATTTTACGATACTTTTTCTCAATTTAACATAACAAAAAATATACGCATACTTGTGATCTTCATTTTTTTCATCCCTATCAGAGAGGTATACACAGTAGCTACATACTTTTACACTGCATATCGAATAAAAGTAACAGAGTTTCTTTATTATCCTTCAAAGAGTGTGAGTAATGGCAAGGCTACCACTCTCACAAGACCCACTGTCTCAAAAAGTGTTTAATCAATGTCCATTAGAGACCTTGTCCTCCAGCACCCTCAGGCAGGGAGAGACTCGAGAGTTCAAAGCGCAGAACTAGAATAAACTGGAATGGAATTCCGTAAACTTAGATACTAGCTGAGTTTCTCAAACAGACATCTGCTAATGCTGTGTAATATCTCTTCACTGGAGCTATGGGGTACAGGCAGTGTTCCGAGTGTCCTTGATTGAAATTGGACGATAAGTGTTTTTGCCTAGGCTGTTAACAAATTCCTGAGAGACCAAAAACTCTAGATGCTAAAAGAGAGGAGAGACAGCAATTAGCATCCTTGTCAGTTATCTTATTCGGGCGAATCACCCAATTACACACACAGCTTCGAACTGGGACATGGATTCGATGGAAACCCCGTATCTTCGTTAAACAGCTCTGAACGTTTTGCTATTAGATCACCACAAAAACTGACACCTAAGATACCGTGTATCAGCAAACACATCTAGAGCTGTAGTGTTGAAAGACCAAAGATTTACAAAGCAGAAACACTATGTTTTATTGCATGTTTCAAAATTTGACACTACTAATTAGTTAGACTACTATAATTATTGTGTGTCCGAAATATACACTATTATATATAGTCAAACATTTGTGGCACAAATTTACTAGCACAACCTGCTTCCCCAAACCGTCAGCACACAGATACCCAGAATGTTTTTATATGCTGTAGCATTAGCACTGATCTAGCATAATGATACCTCTGCGCGAAAAAAGAAAATCAAGTGTTCTCCAAAGAGCACTACTCAACCCTAAAACACACCTTTAGGATGAACTGGAACACAGACTGCACCTCAAATCTCCTAGTGTCTGATCTCACTAATACTAATTGTGGCTGAATGAGCAAATCTCCAGTGATGCTCCACAATCCAGTGAAAAGCCTTTCCAGGTGTGTTGGAGTTATTATTAGAGTAATATAAGACTACACCTAAAATAAGATGTTTAAATAGACTATTAGGCTTAACAATACATTTTTTTTTTATAATTTTCTGATTTTGCAGCATTATAACATAAATATAACATAATTATAACATAGCATGATATACTATGTAGTAATTCTTACATAGTTACGTGCATCAAACAGTTTTTATTATCAGTGGTTTTAGAAGCATTATTATTATTATTAACAAGGCAACAAAATAGCTTAGCATGAGCACTGATTTAAACAGCAATAAAAGCGCCATAAACAGTATTAACAGCAAGACATATAAATACACAAACTAAACAAGGAAAACTAAAACTATAATAAGAAAACAGCTAATCAAGAACATTAGAACAACCAATCACATGACAGGGCTAAAACACATGACAAGATTTTCAGAATAACCACAAAGGCGATATGTGCTAGAAAGTGCTTTATGATTTTTACATGGTGCAGATTGTCATTAAAATGTTTTTTATGATCAAAACTTGAAATGCTACACAGCTTGAAAGGGTTGTGTCTCACATTGATAGTCTTTAAAAAAATAAATTAAGACCAACACTAGGTTTTTATTTTTATTAAAAAAAACTTTTGTTGAAAGGAATATTCTATCAATACTGGACTATGGTGATATGATGTATATGCTTGTATATGAATGCCTGAAAAATAAAATAGATGTAGTTTATCATGCTACTTTATGATTTGTTACTGGTACCAGCGTCCTTACACATTACTGTAATTTATAGCAAATGACAAAATGATTTTCCTTTTGCTTCAGAGGGAAAATATATTTAGTTTGTTGACATACTACAGAAATATTTATAATACCAGATCAGCAGATACACTCATACTTTAGATGCCAATTTTGCATACAGAGTAAAGTCAATCTGGGTTTTTTTTCTTTCAAAATTTAAAATCTGCAAAGCCCAGTGTACTTGATTAAATAAATAGTTAGGATCTCTCTTTTTTTTAGAATATTGCATTTTCTTAGATCGATTTTTTTGTGTGGTATTGTATCTTCTAGGGTGAAAAAGTAGATAAATAAATAAAAAGAACAAAAGAATAACAGAAGAAGTAATTGCCCAAGTTAAATGTAATTGCCATCTAGAGTGAATTCCCACATGTCCTAGACCAGTGGTTCCCAACCTTTTTGGTTTAAAACCCGCTTTTCGCCAAGAAATTTTTTTTAGAGCCCCTTTCACATTTAATGATATCAGCACTTTTGGTATTTCCTGCGTTTCATGTTTTCAGTATTGCTAGCACCCAAACTAGTGGGAGCTTCCTAACCAGGGTCCAGTATTCCGGGGTCATTACTATCAGCTGCTAAAGGTGAATCAGTGAGATTTGCCCCCAGCCCCCCCGAGAGCTAACTGAGGCCTTCTTTTGGGTCAGGACCCCCTTGTTGGAAAACCACTGTTTTAGACAGTATCTCCTTTTAGGCATTTGTATTTACATGCAGTTTTATCTAGCAAGACATTAAACAAGTAGTTTAATCTAAACAAAATATTATAATAAATTATAATAAATGTTGTTATATCTGAAGTATGTACAGGTTCTGATCTTATCTGCCTTTTTACTTCTACTTTTTTCATTTGGGCAACTGAAACATTTTATTTTTTTTTAGCGCCAATTTATCTAATCATTCTCAGCCTTGAAAATATTTACCATGGCAGCAACAGAGTGCATGCGATGGCAAAGGGTCTGGACATCCACAAAGTGTTAATAATAGATTAATAAGTACAAATTACTTGTGTAACTAATTTAGATTTCATTTACATGTCAGTTTGTGTTGCCACATGCCAGTTTCTTTATTTACTGTAGACTTGCCTGACAGTTGGCTCCGGTTCTATTCAGCAGCTGCGTGATAAGTCCTTCTATTATGTTGGCAGCTTCATGGTGGCGGGAATCGAACCCCGATCTTCCAGTTAGCAGTCCAACACCTTAAACATTGTGCTACCACTTTTCCTTTTGTAAAGGCAGTAAAATGCTTGCAATTGCACAGAAGCTGATCGTTTCATCGGACTTTAGTCTTTCACCCCGGTTCACAAAGTAGAATAAAAGACAGGGGAAAAAAATATCTAGACCTTGAAAATAACTTGCTGAATGTCCCACTTCACCTGCTCTTGGGGTAAACACTGCTGATGTGCAGTATATAAAAGACTCCTTTTATGAGCTCTGAGCAAGAGGAATTCTGAGTTGGAAAAGGGCTAAAGGGAAGGGCACACTGAGGATGACTACAAAGAGACTTTTCCAATAAAAAGGTCTAATAGTAATCCTATAGCATGCATTTCTTTTACACACACACAAACACGAAAGTATGAATATCTGACGGTGTGAATTTAGGTAGGTCACATTAGGTAGTGCTGCAGTGCTGTTTATACTATAGTCACTGCTCACATCCGCTTCTAAAGCAATGAAGAGAGAGTCAACAAAATAAAAATCACATGGATGAATAAGCAAAGATAAACAGAGCAAAAAAGGGAGTGGGTTGTGCATAAGATAACAGTAAACATTTACTAATTAAAGCTATTTAATAACACAGCTGAAAATGACAACAAGTCATGTCAGAGTTCATCACTAAATGTACACCATCTAAAAAACAAACAAACTAACAACTATCCAAATTCTTTTCTTCTGTTTAAAATCAATGATAGACAAGAAGAGACAATACTGTGCACAACATACATCTTCTAACCTTAATTAAAGATAACACCACCTTAATGGACCAGGCAACTATAAGGATTTCATCCATTTCAGTTCAATGTCCTGATCCTGATAAAGAGTCTGCATCCTTGTGGTTAACAGCCTCTACAGCATGTGCATCGATATCACATAAGAACGACAAAGGAATTCATCTGGTCTCCATTAATTACAGAGCATTAATGCTTTAAACATATGAATGTAGCGTGCAACAAATCACAGCTCAGCACATGACCATCCAGGCTTGAAGACATAAGTCTGATTGAAATTTATGTAAGCTGAGGAAAGCTGACATTATACCCCTGACATGTGAGAAATAGGAAGTCTCACATTTGCTGCTGGCTTCATCGGCCAAACAGTAAACAGGTCAATAAGCCATCATTATTGGTCTTCATGGTTGACCGGCTGAGAATCGACTGCTTGCGGGTCCATTTGAGGGATTAAGAGGAGGCTGTAATGCCATTTTGGAAGATACGACAACACCGTTCATCTCCCGTCCCGTAAAAAATAAAAAAAACATCTCTGGAACACTGATCAAAGGCATTTTTCAGTCTGCTCTCCAACAGCCGATGAAAAGAACCTGTCACAACCTATAATATCCTCTCACCAGAGGCAAAAGAGGACACTGGATGTAAGATACTTATTTGGGTCAATGTACCTGGAAAGAACATTTAACTCATCCACTTGCTCTCTGTCTAAGTAAAATTGGAGACGCAGATGCTTCTGGGGAATATCATAGTGCAACCCAGGATTCTATTTGCTATTCATTTGGCTCGAGGCCTCATTTCTACATTGCAGTCTTTCCCGGACAATAGTTGTGACAGTTGTTCGGTTTAATAACGTTGTTGTATTAAATGAAAAAAAAAAACAGAACTTCCATGTTAGTTTTATTCATCTTTACCTGTATATTGTTGGTGTGTTTGTTTTATGTTTTAGAGGAGGTACAGAATTGAATTTTAGAGTGTTTTCGACACAACTCAGCGAAAAAAAAAGGAAGAAAAGAGAGAAAAGTAGATGTGAGTTTTCAATCGTTCTCTTAATTTCTTTTGTTGCCTTAGAAATGACTAGACATTGAATAGTTATACATCTAGCAGTGAAAACACAGACAGACAGATATATTAGTGCCAAGGAAACTGCATGGGCTTAAATTCTCAGCTAACCCTGTGCTTTCAAATTCCCACAGACAAACAAACTGATTAGTTCAGCTGAATATTTACTCTAACATGGCTGTGTGATAGATTTTTTACTGTGTTAAGTACAAACAATCTTTAAAACCTCGGCCATACGTCGATTGAATAAATCTTTAATGCTATTATTTTAGATCTGAACATGACTAGACAGCATGGCTGAAAAAATGTAAAAAAAAATTAAAATAAAAATCTCAAGCCATGTGTGTTTATTCTTTGTGATCTCCCTGTAAACTAATATTTTAAAAAATAATTTAATGACTTTTTAAAAGATTGAACGATGAAACATACTTTAGGAATACTTAATGTTTATGGGTTTCATATGCAATGTAAATGTCATTTATGAACCACCGGCTGATGGTCTGTTTAAAAGCTGGAGTTACAGTTAGTCAAACTTGTGCCACTTACAGGTTAACTGAACATACATGTCAAGCGCCCTTATAGGGCAATATTTCTTGAGCCAGCCCTTTCTGGCCAACCAATATAAAGGGAGGAGATTGAAAGACCTGCAGAATTATAGACCGTGCTGTACATGATGGCATTTGGGGCATGTAGCCTGGCCTTTACCTAAAAGCAGGGAAATTTAGAATCCAAAGATTTTTAGTGCTAAATCTAGATCTTTGAAAACCGTGGCCAGGCTTTTTATCCCACAGCCAATATCTTCAGGCAGTTTATGTGCCAGGACAGATATGGCACTCTCCAGAGCCTCTAATTAGCACTACCTTCTGGGACTTCCCACAAACCAGCCAAGTACGTGTTTGTCATCAGTACCTTGTGGGACATTGGGGGAAAAAACCTAGCATCCTACCATATCTCCCAGGAATGAAGGCATCCGCTTTTAATCTTGATCATGGAAAATGCATTTTTTTTTTGGTATAATAAAAATCCTTGGTTCTAAGCTACCACTGCAATGTTCTCAAAAGTTATCATGTTGGCCGCAGCTGCCATCAAACAGTATATCCTCACTACTGTACACAAGCTCACTAAAACACAATCAACCGACTCCCAGGCTGCCAGATATCTAGTGGGAGACCTCGGATAGATGTTTGGTTCAGTGGCCTAAAATGACTGATCAGCAGGTAGCAGCGGAACTATATGTGTTAAGGGCCTCCAAATAAAGGTCACCACTCCTATTTATGCAAGTTCTTTAGAAATGCACTGCTCTAAAACCAAGTGTCTAAGACAGTGAAGTCTCTGGAAAGATACGGCTCCAAATATTCACAGCAAAGTGCGTTCGGTGGCCTAATGTGGCTAACAAGCACGGAGCAACAGAACTGAACTTTAGAAGCGAGGCTCACCTTAAGCTGGTCCCTACATATTTACCAAAAATCTATTCTCATTTGGAGGAACTTTACAGTGTTATTCCAAATCAGCACATCCCATCACTGCACACAAACTGTATATACTGCAGACCGCTTCAAAACAATGTATGTATCAAATCTAAATCCAAAATAAAAAAGCTATGAATCAATATAGCCTAAGGGACATGGGAAATAATCTAGCACTATCTGTGACTCCAACAGATGAGTGACTAGGAAATGAAGTCAGGACAGATAATGTAAAGAGGAAAGCAAAAAAATGCAATATTTTATTCACAAGTGAACCTCCAGGACCAAAAAAATAAATAATTAAATAAAGTCAATATGACTTTAATACTGTGGTAGTGCCCTGAGAGAGGTTCTGATTTGCCGATATGATTTTATTATCTCCCCTCGTTCTGGTACAAGGTGCAAGTTGACTGGAGGCAGGGATTAATAGGATCAGGTTGCTGAAGGCTCATCTAACGGTTTGATGGCATTCTGACAGGACATGATGGATAGGAGATGCTGGCACCACATTCACTGTGCAGTGCTTGGCCGATGTACTGTAAGATGAGACACACGTACCCACATACAAATAAGGCAGACCTTGGGTAAAATGCAGCAAGCCAACCTTTCACAGGTTTTGTAGCACAGCATGTAGAGCCGCACAAACACACACTTTCTGCGGGGTAATGCTGTTTTTATATATGCACTGAAATATGCTATACTGTAACATTTATATAACATTTTAAAAAAAGGAGGGGTTTTTTTGCGATTTTGTTGAATTTGACATTGTTAAGAAGACGACAGTTGGTCAGACCATGTTTTCTAATAGCTCTGTATGAAAATGTGCATTTATAATCACAGTTATTATCAAGTGATATGAAAAATATTTTGTTTATAAGGGCCAACTTGTGATAGATGACTGTCTCAAAGAATCACCAAAGAAGCTGTTCTGCAGTAATTTGTTTCTGCAAAAGGAATCACAACCAGCAGACAGTGCTACTTTTTTAGAAGAGGGAAGCATATGGCAGCGAGCATTTCATGCTGGCTCAATGCCTGTCACTCTTCCAGTCTTTCTTGGGTAGTTATCTGGTTGAAAATGAAGGAAGCATTAGTAAAAACAAGTTGTAAAGGGAACATCCCTGGGCAGCATCGGTGATGGTAGGCATAATAAGGGATTATTGCTTTGTGCAATGAGTTCATCAATACTTTTATCATTACTTCTTTAAAAACATACATGCTAAAGCCTGTTGAGATTCAGGAATTTGCTGTCTGCTGCATAGAGGAGAAGAGAAGGTTGATTTCATTCTTTGTCTTTGGTTTGACATCTGGTGCATTAAATTCCAGGGTAGTATAACAATACTTTCCTTGAACAAGGAAAAGATGAACACACTGAGGGTTATTAATGGTACTCCAAAATGTTATATCAGCAGTTATAAACATCTCACAATGTATTTTGCTTCTGTAAGCTGATTAAACTGACTTCATTGTTAGTAGTTGCTAAATAAGGAGCCACTTGCAGGCACTCAATTGTCACAGTGCCATATAGTCATCTGAGAGCCTTAAACACTCAAGGACAGATACGCATAAATGGAGACAGTGCAAAAATTGTATTTGCTATGCTGTGCCTTAACATGCATGTAACTGCTTGAATCCCGATTCACTCGTTTTAACTTAAACATGTTATCGATCTGTATCGAATTCTTTTTCTTATTCTCCGGTAGCTCTTAATAGCTATCTTGGTTACAAAACTAAAAGAAAATAATACAATACAAACACACATATATATATATATATATATATATAGACAAAATATATACTTTAACACCTGACTATCAGACTTAGTTTACAGTAACTCTTACTTTAATAATAACACACACACAAACACACTGGGTTTGAGGTTACAACGCTGTGAAGGACACAAGTTATTTCCACTTCAATCTTAGCAAACCATGTATTTATTGAAATCAGGGGCTTTGTGCACAGGAACATTGTCATAGTAGAAGAGTGTCTGGGTCTCTTTGTTCAAATGAAGGACTAATGTAATTCTTCAACATATAAAGACATTCTAGACAACCGGGTAATGCCAGCGTTTTGAGAAAGACAGTTTCATTAAGTGTAATTTTGTAATAGTCATAGTCACGTTATGGTGGAAAGTGGTGGCTCAGTGGTTAAGGTGTTGGACTGATACCATAAAGACTGGGGTTAAATTCCCAGCAAGGCCCCTAACCCCCAATTGCTCAGTTGTCTTAAAAGAGATAAATGTAAGTCACTCTGGATAAGGGTGTCTACAAAATAATGTAAATGTAAGTTATATACAATTATATTTTGTATTTAATTATTTAAAGATTTCTGCATGTAAAAAAACATAAATATTCCATCTTTTTACACTTCCTTATGGTTTTGTTTTCTGAGGTAGATGCAGACACATTTGCCCTTGATAGAAAGTTCCTTCAAAAACCATTGATTAGGTTGAGATCATTTCTTTTCATCTACACGTCTGAGTCATCGAGTCTCTTTCATAGTCACGTGTTTGCTATCTAAACATTCTGTGGGCCTTTTATTAGGTTTACGTGGTAATTTGTTATATTGGATGTGGCAAAGATGGAGTTGGAGATCATTCTCACAAAAATGTCCCATATAATCAATGTCTAAACAATGGATTTTGGGAAGATTTTTGCATTATTATGATAATAATAATAATAATAAACCCTGCACTCTGAAAGCACTGTACAGTTTTTTAATTTGTTGGCAAGGAGTTTAGTCTGCAAATTTGGTTTGAGCCTTTGGAGAATGTGGGCTTACTGCTGTATTATTTTGGTAATTGGTTGCTCTGGTTTGTTCATGGGAGAACTATAAACTTCTAGATTTACAGCATTCGGAGGATGCCCTTATCCAGAGCAACTTACATTTATCTCTTGTTTTGAGCAATTGGGGGTTAAGGGCCTTGCTCAGGAGCCTTGCTCATGGTGGCTTGGTGGTGCTGGGAAAAGAAGCCCGGGCTTTCTAAATCTTTCAGTCCAACACCTTAACCACTAAGCCACCACTTCCCACTTTTCAGTGCTCTTTAGAATATTTACAATACACAACCTAGTTGTGTATGACAGGAATGATTTAAATAGACACCCTCATTTAGTCTATGGTAACTGAAGTAGTTACACAGTCATGTGTGGGGGGACAGATCATAAAATGTACTCTCGTTGTTCCTTCATTTTTTTCCCCTCTTAAAGCTATTAACCAAAAACTCTCTGCTAAAAGTATTGAAAATGGGAAGCCAAATGTGTTTGAAGAAAAAAGGCAGAAAATAGTTGAAATGTTCTGAAGGTTGTGCTATAAAGTTAGTATTGCAAACAACAAATATGACAACACCAACAAGTGCTAATCGAGGCTCAGTGGGGGTGCGAATCACACTGACTCACATGTCAGTGTTGTATAAAAAAAATGGTTTGTGCCAACAAGGAATTATTTATGCCAAATTATCAGAATCGAGTAAAATAAAACGAGGCCCTTTAAATCAATTGTATATAGATTTTTTGGTGTTTTGTCGAAATTTACTAAATTTCCAAGAAATCAGGGGTTAAAAGTCTTGCTCAGGTGCCCAACAGTGGTAACTTGGTTTGAACTCATACTTTGAGAGATCTACAGTCGACATGATAGAAGAGACTTTAGATACACTGTCTACACTTCTTCCAGGATTTTATTCTTAAAAATATCACAAAAACAACCAAACTTGTTTAAAAGTCAAACTCCAATTCAATGCTGACCCCTTAGATTCAAGTGCCAAGCTATTTTTTGCTGCCAGAAGAAAAAGCTGTTCAATGATGTTACTCGAAGTTACACAGCTGAACACATATGAACAGGTATAAATTAATGCTCTCAAAATGAGCTAATTAACTATATGTGGGTGATTAAAGGTTGCTGTAAAAGTCACTAGAACATAGCCTGTATTGCAAGTTAATGATTTGAGTTCCCAGACCTGAGTAACCCATGTTACTGAGGTTACTTTGTTCCGCTTGTTTTCCAGCTATTCACTGCTGATTAATTGGCTCGGATGTGTTCAAAGTGAAGCTGGAAGATAAAATTTCAGACGAGGGTGGAGTCAGGGGAGACCTGGAGATTTGGTATCTCTTATCCTTTGATTGGCTGAACCTGAACCAGGTAATCAGCAGTGGGTATAAGGCAGGGGGTAGCTAAAAAAACGAGTGTAACAAAGTAACTTAAGAAACATAGGATACCCAGCACTGTAGAGTTACTATATTCTTCATGGCAGCTCACCCAATGTTTTTATTACTTTTACCTTTTAGAATTGTTTATAAAATTCTCAAATCATTACATTTGGTATAGAGTATGAAATAGTATTCAAAGTATTTTATATAAAAAAAAAATTAGTGTCTCTGTGGTTAAAATACTTGGATACATTGGCTTCTGGATTCAGCATTCAATTTGTGAAAAAAAAATTATAAAAAAAAATTAGCAGAACAGAAAGATGAATTTTACCTTTATACAGGTAATCAGCCACACACACACACACACACGCACACATGCGGCGTGTCTTCTGATTTTGTTGCAGATGCGGCTTCAGTAATGCGGCTTCAGTAATGCAAGATGAATATCCAGAAGTATTAGAACATTCACAAAAGTTGTGAAGCAGACGAGCAGAGCATCAAAAACATGCAATGGTAACATGCAAAATCTCAGAGTGTGTGTGCTGTACATATACACCACACTGGCTTGGAGACAGGTGTGTAAAATTAGAACTTCACTGATTGCAAGCAGATGCTGGTGGTTGTTGACGATAGTCTTTGGCGGCCATGTTTGGGGGCTACAGGATTCTGGGGCTACAGGATTCTGGGAAGCTACAGAGTTGCAAGCTGTGACAGATTTGGTCTCTTAATTTCACATCTTATTTTGCAAACTGCATTATCATGCCTGTCTTGCACATTACAGCACTTTATTTATGTTCATATTTGTTATTAGATCATTTACACTACCATTTTCTGTATGCACTTTCACTGTATTGCAAAAAATGTTTTTGCCCCCTCTATTTACTTTGTAGGATTGTGTATGTGACAATCAAAAAAATATATAATTAACAATTTTAATTTGAAATGGTTTAATACCATTGGGACTCCTACCAGTTTCAGGCCCAAAGAGGATTAACACAAACTCCCAAAGTGCACCATTTTTCCCTATTGGTGTCACGTGGTTGTTAGCATGAAACTCCTTATCCTCAGTAGATTAACTTTCTGTGTCTGTACAAAGAGCTTCATTTGCTCCATATTAGAACACTGAGAGAGTTAGAGGTCTTCCTAAGAGTAATACACAACACCTAAAGCCTCTCAATCCTATGACTTTACCAAAGCTCCTAACATACAAACCTCCTTCCCACAGTTTGCATTCACATTCACACACACACAAAGCCCTCGAGGGAAATGTTAAAACACAAACACTACAGGCACCATAGAACTAATGAAGAGGAGCACGGGTGAGAAGAATGCAAGCAGAGAGGTGCTGCGATTGCTGTAAGAATGTCATGTTCAAAACGTAACCATTCCTGAATCACTCACAAAACACAAGATTGTGCCAGCCCAGAGGGATCAATTAAAAGCCATGATGCATAATCAGCCACATGCAAACACATGCAGGCTTAAGTGGTTGAGGAAAAGAATAGCATATGCAAGGAGAAAGAGACAGGGAGTGGAAGATTTCTACCAAACCTCTCAGTGGAACCTTGCTACCACATCAAAATGCAAAGAAATATAAAATAGGAAAACAAAAAAGCAACACTGACGCAAACCATGCATACAAAAGCCTCCTAATAATTTACTGCATTTGCATATTTTTCTTCATTTTTTGCATCACTAAGACGGCAACTGACAGGAAACCAGAGTAAAAACAAGGCTTTAACCTTCAAACCAGCCCTTGGAAAGTAACATATCAGGTTTATCCTGGTGAAAAATCCAGCTTTTTTTTGATATATTTAGTGTAACAACGATGTCCGATGTCAGTGCATCCCAGGCTTCTGTCTGATGATGTAACAGACTGAAACTATTTGGTTTGTGATATGTTTCTGTGATGAACAGTGACAGTATGACAGGTTGCCAAGAAAATAAAAAGCTATTTCGGTTGACTTCCTGTTAGGAAATTTCTTAAAAATTATCAGCAATGTGTGCATGACTCTAAGGGACTCATTCCTAGCTCTTCTCTCTCTCCTGGGGATAATCGAATTCTCCTGGCGAATTTTAGCCCTACTGATCATTAAGAACATTTTTTTCCCATATATGAATCCCCTGTGTGTCTGTCCGAGTGTGTTTCTTCAAGCAGAAAAGCAAATCCACCTCACTAATTGCTCTAATGTGATGGCTCCAACCAGAGAACCTGCAGCGCCGGCCCCAACCGGCAGCAGACAAATGAGAAAGGTCACAGATCTCAAGTCTCAAAGGGCTGCAGATATTTATATTTCTTCAAGTGGAAAAAGGGAATCTGGATTTGCTATTTTCTGTTCAATTTAATTAAAAGCATGGCAACGTATAAGCATATAAGTATGGCAGCGTAAACAATAGACATCATCGGTAAGCAGTTTTATGGAAATCCGGGCACGGGTTCTTGATAAGGACATCATAGATGTTGAAAAATTAACGTTAAAAAGAAACAATATTTATACAATTTTCTAAGACGTATTCCAAGGTGAAAAAACTGATGCAAATACACAACAAACATTACAGTAGATTGTGTGTTTGTGTGTGGATTATTGTAAACAGTAGCAGCTAATTACTTCTGTGTATTATGACTTCTCAAGTTCTCTATGCTTGCTTTTTCCTCATGTTATCGATGCTAATGCTAAAGGAATATTAGGGAAAACTCCATTGAATTACACAAGCTGTTAAAATGCTCTGTGAAGCTAGTGAAATATTTAGCTGCAATACGTACTGTATGGAACCGCTACAGCGGCTGCCTGCTAATTACTAAGAAACGAGAAAGGACACTTGGGGAGGTTTGGGAATATTTCTTTGGGTGTGCAATTATGTATTTTTATTTTTAAAGGGGAAATGAATGGATTTGTGGATATAACTAAATTCTCTCTGATCAAGATGGCGGCGGGCGCACAACGCAATGCTCGTTGTCTCGCCGGAATATGCAAATTATCAGTCTAACATTGTATAGCCGACAGGAACTTTTAGAATTTAAAAGGAAGGAATTTCTTGTAACTATTTAAATATGTGCAGTGACAATATCAATGAATTTTATTATAATATATGTAAAAAAAAAAAAAACAATCTGTCAATTTATGTTCTCTTAGGGGCCTGCTGGTGGCCCTGGAGGCCAGCTTTGGAGTTCCCCCAGTAGCATCACTTCTCTCTTTCTTTCGGGTATTGCTGAGCTTTATTATACATAACAGAACATTTTTTGTTTATTATAAGATTTTTGTTCTGTGTATATATATATATATATATATCTCCTCCACCACAGTCCTTAAGACAAGCTATACAAAATCCTATTAAAACAAGTGGATTAAACATATCGTTTGCTGTCAGAGCTCAGTTAAAAAAAAAATAACACATACAGACCAGTCAGGCATTCAATCCTGCTCAGCTACAAAGATTTATACAGTAGAACAACACATATTAATCCCATCACTGGTGTTTACATTTAAAAATAAGGATTAATATTTATAAAATGTCTTACGAAAAGCTGTTGTGCAAGCTGTGTGTTTGTTTTATATTTATTATTTATGCAATAATCCATTATTTGCACTGCTGCCTAATAACAAAAATTTGAAAGAAGTTGAATTTGTACTTCAATCCATATTGAACCCTAATTCTGTGTCCGACTTAATATACAGCGTCTTGGGCCGCTCAGGGCGCATTGCTTGTCTGAGTTCTTATTCTAATAGAGCCACAAATTCAGCTTGGCGGTAAAAAAGTGAACGCCTGAAGCAGATGGACAACAAACAGCTGAGAGCGCACAGCAGTTTCAATGGATTCTGACCAACACGAGTGCATGGACACTGTCACACACACACACACACACATGCACATCTGCCAATCTATGGAGAATACAGCCTGACTAAGGTGTCCCAAAACACTACCCCTTTTCACACACTATCATACCGTAAAAAAAAAAAAGATTTAACTCCTTCCAATGCTTAACGGACTTATACGTTATGTGTTCTGAGGTTGCTGTTTATCAGCAGAGTTCGAATGCAGAAGTTTAATAATGGACACAGATAATCATTCGCTCACTGTAAATGCCAATTATCTGACAGCAGTTAAAAAAAACAGCTCTTTTCCGACCGTTTTGGTTTTTATCCAACACAACCGCAAATGGGGAAGTGGTAGCTTAGTAGTTAAAGTGTTAGACTGCTGATCAGAATATTGGTTCAATTCCCAGCACCACCAAGCTGCCAATGCTGGGCCCCTAAGCAAGGCCTTTAAACCTTACCTGCTCAACTGTACAAAAAAAATGAGATAAATCTAGATCGATCTGGATAAGGACGTCTGCCAAATGTAAATGTACAACAAATTGCTGCTGGGATAAGCACTGAATCACCACGAACCTGTCTAAGATAAACGGATTCTAAGAGTGAGTGAGTAAGCCAGTAAATGAATGAGTAAATGAGCGATTGCATAAGTGAGTAAAAGAAAGAGTGAATAAATGGGTGAAAAGAAGCACTGCAGGAAAGTGTCAAAAATCCTTAGACACTGAGAAAAAAAAAAAACGAATCGCTGTCAGTAAACATGTCAAACTAGCGATTTTAGCGTAGGGCTATAGGAATCCAATGAATGAATATACAATTGGGGCAGATGACCAAATCGTGGCTAAAATCATGGCTTAAGTAAATAAGAGTAAATATGTAAATATTAAAAAGAGTAAGTGAGTGAGTGAGCAGGTCTGTTAATGACTGAGTACGTAAACGAGTAAGAAAAGATGGCAGCTGGTGTCGTTACTGTTTGGCATTCTATTTACTGTGCATCATTTGGTCTTCTACAACCGACAAAAGCATCCGAATCATATGTTTACATCATTAAATACTCCTTAATTAGGTTCAATTTACATCTAGACTTTAAAAGTACCCTCATTTAATTTCTCTCATTTTTTTTAAATGAATATTATGGAATCTTGTTTTTTGCTGGAGTGTAGAGGGCCAATCCAGCTCTAATGACCCCCCGACTGCATAATCACATGAAGTTCCTGCACTTGTGTGTATCACAGGGCTGAATTAACTCCTCAGTAGGTCTCACTGGAGAACAGCCGCCAGTATAGGCACTCTGGGCTTAAGACGGGCTGACAGCATGCAAAAAACTTTCGCAAGTAAAATTCTGCCAAGACACTTCATTAAACATTGGCCAGCTGTTGCAGTGAGCTCGGCTGCTAGTTTGGGAAGAAAATGCATAAGCTGCTGATATGGAAAAACCATAGACAGGTTTCTTTGTGGCCACACTGACGTCTCAGAATAATTGTTTTGAAATACAGGAGCCATGCACAATTTTTTACTCTGCTATAGAAAAGTGTTACTGTATTTCGGGGCCATGCGTGCTCTTCTTAATATGAACCTCTTTTATTTTTATTTATTTTATTATTTTCAAAGCAATAAGAATTAGAATTGCAGATGTTTAGTAACAGTAGCATAAAAATCTCTTCTTATTTATTATTCACATAAATCACACCAGAACTGTGAATGCTTCAAACAATGACTTATATATCAGAATATCAAAATAATGCTGATGACTTACTAGTACAGGTGTTAAGAGAATATAAATAAATAAGTGACAGGATGTGAGACACTTTAATTGTTTGAATTGCCGCTTAGTTACACAATAATGTCACACAAAGGCACAAATGACTCCATCAAAGAAGCTGCTTCTAAAACAGCCGAAGTGCCTTGCGTAAGTACTCATTCATGATGCTCTAAAAGACCTAAATGTGTTTTGTTGCCTCCAATTGCTATAGGAAGTCATATAATTAGGTGAATTAGGTCCTACTGTGTACAATTAAACTGTCACATGATCTCCATATAAATACTGCTGTTCCTGAAGGACCACTGGGTTTGATAGAGGATATAATTATCTATTATGCAACAACAACATCAGCAAGACCAGGAAGATTTAAAAAAAATTCGTGGAAAAGCATGGTGGTGGAAGCATCATGTTGGTTAACTCAGTTACTCAATACCGTTACTTAATAATGTTGCATAACCCCACAAACAAAGGCTCCGTCAAAGAACCTCTAAATAAAACACAACAAAGTGCATTATGTAAGTATTTTTCCCCGTTGACGTAAAACCCTAAATTTGTTCATTTGCTACCAGATGCTATAAGAGGTCATAATTTAATTAAGCATAACTTTGGCGTAGGTTCAGGTGCCTTCCATTATCCAAGCTTTTCACAGACAAAAAAGCAAGAAGCATAAGACAAATAATCTAAAGAAAAAAAAATACTTAAAGGCAAACAAGGAAATGCTATCCAAATCTCTGCCATCCAAAGCGACTTACATTTTCATCTTTTATACAACTGAGCAATTTGGTGGTTAAGAGCCTTGCTCAGGGGCCCAGTGGTGGCAGCTTGGTGGTTCCAGGAATCGAAACCCAATCGTCCAATTAGCAGTCCAACACATTAACCACTTCCCTATATACAATATACACAATTCTTATAATATACAATTCCTATAATATATAATACAATATATCATTCCATTTCCCACCACTTCCTAAATACAATATTTAATAGTCCAGTAACGAACTCCGCTATGGCACTGGTGTAAAATGGGGCTGGTATAGAAACTGCTGATCTACTTAAAATCCTCCAGATTCACACAGGATGGTGCAGAAAAAATAATAATCCAGTAAGTGGCAGTTCCACAGACATTCTGGTCTGTTGAAGGAAAGCACAACATGTCAAATGTGCTACAACAGCAGAAAATCACATCAAAAGATCAGAACCCCAAAACTCTTGGGCCTCAATGGGCACAGGCTGAACAAATCTGGACAGATAAAGATGTCACAGGCTCCTTTACAAATTCTTAACTGCATAAGTGTCAGATTCTGTGCCTTTTGTCTCTTTAAATTTTTAGCTTTAATACTATAAAATCTCAAATAAACGGTTTAAGGGGTTGAATACTTATGAACAGCAAAACGCTTGCATGCATTTTCCACCATGCTGAGCTAGATTAGCTGCAAATGCAGGAGTAACATATTGAAAAAGATCAAATGAGACTTCGGGAAATGGAACCAGATCATTACCATCACTGTGGCTTGCGCACTGGACATGCTTCAGGAGCATCTCTAACCAAATTTTGGGTCGCTTGTACCATTTCATCCAGCTCAAAAAAAGTTAAAGCGTAAATCAAACTAATGAACGCTTCCCTCCCTGTTTTCGACAAGACTCCCTCCTCCCTCCTTCCTCCTCCACCCTCCCTCTTTCTGTGTAGCGTGCAGGGCTCGGTTATAACAGATTTAATTTCAAGGATGGTGTCGGTGGGGTGGAAATGACATAGTGATCCTCCATTATCTCTCTTCTCTTGTTCATCATGTGTGCTGCTTTCTGCGCCATCGATTGTAGGCACTGGATAGTGTCATTAAATCCATCATGCTGGGAAGAGAAATGGTTTGTGTATGGACGTTCCTTGCCTTTGTCATCAGACGAGCCACTGGCAACAAAAATCGATAAACAAAGCACAGTTTTGCAGACGATTTTCCCGGAAAAAAAAGTTAGGACATTTCTGACATGCACATTTTTATACAAAACACTAATGAGCCCTGTGTATTCAGAAAAACTGCAGACGCTGACTGTTTGAACCGCTGCCCTATTTAAACGGCCGTCTCTTTAAATAAATGTGCATGTGATGTGTGGGAAGTTCCTGATGGCTGCTGCTTGGACTTAACGTGCTCTGACCAGCTCAATTTTTTAATTTTAGGACAAAGCTTGTATTTTCCGCCACTAGTTATGATTTCTTATCTGTTCTGCAGCATAAAAATGACATTTTATTATTATTGATTATCATCCTCTCCTCAAGCCGTCTTTTTCAGCCTGTGAATCAATAAGGCATGCATATTCCTGCTGTATTTATAGATCATTTTACAAGCCGCTTATGTAAATAACAGGTCTGGCTACGCTGGACTAGCTGATTACTGGCTTGATTAATACAAATAAATTTGTAGGGGGAAAGAAAACAACGCACACACTCACGCACGCCATCCCATAAAAATATATCCTGCCAATATTTTTATAGATAGATCTATGGAAAGTAAAATAATTTTTTTTTTTTTCAAAAAGACCTCTACTGCCACCAAATGGATAGTCAACATACAGCACTGCTTACTTTTATATATACACTTTATATTTATACCTTTACTTACTTTTCACGTTCCGTTCATCCATTGTCCATCCAAATCAGGGACAGAGGGATCAGCTGGAGTTTATCCCAGATGTCATTGGGCTAAAGGCAGGGGTACACACTGGACAGGTCACTGGTCCACACACACACTGGTACACACACACACTCACTCCGATGGGCAATTTAGAATCACCAATCAATTTAACATACATGTTTTTCGACTGTGGGAGGAAACCACAGAAAACACCCACAGGCACAGGAAGAACATGTAAACTCCACACAGAAAGACCCTTGGTGCGGATACGAACCTGATACCTTCTTGCTGTGAGGCAACAGTGCTAATCACTAAACCACAGTGCTGCCCCTACCACAGGATATTATAGATATTTACAAATTGGTACCTAAACTTATTTCTTTACATCTTTTAATATTACATCAGCAGCCTAGAGAATTACTGCATTTCTGTATGTTGAAGTTGCTGTAGTGAGTTGTGTAGTGCAGGACAGCAAATAATGAGACACTGAATCTTTTGCCTGGAATCTGAACTTTGGCTTTTACTTAGCGATGCTCTAATTCCTCCCCAGACATGCTTAGGTTTAATTACCGCATCCCAGAGGGACCTTTATCAGTTCTGCACCAGGTCCTTAATGAGGTCTTATTAAGTCATACGCCACATGGACTTCACTTACACACACACAATTTTAAGTCCCTACTGATTAACTTATTTAACATGCCAATCCTTCTGTAAACGTTCCCCACTGTGTGAGATTTAACATTTTGGTTTCATTTAATTTTCTCTTGTTCTTTGTTTTTATTAGATTCATTCAATTTGTCTATTCAAATATGTCTCCACCTGCAGTTATTAGGAATATCAGGGTTTGCAAATAGTTCGTAGATTACTCTCCTTGTCAAAGCTATGTTGGAAGACAAAAGGTGAAATGTAATGAAAAAATGATGGCACAAAACCCCAAATCCGCAAATTTACAATAATCACAATTATACAATACCAAACCTTGGCACATCACATTATATTGCTATGTATTTAAATTATTAACATGAATATGTATATATGTATATAACATTTATACATAATATCTATTTAAGTTGCATTTAAAGCAATATACTGTATATATATATATATATATATATATATTCCTCAAATCCAGTTTCAATCCCACAAATATAATAAGATTTAATTTGTATTGTGTTTATTTATTATTATTTTATTTATTTATTTATTTATTTATTTTGTTTATTTTCCATTTATTTTGTTTTATTTTCCCCTTATATAAGAAAGCTTAAATGTATAATTGTGCAAGAGAGCAAACTGTTGTTGGTAGGGATGTTATCTAAAAAATGAAAAAGATGTCTAACTGTTTTATAGGTCTTATTCTTGACAAAATATTTAAAAAAAAATACTTTAAAACAAAAATATGTATTGTGTTTTGATTTCCACAGTGTTGCTGGCACTGATTTATAAGTCTTCTTACTACTTCTTGAAGTTGCTTTCGAAACTAAATTCTGGATTCGTTCAAGCTACTTTAAATTATCCCGAACAATTCTAAGCAGTGGCTTGAAAATGACAAACTGCTGACTTCCTTAGCATCAATTATATTAATTAAATGCTGATAAAATACCGGTGTGAATTAAAAGCTTTCTACAGCTAATCCAGAGAAGAGCAAAAGATGGATAAGAAAAAATATGAGAAAAAGAGTAAAGAAAAGAAGTAAAAAGACACTAGAGGGAAGACACTAGACTGTGACGTCCTTGCGATGTGTCAGCTAGCCAGCGCTCTGATGAATGCTAATAGTTTTCACGCCAGTGATCTCAACAGGCAAAGGCCCCCATAACACGGCTCCATTAATAGAGACGATTTCTCACTGGCACAAAAAAGTACACAAATACGCACACACACTTCCACCCTCCATTAACAGGAACAACCTTGCTAGGTGCAAAAACTGACACAAATCATCCCTCAGCAATATAAAACTCACTGACACTGTTCAAACACACACACACTTTTACCCCACTTTGCTTTTACACCTCCCTACCACATCCAGGATCCAAAAGCTGATACAATTCCGCGCCAGAGTTCTAAAAGTGTGTAAACTTTCACACCATCTTCCGCTCATTATGCTGTGTTAGATAGGATCTAAATGCTGATAAATAAATTACCCAACAAACATTAAAACATCACTGAATTCTATTGGTACACACAAACACACACATTTCCCACTTCCTGACTCCGGATACTGTTCTATTAGGCTACATTTTTACCCCTTAGATAGTGTCTTGCTCTTGTCCTCACGTGTGTCTTTGTAATGTAAGATAATGTAATTGCTCTTATGATCTGTTGACCTGTGAAATTCGAGGCGAGTGGGAGTCACCGTGTCAACACAACTGTCAGTGAACATTATCCTTCACTAACCTTGGTGCTGCTGTTGTTCTGCTGTTATGAGCACTGGCTTATGTCTACACTGTCTCTCTTGCTGGATTTTGCACTCATACAGAACGATCAAATGGTTTGAGAGGATAAGTCGAAAGGGGCAAATGAAAGCAGGTGCAGTGATAGCTTGCTTAAATCACAGCCACAGAGGTGTGAAAGAATTCTGCATGGCCTACCGCCAGTAGCCAGATAACCCCAGAGTCGCTCTTCTAGTTTGTGACAAAGCTGCACAGGAAGTAAACCAGAAGTAACACTTTAATATAATTAACATGCTTTTACTTCTGTACAGAGGTGTCTGTTTTGGGCAAAATAAAGATGTATTAATGCTAGAAAAAACATTTTAAATGTTAAAGGCTTCTTCCTAAAAGAAAAAAAATAACACTACGTCGAGGGTTTAACATTTAACCTTTAAAGGTGCACCCAGAGGGACAAACTCTCAAGGATGTTATATATAACCTTTATAATAAGCTTAGGAAAGTGTGAGACAAATCACATGGAGATTAAGGGAAAGGCTAAGTGATGTAGCTGACCTAGTAAAAAATGCCTGTGGAATTTCATTGGACGAATGCAATGAATCACTTTTAACTAAGTAGAAAGTTAAATATGAAAAAGGTTTTCTTTAAATGCTGATGAAAGCACAGCATGGGCTTGTGGGTAAGAAAAATACTTCACAATTTAAAATGATATTTTTCCAAAATAAAAACAACCAGGTGCTTTACTTAAAAATAAGTATAAGACAACATAACATGAAATTAAACTTATATCTTTTATATACAACAGTTACACTATATTTATTATAACATAATATAGAGTTACATCAGCGGTGGGCCATCAGGGTCAGTAAGGTCTTCTCTGTTGGCCTAAACACTATCAGAAACACTGACCTACATTTACAACCTGAATTTTAATATTTGTTTTAATAAATTGTTTTAATTTATTCCCAACAGTTTATTGTCTTTATTGCGTAGCGTTTCTCTTGGCTTCATTGCTTCCAGTATGTGATTTTTTTCAGATTTCAGTTTCTATCTGCTGCCATGTTAATCTAATCTGCCCAAATCAGTAGGGCTGCCCATGTAACTTAAACTATATAAGCAATGGGACTGTTTCTTTAACCAATCAGATTTCAAATTCCCCTCTCAGAGCCAACTAGCTGGCCCTAAATAACGTCAGCATTTTTCTGTCCTCTGATTGGTTGATTAGAGCAAAACTATTACAACGAGTTCAATTAGCAGATCTGTAATGATCTGCACAAATTAATGCACTTGATGAAGAAGAAGAAATTGACTTGGTCTTGGACATAAAATATATTTTCTTAATATATTTTAAAGGCAGACTTTTCCAGAAAATCTAGACAGAGGTTGGCAAACCCGACGCTAGCTAGCTTATCTCAACCCGGAAAAGGGTTTGTTTGCCACTTTCAGACCACTGTATGATCTATTTAATTTTATTTGTTTTTGTGATGTTATTAGATAAATATTGATTCTGAACTGCTGCAGATAATGTATGTGGTACAGTTGCGGATGTAGAGTAGAGGTTTGGAGTCTTAACAAGGTTTCTTGTCTTAGTAAAAATGTTTTTCCCCCTTAATATGTGAAATGTCTCTCTCTGTAATGCCATGACGTGTTTTAATGCGTTTTTGAATAGTATTGATGGTTTCTATAATCACGACATGATAGTGGTGGTATTAAGAGGTGCATCAATCAGGTTAGTCCCCACTAAAAGCCCAGGTACCAAATGCAAAGTTATATTAACAGCATTATAAAAGTAATGTCATTATTTAAGAGAATTGTTTTTTGTTTTCATTCATAGCTTTTATTATGCAGGTAATTATGGCAAATTGAAGATAATGATATAACAACCACACATTCTTTTATCTCTTTTCCAGACACATCTATGTGTTGTAACTATTGAAACAGTAATGTATTAAAATAAGCTTATGAATCTAAATGAAGTATCAATGAAGAAATGAAGAATTACGTTAAACCAGGAAGTAGTTTTACCTTAACTGAATATCCGAGCTCAAAGTGACAAGACATCATTTATTTGGTTACTTTATCATTCCTCCATCTCCTCTTATTTGCTCATTAGGGAAATAGATTTATTCATTATAGTCTCTATAGTGCTTCTTTCAGGCAGTGTCTCAGGAAAAAAAAAACAATGCAAAGGTTTTGTTTTAAATTCAACCTCCTAAAAGCACTATATCCTTAAGCAGATCTCGAACCTCAATGTCAGTGCATGAGTGAGAGCTTTAAGAACTGATAGACAAACTAATTAATAGCCAAGTAGAGACAATGCTACATCCTGATTGCTTACATCTCTATTTTATTCTTTAGTTTACAGAGCCTTGGGCACTACAGAGACTACAGAGACTAAAGGATCGTCTCACAGTAGATTTTCTTTTGACAGTTGACAGCTGCTGGAATGTGAGCAGAACCTTTCCATGTATAAAATGAAATGTTCTAACCAAAAATGTGCTGACTTTACTTTCAACCACTTTAAAAATGTATTATAAAACTGCACAGTTTAATAATGTCAGAGTACCTTAGGCCTGTAGTGGACGAAATAAATGTCGCTATTGTTAACCTTCTACATTTTTTTGACCTTATTGCACAATACGGCTTTTTTATACTAAACTACATGTTATGGTCAAAAATTTGTGGACACCTTACCCACACTTCCTTAATCTGTTGCCACACAGTTGAAAGTATCTAAAAATCTTTTTATATGTTGAAGCATTTCATTTATCTTTCCCTGGAACTAAAAGATCCAAACACTGGGACAATGCAACTGTGCATAAATAAATTGCACTATAAAAAAACATTTGTTAATATTGGTGTAACCGTGCCCTATACAGAGACATGAAATCAACTCCCCTGCACACATTTACGATAAACTGCAATGCTGCTTGCGCCCCAGACCTCCTCACCCAACAAGGCGACACCAGAAACCAAAAAAAAAGTAACTGGCCTATTGGAAACAATATATTATTAAGGACCTAATAAATTAAATGGCCTTTTAGTGTTACGGAATGTCAGAGGAAGACACAGTAGTTTTAACCCAGGATGTGAACACGGAAGAGACAGGCAACTGAAGACCTTTAGGAAGACAGAGGTGCTGGGGTAAAAACAGAGCTGATTTCAACATGCTGGAACAGGTAACTAGGAAGCAGTTTGGTTAATAGTGCGAGTAGCGAATCTAGAATTACCTTAGCGGTTTTAGACCAGACCTCAGGTGTTCTTGAATAGGGGAGTGAGTGCATGCAAAGTGATTAGGGAAATTCCTAACAGGTAGGACTAATTAGTGCTCTGGTGATACACAGGTGGTGGGAAAGAGTGTACTGTGATGATTAGAGAAAATAAAAATTCACAAAAAGTTTCAAAAATTTTGAAAAAAATAAAACTTAAGTCTTCGTACATAAGCATCGAAAGCCTATTATTGTTAGAGAAACTCCAAGACTTATCTATTCTGCTTCTACATTCACACATGCTTTACATCTTGATACAATACTTCAACATCTACAGCATTTCTGTGATCTTATGGCAAAGGGGGTGTATTCTGGAAAGCAGTATTTTATTTCGTTGTAACTTTCTCTGTAAGAGCTCCCAAAGACTGTACATATTCACGTTGATTCTCGGACAGCATGATGCCTGTGCTATTAAATTCCAGGCAGGAGAATGTTGAGGCATCAGGCTGATAACAGGAAAGATAAAGGAGGGTTCAGACTGCATCATTAACCTTAACCTCGACCTCCGTGTGTGCTGCATAATGACACTGTGGTGAAGAGGTTAAAACAGTTTTGAAAAGCAGATGTAATAAATGAAGCTTTTTAAATCTTGGCAAAGCTCAGTTCGTGAGGGTTTTGGCAGGTCAGCTTTCATAAATGCAGTGAAGCTTTTAATTTGACGACATCATATGGTTCATGAAAACTTTTCTCTTTTGGGGTTGTCTCGGCTTCAGAAGCCACACCCACACAGTTACACATTAACTGCATATGGCGCACAAAGTCTAGGTGTTTTTTAGGTGTTGACTTTTAATTAGCTCATAAATGTCTGTGTACATTTTATTTTCGCATTTGAATGAGGGGCAATTGGCTGTGGTGGGCTGTCAACACTGTCAACACTGCTTATCGCAGGAAGCCTAATATCCAGCTGAATGCATTAGTTAGCCAGCAAAGTTGTTCAAGCAGCTGACAGAAATGTAAATCACAAATTCACCCGATTTCAGCTCTTTTTATTGTCAAGCATATTTCTCTAGGGTTAATTAGATAATCAAGTGTAAATTCGAAGCAAATGCTGTTTGCACAATAACCATCCTGCTTACTTGCCAATTTCTTTTTCTATCTATCTGCACATATCTTTGTCTTCTAGACGGTTCAGACATGACCACAGAATCCATGCTGCAGCATGGAATAACCTGCTGGTTTGTCTGGTCAGAGGAGAACTTCAGTAATATAAAGTTCAGTAATATTTTACATGGACTGTTTTATTATCCAGTATATAAAACGATATTAATCTTATTAATAGCAGAAAGTACGGTCCAACCTAGCTATTAGTATCGGTAAAATACAATATCGTCTGACCGCTATACAGTAGCTGAATTCATTTGAGGCAGTGGTAAAAATAGAATGTTGCTGAAATAAAGGTCAGTGATGAAATGACTAGGAATTGTGTGGTAGAGGTTTTGCATATATTGCTAATAAAGGTATGTACAATCATTTAAAATAGGAAAACATATTAATTAAACATCTAGGAAAGAATTCTCCGGTTTTAGCAGAAAAGCTTTGGAATTTTTAGGACAGAAACAATAAAAAATATATAACATTTCTTTTCTTCTCAAATTTCTTGTTAAAGTCGAATTTATTAACTTACATGAAAGAAAGTTGAATAAGAGAACAACTGTTTACAACTGGGCATCAAAATAAATCAACCAAAAACAATCAAGAATCATATTTTACATTGTTTAATCCATTTAATAAATGTAAGGCTTTCCCAATAGCAGCAGTAGCAGCAGCAGCACACACACAAACACACACCAATACCTAACTGTAAAAGGAATATTACAGAACATAATTAAATATAAATCATTCTTCCTCCTACTGTCTCTCCATCTTTTCTCTCCACACTCATCGGCTCCTAACAGCATGTTTGCAAGCTGCTCTGACCTCCTGTGAACTCCCTGAATGTACAAAACACCTTCATTATCAATACAGCATATGGACTTGGAGATTGTGTCAAACTGGGGCAACTTTGCTACAAAATGTTCCCCTGCTTATGCTATTAACCTTCTTGTGACCGCATAGTAAAAATGAAAGCAAGTTTGCTGACTGCTTAACCATGTAAAGACTTATGGGATTGTTCACCTTGCTAACATTAGTAAGGTCTATGTTTTGGGTATATTTTCCAGAAAGCTATTCTAAGCTGCTTAACTTCAGCCATAAGTAAGCAGCATTGACAGGTGAAAAGATTATTCTGGGGCTACAGACAGAGATTCTTTTAGCTAAAGCACAAGCTGTGTGCGTGGGTTATAGAGGGGTCACCTTCTAATATAATCCCTGTAGTATAACCAAAGTACACGGGTTTCCATCAGATTTACTGGTATCAACGAATGAATCATTCGATCTAATGTTTGCACACCTGTAACATGTGGCCTACGTCTGTATGAACAACCTTGCACAGAATTTTAGTCTGTAAAAATACTAGCTTTATATTTAATTTCACTATTTTGAACATATACTATTTATGCGTAAAAAACATTTTTATACATCCGAATGCATTATTGTTCAAGATCGTTGTAGTTTCTTTCTATGTCATCTCTGGGGTTTTTTTATATATATATTGAAAGGTGAATTAGTGGATTTAAAATTGACCTACGATCATCTGACCTACAATCAATTAACCGAAGATTAATTTGCTTTCACAAAAAACAAAACAATGCTTAAAAACACACATTTTATTTCAATTTATGCAAATTAACTTGAATCCTGAAAAAAATTGATGTTTTGGAAATTTTTTAATGATGTTTTACACTGTAGATGATGAGATTTGCAAAGTTTTTGCGGTTTGATGTTAAGGAATGTACTCCACAATCTTTTTACTCACTCTTTCATTGGAAAGTCTCTGCCCATCATTACTTCTAAGCCACTCTGTCTTTCTAACACATCCCTTTTATAGCTAATTACATTACAAACCTCTCCTAGCTAAATCTTATTACAATTTATTGCACTTTAACCCTTTGTTGCACCCGTCTCAACTATTTTAAGGCCTGTAGAAGGCATCAAGTGGTGGCTTAGTGGTTAAGGTGATGGATTGATACCAGAATGACCAGGGTTCAATTCCCAGTACCACCAAGCCACCACTGTGGGCCCCTGAGTAAGGCCCTTAACCCCCAATTGCTCAGTTGTATAAAATAGATAAATGTAAGTAGCTCTGAATAAGGGCATCTACCAGACACTGTAAATGTAAATGCATTCCTGTAAATGCAGTTCCTTTAGTGGATAAAAATTTAAATTTTTTTAATTCAAACTTTTATGTTATGTTATGTTATGTTCTTTTGTGAATTAAATATTGGCTCATGTGATTTACATTTACAACATTTGGGAGACACTCTTATCCAGAGCGACTTCGTTTATCTCTTCTATATCACTTAGGCGTTAAGCGCCTTGCTCAGGGGGCCCAACAGTGGTAGCTTGGTGGAGCTGGGAATCAAACCCACAACTTTCACGTTGGTAGTCCAACACCGTACCCATGACCCACCACAAAGTGTTTTAGTTCTTATTTTATTTAAATTTAAACGTCCCAAAATTGGGGTGTCTGTCTGTGTCGCGACTGTCCCTAGCAAGTCACATGACCATGTCACTGTTTAAAGTTTTATGGTTCTCCTCATTAGTACTCCTATGAAAGTTCTGATTTCTTATATAAGCTTTGGTTGTTTTTGTGTTTGTCGTGTGTAAACATATAAAATAAGTGTTACACAAACATTTTTTTCTCCCTGAGATATAAGGACGAATAAAAAAGATGGCTGACAATCGACACTGTTGACGAGAATGTTAGATGACAAAACTTTGAATTAGGAGTAACAGTAAAATGGTGTATAGCAGTGCATCACGAAATCCTAAACTGTTTTCTGATATATAAAAACTGCAACTAAATAGATCCAAGTCATGTACTGACATTTTTTTTTTTAATAGTCTTGGTTTAGGAGACCCTGTATACATGATGTCAAAAGAAGAGAAAGGAGCTTGTTAAAGTAAGGGTGAAATGAGAGGCGTAAAGCAGGGACAGAACGCATCCCTGTGCAATCGATTCTGTCATATATCAAACCCTCTTAATTACAGGATGCTCCGGGCCGCTCAGGGAGGAATGCTACAAATCTGCAGAATGTGTGCAAGATCGCTCTTTAAAAGATTTAGAGGCAGCGAAAGAGAAAGAGAAAGAAAGAGAGAGAGAGAGAGAGATTTCTGCTGCAGTTCTCAGGAGAACTATTACAGAGAGTAATGCACTAGTCTATACTGTCACGGCATCCTTATGACTAAAACACACAAATCCGCACCACACACACACACACACAGACAAGAATAACCGAGCTATTCTTTTAAAATTCAATCTTCTGGTTCAGGCCAGACTTTGCTCTTTTCTTTAATCGTAGCATTTCTCAAACGCTTGGGTGTGCGCCAGGAAAGTAGCGAGTCTGGCTAATCTCCCCAAGGGCTATATCTATGCTAATATTGCTAAATCTCTGGCCAAGATGAAAGCACATAATGAATTGGAACACTGTGCCAGATATGAGACGAGGGACAGGGATACACTGTCCAGGGTGTTTCACAAAAAAGAACATAATTAAATCTAAATACTTCAAAGACAAATCAAAGAATTTTTTCCACAGAGCTTACAAATCAAATCGATCCTTTACATATTTACAGCTCTTGCCTAAAAATTATATTTACGACGTGAAGTGAATCATGTATTGTGCATGCAAACTTTGAGATGTGTTCGAATAGAGGCTAGAACAAAACTGTGCAGAAAACTGTGCAAGATTACTAGCCTTGCCCTTTTGTGTTAGCAATAACAGCAGGCTTTTCTGAGCATGGAGCCGTTGCACTCCGGGGTGCCGTCTGATGAGTGCAGGGGTGCCTTGTAAAAAAAAAATCCTTCCAACTTTTCTAACATGCTAAAATGTATATGACATATTTAATAAAACATTGTTCAGACAATCGCTGAGACAGTAATTATGCCTGCATGCAAAGCTATCGATAACACTATGCTACAGGTCCACAAGCCTGGAAAGAAATATCAAAGGTCCCCCTTTAAAACAATACAATTATTAGGTGAATAAATGACGTCCTCTGACACTGAAAGTGTCCATCAGGGAGACTGTCAAGCATTAGTGTTTTTTAAAGGGCGCCATGATTGAAAAAGGTTGGGAAACTCTGCAGAGCAATAACCAACATATAGCACCAGATGGCACTAAAAGACCAAATGATCCAAATGTTATGCCCTAAAAGTGGCAAAAAAACACATGAGCAATGCAGAATCCTGTTTAGCTCAATGATCAGGTTCTAAGAGAAAGCAGAGAGAAGTCCACCTTTGGGTTACAAGAACACAGCATGGCCAAATCGCCCCTGACAGAGTAATTTAGTCAAGGCCAACTTGGCCTAGTGTGCTAAGCTGGAGATCAACCAAACAGAAAATTACAATTCACGTCTGTGCTACAGATAGCATCAGGCAAATAACCAATATGTTTTTTCTTTTTTATCAGATTTTTCTGAGGGGATATGAACAAAAAAATAAAGCAAAATATAACCCTACAGAAAGATGAGGAAGAATTCACATTATTCAGACTGATGCAAACATTCATCCAATCCTGATGAGGTCTTCAAAATGAATAAATCCAGTTTTTAGATAGTATTTTAGTATTTGTTTATGTAATAGCAATATGGTTTTATAAGGCCCTCGTCAAAATCAATTCAATCCCTTTACATCACAGTAAAGGAAGATCTATGGTAGATGGCCAACTCCTAATTTGCTGTACCACAGAATCAATTCGACAAATTCCAAGGTGGTGGAAGCTGTTACGAAAGCCTGTGGCGAACATTTTACAATCAAAACTCATCCAGACATTTTTTACTCATCCATCTCTCTCTACTTCTCTCGGGAGCTGAGAGAAAAGGATTGGTGCGGTAAGCGGGGAGTGTGGTCAAGCGATGCTCTTGTTTTTGCCGTCCCCACAGGAGAGCAATGAAAAATCCATTTCTTCATTCTCTCACCTCTGGCTTCATCTGTTATTTTCTACTTTTCTACACTGATGGGGAAGCCAATGAAAATGACTACAGATGCACCAATATTCTGTAGGAAGACAGGCCACACTGCTAAGCCTATTTTGAACATTTATTGGTAAAATTTATTTATTTATTTATGTTCAATGAGGTATTGAAGCAGGATGATTTTTTTTTCATTCATCTCAAGAAGAACAACAAACAAACCCTGATTACTAGACCTGTGATAATTTGCTCAGTTTCAGCACCTTGCTATCCATTAACTTACACTCTCTGCAGAATGTTAATTAGGTTCCAGAGTGGCAATAAAAGCAACATACTCTGCTGAGGAAGTTATGTGCTATGTGACAGAAAAGAAGACCCATACAAAGCACCAAACAGGGGACTTACAGGAAAAACAAGGTGTCCCAGAAACACAAAGATACCCAGATAAAAGTGATTAAAGTTTGATGAAATGGACTATAAGAGTTCCCTGGAAATGCAGAACAACTAGCCAAACTGGGGATGACTGTATCTTCTTGTTCCCCAGTGGATTAAAAAGACAGCCCAAGGCCCTGATGTTGTCCTTGGACTAAAGGCAACTGAAAGGAATTCACAGGAGATGAGGGCAGAGAAAGGACAGATTTAGAGCAAAGTGACTGAAAAGGTTGTGTTGTAGAGAAAATCAAAAAGAGAGAGAAAGAAAGTAAGAGAAGAAAAGGCAACGAGGGGAAAAGACAAATCCCCCCAAACGAGGGGATGACAAATTCTTCTTTCCTAGCCGAGCATGACATTTCTTTCCCACAGCAGCATATTGATCCTTAGGGTTCATAGGTCAATCGTTCTAAATCTCTCTGCATGTCTTTATCTTAAGTGGATTTCTACACTAGCACCACCACCACTACTCCCTTTGAAGCTCCCTTCTCCACTTCAAGCCTTTTTTTCAAAGCATGTGAAAAAATTATGGTTCATGCTATGCTGTTCGGCCAGGAATGCTTGCATTTCTGAGGATGCTGAACGCTAACAAAACTGCAGATGCTTTCGTTTTCTGGTCTGAAATGAGCATGACCACAGAAAGCATCAATACAAATTGATACAGGGACAGCATTGTATGCAGGAAGGGATGTGACATTTGACAGGAAACTTGCATGACATTTCCTTCTTCATCTATTTCTGGCAATTGTTTGAAAGTCCTCTAGATCAAACCAGCTGTCTGCTAGGAGCTTAGGCTGAGAATGGATTACTTGAATATCAAGCTTTTCTTTTCAATACCATGCAAACAGGGTTGGGTCAGGTCTTGGGAGATGCAGTTGCAGTGTGTGATTGCACAGGTGTGCTGCATGCGTAGCATTTTAAAAGGCATGAGCTGCAGTGCCTATTAAGCGGAGCACCAGCGCTGTAGATTTCAATGTGGTTTTATAGGCTTTTTGGTAACAGTATCCAGGAACCACATACATATTTATTTCAACACACACCAGCTGCCATGAAGGTCAGTGTACCGGTAGCGTGTTAGCGTGTCATAATATCACATAACCATGATTTAAAAAATACGGTATGGTTGCACACTAGCAGGTTCTTCTGAAAGAAGGTGCTTCCGGGCAGACCAGACCGCGCATCACGGTACTGGACCTGAGCCTACCTGTACAAAGTGGTGTGAGTTTGGTTACACATAAACTGCAAGTAAATGTAAACGAAACAGGTACTCGGGTCTGCACTTATTCAAAAAGTAGTAACAACTGATGATGTCATTGATATTGTTAAACAACACACGTGTATCTTGCTGTGAATAATTATGACTTGTTATGCACCTAAACAATAAAACAACAATGCATTGGGTCACATTTTGTTCTCTGTGCACATTTGTAATGATGTAAGATTAACGCAAAAATCAAGGTTGGGTTTAATCAGGTGTCTGAAACTGAACTGCTGCAGGGGAACGGCAGGAACAATAACACTGCGGTGCGGTCCACAGCAAACGTGCCTGGTGTAAAAAAAAAAAAAAGATACTTCTATGTTCACTTTCATGCATTGGATTGTTTGTAAAACATTCATAACCACAGAATGAAATAAAATACATAAATTTGACATTACAGATATATGACAATAATTTTTCAACCAATATATGTAGATATACTGCTCTTAATGACCTACTGGAAATAACATTATTATTGAATGTCATTTATCATAAAGGCTTATAAAGGTGTCATGTGCGGTTATGAACCCCGCAGTCTTTTAAAAGCAATTTATTCTATATAAATACAAGGTCACTTCAAAAACATTTTCTATTCTACTGGTTAAAAATCTCTTCACATCCCAATATCACTAATGAATTTAAGTGGTTTAAATGGTTTAAATGTGTAGGACAAAAAATCTTTGTCCAATTAAACTATTCTGTCCAAACATTATGATTGGCTTTCCTAACTGCCTATTAACATATTTATTTGCATACCTCTGTGCACCCAGTTCCCTCAGACAGGATACATGATCAGACAGGGTTGCCGGATTGGCAATTATCCCATCCATTTGCACGGTTTTGAATTTAATTGTGCGGGTACAAAATTTGGAATCAGTTTAGTGGCACTGAAACATAAATATTTTATAGGCTAATTATCTAACAAAATCCAAGTGTTAAAGATCACACCAGAAATAGCAACAAAGCAAAAACCTGAATTAATATTAATGTTGGAGTTGACTACAGAAGTCACAGGGTCTGAAGGATGGTTGCACCATGGTTGCAGTATTTCTTTTGGACAGGTAGAAATATGGTATATGGCTAAATAAAGGCTAGATAAATATGGCTTATAAAAGTGTCACACATTTCAATGAACATATGTTAAGCACACACATCTCACAGTGGAAAAAAACTAAGCTGAGGTGTACTGGAAAACATGATTTTAGACTTTATAATAGACTTAGGAAGGTGTCATGCATCCTAATAGGATATATATATATATACAAAAAATGGTTATTGTGGCTCAAATAGTTAAGTTGCTGATCTGGAGACCAGAAACACCTGGGTTCAAGCCCCACCACCAGCAAGTCAACCCCTGTCAACCTTGGGTCCTTGAGCAAGATCCTTAACCCTTCCTGCTCCAGGGGCGCTGTATCATAGCTGACCCTGTGCTCTGAACCCAACTTACTAAGATGGGATATGCGAAAAATGCATTTCATTGGCTCTGTACATGTACCCTGTAAATGAAGTTGAATATTTATTTTATTTTTATTTATATATACAATGGTGACATATATATACAATTGTTACATTGTATTTAACGAGATTTAGAAGTCATATGAAACCACATCAAAAATGATAAAAGCTGTAGGTTTGTTTCGGGCACATACGTAAAGTAATGCAGGCTTATAACCTCCTATATTAACTATTTATTATGTTCCCTAATTCATTTATACCCACTATATTTATGCAATGTACTGATAATAATATTCTTGAAGTATATAAATGTGTGAACAGCAAGATCACTCTATAAGTTATTATATCAGCATGACCGTTAAGAAGATGCAAAGTCTCTAATCATTGAAAAAAAATAATGATGGGCAAAAACTATCCTGTGGGTTTCCATTGTTTCCTGGTGGCACCGGAGAAAACATGTGGTTTGTTGGTCAATAAAAATAAAGGCTCTAAAATGTTAATTCCTTGACAAAAACCTCAGCTTTTTATTTCATTTATTGGCATCCACATTCACACAAACACAAAACACACATCCAGTACAATACACACCTTCAATTATCAGCTTGCAAGCAGCAAATTGCAGCATGATTTCCAGAGGACATAGAAATAGTGGTGAAGAATGATTGAAACCCTTCTTATTAAAATGGAGGTTGGCTCATTTATCAATATGGAACATAACAGGTCTGCCTTGCACTGAAAAATTAGGCATTAATTCCTACCTAATTAATTTCCAAAAACGATAGAATTTTTAATGTTGAAGGTGGAAATGGAGGCTAATGGCTATGATTTATTGAAATAAGACAGATGGCCAGAACAGCAGATGTAGGAATAGAGGGAGGGACAAAGGAATGGATAAAGACAAATAGGCAAAATACAAAAATACAATCCTGATAGAAAAAGACAAATCCATATTTATGTAACAGATTCTGTGCAGTATGTAGGTAATTGAACTGGCTTGATGCTGTACCATGAGATGGTATTTAAATGCTGAAGAAACTTGCAGCTACACTGACTGGGGACTAGGAGGGAATCTGAGCTCAAAGTAGACATACTGTCCTGAACGATAGTGACCAGTAAATATATACGTATATATATATATATATTATATATATATATATATATATATATATATATATATATTTTACTGGTACATATCAGTGGTGTGCAGTCAGGGCCAGTAAGGTCTCCTCTGTTGGTCTGAACACTATCGGAAACACTGACTATATTTGCTTTTATTATATTTGTTTTATTAAAGTGCATTAATTTTTTTCCAACAGTTTATTCTCTTCATTTCGTAGCTTTTCTCTTGCTGCGCTGCTTCCAGTATGTGTATCTGCATGTTCAATTTTTTGTCCAATCAGATTTCAGCCTCTATGTTACATCCAAGTTCGACTATCGAAACACGTCTGTACAGTTAAATTAGAATTTTTACACCCACAATGGCTCATGGAGGAGAAGGAATTAACTTGCTTTAAGACATACTTAAAAATCAGTCTTTAACTTTTTCCGAAAAGCTAGACATCGTGAGGAGAGGTCAACCAACCGCAAAGCTAACTAGCTTGTCTCAGCCCGGGAAAGAGTTTGTTAGCAACTTCCAGACCAGTGTCAGAGAGCAGTAGCGCTGGCTTACAGACTTTAACTGTGTTATATATTTAATTAAAATTGTTTGGTTTTGCTATGTTATTAGATAAATATTTATTCTGAACTGCTCCAGATGATGTATGTGGCACAGTTGTGGTTAAAGTGTAGAGTTTTTGTAACAAATCCCACTGAAGCATGTCTAGTTTTGGAACCCAAAGATGCAGTTTATTTACACACATAAACACTTGGCAAAACAATCACATCGGCTTGGACTTTGATTCCTGTCTCCACCCTGTGTGTGTGCAGATTTTACATGTACCTCCAGGAACACTTTGCTTGTCTCAGCTTGAGGCGTCACACCCACCAACCGCTGAATCTCTGATGTCTGACAAAAAAACGGAAAACTGATGGGTTGAATTTCACATGGCACTAAACAGACCGATCTGCGGTTGTTGCTTTACATGTGAGTCAGATGTCCTTTTGGCAAATAAAAGCTGCCATGTAACCCAGACCTGAGGGTAGTAGGAAAGCCTGGCCAAGTAAGACGATTTTTCTGCCTAATTGATATCTCTAAATTGTCTAAAGTGTGTGTGATTGTATTCTGCTGAAGGGGTTAAAGTTCGGTGAACTTGGAGGACCATCTAGGCTTTCTGAGACCCCATATATGATTATAAATGTAAAAAAATGAATGGCTTGATAGAGTAATTATAGCAACAATGTTTCCGCTATAACTACTAGCAGGTGTAAAGTGTATTCTTTATTCCTGCTTAGTGGGCCCTTTAGTGCCTTTAGTGTTCATTGTTCTTGTTTTTAGTGAAGTTCAAGTCAGTTGTAATAACACTGCACACAAGAACAATGACCTTTTTGACACAGAAAAACTTGACAGTTGCTCTATGAGTATGTTTCAGGGCATTGGCCTGTCGAAAGATGAAGGGTTCTGAGGCACAGAGTTGGATCTGAGCGTTTAACATGCCTCTTCAGAAAAAAATTTATCCTTGTGCTGTTGCTGATGGCAATAAACATTCACAACAGAGATAACTGATTTAGTTCCACCAGAGGTATTGAAAAAGAAAGGCACAGCATCACCTCAAGCTACCTTAACAGATAGACTAGGAGTAGCTCATCTATCCTTGATAGTTTGGAGCATAGCTACCGTATAGTTTGCTGCCTATGGTTACCCTGGTATCTTTTTCAGACATTTAAATTGCCTACACATTTCCATCAGCAACATTGAAACTGACAATGAAAAAAAAAAGAAAATCCTACTCATCTTAAAGTGCAACTATTTTCCTCCGTATTAAAATATTTCTGTTCCGTGTTCAAATATACTATTCCAACTCATAACAATTTATACAGTAATAAGCATTTGGGCTATCATCAGCAACTCAGGTCTAAAAACATTGGCTTAATTTATAATGATAGACGATCTGTGAATTCTTTTAGGGTTAGCCTATTACATGTACTTTCTAAACAATCAACATCACCAAGACCCTACATCTATGCAACTCTACAGAACTGATGGATGAAGGTGGTGGCTCATGGTTAAGGTGTTGGCCTACCAACCCAAAAGATTGTGGGTTCAATTCCCAGCTCCACCAAGCCACCACCACTAGGTTGGCCCTTAACCCCCAATTGCTCATTTATATAACAAGGAATATTGTAAGTCGCTCCGGATAAGGACGTCTGCCAAATGCTGTAATTGTAATGGTAAATGGATAGATTTATAGTATTGAATGTAAAATCCTATCCTAGACAGATAGACAGACAAATAGATATAATGTATGGCATCTGGCAGGTTTCTAATAGTGTGGATGGATGGATGGATGGATGGATGGATAGATAGATAGATAGATAGATAGATATAGTGTATGGCAGTTTTCTAACAGAAGACTGGGAAGGGTTTTACCCAGCAAGCCAATTAGACTAAAAATGTCAAAAAGAGGATGACAATCTAAAAAAATGCATAGTGAAAATAGGTGAGCATAGAAAGTTATTAATAGCAGTAAAGTATTAGCCGCCACTATAAGCTCCATCTGTCAAGATGTGTATATATATATATATATATATATATATATATATATATATAAAATTGCCCTCACAGGTTTTTTTTTTCATCTATTCCCCGTTTTTCTTATTATTATTCACTTACATAATATTGAACTGAGTTTATTTCTAAAAACTAATGAACTAAAACGTTGGTTCATGTGAAGTGCAATGTTTTGTAATTAGGAATTGCACTCATACAACGATTCCGATAATGTTAAAGCATAAACAAAAATAATGTTACAGCTGTCAGGATTTGTTTATGTTCACCACAGCAACATCCTGAGATATTTTGACAGTGAAGCATTGTGCCACTTTCTATGTAAAAGCATTTTCAAGGCTACATATTTCACTGGGCAAATTCCCTTTCCTGATTCTGTGCACTATCAGCTTTTCCACGGGGTAAATGGAAGACCGAGGACTGCACAGCGAGTCTCCTATTAGACAGGGTCAGGGGATGGAGTTAGGGGTAATCAAGTTTAAACAACAGCCAGAACTTTTAGTTTTAATACACTCAGTAAACTAAAATGTTCTGCTTCACTTGCATTTATACTCTGCCATCACTGCAATATGCAAATGACTAACACTAACAAACACAACCCGCAAGTCTTTTTATTCTTTCCGCTCACGGGCTTAAATATCAATTCACAAATGACAAATTTGCAAATGTGTTTCATAATAGGACATTCTCCAAGCTATTATTTTGACAAAAAATACCAATCAGATGTGGTTTATTTGGTCTCGGGATTGGACTGACATGGTAATGTGTGTTTGTTCTCGTAGAGATGCCTCAGACACCAACACTTCACTAAAAGAAGTCTGGTGTTCAGTGTGAAGATGACGTTGGAGTAAAGAAGGACAGTCCAATAGCGTAGTCAGAGAGTAAGCAAGGTCAGTACACAATAATTCAAACAATCCAGCAAACAAATCCAAAATGTAAGACGAAGAGCAAAAACCCAAAACCGTACAAAAATCAAAAACCAGGAACATTACATTTACATTTACAGCATTTGGCAGACGTCCTTATCCAGAGCGACTTATATTTATCTCTTTATACAACTGATCAATTGGGGGTTAAGGGCCTTGCCCAGGGGCCCAACAGTGGTGGCTTGGTGAAGCTGGAAACCGAACCATGAACATATCTTTCCCATATCTTAGCTTAAGAACTTGAGGTCAAAATGCCTAATACCAGTCAGCCATAATACCAAGCTCCTGAGGTAGAATCAAGGTTAATGTGCTAAACAACTATAATAATTTTGCTTCTTTCGTTAAGAAAATCTTCCCCATAAAGTGGTCGGTCCACATTTTTTTTAAAGTTAACTAATAGGAAATATAAGAAGCATAAGAAAATGAATTAAACGGGTGAAAAGTATTTTCCTAACAAATTAATAGCAGTAGAAGTAACAGTAGTATCAGTAAATGTAAAAAAACTATTAAAAAAACCTGGTGGAGAGGTGGAGGTTTGCTCAGAAGAAAAAAAAAAGGAATAAAGGTCAGTAGTAGCAAGACAGAATACATGTGTTTGAATGAAAGTGAGGGAAGTGGACCAGTGAGATTTACAAGGTGGAGAGGTGAAAAAGGTACAGCAGTTAAAGTACTTGAGGTCGGAAGTGCAAAGCAACAGAGAATGTGGAAAAAAGGTGAAGAAACGAGTGAAGGCAGGTTGGATTGGGTGGAGAACTTGACAGAGGAATATTAGCAAGAGTGAATGGAAAGGTGTACAAGACATTGATGAGATAAGCCGTGTTGTGTGGTTTAGAGACAGTGGCACTGAGGAAGATCATTAAGGTTCTCTTTGTGATTGACGACGTTGGACAGGATTAGGAACAAGCACATCAGAGGGACAGCTCATGTTAGACGTTTCTAGGACAAAGTCAGAGAGGTTAGATTAGGATAGTACAGAGGCATGGAAATGTGTGGAAATATCAGTAGGAGGACTTTGGAAATAAAAGGCCAAAATGCGGTATATATATATTACTGGTTATATGATCTTTAAAATAAAAGAGACTGAACCCTTTCTCAATTCTCTGTCTTTATTTAGGGCCTAAATAACAATTTGGTAGCCAGAACTGACTAAAACAACCATAGATTACTTGTGGTTTATTAGATTATCAATGATTATTAAATTATAAAGATTTTCAAACCTAGTCATGTTTTTCAAGTATGTAGAACCACTTTTAGCAACAATAAAAATACATTCAGCAATTATTGCTCAAAACTAGCTATAAACTTAAAAAAAGGTTTTCATACTGATTCCCAGACCCAGAGTTCAGTTGACTGGGTTGCCTAGTTCATTATGAATGAGTGGAGGAATGTAATTGAAAAATTTCTCTCTGGACTAATCTGAACCATTTTTTAATTACTTGTTTTTTTATTAGCAGGACAGGCGTTTCAATTTTATTCAGCAAACAGTCATCAATGAATAAGTGATAAAAGAAATGACTTCTCAGCAGAAAAGTGAAGGGCTGATCTTTTTTTTTTCTGGCTTCTCACAGGATTAGCTTTGACATCCGAGGACAGGAGAGTAAACAATGAAACAAGGACACTTTCATTTCAAAACCATTTCATCACAATTTCAGTGATCGTGGGAACGTAATTCCCCACTATGTCCCAAACTGTGTTTGACAGCCATTAAATATATAGGCTGAAAAATGTTTCCTTACACCTACAGCTGGTGCAGTTCTTACCCGACATAAGAAAAGTCTTTCTTTTTCTCTCTGTCTTTCTCTTTCTCTCTCTCTCTCTCTCTCTCTCCTCCAAATGAAGCTTAAAAACCTCCATTTGACTTGGCTTATGCACCTCATGGTCTGTTGTTGCCAATTTAAGAGCATGTTAAAATGCAGCCAGCGCAGCGCCGCTCCAGTGCCAGACAGGACGATGTTTAAAACCTCATTTGGATGCAATCTATGCAAACTCTCGGGAGATTTATGTGGTGCTGGCACCAGCTCCTTCCTGTTACCATATACGGTAAATATATCTGAGTAACGGTGTCGGAATTGGTCTGCACTGCAACCTGTCCCCTGTGTTTTAAAAGTCTCAGTCTCTTAACTATTGCATGACATGACAGCTAAAAATACTGGGCTTTCCGAAAGCTCAGTGTGTGAATGTTTTTAAACTGATGTGAAAGCGGCAGTGCTTTAAAACCATTTAAGCCTTTTCATGCTTTTATTTCATTTACGTTGCCGTGTTGTAGCAATACAGACTGCATAATTGAATAGATTTGCTTGCCATTTTTGCTGCACATCTGTGGAGAACTTGAAGCTAAAACAATAGCCGACTTTTTGCAATGTGCACTCATACATTTAAACTGTGCTGAGCCTGAGATTATTTTTAATATAATTTGGGGCAGTACAGTGTAAAATTGCTGCAGGATCAGTAGACCTGGATGCAGCTGGCTACTGATTTACTGGCTATCAAACTCTTAATATCCATCGCTGGGCAACTTCCATACAAGTTTGAAAAGATGAGTAACTCTACAAGAGTGAACGCCAAAATCATCGCTGGACAGCTTAAACCCTGCAGTGATTAAGAACCAACACACCTGCCCCAAACATGCTGAAAGCCCTAATTAATTGGATCAGGTGTGTTAGATTCAAGCGGAAATAAATATATCTGGGAGCACCACTGGCCAAACGTATTATATAAACTGAGTTAAGAACCTGAGACCGCTTGTAGAATTTGGTTTGTTTGCTGTAGGGATAAAGTGGTTGCTTAAACAGATGCTAATTTTTGCATGCGCTAAAAAAAAACAAAAAAAGGAGTTTCAAGCAAGCAATCTGTGTTGGGCAAAAAATTAGAAAATATAGTGAGCTAAGTTATACGTTAATTTTTGTTAAGTGAAGCTTAAATGAAGCTATATTGAAACTACAGCCTTGGGAAATGACCCTTAGCCTGCTAAGCTACAGCAGCATGGCGAAAGAAAGTCATGACATCTAAGCTATTTTTTTCTATTATATTAAATTTAAAATCACGAATTTTGTTATTTTTATGTGGAAACACGTAAAATCCGATGTGATTTTGTTTATATAAACGAGAGTAAGCAGTAGCAGAAGCTTAGCTTTCAAGTGCGAGACGGAAAGTGGAAACTAAACCCGCTATTTAATATATTAGTGTAGGAAGTCAAAATCGAACTATGTACGCTCCGCACGTAAAACAAGGATTGGTCCCATCCGAAATCACATACTTTAAAATCCGAACAGGATTACTAGGTCATCCGTAAACTTCACACACACTGTAATTCGCATACTAAGAAATTGGATGTACTACTTACCTCACATCCTCTGTTTCGCAAACTATATCGAACTAAAAATGAATATGTCCAAATCATTAGCATATGAATTACAGTAGGTGAAAAGTTTACTGATGACCTAATACTCCTGCACAGATTTTGAAGTACACACATGATGTACACTTTGAGGAAAAATTATTGCATGTCTTCCTGTCATGTGCTTCCCCTTGTCCTTGTCTCATTGGTTAGTTTGGTCCTAATTGTTTACAGGTCTTGTGCTTATATACTACCTTGTATCCTCCTGTCTTTGTGGTTTGTTGTTCTCTGTACTACTGCGGTGAGTTCTTGTCTAGGTTATTATCCAGGTTATAGTCTATGCTAGTGTTCATGTTCATGTGTGTGTTTCTGTTTAAGTCTAGTTCATGTTTGTTGTTTTGCTAAGTTAGGTTTAGGTTATGTTTGTATGTTCACATTATTGTAAATAATCTGCACCTGGGTTCTCAACAATACGTCTCGCCTCAGTGGAGTCCTGTTACACTGTGCAGTGAATCGGTTAGCTATGACTGCGTATACTGTTTCACCCCTATTAAATAATGAGCTCGATTGAATGCACTGGGGATGCACTGGCAACAAGACGCACGTGTTTTAAGTTTGACAGGGTTTTTTTTATTTTGTTAAATAGTTATTTAAAATGATAGTAAAAAAATTAATGATCACAATAAATGATAAAATTTCTGCACGATATATAAATATTTGTTAATAACTCCTGGTTAGCAGCCTCACACCACTCCACGTCCTGAATATTTTTTGACCACTACAAGGTACTAATACTGTAAAGTTATTGCACAGATCTTTAATAAATGTCTCTGTACAGAAAGATTAGATCAATACATGAAATAATAACACTTTAAATATAAATATATTTTAATAAAATGTTTATTAGTACTGTACTACAATTAGCATATGAATATAACTCAAGCCTTGCATTGTAAGTACAACCTGACAAAACCTTACGGTTACATTTAAACAGTGACAACAAAAACAACAATAAATAAATAAGTATTAGTATAAGTATAACTATTTTTTATTAACAGTGCTATGGAACAATCTGTGTGTGTACCTTTCACTCTTTTATTCGTATGTATCCCCTCTAAAAAATATGGATTTACTCAGTTTTAACTGCGTCGTGCACCATTTTTAAATAAAATCTGAAATCCGGGGTCATGACAAAGGCTTCGTTTTTTTATTGAGTTTTAATTTCACAAGATTTAAAGTTTTAAAGTTTTTTTAACCTTCAGTAACAGTAAACTTTCTTAATCAGAGACCAGAGAGAAGGTCAATTTTTCGGACTTATGGGTTTATAACAATCTTATATTTAATATATTTAGTTTTTAGCTGGATTTGATTTGTGATACAGCTAGCTTTCAGTTTTGGTCTTTTTTTTGTATTTTTTGTACGTAAATTGTAAAACAGGATCACTTTCTATTTTTAACTAGGCCGCAGGGGGATGCAAACTTTTGCACTCGGCTGCAGTTGCTATTATTTTGTTTGCACTTAGCAAAATTACCATCCATTTTCAAAGCTGACAATAATGTAGGGTGCTGCTGTCAGGCTCTCACCATGTACTGTATATGGGTCATTGACTAGTAAAGATGTGTTTGCTCAGTGTGGGCTTGTGGACCAGAAATAACACACATAGGCATTGGGCAAGTCAAAGCATTTTAATGGTGATACTGCTCCTAAAGGGCAATCTCTTCAGCGACTTTGCTGCCCTCCCCATCTCTATCTTTTTGCTTCTATTTTTTTCCTATCTCATATAAACACACGCCCATGCACACACACGCTGCTACCACCACCCTGCAGGTGTCCTTGCTTTCTTGTTCTAGCATAAAAGCCACAAGCACCAGATGTAAAAGTACAGCACTCTCCATCTTACAGCCTTCAGGCACAAAAACAGCCACTAAATATCTACTTCTGGGGCCAATACATCACTTTTCTTTCAAGGTGGTCTGTAATATATAAAAAGGCAAGCACTTTACATACGAAGGAATGAGCATTGACAGCACAGAAGACAACAGAGGAGAAATAGGAATGTAGTGAGTTGGAAATTCACTCAGTATCTAAAAAAGTATTGGTATCGACTCTTAAATAACACCAAAGCACACAAAGGTATGTTTGACTTCCTGATGAATGTCAGGACAAAGACAACAAAGTTTAGCAGACACTTTAAATGAAACACACCATAGCTGTAAATTTCAATATTTTTTTTCAGGGGCTGCAAAAAGCTAATGGAAATGAAAAAGAGGAGGACGAATAAGGGAAAAGAAAATGAAAAAGCAAATTGGTCTACCATTCGCAGATGCAGGTGCTGCAAACCCAATGGGAAAAGGGACAGTCTTCACATGAAAGCACTTCTTTAATAGGCAATGACAGAATCTCAATGTCAGAACACAAGGTGTATACATGAGCAGGTTGCTGTTCTTCTCAGCAGGTGTTTTAATGGTGGTAGATGATGATAGAGGAAAGTGTTGTCTAAAATATGGATGCAAAAAATGGTTGTGCCTTGTGGATGTGATGGGATAAGTAGGGAATGGATAAGAGTATTCTGGAAGATACCACTTTTATAGATAGAAATGTTATATTGAAAACGCTGGGCGATTAGAAGGTAAACAATCAATACACTTCGGAGAGATTTGCAATAGACTTTTTTTACTCTAAAGGGGCAAGCAAACAGGCTCAGAAGTTTACATTTACATTTATAGCATTTAGTAGACATCCTTATCAAAGGGGAATTAAGCAGTTACTGAAGATGTTTTAAAAAGGTTATTTTGTAATGGGATACAATTAAACCTTAAGATATTCAACATTACTCACATATATCAATGTTGAATATTTGCAGCGATCTAAAATTACGGACTCAAAATATTTCAAATATTTTCGCTTATAAAATAGTGCTAAATAAATGACATTTACAACATTGAGCCGACTCTCTAATCCAAAGCAATTTATATTTTTCACATCGATTGGGGGTTAAGGGCCTTGCTCAGGGACCCAGCGATGGTAATTGGTGGTGGTGGGAATCTAACCCACAATCTTCCAGTTAGCAGTCTGACGCCTTAACCACTACACTACCACTGCCCAAGCAATCATGAGTTCAATGCTGGACCTTTGAGCAAGGTGCCTAATCCCTCAACTGTTCTGCTATATAACTGAAAGTTGCTGTAAATGCAAGTGAATATTATGGCCATTGTCTTTCTCATCAATCTGACACCCAACTTCATAATTGGAAAGTGATTTCAGGACATCCACTTATTCAGCCATTATACAACACAGCTCAAGTAAGACTCTTAAGAAATTAGGAAAATATTAGCATTCTGCTTACAAAATCAGTATGATTTGGGCTCAATCAGACAACAGTGTCTAATAATCAGGAACAAAAGTTAAAATGTAGCCTAAGGTAAGATCTCAATTCTCAATCCATTAACAGATATTTTGTTTATTTATGTATTTGATTACTAAACAGTCAGAATTGTCATGAGCTGTCTTTAGTTAGTCTTTTGCAGCCAGACCTTCAGACTGATAACAGATAATTTGGATTCTATAGCAGTTTTTTTTTTTTTAAAGAGTATATGATTAACATGATTAATAAGTAAGGCAACCAATCACAGTTCGGTTTGTTTCAGGTTAAAAGTCCATACAAAACTATAGATTGTTAATTCAAGAAAGTGGCACGTCAGTCCCTAAAAGACTTCTATGGATATTAAAATTTCAAGTCATTTAATAATTAAACCCTGATTGTTTCATGGATGTACTCTAGAAATGTACTCTTAGGGTAGCCGATAGACGATAGGATCCTATGGCGAATTTAGGACAATATTTGGCTTATTTTGCATAAACGTATGAAATATATTAATTTTATTATTAAAAGAAAATATTCGGATTATAAATAATAATAGTAAATGATCTACAATCAATTTTCTATATACAGCTACAACTGTTCAGATAAACATCATTGCATAACCGACAACTGAAGCAGCATAAGCATTTAAATCGAAGTTTAATTACTACAATTTCATTTTAAAATTGCAAGGTGATATATATGGATTTATAATTACAAAGATTAGATTTATTGATTCTAATTATAACACAACAGATTGCTATTACTGTTATTAAATAGTTATTACATGATTACAAATATTGAAGGCTATAATAACACACCAATAGCTGCGAACACACAGTAATCAGTCAGTTTCTAATATTGCATAAATACTTGCATGTAAATACATACATACACACACATCAACACAGGAACTAAATAAAACATAAATAAATTACTATGTCATATGTTCTTGAATTAACAAAAACAAACACAAGGTCAGAAAGATAATTTGATGAATTGTTATTTTTTTCAGTTATCTATGCCTACAGATTATTATCCTATACTGCTTGGTGCATTAAGCATGCGCTCTGATAAAGCACGCACTCTGGCCAGAAGCCCTCCCAGTGTTTTTATCCTCTTTGCTGTCTGCATCTTAACTGTTGCATCCACTTATTCTCCTCCCCCTCCTCCTTGCAGATGTGTAAAGATTGTCTTAATTTCTCTTTCCAGAATGCCAACATCAAGTTGTGAGGACTCAATAGGGCCCACCGTATACTGTGGGTCAAAGAGGGTGACTTTGCGCATCATCTGAAGCGTGTTGTTATTTATATATTTTAATTCTAGTTTCACCAAGATTTCCTTATTTTAAATTTCTGCCATCGTCTTCACGTCAGTCTCCGCCTCTAAGAAATCAATCAAATATATCTGCAGCATAGGCAGCAGAAATAAGACTGTCACATCATTCTTAGCTGATAAAATATCAGGGAGTTCCAGAATTTTCCTATTGGGTATTAAAGTTTTCATTATTTTCCATTGAAAATAAGAATTATTCCTGGCTATATTAGGATATTTCCAGAGAAAACATTAAACTAATAAATTAAGGTTTGTTTGTTAAGTGTAGTTTTCTATAGATTTGAGCTGTTTTTGTGCCTTGCAGATACAGCCACGAGAGAATGCTTCATTAATTGAATGACAGACGGCAAAAGCATGTTCAGTGAATAATTTACCGTCATATTCAGGTTATTGAGCCTTTGCATATCCGCGAAAACATTGGCCCTGTTGTTAATAGTGATGCAGGAAATTTTGCAGGAAAGTACCTTCTATGTCCCATTTACACACACCCTTCATCAGAGCCCCTGCTAGTACATCTGCAGTGTGACATATTTTGCGTTCAGTGTCCAGGCCTCTGAAATATATTAACCTCTAACTGACATGTAGTCAGTCATATTTGTCTGTGGTCAAAGCAACAAAGCCAGTCGCTTTTGAATCTTTAGCAATAATCTGCCTTGTTTTTATTGGACAGATCACAGATAGCTGTCTATAATGGATGGCTGACTTGGCTCTTCGAGGACCGAGTAACAAGTATGCAAATGTACAAACAAGTTTGTCACTTCTGACTCTTACGGACACAACTTTGGTGCAAAGTTGCTTGAGTTATGTCCTCCGACTTGCCTTTCGAATCTGGCTGTAACGAACTCCACTGAGGCGAGTGTAGTTTTAGAACCAAAATGTGCAGTTTTATTCATTTATTCAAAACTTCAATTTTATTCAAATGACAAACAATACAAACAAAACTTGACCTAACTTAGACTAGACTTAAAGTTGACTTACACAGATATGCACAAGACTAACCAATAGGAACTTGACACATGGTCACATGACAGGAACACATGGGGCACAAAAATCACATGACTTGGAACGAGACAGGAGGAAAACAAAAGCATGAACAAAACAAACATAAACTCAAAACATAAAACATGAACTATAAAAACAAACATAATATAAACATGAGACATAAACACGATAAACATGAATCCTTACACTGGTTTAAAACCCAAAAATTTTTTTTCCTTGTCCACTGTATCTTTATTTAAAAATATATAGGCGAGTCAAATTTCCGCTGCATTGATTCCAGAGATACAAAGAAATGAAATGTAGTATATAATGAAAAAAATGTGTAGGCAAGTAAATATATCAGATGGGAAAATATTAAATATGTTCAGAAATTATGAAATATATGAGCAAATAAGTGAACTATTACAGTCTCCCTTTCCTATGCAATAGTATTATGTATCAGTGATCTCACAGGTGGACGGTATCGTTATTTAAATATTCGATATACCGCCTATCTCTATGTACTCTGGTGCTGGAGTTTCCTATAAATCTAGGAGAATCCAACCAAAGTAATGTTTAAACTTCTGAAAGCATTGTTATTTTTCCTGTGCTGTATGCATCTGACATTTCAGCAAGTTCATGGGCATGATGTGTAAGACAGTCTTTGGATTAGCACTTAAGCACTAAATCTGCCATATAATACCCTTCCAAATGCATCCCAACATAAAATTTAACAAAGTAAAATTTTTTGTCACTGTAAGTAGAATTAAGCTGAAAATCCAGCCTTAATTTGTTCATGAGCTAGAATGCTTTTCACAAGTATTGTGATATTAATCTCTTGTTATACACTATAATACTGTGCATTACCTAAATCCACGTTAACACAATCTTAACTCTGATCCCTGTTTTACGAATCGGTTGTATTTGTATCTAATATTTAAAAAAAAAAATAATCTAAATAACTACTCTGCATTCTTGCACCAGTTTTTAAACAGGGATACGATCATAAAACGATAAAAAGGAAAATCATGTAAACTCATTTCCAGAGTTGACAGCCCAGATATGACTTTCCATCAAATTGCTTTACTTGCTTCTGGATGCAGTGATGTTTAACAGGCGTGACACACCTGTCCTCTGAATGCAGGACCGGTTATAAATGGGAGAAAACACACTCAATTTCTTTCTTTTTTTTCCCCCCTCCTTTTCTTTCCTCTCCAGTACCAACACACACCGGGTTCTCGATTTTCCATTTTTACTCAGTGGTCAAAATTCCCCATAGTTCTCTCTGTCATAATTTATTCTTCTGCCAGAAAGATTGAACAGTGTGTTTGGATTTTAACCGCTTGCACAGTTTGCCCATAATAAGATAAATTTTCAGAGCGATTGCTTTTTTTCCCCCTTAGCTTTCCACCCAGGGATGCAAAATGGAATAGATTACCTTAATTACCATATTGATTCTATTGTAAGAAATAATCAGCTACTTCATCTTTCTCAAGAATCCAAGTACAACAAAAGCCTATATAATGGAGCGCTTATATGAAAAGCTTCGGTCTGGTGTGCCTTTCGAGCGCTCGTTAAAAACCACCATTCTACTTTGGGTATTTTGCCACCTTTATTAACATGCCCTTTAATGGCACTCATCTACCCTGAACCCCTCCCGAACTTGGTGGTATAAAAGTGTAATATCCAATTTCGCCCCAATATTTAGGCTCCGCTTGGCGCTCTGGAGCGCCGTTATCTTCTCCTTTAGCACAGAATCTTATTATGGCGCAACATAATCTCGTATATGCGTGTAGAGAGAGGTATTATCTGAATACTGCTGGCAATAAAATATGATAAATATCCTTGGAGATGAGATCATCGAATGCCTTCCAAGGCTGCATGTATAATTAGGGGAGTGTCATTAATCATAAGTCACAGTGCTGTTTCCAGTAATGAGAGTCAGAAAGTGAAATTTATTAAGCTAGCCTGTAACTAAGCACAGTGTTTATTGCATCCAAATTTACACACCGCTCAAGACTCCAGGCCACTATGATGCACAGGCATCGGCATAGAGGAAAAGGAGGAGCGTCATATAAAGAGGTGCCTCGGCTTCCGCATTTATTATGCCGTAATTCTGTGTCATGACCACGCCAGTGTGCAGAGCTGTTCAGTCATTCTAATGCTTCTTAATTAAGAGGCAGCTGTTGGGACAGTGTGATAATATCATAGAGATTTATCAAAGAGCTTACGATAATTGTGTACTCCCAGAGTGCTGTGTAATCAGTACTACAATAACTCTAATCAAAATCATCATTACTGCAATTTCTGGGCTTGCTGATGCACTGGCGAAGTGGGCATGGATTTACTGGGTGCTGTAATTACATCATCCGCTTATTTGCCTTTTTTTTCTAATTAAAATAAAAAAAGGCTTTTCAAAATGTTTTAAATGATGATTTGAAAATATATATAAGTCTTCAGTCCAGTAAGACAAGGATGTCTTTTGCACGGATGGTTACATGTGTATTAAACTTAAATCTTAAGGCAGGTGTCAAAGCACAACTTTAACCCTGGCTTTTAAATATTCGCCGGATGCTCGGGAAGTTCCGAAAATGTAAACACGATTAGGAAGGGTTAAGATAGGGTGGCGGGGGTAATATTTAATACAACTTTTATGTTATTACCAAAAATGAACTTAGAGGCCACTTGCTGCTTAAGGATGAATCCACATGAACCGTGAAGACAGAGGACTGCTGCGGACAGCAATTACATGTAAACAGTTTGTGCTCAAGTCTTTACCGGTTCCAGTTCTATTTCTGCCCATTAACAGATGTTTTTTTGTTGTCCTGCTTACATTTTTTTGAAAAATGTCCTGTATCTGATATCTGCATTTACACTATACACTGCAAAACAACCCAAGGTGAAAAGGAAGTAAAAACAGTACAATAATTAATGAACGGTAAGAACGAAAAGAGAGAGAGACGTGTTTGTTTCCGATCAGCCGCAGCGCGCTACAGAAAAAAAATTAACTTAAACTGCCTCTGCCTCTGATCTGGGTCTCAAACATTTAAGGTTTTGAAATACACAGTTGTTGTAATATATAAAATCGCTGTTGGTGTCCACTTGAGTTGACGTTATGCGCCATCGACGATTATTTAATGATGTTCGACTGGCATTGACGTGAAAATCCGATCTGTCTGCTTACATTGTACGTCTTTAGTATATCGAAGTATAGTAAGTATTATTTCAATTCATTGTCATTGTGCAGGGTATGTGTACAGAGCCAATGAAATGCATTTTTCGCATATCCCATCTTAGTAAGTTGGGGGTCAGAGCGAGCGCAGGGTCAGCTATGATGCAGCGCCCCTGGGGCAGGGGGAGGGGTTAAGGGTCTTGCTCAAGGACCCAACAGTGGTTGACTTGCCGGAGGTGGGGCTTGAACCCAGGGTGTTTCTGGTCTTCAGATTAACAACTCAGCACCTTAACCATTTGAGCCACCTTAAAGATTTCTGCCTTAACATGAGCCCCCTGCCCCCCCCGTTATATCCATTTTATTCAGTCTTCATTTTTTAAGACTGTTGTAGACAAAAAATTCTTGACCTTTTTAAAATGTGAGTTTTTGTAGGATTTTTTTTTGCAAAAAATGTTTTGCGAGCACAGAATTCTTTAGTGCTTTAGCTGAATGTGCTTTGTAATGATGTCACATGGTGTGTCTTGGCCTAAATTTGTGAAACAATCCTTTAGAAAAATCCTTAGCTCCACTAAATAACTTATTATTTGCTTGATTTTTTTTCTATTTTTTAAAATCACAAAACTGCTATAAAAGTGCTATAACAAATAAACTGTTTTTAAAATAACTATAAATAATAATAATTATGAATTATGCATAAAATTATTATCATCATATTATTATATTCTTATTATTATAAATTGTGATAATACGCTGTTGTATTCTTGCTATAGTATTCAGATACAGCAATAAAATTTTAATTCAAACACATTAACGATCTTAAACTATACAATGCAAATTAGAATGCAATACATATTGCCACACTTAAAAAATCTAAAACAAATATTAATTTGAAATTTAACAAATAACAAAATAACCGGTAACGCCCTTATAATTTGTCCGCCATTCAATAGCCTTGCTTCAATAGCCATATTGTCCGCCAGACCTGCTTCATATAGCCATATGTGTCCAGACATATATGGAAGTTGTTATATATAAATGTAAATTAGATTAAAATGTTAATTAAATATATAAGCTAAAGGTTAAAACAGGCTCATCAGACTCGCTCCTGCAGAGTTTCCCACCAACCATAATGAAACACATACTAGCTAACCAGGAGTACCATTTCACTGACGAGGCAAGTAGTCGAGAACCCAAGTGCACAAGAAAGCAAGACACAGATATTTACTAGACAGCAGTACAGAAATCCATATCTCAAAAGGGACAAGGCAACAAAGGGGCTGTATATATTTATTGATATATATGTAAAAATATCAATACAGATAACCATAGCAATATACTATATATATATATATATATATATATTCAATTCATTGTCATTGTGCAAGGTATGTGTACAGAGCCAATGAAATGCATTTTTCGCATATCCCATCTTAGTAAGTTGGGGTCAGAGCGCAGGGTCGGCTATGATGCAGCGCCCCTGGAGCAGGAAGGGTTAAGGGTTAAGGGTCTTGCCCAAGGACCCAACAGTGGTTGACTTGCTGGAGGTGGGGCTTGAACCCAGGTGTTTTCTGGTCTCCAGATCAGCACCTTAACCATTTGAGCCACCCTGCCCCCCCCCATATATATATATTGCTATGGTTATTTCTATCGATATTTTTATACAGCCAAATGCAAATAATGAATAATGATACAAATTAAACTATACTTAACAATCAATTATTACTGTATTGATTGAAACTAATAAGGCAGCTTATCTAGGGCAGTGGTGGGGCTCGAACGGTAAAGGCGCTAAGTTGTGTGATTGGAAGCAAGATCCTAAACTCTTCCTGCTCTAGGTTGGGGTCTCTGTAACATAGCTGACTTTAAATTCCTAAGATGGAATATGCAAAGAAACTAATTTTAATATACTGTACTATGTAGAGTTTTATGTGACAAATAAAGTAATTTATATTTAAACATGTCTTTTGCTTAATAATTTAGCTTAAATCTTTATTATCAACAGAAGATTTGTAAATTTAAATAAATAATGATAAACGTCACAAAAGAAAATGTTTTCAGAAGGCTAAAGATCTAACACAATGAATAACTAAACTAGTCCTAGTGCTAATGGCGAGGTACTACATCACCATTCAAAATTGAAACTACATACATACATTTTCTACATAATGGAGAAGCAGATTTGTATGTCAAATGCATTGGAATAAAGAGTAAAATAAAAAAATTTAAGGCTTTCTTCATTGATGATGCTTCTGCTGAAATATTTTCGATTCTGTTAAAGCTTTACTTTCTAGTAAAGTAAATCTAGTTCTTGGAAAAAAAAAATTTGCATCGTTGCATCCGTCTGCTGACAGATGACTCCTTTTTCCATCAATGAAGCTACAGGCTGCTCTTTTAACCTCACTGGTGCGTAACATGCCGCTAAAAAAAGCATGTAAAAGAAAACGGTGTAGCATTTTGACTTCAGTATTATACTAGGTTTAGTCTGCAGTTAAACAAGTGCCGATGTATTTAAATACCATGTCTCCATGCCTCTCTTGTATGAGACAGAAACAAATACACTAAAGCTGCTGTTTGCTGTCTACTAGAGACTTTGACATTTTATGGCTCCTGGTTTTTGTCCTATTCAGTGCTTGAAGAGCAGCAATGCAAAAAGTGGAGAAGCAATTATATCTAGCAAGATTGTAGTTTACCTAAAAACATAAATAAATAAAATAAATACCAGTATCATTTGTCTTTTAATGATTCATCAGATCCGAACAAAACCAAAGTCCTCATAAGATGCCAAAACATGGCTAAATGTGCGTTGTAATGATGTCACATGGTGCATCTTGGAAAATCTGTGGATCTGTGAAAAATCTGAGGTGATTTTAAAAAAATCCTGAGAATAATATAAAATCAGCTTGGTTCTGTTTTTATTCCTACCAACACAAAACCATAAAATTCCAAAAGGATCCAAACTGCTACAGTATAGTATACAGCACTGTTGCTCTCCAGGTGTCCCGAGTCTACATACTGACCTTTTCTGTATTTTTTTTTAAGTTTGGAACAATGTATTCCTTCTATTTTTATTGAAGAATAAAGTATTTACTGTTAAAAAAAAAAGATGGAGGTTTCACTTCACTTCAACTTATTCACGCTTGTCTGGCTAACACAAGTTGACAATATCTGTTGATTTGAAATCAGCAGCAGAAAGCAATGGAGAAATAACCTAAAGTAAATTAGAATTTGTTTGGACAATCAGTTGAATAGATTAATTAAAACATGCTTTGATTGCCTGTGGTACCAAATTATAGATTTGATTGGAATAACCAATTAGTTAGGTTTGTTGGCTTGATCAGGCAACTCAGCATCTGCAGCACACACAGAGTCAATAGAGTGACAGAATGTCACTGTGTAAAAAGCCTAGGGCGCCACATAAATAACCCAACCAGTGGTCAGTAATAAAGGACTGAGGTTAAACCAATACAATAAATGACAAGAAACAATCAATGTGAAAGTCCTTGTTCACTATTGTTGTGTTTGATGGGTTGAGACTGGAGCGTCTACCACTAAAGCTGCTTTGATTTATTGTTTAGCATCTATCTCGTTTTAATTAAGTGCCATTGATCAGCTCTGACTGAGCCCATTGTATGTCTTTACTGCTCGTAATTTCAGCACGCGTCCATGAGAGCTATAACGCATGCGTTTAAATTAATTGTACCTTCAAGCAGCATTCGACCAAGATGCTATGATGTGATTTATTTTGTTTTTTACTGCATTTCGTGGGTCCACATAGAGCTAATATAAACGCTGCTGAGGCTAAATCGCTTTTATTGGAATGGGCCAGCAGCCCTGCACTGCCCTTGTGCTCAGGAGGGTAGGGCTCCGGTTAAAATGTGATTTACATGCATTCTTAATGGTTTCCTTGACATTTATCTACAAGCTTCTCAATGCCATGCCAAGCCCTGTCAAAACTTCCTTTTTCATACTGTTACAAAATAACACAAAGTGCCTGATGATATCTGGAAATCTAAAGGATGAAAAAGACCAATAGTAAAGATTTACCAAAACATTGACCAGGTAATAATTCCCACCCAGAATGAACAATTAAACTAAAAATTAGGCTTAAATTAAGAACAGTAAATAAAACACTACAAATAAAAAAGGCAGAATTGTAAAAACAAGAAGAAGAAGAAGAAAAAAGGAAAAGCCAGAGTTGTGTGATTGCTATCATACGCCGACCGGGAGGGGACATGTTCCGTTTACTTATTTTTGTCGTGGCTATATTAACTTGTGGGAACGTGATATGTCATGGCCAGAAAATCATTTGTGCGAGGTAACGCCATAATTATGTTGAGTTGAGGCCTGAAGATGATACATTAAGGTAACATCCTTTTTTGGTGGCCACCAAGTTTCATGTTAAAGGAACAACTTTTTAAATGTGATAAACACACTGGCCGTAACCGAGCGTACAGTGACCATGGCAGTCGAGATGAGATGTAAAGATTGAGATAATTAATAAAGTAATTAATAAAGTTTTATATTAAATTAGAAATATTATATAAAGATAAAGTGCAGCCTTTTATATTAAAAACACGGATACATTATAAGTGAAAGGCACCTTAAGTGCGTTCTTTATTTTAACAGGCTTTGCCGTCGACAGTTTCGCTGGCTTTAATAAAGTACTCAAATTCATCATAGACCAGTTAAGTGGTCCAACTGTGGTTAAGTCAGAAACTTAATATAACTGGACTTATAACCTAGACATAAGGATGTTGTTACCTCAATAAAAATGCCACGACATATCACGGTCTCACAAACAGCTTGGTGGTGCTGGAAACTTACGCTCTTCTGATCAGCAGTCCATCTTAACAGCTGACAACTTACTGCCTATTATGGTGCACAATTTAAAAGATGCATTAATTAGTAAAATAATTGAAATTGATGGTATCTGTATAGACAACCTGATGAATAAAAGAGTTAGTTCTGAAATTAATTTTACAGGACAGTAGCTCATATCCATCAACAGGGTCCTCCCTATAACTCAATATCAGGGACGGCGAAGCATCCAGGAAAACATTACTGCATCAAGCAATAAATAAAAAGGTTGTTTTGTTCCACTCAAACACTCAATAATACTTAAAACACTTTCACCAGACTAATGAAAGGGTTAAATGTATATAGCATGTAACAGCATGTTCAATACAATTCTTAAAGCATTTATTTTTTGCCTTAAGAATTTCAGGGTTTTAGCTTTTTTGTATCTTTCAGCATACAAAGACCCACTAGAAAAGCATGTGGGGTGCCCTAAGCCATTTACTGTAGAAAGATGGTTAACATAGTATATGTCTTTTCTTAATAATAAAAGACAAATCTTGCTTTTTAAAACAGTGAACAGTTGCAGTTATAATAAAACAGTTAATAAGTTGTTTATTTATTAACAAATAATAAAAAGAAGTGGAAAGCCAACCAAATAAAAAAATTGGGAAATAAAAAAAGGAACTAATTTACCTGATGACACTTAAACATGAACATGAACAATAAACGCAACATTGAACAGCGAAATTGATGTTAACATCAACTGTGAAAAGCAACAACACAAGACCAAGACAAACTGAAACACACGGGTATAAATACACAAACTGATGGGGGGGAAACACCTGAACACAATGAGGGAACAATTAACCAATGACAGGACAGGGAGAATTATATGACAAGACACAGACAACATAAACAAACATAGAGCACATGGTCTACACACAGAAGCAAAAAGTCAGTTGCTCTCCGGTGGCCCAGCAGGGCAACACACCCAGCAAGTCTGACCGAGTCCTGACAATGAATACAAACATTTACTTTTGTATATTATCACCCACATAACAAATTGTGTCCTTAAACTAGTTGTGAAACTAGCTTCATACTGCTACTTAAGCACTGCAAGCACATACACACATTCATGCACAACCCTGACCACACACAGACTTGTCCTTTGCCTCAGAAACCAGGGGGTCTTTGAATGGTTCCTAAGCTTTAACTCCCTCAGGCTTTTGAGCTTTTACACTGAAACTTTTTACACAGACAGTTAAAAATGCCAAATACAAGCCATTTGAATACATTTTTACACATAAACGCACACACACAAAATTGATGAAGCAATTAAACACAGGGAAGTATTTCCACACAGCCAAGGAATGGCATTTCAATGCTATTAAAACCTGAAAAAGGGGAAACAAGATGGTGTATGAAAGGAAGTAATCAACATTGCTGGGCTTTGCATGTGTGTGTGTGGGTGGGTGGGTGTGTGTGTGTGTGTGTGTGTGTGTACCCTTGTTGTAATACAGCTCTGACATTTACGTCAACATTTCCCATCAACACTTCTTTTGTTCTATAGTCACCCAAAATAACCAAGGAGATTTAAGGACACAAGAGTTTACATTTTAAGCATGAACTTACTGTACACCCAGTGGGCACTTAATTACGAATCTCTGCACACCTGTAAAAACAATACTTTTTAAACCCTCTAATCCCACAATGTCTAAACAAATGACAGAAAAAAAGTTCCTTGAATAGAAACCCTTATTTATATAAGAGGTCTATACAGAATGACTAGACAGGTTTAATCTGGCTTTAGTAACTCAAATAACTGCTCTTTATAAGGGTAGTAAAGTTGAAGAATTGCACAATATGTGAAAATTTAAGAAAGACAGAAACTAAAAGAACAGAACTAAAACAACAGAAGACCCCATCAGTTTCCACTTCTGTTAGACAAGAACCGGAATGTGAGGTGACAGCTTAGACGGACTTGCACTATCTGGACAGCTTAAGATAGAAAAACGTCACCCGATGTGTCACCTGACACTTACATGGTGTGACATGCGGATAGTCTGTTCAGAATAGGGTGTCAAATGGTGTCAAGTTGCCTTGTGCAGCTCAGGCTGGTCATAGGGTTGTAATTAGATTGGTAATTCTGATGATGGGCCATGTCTCAATCATACGCCTTTTTTAACGTGGTAAAACAGGAGACTCCTGGAATGAATGTGCCCCTGACAAATTATGCAATCATTAACATGCACCAGTCGCTTAAGAAAATGATGAGTTTGCATCTCTTTAGGAATCGTGATGCAGCTTGCGGGGATTTTTGTGAGGTTTGTTTTAAAAAGAGTAGATACATTTCTGACATTGCAAATACAGGAATTGTTACCATTAAATAAGTACAATGCACGTGAAATGAAGAGGAATTCAGGAAACAGTAAATGTAAAGATACAAGCAGCTTTGGCAAATCTAGAAAAATTCTGTCATTTTTGAAAATAATGCTGTTTCCTTGATTGTGTTAATTTGTTTAAGAGAAAAATCATTAAGTTCTGAACAAATCGACTGTAGAATCTAAGCTGAGGATGTTCCAAGAGCAGAGAGGAACGTAACCAGTATTAGTATGCTGTATTAGTATACCGAAAAATGTAGCTAGTGGAACACAGAGAAGGTGATATATTATGACACAATAAATGCAAACAACATAATATATAAAACGGTGAATAGTCAGTCATATTTCAATTTGGTTCAGCTGACACACCTGCTGATTGAACAACCTCTTTCTACCTCTAGAACACATCGCTTGGTAGAGGTTGACCGATTTATCACTTTTGCAGATTAATCGGCACTGACAGGAACTTCCCGGAACTATCAATTATCTGCAGAAATCCCTGATGATACCTTTTTCGTTGTCATTATATAGTGCCAAAGCCACCATACTATGGCCTACAAGCAAAACCACTGACATTAGATGCATTCAAGTTGGTTATGCAGGAAATTCATTTTGTTTATCAATTAAAAGATCAGTAGCTGCTTTGTATCCTGAAGATTTTTAAGATCAGATTTTTTTTTTACGAGCAGATTAACACCACCGCCGTCGCAGTAAAGCTCGAATGTTTCATACACTTTAGCATGTTATCCTTGTTCTGTTACATTGCGACGCAGTGTGTTATTTCTAATGTCTTGTATTAATACAATGTAATTTTTACATTAAATGACTACATTATATTCTTTTTGCATTATACAGCAGTTACTTATTATTAAGGTAGTGATGTATTGTTAATATTATTTTATTATTATATGTATGAGTAGTTCGTTACATCCATACAGTGCCTTGAAAAACTATTTATACCCCTTTTGTTATTGTTATTTTGTCACCTTACAACCACAAACTAAAATGTATTTTATTAAGATTTTATGTAATAGACCAACACAAAGTAGCACATAATTGTAAAGTGGAACGAAAATAATATACTATTTTCAAAATTTTACAGTGACCCTAAACATACGGCCAGAGCTACAATGGAATGGTTTGGATTAAAGAATATTCATCTGTTAGAACGGCCCAGTCAAAGTCCAGACCTGAATCTCACTGAGCATCTGTGACAAGATTTAAAAATTGCTCCCCATCCAATCTGGCTGAGCTTGAGCTATTTTGCAAAAAAGAATGGGCAAAAATTGCTCTTCTCTTGATGGTCAAAGCTGGTCGAGACATACCCCAAAAGACTTGGCGCTGTAATTGCAGCAAAAGGTGGCTCTACAAAGTATTGATGCAGAGGGGATGAATACAAATGCACACCACACTTTTCAGATTTTTATTTGCTTAAAATTTGGAAAATCATGAATCATTTTCGTTTCACTTCACAATTATGTGCTACTTTGTGTTGGTCTATTACATAAAATCTCAATAAGAAACTTTTAACTTTGTTATTGTAAGGTGACAAAATGTGAAAAAATTTAAGGGGTATAAATATTTTAAAAACTACCTCTTATAAACACCCTACGTGTTGGTTTAATCTTCTGGAGTTCTGAAGCGGTTAGGAACACACTCACCAGATTTCAGTGGGCATTCTCCAAACCTAATCTTTAATTTTCTGATTGTTACCATCAATTAGCATTAATTTGTATAGTTGTATTCGTTAGCCAGCAAAGTTGCGTTTTTAAAGCCTGTGAGTAGAGAAAAAAATTGTATGCCATTCATGCAGCCAACAGAAAAAAAGATCAGAAATACAGCCGATTTCAGTTCATTTTACTTTTACACTCATTTGTTATTGTAATTAGATAATAATCAAGTGTCCTAAAATAGAAGCAAATATCGTCTGAGACTATACATGTAATATTTATTTACATAATTATGCAACGATTATATAACACTTTGGCTTTTGTAAAGACATCTAAAGATGGACACTTTAAGCACAACTTTGGATTTATGTGAAATGGTTAATGTTTTACAACTGGATTATATTTATAACATTAACTAATAGTTCATTAAGTTAATACATCCTTTAGACATGTTTAGTTTTCGCATTAAAATTTTAAATTAAAGTTTATTTTTATCTATAAACATTTTCGTGTAATAAAGTTCAGTACTATTTAACACAGACCGTTTTTTTAATCTAGTATTAATTTTAATTTAATTTATTTTAAATATCAGTTAATTAATTGGTTATCGGCAACTACGGTCCAACCTAGCTATGGTAATCGTTAAAATCCAATATCGGTCCTCTCAATATTCCTGTCACACTGCCTTATGTAGCGCTTCTTCTGTTGCCTATATTAACTCCACTTTAATAGAAAATGATCAGGAGCAGAGAGAGGCCATTATGATAAGAGAGCCTAGCCTTTCTGGCAGCACTGCACTCAGGTGAATGATAATGCTGCCTGAAAAAGTCTAGTTGCACTTTTTTCCCAAAAAATCAATCAGCAGGACAAGACATAATAGTCAGCCATATCTTATAGCATAAAGGGAGAACGTGCTCAGCTAGATGGTAATTAAACTCGAAATTATTATCAATCACACACAGCATTATTTCATATTGCATATGGCAGTTAATGAAGCATGCTGTTTTGAAAGAGAGTACAGGATGGCAGACTGCTTGAGACTGCTATTCCCATAGAAAGCCACCTTTGTTTTTGCCATCCATCCAAATTTACCTTCAAGCAACAAAGGACTACGTTCGTTTCTGTTTCGGTGGATGCGATTAGTCGTTTAGTGAATGAGGTGAATAAATGGAATGTATGTTTGCAGGTGTCGTTACACATCGATGAAAAGACATCAAGATCTTTCTGTTCTTGTTTTGTTGTTCTCAGTTCTCCAATCCATTATATGCACACTAAGCAAGCGGCTTGTCAGATGTTCTGCCACAAATCATGTTGAGCTGATTTTATATACAGTATAACATTTTGCTTTAAACTGTAAAGCTACAGGAAACTCAACATACTGAAACACAACAGTTGTAGCAAAGTGTCTTAGCTTCTTGTGCTGCTATGCCACCCGCACCTTCCAGGAAGATACTGTTCTTGCGTTTAATTTGCAAAAGCATTTTCTTAAAATTCATGGCATAGCCAGTTCCCACTAGCACATAAAAAAAAAACATGCAGTTAGTACACTTAATGCTCCTTCTGGGAAGAATAAAAGACATTTACTAGTTGCCACAGATGAAGCCGTCAACTTGCTGGAACAGTAGAAAGTGGGCTAAATGTATTTGTTAGATCAGAAGTTTTGGAGTTTTTTTTTTTAATAGAATGAATTCCCAGAAAAGCACTATAAGTGGGCTCTGTTAAAAGACATTAAAAACAATTACATCTTTACTAAAGTGAGTTTTACTGTGAACCCTTTATGGAAGTTTTCTGTAGAATAGGATGATGTGGGTATTGATTACAGTCGCTGTGTTGTGCTTGTATGTACTGTCCTGGTCTTCCCTAGGTACTTCATGCTCTGTAAGCTTATTGACCTTTAAATTGTCTGCTGTGAATAAACGTGTCACCTGCCTTGTGCCTCAGGTCCCCTGAAATAGACTCCAGTCTTCCTGAAACCCCATGTAGGAGGTTCTGATATTGCTCATTCACAGTACCAGCTTTTTAGAGGGACTTATTTGCAGGATGTGCTGAATTTCCCAGGTATAATAATGATTGACACTTATTTAACAAAAAGAACATATAATCAACTGGGAAGTGGTAGCACAGTGGTTAAGGTGTTGGACTGCTTATTCGAAGATCAGGATTTAATTCCCAGCACCACCAAGTTACCACTATTGGGCCCCTGAGCAATACCCTTAATCTACAATTGCTCAGTTGTATAAAAGCGATAAAATCGCTCTGGATAAGGGCGGCTGCCAAATACTGTAAATGTAAATACTGTTCTGTGAGGTCAGCTGCTATAACATGAGTGCTAACAGAAAATATTCCATAAAATTGAACAATTAAAATAAATCTTAAATCTCAAATTAAGTGGTTGTAAAAAATAAATAAATAAATTATTGATAATAAAGAAATAAATTTGCATTTAAACACTAAAATAATGCCGAATCATAACAGAGTACAGTTATAGAGGCGTAACAGTTGGTTGTGTATGTGTGTTTTAACAGGCACACTTAAGGGTGTGCCAGGTGTGTAGAATGTGCCTCACTCAGCCTCACACCTTGTCAACGCTCTGATTGAGTTGTGTGCTGTGTGCTCAATGCACTGGCTGATAAGCCCACAGGAGAGCAAGAGTGCCCTGGCTAATGACTTGCCCTCTCAACGCCCTTGAAAACTAAAGTCAATTATAGTAGCCGGCTGCTGCAATGAGACTATGGGCATGTGGGAGGCCCTGAGGACACTCAATTCTGCAATAAAAAAAAGCAAAGACCTACAATCCTTGCCCACTACAGATATCAATCAGATGTCAAGCTGATCGGTCAGGAAGAAGTCTCACTAAAAGCCAGATTGATCTGAATGTCAATTCGACAATTTTAAGCATTTCTTTATACTCATAATGTGTAATTCTGGCTCTGTGGTGGTCGTGTTAGGATTTACTAAAGGTTTGTTATTTGGCCAGATTCTCTCGGTTGTTTTTTGCATAACAAAAGTCTTGGGCTTGCTGCTACATACAAAACACTGGAAATTACTATCTAAAAAATAAACAAGAAGAAACAAAATGTGTGAAACAAATATTTGTGAATAGCATGTGTGATTTTATTAATAAAATAATTAAGTAGATTAAAATCTGTTCATTTCAAACCATGACCCATGCAAAATATCTAACAATAACACAGTAACCTACACAAAACTGAGCCAAACTGAGTCAAACATACTCCTGGTTAGACTAACTAAACTACTAACCTAGATACTATATAAATACTAGAAGCAGAAGGTGAAGAAGAAGAGGAGTCCTTGCAAGAGTTACAGTGAGTCACCAAGTTCATTACCAACAAGATCTTGGCTAATAAGCCATGACATTGTTACATCGCTATAAGCCCGATTGATCCACCATGATCTTAGTTAGTCCACCATGACCTTGACACAGGCTCTCAATTTTTTTTTGCATCCAGAAAGCCTTTTACTTACAATATAAATTCCACAGATTTGTTCATGATTGAATTACTGATTGTCTACCAATAAGCCCTTCAGACAGTAGAAACACCACAATAGGCCTGGGGGTGATTATTTGTATATTGACTAACTAACATCGTGGTGGATCAAACACATTGGATATTGATCTAACCCTCTTGAATATTGAGAGCAATGCAGGAAAAGTTAATTTTGATTCTAAATCACAAAGATGTAAAGACATTTAGAGCCTACCTGCTTGAATCCCACACAGACAGTGATGACAAGGCTACACTATGACACGATAGGCTTACTGTATGGGCTTAATATTCTGTAGTTAGTATTGGTAGGGTCACGTACCTACAGCTTTTTTATGAAAAACTTTAATTAATTAATTTCACATAATGTACACTGCGTTGTAGTTTTGATTGTTTTGTTGTTTTTTTTACTTCATTATGAATTAATCTGTACAACCTCTGTATTCCGCAACAGTAATTACTCCAAGCAATCAGAGCTGCACTTGACATAAATATGTTTATAACAAAACAGCCAAACAAGGAGCCTACAATGAGCACTCAACTTTCGAGAAACTGTATACTGGTAATTGTAAACGTTAATTATAGTCCCGTCGCTAGCAATTATTTATAACATTTAGTCCAGTAATCATTTTACATTTGTATTTGAGGGAACATATATTACTTCACTCAACAGGTGCTAAAAATCTCTCATCGTATTTCTTCAATAATCCACATCGGCAGGATTGTGTGTTCTGTAAGATAATTCGACCGTATTGGAATAATAGGCATGTCCATCTACCCTTTGCCTTAGAGATGTAATAAGAGTAACACGAACATTGTGTCTGCTCCCAATGGGGAACCTGATGGGTGATTTGCTCTCTATTAGACAATAAGAGATGGATGGGTAGACGGTAGCTTGGCATTACCTCAACAGTTGGCCCTTTCTTAATAACGCTCTTTATTGCCGACTTGTCTGGGTGATATATTCCTTCCGCAGTGCTGCTGGGTTGCCAGACGCTCATGCCAGACATCCCAGTAGAGGAGACTGTTAACTGATCATAAATCCCTCTTGATGAACACACTCCCAATCTACTAATAATTAATGAAGCAATTTGTACAGCTTCTCTAGAGCGTTGTGCAATGCTTGCAGCCCTGAGCCCATGAGACCGAAGACAAACTACTTTTAATTGGATGCATTTACAGAGGCGGGTCACAAAGCCAACACCTTCTGACCATCTACAGTATATCACAAACGACACCTTCGAAATAAATCTAAAGCATTAGGGGATTCCTCAAAATTATCTCTGGGTCAAATGACGATAAAAAGTGGTGTTACTTAGCCATCTGATAAGCGGAATAGTAGAAACAGCCTCTCCGGTTTAAGCTGTAGTTGTCCACAGTGAATGTAGTTGGGGTTCACTTACCTGAAAAAAAAAGAAGACAGAATTAATTTGATTAAAAAATCGATAGTTTCTCATACACAACAAAATAAGCAAATATATTTTTTTGCAGTCGCTTTTTTCTTCTAAGCTAAAAGATCCCAACAATCTCATTCAGATATATCTGTTGTTGAGTTTCAAACGCAATCACACACTGTCAGTAGACACTCTTATCATGTCATAATGTGCAGGTTATCAATGCTTCATTTATCTTCAGTAACCTCTTTTCCGCTGGTCAGGCTTTTATCATGAGCCTACCGCAGAGAACACAGGGAGCAAGATAAGGATTCAACCGGGCTGGGATACCAATCTATCACGGAGCACCACACACACACACACCTTAGCCTAACCAGTCTATCTCCAAGCATGGTACTGTCAGAAAAACTGTCTTAAAGCAGCTTTACTAAAATCAACATTTCAAGATATGTAAATATAAATGTGGCCAACTATTATGGAAAATACGACAGTGTGTTGAAAGGGTGTTTAATGTAAGCAGTTAATACATTTTTTGCAAGCAGCAGTTGGCAGATAGACATAAATGGTTTTCAGTATCTGTATTTCTGGGTATCCTTAGGGATTGGGGGAAGTGGTAACTCAGAGGTTAAGCTGTTGGGCTGCTGATTGGAAGATCATGGGTTCAATTCCTAGGATCACCAAGCTGCCACTGTTGGGCCCCTAAACAAGGTCCCTAAGCTGTAAGTTCGGGTAAAAAAAAATAGATAAATGTAAGTCATTCTGTAAAAGGGCATTTGTCAAATGCCAGAAATGTAAATTTTGACCAGAAATTGTGAAGGTGCAGAAGGTTCTAAGTATTATTGCAGAGAGACCTGCAAGTTTACCCCTTATGTTAATTTAGATAAACAGAAAGTACTCAAAGCATACTAAAAGCATACAAATGCACATTCAGAAAGATGAAGAGCTTAAAGAGCGATACACAGATAGCACAGTAACATGGGTTTTAAGCGGTTAAAAAAAAAAACTTAACTATGATCCACACTTATTTTTTTTGAAAGACACTGTGGTGCAAACGTGGCATAGATGTCTACATAAGAATGTGCTGAACAATCAAGTCTGATTATAAAATTGACAGTAACCCAACCATATTATTATTATTAAAAAAAATAGGATGAAAAGTCACTGGTCAGGAGATTGGGTCAGATGCAAATTACCTATGATATACAAAACAACATAGCAAACAATCTATAACTACAAAACGAGAATTAAGATTAAACAAAGACCATAAACAAAATGCATAAAACTATCATAGCATGAACCTGAACTAGGGCTGTGCAATATATTGTTTCAGCATCTGCATTGAGATATGTACATCTGCAATAGTCACACTGCTGGATGTGCAATTTCCAGCCAGGATTATAGTTGACTGCACCGCAGTTCAGAATGCATGTGATTTGTGGATTAATTGGAAAGTTTAATAGAGTAAAAGTTTATCATTTTGCATGTTTAGCATCTCCAGAATAAAAACATAAATCACTGTTTATTTCATTTGCATCTTTTTTCTATTGTATTTATCTATAATTTGTGTATTTTACACAGATGCCCTTACAGAATCACATCAAGCATTCTAAAATAATGGGGTTTTTTTTTCAAATAGAGCTATTCAAGTCATCTGGCAAACATTTTTTTGATATGACAATATATAATCACAGAAAAACAAAAGATTACAACATCAGTTTTTTTTTCAAACTTATGCAGCCCTAACCTAAACCATGCCATGGCCATCAACTGCAACATGAACAAAGTAATACAGAGACAGAATAATATACAGCCTATTTGGGTAACAACCAACTAAGAAAGCAAGACCTGAAAACAATGGGGAACCAACCAAAGGCAAGACATGGGCGACACACATGACAAGTGGGAAGTGCGAGAGCAGTGGTTAAGGTGTTGGACTGAATTCCTAGGGTTTAAATCCCAACACCAGCACTGCTGGGCCCCTAAGGAAGGCCCTTTCACAGGGGCATTTACCAAATTCTGTAAATGTAAATGTGAACACTAAGCACATGGCCTTATAAACAAGGAGCAAAAAGTCTTAAAGTTGCCCTTTGCTGGCCTGGTAGGGGAACACTCCATAATTACCTGACAGCAAAACTTCTACAGCAAAGTACAATACACTGTATAAAAACTGTATACAAAATTAATTGTATAGAAAAATGTTACTGTGGCGTGAGAAAATATTTTGACACCTCCTACGCTGGTCAAGAATTGTTATCAATGAATAAAATTCAAGAGCATTGTAATTCCTCTATCATTTAAGGAGGGTTATTAAGAACCAGTAGAACATTTCGACAGAACGGGTAAGCATCAGAAAGCAAAATTCATTATCTCTCTGTACCTGGCACCTCTTTCTCCCACTCCTTTCTCCCAGCATGCACAACATGTCTCTAATACAGATTGCAATAGCATATGTCATACCAGTGGATTAATGACTGAGCGGTTAGAAATCAATTTCAGCTGCTGTCTGTGTCAAGTTTCATTAGTAGATATCTTGTAGCCAACAAGAAGTTAGTCCTGAGGTTCCAAACCCATTTTACGATCTGCATCCAATCAACACTTCCAATCCTTTCACAGTCTATTAGTTGCTTATCTAGATTAGTTTTTTTTTTAATTCATTGACATTGCTGTTTGAGTTGATTTTCGAGAACTTAATGTGTATCTGAAAAAAAAAAAAATGAAAAGCAATAACTAACTCTAGAATAAAGAATTTGATATTTTTATACTGCACATCATTTAAGATTGATTGGACTTATTAAAACACCACAGTGGATTAAAAGAAAATATAAAGGTCTCACTTTAATAGGGAAGGGTTCTGAATGGTCCATACAATACAAACGTTATTAAAGTAGTAAGTCAAAAGCTGCAGGTGACTTTGGTGTTAAACAGCACTTCTCAGTGGGAAGTGGCAGACTAAAGGAAAGACCCTATGGTGATTGCAAATCACTCTCCCACAGTTATAACATTAAAATCGCACAAGCTCTTTTCTAATGTAGACCATATATCTGATGTAAGTTCTGAACAAATATATATAAGTGCCTTGCGGCACTTCTGGCCCGAGTTGAACAAAGAAATAAAAGGGAAATTTAAAAAAAAAAAAAAAAAAAAAAGAAATGTTCCACATCTTTACATGCAGTTTGTGCTGCGCCATGAAGAAAACACAACCCACGGATCTCACCTTGCGCAATTTACAAGAACCTACGGATCCTGCGGCACTTACAGCGCTCCTCGATTTTTTATTTTTTTTTATGTTAAGGTATCTTGTGTTTTTCATCAGAACGGTTCAGCAACTCCAAGGACAGCGCGGCTATGTGACAGAGATATAGTGCGCTCTGTAAAGAACCTGCGGCTTTGCTCCTAGGCAGATAGATCTAAAATACAACGCGTATTGCTCTTATTAGACGCACCTCTCCTGAAAGGAGTTTGAAAAATTAATTTCATGCCTGATTTAAAACATCCCAACGCTCGAGTGAACCCTCTGCCAGGTATTATAAACATCCACGGCTTAATCTTGCTCAAAACTGGTTCCGAATCACAATTCCTAAATAGACAAAAAGTTCATGGCCTAGTGGGTAGGGGTGTGCCGGCTGAGTCTATTCAGCTTACCTCTTGCTCTAGCAGTGATTTGTCAGGTCACGCCAGGTGTGTTAGACTTATTCTCCTGATACCTAAGATACATTACAGTAAACGTTACCTGTTTAAATATTTATACCCTGCAGTGCACCAGGCATGGAGAAGCTTATTATTATTATTATTATTATCTGATACTGCAGCTATCTGATCCACAGTATAAAGCAGTTATAATGCAATTAATGCGGATTAGAAAGCTGTGAGACCGTAATGACAGTACAGATAACAGATAGCAACGCTAACTGAGAAATAAACATGCAACACTGTAAAAAATGTGATATGAAGCCTCTGTGGCTTCCTCAATTTTAACAAAAAAAACCCCCAATAATATATTTATTTGTATGCTGGGTAGCAGATCTCATTTCCAGGTCATTTTGAACGCAGTGAAGCAGTTTATAAACAAAAAACAAACCTATACTGTGTTTGCTCCGTCAATCAGCATGAACGGTATCATTCTCATTACACTTCCTCACCGTCATCACCGGAATTTTAATGATTGCGCACTGACTTTGTTTGTTTGTTTGTTAATCTGTTTTTTTATTAATGAATCCAGCTCATAATATGAATTTACTATCTATCAAAAGAGATAAAATAGAGTAAAATAGGTAAATAATTGCTACAGAAACAGATACAGTATTAAAGACGGCAGCTTCAATGTGGAACATTGACTATATTTTTATAACCTTTTACAACTTTAATTGGGACATTTTTTATATTAGAATAAAACAAAAACTAAAAACTTTCGAACCACATGAGCCAATATTTTATCCTAGAAATCTGTACCAGGCAACAATTCCAAAACCAAGACGTGTTTAAACTGGTCTGGAAAGAAGAGAAGATGCTACCCCTTGTTAAAAATGCCCCGTCCCAACTATTATGAGACCTGAAGCAGGCATCACACTGAAGTTGAGCTCATTTAGTGAAAAAAAGTATCAAATTTCTCAGTTTAAACTTTTATGTTATCATTGTTTTATTGTGAATAAAATATTGGCTCATGTGATTTGAAAGTTTTAGTTTTGATTTTATTCAAATTTTAAAAACAGTCCAACTTCGGGTCGGGGAATTCGGGTTGTACCACAACAATGTTTAATACTTGATTCTGATTGGACAAATATTGTTAATTAATTCTTGTTTTTAGCATGGCTTGGACATTAGTTTCTTAATTATTGGCTTTACATGAATGTGTTTGTTCTTATACGTTGTAGTAGCAGTTTAGGCTTCCATATACAAAACTGATCAAGTATTGAAATTGCAAATCATTCATTGAGATATTTATTTATTATTTATATAAGAGGTTTTAAGTGTGAGCAGTTTGTCCTTGGTAAGAATTCACCATTAAGACTGTTCCAACTGCAATAACAGGTGGACATTTTCTATTCATTTAAAGGTACTAGAAAATATTCAAATCTGTAAAATGATAATTATGAACCGGGTTAAGCATTCGCTTCATGTTTTTTCCTTCAGTCTAAAGGCATGCAAGAGCGTAGCGTGTAAATCTTGGGTAAGTGGGGGTGCAGTGGATAAGGTATTGGACTGCTAATTGAAAGACCGGAGTTCAATTCCAAGCACCACCAAGCTACCACCCTAAGCAAGGCCCTTAACCCCCAATTGCTCAGTTGTATAAAAAAGTTAAATGTAAGTCCCTCTGAATAAGGGCGTAACAAATACTGTAAATGTAAATTTCATTGCACCCTTTAGTGGGTTTAAGAGACAAATCCAGGGGCAGAAATTGTTACCTTAACCCTAGAGGTGTGAGAAAAATGTGTTAGGTTTTTGTGTTGTCAATGTGCCCCTACGGCAGACTATTTATATTTTAAATGTAAAATTAACCGGAATTGTACAATTGTATGACCCGACACATTGGACAGGTTGTTCCATGGTACTTTTAGTAGATTAATGGATAGATGGACTTGGTGGACATAAAGATTGATAATAGATGGAAGGATAAATAGATGGTGGAACAAACAGATTGATGAACAGACAGTTCAGGCGATGAATGTTTGGATAGACAGAGATAAATAAATAGATGGATGGTTGGAGGGTGGGGTGTAAGGATGAAATAATTAGACAGATAGGCAAATAAACAATGTGGATAGATAGAGTACGGATAGATAGATAGATAAATGAATCAATGTATCGACTGATTAATAAATTCATGAATGATTGATCGTTGTGATTACCAGCTGGTTCGTAGGAAATACTTTATCATCATTAGTCATGTGACAGTGATCTTCCATTAGTGTAACGAGTCTCTTTTCTTTGTCTCTCCCTCTTGCTTTGGATTCGTCTGTTTTATTCTTTCACCTCCCACTGCTGTGGCAAACTAAGTGGCTTCAATATCCCTATCAAAAAATTTAATTAACTTCATTTAGAGATTATTAGCTTTTAATGGCTGATTTTTCATCCCAAATTAAAAGGTGTTTTCATTAAAGCAGCCAGCTTGCCTGAAATATTGTGGGTCAGCTTTATGTCTTTACGTCTGCTCTTACTACAGTTATTATATTGCATACACTCAGCAGGAAGGCTAAAACAACTGGAAGCTTTTGCACAAAATTTTAATTCATCTGTATATTATTAAACTTGTTAGATTGGAGGTTAGATTAAAAAAAACGATGTATGTGTTGAAGCTCAACGATTTATGCTCACTTTGCAAAACTTAATAGTAAGTAACTGTTCGTTAGCATGAACACAATTAAAACCGTCAGTGAGAAAGCTAGTAGATGTGCAATGCAAAAAAGTTAAGTGGCTTTCTTTGCAAGAAAATAAACAATACGGCTTCTTAGAGCCCCCATGGACACCAGGGGGCCCCTCAGAGTACATGAAATTAGATTTAGCCAAATTAATCATATTGGCAAGTGACCCACAAATACAGTACATTGCTGCCTAGGGCCCTCTTAAGTTTTGGGCCGGCCATGTTTGCAATTGTAAGGACGTAAATTTAGCTATTTTTCTTTTTTATAATGATTATGAATAATTAATACAAAGTATTTATTTATTTTAAATGTAAATACTATATATTTGCACCCATGAAAAAGCCACCATGTACAAAATTTTATTCAAACAAATCTGTGTGCAGTTGAGTGTCAGGAACATATATTCCAAGTAAATAGAAATCATGCTGCATGCTGATGGTAGCCGACTCCACCAAAACGCAATTATTACAATGTGATTTGAGATAAAAAAGAATCCCCTGAACAACAAAGAAACGGAGAGAGAAAAAAGACTGGGAGAAAGTTGATGCTGTTACTTGTGCTGTGTAATTCAATAAATATGCTTCCATAGAAACCACTTTTCTACACCTGAGCAGTTTATTAGTGTGAATGGTGAGACGTGACTTTGACTCTGAGCTGAGTGAATGAAGCAGCCTGATGGAGCACCGCTTAAGACATATTGTATAAAGGCTATGCATTAGAGCAGGAAGTTGGTTGCAAAAATAAGAAGAAAGCTTCTCAAAAAAGCCCAGAGACAGCACCCATCTAAGTCATATTAACACATGAATACCGTAGCGTGATGACAATGTATAGGGCAGATAGGGCTGTTCTGATTGAACTATGATTACAATTATTTAAATTTTTATGTCATGCAATTTTGATGTAGAAGACCATCACTAATGAGGGCTTTTCATACTGCACTTAACCTCCAGGTAATGCACTGGAGAAGTGTTATCTCAAATGTGTATCGTGTAAAGCGATTACTTTACAGCGAGGGGAATGTTCTGCTAGATGCTTAGCAACAGACGCTTAATCAGGAATCAAAGTCTGTGTCCTATTTTATGTGAAAACTAGTCACACCTAAAGTAGGTATGTATTTAAAGTGGTCTATTTAAAGAATTTACTTTGGACCTGGTTTTATTCTGTTGTTTTTAATATGTGAGGTGTAAAATGCCTTAATGTAAAGCAAATATAGTGGCAATTACTCTATAATATAGTTTGTACAAAAAAAAATTATTTATAGTGTAAATAATTCTGGTGTAGTTAAAATGAGCTTTAGCATCTTGTCACAGTTACAGTCCACACTTTTTTTGCAGACTACACGCTACTAAATTATTATTGATAATTTAGCATGAAAGAATGACTGCACAATAAAAAGGTTTAATTAGAAAGAAAATCTCAAACAGTACACTAAACAAGCCTAGTGTGCATATATGTGTGTGTGTGTGCATGTGTGTGTGTGTGTGTGTGTGTGTGTGTGTGTTATTAGGTCCTGATGGTTGCCCTGAGGCCTGTCCAACCTGTTATGATGAAACTAAATGAGAAGTGCTACTACAGTTCTGCTTAAGTGCCACAATGTGCCAAGTGAGGCCACTGGCACGCAGGAGTCTGCTTCTTAATACACCCTCTAATCCAGCCAGTCACATCTAAGTGCACACGCTTCAGGGCAAGTATGTGCAGCAGCCACTAAATACTGTCATTTTGCCAAACGGCCAGATTTAGGTAGGTACTAAGCCAGTACCATTACTGTTCTGTGCTGTATATTTTTGTCTGTCTGGAGGGTGTGTTTTGAATATTAATATTAGGCAAGGTGCAACCTACCATAAATAAAAACCCAAAGGAACAGAGTTCTGGACACTGTGTATTGGTTATGAGGAAGAAAATCTTTATGGAAACATATATAAAGAAGGTGCATTAAAAAGTACAGTATGTGGAAATTTTTACACACACACACATATCATAAAATAATCATGGTTAAAGCTCTAACTGGGCCCCTGAGCCAGGCACTGCTCAGTTGTATAAATTAATTAAATGTAGACAACAAAACTAATTATAGGGGTCAACTAATAATCGTCTTTTTTATTAAAAATAAAAAAAAGCTGGTGAAACTAAATGTTTGCATTTGAATAAGATGATGGACTATTTCAATAAACATAACTAGGATTTAGTTACATACCTACAAAAGTTGTCAGTCTGAACATTAGAAAATGTTTCTAACCACTCCATGGTAGAAATGTAAATCTGGCTTAAACTGTCAGCTATCCAACGTCCTACGTATGACAGGTTCCTTGCTTTTTGCCGACATTCTATTCTGCATAATAAAGATTATTAATAATTGATACACTCACTAAACAATGGCCACTGCTGCGGGAGCCACTTCTTTTATAGGCACCAAAACTTGTCGCATTGCATTTACACGCAAATATATATATATATTTTTTTTACACGCCAGCGTCTGCGCTTCTCCGTGACTGAACCTGTCTCCCTCATGAGTGTTGCGTTTAGCAATAACATAGGAAAATACTGAGAATTTCTGGTGTCATTGTGTGATTAGTCAGGGCATTTTACAGTCCTTTCACATTCATATTAACAGAAATCCCACCTCTGATTGCTTTTAATCAATGCACAAAATTTTTAAAATATAAAGTCTTTATTTATTTATTATTTATTTATTTAGATAGTTATTTTGAATAACTTTAATTGGTGTCAAGAAATTATTTGTGTAAAAACATTGAAGTACTGTATGGAATATTTATGGTACTTAAGTATAAAAGTATTTTTTATATTAAACGTACTTTGTCAACATATTTTGTTCTACTGGTTACGTCGCTTCACATCTCGATAACAATCATTCAGTTAGGTGGTCTAAATGTATTTATATATTTTGTGGTAGGTGCAGGACAAGAAACTGTTCGCCCAATCAAAATGTTTAGTCTATACATTATGATAGGCTTTTCTACATGCCTGTCAACATATATATTTGTATACTGTCGCACAGAAAGTACTATATGCCATCAGCACCTTCACATATTGCAGAATAATTGGATGGATCAAAACAGAGCTAAATCCACAATTAATATTCATGTTGCGTTTTCCACTCTGGAGTCGACTACAGGTGTCACAGGCCCTAAAAGAGGATGTCATGTTTACAGCATTTCTTTTGGACAGGTAGGAATATAGTGTGATTGAATTTTGGTGTGTTTTGTAGTTTGTGTAAATTTATAAATGAGCTCAACTACATCTTCAGCGTGTAATCGGGGACTATTTGTATATTAGGTATTTTAGTACTGTTACTAACTGTACTATGAATTTTTCTCACCCGTGATTAAAACATGAGGTACTGTAGTAGTGTTGTCTCTGGTCATCAAGTCTGGGCGCTTCTATGCGTTCAGGAGGCGTGGATTTGGACAGCACTTTGCACAGAGGGTGGGATGAGATTTCATTGCTATCAGGCCACAGTTTTCCAGCACTTTCCAAAATGTCATACTGTGCTTTTAAGTTTTAAAAGTAAAAGAGCAAATAAATGCCAAATAGAAAAGCACAAAATCTTGTTTCAGCAAGATTGTGTTTAGTTTTAACTTACTTTCATTTTCTTTTAAATGATAACAAGTGTTTATAATTTCAAGTAATACTACTACTTATAATAATTATTATAATTACTATTACTATTTTAAAAAAATAATCTGTTTAATTTGAATATTGAAACTCTATTCTGTTTATCTAATTACAATATATTGGTCACAATTAAGCAATTTAAACAGTTGTAAACATAAAAAGCAAACGTGCAAATGTGACAGAGCTTTGATAGATTTTTATCACAGAAATACAAAATTAACCATGAATGTAGAATATAAAAAAGCACCTCATCTGCTATTTCTGCGTCCATCATAAATCTGCCTCAAGATCAAATTGAATTCGCTTGCTAACATGAAATGACTGGACTTGAAAGGAAAATTAAATTAACCGTGGTCATGCAATTGCTTGTTTGCACGTACGCAAAGAAGTTTAATTAATAATCTAACTAGCTAATCAAACAACGTCTTTTGTAGTGAACACGCACGCGTCTGACAGACCACCACTCGTCGCAGAGAACACACGAAATTGTGCAATTGGCTGTATTTCCGCTGATACTTTCCAGCCATGTATTTAAGCCTTCACACTCATGTCTGTTCTTTTGCATTTGCTTTCATTTCAGCTGTCAGAACTGGACGTAGATCTGGAGTTGGGACCCACCATCGTTTCAAATTGCCAAGCATCACTGCTAAGAGACTTGTCCCCCGCATTGGGCCCTGATTAGCCCTGGCCTGAACCTGGCTGTATTACTAAACCAATGGCAGCGATTCTTCATTTCCTGCTCCTCACTGTAGAATTGGGCACTTCGGGCTTGGTAAATGATGTGGATTTTAACTAATTTTATGATGTTTTATTCATGATTTTTGTGAGAGTTGGTATGGGCCACTCTGACGGATGACAGTTGCTCGCCCCCTTTTTTCCCTGTTTTGCTCTGCCACACCCACTTCCCTGCTTTCTTTTTGCAGCCATCCACATAGGCAGATGTGAAGTTAAAGAGGGGGTGTTTCAAGACCTTTTAAGCATAATCGATCATAAAATGTCAAACTATTTATGATTTTGCATGACAGACATTGAATTTTAAGTTGTTTCTCATTTGCATCAATCAAAGATTTCTTTAGATATTCTTTAAATTCCTTTAGGTATTTTTCTAGAATAGGAGCAAGCGGTAACTCAATGGGCAAAGTGTTGGACTGCTCATCTAAAGGTTGTTGGAAAATTCCCAGGATCACCTCCTGATCAAGGCCTGTAACCCTCAACTGCTCAGTGGTATAAATGTGATATTTTATGTCATTCTATATGAGGCTGTCTGCCAAATGCTGTAAATGTAATAAAAAAAAGTAATATACTTAAGATACAGCCCAACCTTTAATTATTGCCCGATTGAGAAGTTAATTCGTCTCGTTATCCAGTACTCCCATGCCAGTACATTGACATAAAAAAAACCCCATAAATTGCCTAATCCTTGGATTTGTCATCTGTGAATTCCCCAGATAATTTCTTCACTCCCCATTCTAACGATCCCCTCAGAACCTTTGGATAATTTTCTGCTTAAAAAAAGGGTTTTGCACAGCCAATTCCAATGTTTATTTCCCTACAATAATAGGTGGCGTTCTCAGGTAATGCAATTAGGCAGAAGGGGGATCGCTTTCGGTATCAGGTTCAAACAGCATTTATTAAGCAAACACAAAAGTAATTATTTATTATCTTACCAGGCAGATGGGGATCTGCTTATGAATTCCAAACATACAGATTAGACATTTAAATCTCTTGCTTGGTGTTGCCACATCTCTTCACCATAATTGTCCTGGAGTAGTCCAACAGGAATTGCAGCAGAGTTTCAAAGAGTGCTTTGTCTCTGCTGGCTGAGCTTCCTGGTTTGCATGAATAAGTATTGCTCTGCAAGCACACTCAAGATGAAGAGCGCAAGATGGAAAAGACAATACAATTCACCAGGGGGAAGGTCTTCTTACCGACTTAATCAACCCATCTAGTCTCGGAAAACGGAAAAGCAACAGAATGCATGATTGGGATGCCATTATTAAATATTACAAAGGACAGGCTGTTGCACATTTAATAATGGAGCAAAACAAATCTTCAGTTCAGGATATTGCTTAAGGAATATAAATTAAACATACACTCCCATCGGAACTTTCAACGCATGCTGGTTATGTCTGAAAAATCTGTTCAAACCTGATGTTTACAGCTAAGCAGATGCCTTTAGCAAATAGTTGCCCAGAACCCTATTTCAATTATTAATTGAATAATTGCGCACCCTAGCCTAATTTTGAGTCTTACTAGTCGAAGGCTAAAATTGAGACACATCAACAGCTTGACAATAAAGTGATTAGTGTAAATAGCAACCTATTAATCACCCACATACATGCACAAATGAGGGCTGATGATTATTAAACTAGGGGGCTGTATATTAAATATAATATCCGATGTAGTATCTTTCCACATGGATTCGGAATAAAAGAATAATTAAATTAACTTTTTTTCTTTCAATATTTTTTATTAAATTCTTAGGCATTGTTGATTTGTTTCAATTTTAGTCTCATCATGATCGGTATGAGCAAAAAAAAGACTTTTTATAACCAGGTCAGCAGTTGGTATTTTATCCTAAACAGCTGCTAAGCTTCAAGATTACTACAGTAAATTAGATACCTAGAACACAACAAATTCAGAAAAGAATGCGCCTAATCAAACCCAACTTCACAATTTTATTTACAATGCACCAAAATCAATAGTTAATAAGTTGTATAATAACTAATACTTGCATCGACTATTTTAATCAATTATCTCATGTTATACAACATGCTTGACTTGTACCACTATCCCCTAGGACACATGTTAGGTCTGCCTCAAGACTTTTCTTTGTTTGGGCACCAAGATGGTGGAATAAACTGTCAGAACAGAGTCACTGGCTGTCTTCAGGAGATGATTGAAGACCCATCTCTTTCTTGCACTCGACATTTAACACAAAAAAAGTATCCATGCTGCTCTTTCAATAGTTTTAGTGGTTGTTACACATTTCCGATCCATTGTACCAGTATTGAGCCATTCAATTATGTGACTCAAAGCATTTTTGTACGTCGTTCTGAACAAAAGCGTCTGCCACATGCTGTAAATGTAAATACCATTCATATAATTAACAACTCAATAGCTACTGCAAATCCACTGTCAATTTGCTTGTTAATAATTTTATATTATTTATTTAAGTTTAGATTAAAAACATATTTCATCTAGCCTTTTGTAAATAGTTTATAATTAGTTTAAAAAAGCAAATCCAGGGCGTCCACAGGCAAAAACTGTTTTGGTAAACTGATTAATGTGGATGCTATCACCCCTCCTTCATTCTCACACATTCTCACTCAGGTTTATAGAGACAGTGGAGTGGCTGGTTGCTTTATGTCCCCGGGCACCCTCAAGTCTGTGTCACTTCCCTCCCCCCCGTGTCACTTGCTCTTCATTCCCTTCTTACACTCTGTACACTAAGTAAATTACTATTCAATATAACATAACAATAAGCATACCTCATAAATCTCTACAACCCCCCCGCCCCCGAGATACTGGTGATGCCGTGTCCTTCTCCCTGATCCATCAAGATGCCCTACTTCTGATTTTGATCACTTGAAAACCACTCACTACTGCTCAGGATAGTTTAACTTAAGATAAGTGAGATTACTCTGGACAGTACCACATAAAAACCATCAAGATGGATTTGGATTGCAATTGCCATGAACAATCTTGTGGTTTTCTTTACTGGCTCTTCTAGGATAGACTATTTTAAAACTAGGATGAATTTCCTAGTAACATAGTTGCATTTTCTGTCCATACAATACATAGTTATAGTGGGAACATTTTTTATACCTAAACTATCTGAGCCACTTAGATGAACATTAGTTCTTTTTAAATATGGTTCCTCCCTAGATATTGTTTTACTATTATCTTATACCACTATCACCTCTGGCTTGTCAATTGGGGATTTACCAGTTAAAGCAGGAAAAAAGGTGCATCTAAATGCAGCAGGGTTTAATGGTAACAGAGACTAGAGGGTAAGACAGGAGTGGAATTTTAAACCTCTTTCGTCCCACTTCCACAAACAAGCACCATCCCAATCCAATCAAAAACCAAGAAGAAAGTCCTGTCCCATCCCAATCCAACAAAAAAACGAGGAGAAAGTCCCGTCCCATTCCAATCCAACCAAAAACGTGGGAGTGCATTACCACCACCAACTGTTCCCAATGTGGTTCTTATATAAGGGGTATTTTTAGGTATGAAATTGTGTATCAAAGTGTTATTGCTATTCCCAGTCCTGCCCAATCCCGCTGACACTTTTTTATCCCGTCCCAATCACATGATTTGTAGTGATTTGGTTTTCCATCCTAGGGGATTTCTTTAAGATTCCCCAAAAATGTCAGCTTCTAACGCAATATGTATTCAAGCAAACATACATACAATCTACGACTTACAAACCAGGGCTTAAACGTAGAGGGTATATACATGGATATAGAGGAAGAGGACAAAGGCACTAATGAGTGGATATGGCAACAAACAAGTGAATGGGTGTCGGCAAATCAGTGTCCATGGCAACAAACAAGGAAGAAGAGCAGCAGGAAAACACAAGGGAAAACAAGGGAACAAAAGGGATACAGATCTTCAAACCAAAATTCCCCAAACACAGAACCGCAGGCGGAAATTGTAACATAAGTATTACGGGGATAAAGTTTACATTTAGAATGTATACCCTCAATTTATATAATACACTTTAGTAACAATGTCCACTATTCAATGCACTTAAAAAAACTGATTAAATTAAGAGATCCATTCATCATTATAAGCGGAAGCTTTATTGGGCAAACTCATTTTTTCCTATTAAAAAACAATTCAGTAGAGCTCTAAATTATGCATTAAAAGACTTTTGTCCAATGAGCACTAATCTTTTGTCCCATTAAATTAGCAAGTACAAAACACTTAACACAGACTAATTGACAGACAGGCTTCGGTGACTGTGTATTTGCTCGGTGTCAGGGACCTCAAAAGAAATTTTCATCAAAAAGAGTTTGTGTTAATGAATGAATAAACGACACAATATTGCAGCGAGATGTTTAATGAGTTGATCCGTTAAAACACTGATTATCCACCCGAACCTATTTATAACAAAGACACTTCATTTGCTGCACTGCAGTAAAATTGTAGGAAAAGACAGGTTTTCAAAGTAGTCTCAAAGCAATCACAGGTGCACACACATACAAACAATTAAACACACACAAACACAGGCAAATAGCTGTACCCATGGTTTGATTACTTTAAATGTTTCATGTCACTAATGCTCTGGGATCCTACTGTTCTATGTTCAGACATGATAAATGAAAGAGGTAAATTTTAGGGCTATGTTGTTCTGCCACTATGTCAGGTAAAAAGGTATGAGGTGTTCCGGTCTTAAGGTCAGGGCTCTGTGAAGGACACTCATGTATTTTACACTGTTACATGCAATGTTTTAATGATGCCCAGGGACACTGTGTAGAAAGTAATTGCTTTGACAGTTATGGGGTATGTTGGTTTAAGTAAAGGAAAATGTCCCCATTGTGGAAAATGTGCACTTTTAACTTTGTGGCAAGTTTATGTACAGGCACAGTTATGGATGTGCTGCAAACATTTGGCCATATAGTTCATATCGTTAGCGAATAATCTGATAATTGGTTGAAATTACACGTTAAATGTATGTCTATTTGATTTATACTTAAAAAAAATTCTTCACTAATTTTGGTTTATAAACCTATAAACGGCACTAAAGTAGTTCATACACAAAGCTTTTTATAGTTTGTCTTCAAGTGACAGATAAGGGGCAAGTACGATATTTTAGTTATTTTGATGCTTTGTTGCACTAGACAGTAAGTCTCAAGCTTTGACATTCATGACAACTCTCAGGCTTTTCTCATTAACAAGGCATGTCTGCCTGCAGGACTGCTGCTCACTGGATGTCTTTTGTCTTACACCATTCTGTGTAATCTTTCTAGAAAATTCGGTGAGAAATTCTCTATAATGTTATGCATTGCATTGCTGCCACATAATTGGCTTATTCTATAAATGCAGAAATAAGCAGGTGTTGATTAGAGGTGGGTCAAGGACACAAAATCTGTACTCAAGTAAATGTACAAATACTTAGAAAAATATTTACTCAAGTACGAGTAAAAGTAACAATCTAAATAGTTACTTAAGTAAGAGTAAAAAATTATTTGATGAAAAAACTACTCCTATTAAATCAGTCTTTATTTTCAACTATTTAAGAGCAGTTCCTTTACAAATATACTGTATTTTAATATTTATGTTTATGTACAATAGGTATGCATTAAATATGAATAAAATACATTTCAAATGGCGGTTCTACACTTTAGTCAGGTGTCAAAAAAACTTTAGTGAGGTGTTGATGGTTGTATAAATGCAGGACTTCTCAGTTTTGTATTTAGTTTTGTGTTCATTGCTTGAACGAGCGTGTGAAATGTTGTTTTACAATAAGTGCTCATAGATACCAAATGATTATTATTACATTTTGACAGGTTTTTTTCAGGTTGGAGCTGAAAGTCTTGTACGCTGTGTTGTCAGTTTGTCTTGTCTGAAACTATTCTTTTTGACATATTGGAGTAGAAACATAGACTGAACCTGAGGCCACGGCTGATCTGGCTTAAAAAACACATCTTGCTTCTGCTTCAAATAACCATGTGCTAAACTTAAGCAGAAGATTCGTAACAGCCTCTCACGAAGCAACCTCTCCAAAGTCTCGCAAGAAAGTCTCGAACAATTTATATAAACTAATTATTTTAAAAATCTTATTTATTGCCATTTGACCATAGCAGAGGAACGCTGGCAAATGTAGTGAAGTAAAAGTTTTTTAATAACAATGTACTTGAGTAACAGTAAAATTACACCTCATTTAATATACTATAAAATTAAAAGTTACCCCAAAAATTACTGAAGTAAATGTAACAACGCAAATGTAATTCGTTACTACCCCCCTCTGGTGTTGAAGTATATTACTTTTGAAGTGTTAGGTAGGTTTATTCTTATGTCAAACATCAACATAATTACTTTTTTTATATAAGTGTATTAAAGACAATGTTGAAACACACAGGACTATTTAAACCTTTTCCTTTATAATCCCAAAATGACTATAAACATTTAGTCACACTGTAAGACTGCATCTATTTCATTACACACCTTAAGTCTCCAAGGATGCACATTATTCGGGTCTTTCATTTCATAAGTCCTTGTATGATCACTCACACAAAGACAGCTCAAGAGAAAAGACACAAAGCATGGTCCTTAATTCCTCCAAGGCTGAGTGGATGCTCCATCCAGTGTTAGTTTATGTTGGTTACTTTAAAATCCAGAGGCTTAGTACGAGTCGTTAGAATTGAGCGAGGGTTTAACAGCCTACTACAAAAAGCCAATTAAATTCAGGGCCACTATTATAAGCCCTTCGTCTGAAGAAAACATCAGAAAACACCATCCAGGAGCAACAGCAGCCTGTGTTATCGAGACTCCTCTCAATGTCTTCAATAGTTGAAATTCTGCTTTACAGATTACAACTTAATGATTATGTCTTGTTCATTAAAGGTCAGTAACATTATTTAACTGTGCACCTGATATGCAGTGTATCTGCTGGAGCATATCAAATAATACTAATGCCCTTCAGTGTTAACTCATATACGAGTATACTGTTGGTCTTTATTTTGTTTCATAGAGTACACAGGTGAGAGGAAAACAGGGTGGTTCTCATTGTGTAGTACTCTAGGAAATGTTTTAATTAAAGAGGTATTTTAACTAAGGGCTATATTTTTACTATGCAGAAGCAGAAGAAAAAGCTTTTTTAAATATGGCAGAACAACAACAACAAAAAACATTTTCTTAACCTTTTTCCTTCTAATATAGTCAAAGAGCTGCAATAGGAAAAAAAATAAACATTTACAAGATTATTTCTGTAGTTCTGCATATGACTACAAGTTCAGCAATCATATCACCAATTTCCTTTTCAAAGGTTTAAACGCTGGTTTACACACTTCCCTTTGTTGTGTCCTTTATGTTAAAACCTTGAGAAAATCAGTATTACATCTGAAAAAACATTTGTGAGCTTGTTAATAAACTATTGTGTGTGCTGGGCAAATAGAAGGATTGATAAGATATAAAGTCAACATCTGTAAATAGATGACATGCTTTATTCTGTCATGGTAACACCAAACATCTAAATAATTTAGAGGAGAACTGGGTGAAAGTTTTGTGATGAGACCAAAATGGAGGTATTAATTCAATTTACAATGTTTGAAGTTGGAGGAATGCTGCCTATGACTCTAAGAACATTATCCCCACCCTAAATAATGGAGGTGGAAACATAATGCTTTGGGGTGTTTCTCTGCTTATGGGACAGGACAACTTTACCTTATCAAATGGTCTATGGAAGGGGTGTCAAATCTTGGGTGTGAACCTCATTCTCTCAGCCAGGGAATTGAAAATGAGTCTTGGATGGGTATTGCAGCATGACAGTGACTCAAAACATATGGCCGAGGCAGGCATGGCAAGGAGTGGCTCAAGAAGAAGCACATTAAGGTCCTCCAGACCTTAACCTCATAGAAAATCCGTGGAGGGAGTTGAAGGTTTGATTTGCCAAACATCAAGGGTTTTGCTACCAAACACTGGTCTTGTTTTGGGAAGGGGTTAAATACTAATTTCACTCATTAAAATACAAATCAGTTAATTCCTGATTTAAAATGTGTTTTCTATATGTTTTTTATTGTTATTCTGCCTCTCTATTCTGGTAACGGTAATGAACTTACAATTAAAAGTATGGACTGATTATTTTTGTCAGTGGGCAAAAGTTCAAAATCAACAGAGCATCAAATCATTTTTCCCCTTCACTGTACCCACGTGTGCTTATTGCGCATCCCATTGCCAAGTTTACCCCATTTTCTGCTGTAACAGCCTCCTCTAGAATGGAAATGCATTTTAATAGATTTTAAAGCATAGCTTTGGGAATTTAGCCACATAAGCATTAGTGAATTTAGGCACTGTCAGAGAGATCTGAACACACAGTCAGTGTTCCAGTTCATTTCTTAGGGCCGTGGAGAATCCGAAGGATAAGGCTTTTTAGTTGTTTGCTTGAAAAGTTGAGGATTTAATTCCCAGCACTGCCAAGCTGCCACTGTTAAGCCAAGAATCTAAGCCCTTAACCTAGGATATGTAAAGAAAATCAGTCAGGATAGGACAGGTTAGGTCAAGGCTGTCTTCCTTAACTTCAACCTTGTCCTCGCTTTGTACACAAAGGCATTGTTACATTGGTATGCTGGAAAAAAAAGCTTATTGCTTCAACAAATACATTTTTGACAATTTTAGAAATGCTCATAACGGAGTTTGGTGATAAATTATAAGATACAGTAGAACTCAGAAAGTACCTATAGATCTATACTAGTAGCAAATCCCTGCCATATATTCTTTCAGTCTAAATTAAATTATAAAAACACTTCACCATTAGTGATTTCTCACATGTATCCTTTAATATCAAACTGTTAAAGTGTATAAATACAAATGACTTTTATAGATCTAAAACAAACAACAATACAGTCTAAACGAACCTAAGGCAAATTAACCAGATGCATTCTGAGTGCTGTTATAAATAAATAAATACCTGAACGTCGTCTAGATCTGATGGTTTAACTTTAACCCTTAATCTAGAAAGACATTATAAGTAGAAAATTACATCGATTCCGTTTACTGAGCTCATCAAAGCTGGGTTGTCTGTATGCAAAGAAGTGTAAGTTACTTCAAAGCACTCAGCACAGTTCACACACCAGGGAGAATACATCTCTGGAAAATAATGCGGTGTCCTAGATGGGCTACTTTGCACTCCTAAGCTGAATGTTGGCATAGAAGCAAAGACAAGATAGAATGCTTTTATACACAGGAAAATGACTTGCAAATTTAGTTTGATACCAAATCTGATCCAGTCTTATTATTTCCTGAAATTTTTAAGAGCACAAATTAATCTTTACCATGTGAATAGACATACCGTAACTTTAGCCCATAATTTATTCTTATTCTAAGATCCCAAAAAGAGATTATTAACATTTATTAATTCATCTGAGGAATATCTATAGTAATAATCCATAGAGAAGGCTAAAGATAATAAATAAAAAATAGCCTGCATGGATAGACCATTGAACTAGCAAATGATCACAAAAAACACCATGTGATCACAGATTAAGGCTTTCACATTTCTAATTTGATGACAATACAATAGAAACTAAGTGTTTAAAACATGTTTTCTAAGTGTGTCTATGCGCTTTTCAAAGAAAATACTAATTGGAGACAGCAAATAACCCTTTTAGTAAAATGAAACATTAAATGCTGCCATTCTTAAATGTGGGCCTTTTAATTTATTTCCTGTAATGTCAAAAGAAATTTTATTTTTACAAGACAGTCTAAACGTCATGTTTTTAAGGTCTGTGATGAAGTTCTCCATACCAAATTGCTTCCGGGAGATGGAGGTTGAATATATACAAGGACGCTGCATACTAATGTTTTTAGCAGCTCATTGGTTAGCATATAAGACAGTCATTTGCATACGTTGATGCAATTGGATAGACTTTATTGCAGTCTCACAGTGGGCTTATCCTGCTGCCCGGGGACACATTGGTCTATTGACATCTTGGAATGGGCTGTTGGTTCGAAAGAGGTGTCGGGTAATGAGTGTAAAAGTCCAGCAGACATTTTGAAGCTGTCGTTGTTGCACTTTTTATAGTTTTTATCAGGACAAAAAGTGCCTGTTGGGGAATGATGCATATATGAAAGTACACATTCTTGAGATCTATTTTGACAACTTGGTCCCCGGATCAGATCTTTGACGCAACCTGCTTTACAGGCAGCATTTTGAACTGCAGTGGTGAACGGCTAGCATTTGATGAGGAGAAATATTTTTTACTGCTCGTTGTTCCATGAGAATCATTACTTCTGTAACCATCCTGTATTATGGACAGGACTTATTGCAAGATGATCAGCAGAAACTTCCATACTGCTATAAAGTCTACTAAGGGAATCAGCCTCTCGAGACCAACTTCTGATGTCTCTTAAGCTAGTAGCCCAGCTCTCGGAAGCACAGCAGGGGGCAAGTCATCTGGCAATGGAGCATTTCTTGAACTATCTGGTGCTTGTGGGGTCGACTAAAATGTCCTACCTTTTCTAGGGGTAGCAAGATGTCTCCCTTTGTACACTGGGCGGTTCGGATAATGTGCACTGCGGTATGATCTTACCCCTTAATCCCTTTTACCAGGAGTGTTTTGGGGAGCATGATGGTCCTGAAACCTGTTATTCTCCCTCGGGTCCATTGTTGCGGTCGCTGCCTCATTACCTCAATTTTTAATAGGGTTTTAACTTTTGTGCCATGCGGTATGAGGAGCTTGCTTTAAAAGGATGCTAAGCAAAAGTGATAGACCTGTAAACGGCGAGGTAGCTAACTCTACAAAACCAACGCATGTCTTTTCGCCTCTATGGAACCTCTCGATTACCCAAAGATGACAAAAGCACACACATCCTTTACTTAATTAGAAGTAAAGATACTTATGTTTAAAATGACTCTGGTAAAATATGAATACTGACTATACTTTTTACTCAAGTTGAGGTAAAGAAGTATGGGCTCTGACAGGAAAAATAAATCAACTACCGGAATTAAGTTTCAGTTCCGTATTATGCACCCAAAAGTAAAGTTAATTTATTTTGCAATGGAAATAAGAGCTGGCTAATCTTACAAATATATCCAGTTAGTAAGTTAACAAATGTTTAATAATTAATTGCGTAATGTTAGCAAACACATGTGCTGCACATTAGTTAAGGTGATAACAAAATGTGCTCCTGTATGAAATTAAGGTAACATTACTGACAAACATAGAAAATAGACTTTTACTAAAAACACTGAATGGCCCATGACATTAACGAGATAACAAAACATTCAGTTATTCTTTTATCTTCTTTACCTGCTTACTCACAGGAATCTCTTGGAGTCTATCCCAGTTGTCTCTGGGCGAAAGGCAGGAGGGGTACACCCCCGACAGGTCAGCAGTCCATTATAGGGCCACACACACACTAACTCCTATAGGCAGTTTAGAATCACCAATTAATCTAACATACATGTTTTTGGACTGTGGGAGGAAACCGGAGTACCCGGAGTAAACCCAAACCCAGCAAACTCCACACAGAAAGACCCCTGCCCAGGAATTGATCCGATAAAATGTTTAAATCGTTGACTTTCTCTGTCTCATCATCCACGTCTGCCATTCTTGTTGCCTTCTGCCTGTTGTTATCTTTATAAAATAACCTCTGTTTACGGTGTGATAGCAAGGAAAGGCCAATGGTAGGTTGCAAAAACGCACAAAAACAGAAGTAGATTGATTGGTTATAAAAGGTGTGCAAATTGTGCAATCAAAAGAAATAATAATGATCATGCCACCAAACAGATTAAAACTACAGTAACTATAAAGTAAAAGTAAAAAGTTGTCAAAAAAGTAAATGGTGAAGTAAAGTACTGATACCAGAAAAATCTACTCAAGTACAGTAACGAAGTATTTGTACTTTGTTACTTCCCATCTCTGCGACTACCATTTGTACAGCGTCACCAAATAGGTTTCACAAGGCGACTGGCCATTCAGTAGGTATGCCCTGTCTTGTTCCTTTATTTCAGAGAAACTCTTTTTTCACAGGTACCTCTTAGTAACCACTATTGCTGCCATAGAATGACTGACAGCTCTAGCTGTTTCTGTTGTCACCCTGAGAGACAAATTTGTTGCCAGACGGAGTTTAAGAATATAATTTAACTTAAGATAGCTATTCCCCCTGCTTCACCTAGGTCCCTTAGCACGTCTGCCTATTAGGCCTGTAGCATAGCCATGGTATGCAAACATGCTCCTGTCTGACATAAGCGATGCCTACCAAGCTGGAAGTAGTCTTTTGAGTCTTGGTACGTAGCTGCAGATAGCCTGCTAGAGTCTATTCAACCCATTGTATCATACTCCTAAGCCTCAGATATATTGCAGTATCGTACTATTGTATTATTAGGCTAAACTGTCTGCATGGACGATAAACCATGTAAATACATCAGCGATGTTATTGATTATGAATCAGTGGCTTTGTAAAATGTTTTCAGTTTGTTGGTCTGACAAAATCGGTCATTGTGTCTGCTGTGTTAATTAAATGTTTTAATGGTCTACATGATTCAAATAAAAAAAATCCAAACCTTCAAATATATGTGACATGATTGCAGAACGTCAGAACATTAAGGAGTTAAAATATTCCCATGCCCAACATACTAAAAACGACTTTAGTAGAATGTGATTAGATTAAAACCTAATACACATGTAGAGACACACAGATTTACACATGCACACAAGCATACAGATTAAAAAATGAGCAGGTTGCAATACCTTTTCCAGTTTTTAGGTTTACCCAAAAAGAAGTATTTGCTGTTTTGAAGAATTGGAAATTATGCAACAATAAAGCCTACTGTTTTCTTAAGGCTTTTTTTCTATATACATTAGCATGCACCAGAGGCAGAAACTCAGTCCATAACATTTATATTCACATTATATTTCAGCAGACACCATTATCGAGAGTGACGTACAAAATTTGTTTGAGTCTAAATATTGAACAGATCAATACTAGAATGCTAGTAACAAAAAGTGTAACAAACAACAAAAACTTAAAAAATGCGGCATAGATGAAGAGCAGAATAGAAAAAAAGAGATTGTTGCAATTGATTCTGAAAAAAAAGAAAGCGTTTCGGCTGCTCAGACAATGAAAAGGTTATTTAACCATCTTGGTGACAACCCGAAGAAAAGTCTTGAGGCAGACCTACATTGTGTCTTGGGTGACGGTGGAACCAGTCGAGCGGTGCTTGTGGATCTAAGGGGGCGCGGTGCAATGCAAGCAATTATCTGTACAAACAGTAAACATCGGTGCATATACAATGTGCCTGAAGCAATATCATTAATTCAGACTTTCTTTTTTTTTTATTGAGTATTATAATTTCAGAGAGATGTCACTTCACCAATCAAAAACCCGGCAGAAATCCCAGGAACCTTTTTTATTTCAAAACATACTAATTAATCTCCTTATCAACTACTGATTAGAACTGCAATAAAGCCGAGTCTATACTGAGTACACGTGTGTGTATACTGAATACAAACACATCTGGTAAGGATGAATCTATCATAGCTCTCCGTGTAAGTTCCGAAATCCATTTGGTGTAGTTTGGAGACAGGAGCTAAAGCTCTGGGGAAAACTATACAAACATGAAGATAAGTTGCAGAACTCCACTCAGATACTTGAGCTTCAAGCTTGAGCTCAGATATCACTAGGAACCTGGAGTTACCCGCACTGCCAGCCTACTAATCATACATTCTTTCATTTTCAGTAACTGCCTTATCCTGGTCAGGGTCTTACTATAAATCCCAGGAACAGTGAGCATAAGGCAGAAGAATATATCCTGAAAAGCACAAGGGTTTTTTTTGCAAAGCTGCATGTGCAGGCACATACTACCTTCCAGCATGTTTTGAAAGAAGTCAGAGAACTCAGAATCCATACCTTGAAATTATACAGGCTCCACCAAAATGTACAACATTTTGTGTGTATTAACATACCATACAATAGCTTTTACAGATGTTTGTCTTATTTATAATGCAATTACAAGATAATCCAAAACTAAAGTAAAAGCAGCTTGGTGTAGTGTTTATCAGTAGACTCTGGCAGGATTAATAAGCTTTAGGGTTCATAAGTATCAGTATAAAAGCTATTATAAAGGTATAAAAACCAACTGCAATATGTTTTTATGGCCTCTTTATACTCCATCTGTTCTGCTCAGCTTTTGTCCTGACTAGCAGTGATGACCTGCCCTCCCCACTGCTGCCATCTGGACGTCGTAATGTCTCCTTCCAACCTGTCTCTGGCTTTCTCTCTAACTCAACCACACATATGAGTAGTCAAAACATCTAGACACGTATACAAAAGTAGGCTTTTTTGTACTATGACTGCTATAAATACGTATGTACGTTTCTAAATAAAAAACATTTTTTAAAATAAACATAAATAAAAATACATTTAAAAATTAATAGTGCACAATTGTATAAGCTTTGGCTCGTAACGTTTTGGCAATTCTCTTTAGATTAATTGATTAGCTTATTCAATTATTTGAGAGCTTTTTCAATTATAAAACAAGCACTGAATAATAGGCAATAGCTTTTTTCTTGCAATTTCACGGTCACAGTTCCCCTTCGGGACCTGCAGATGGCGGTAACAGGACACATACTCTTATTTTAAAGTGTTTTCGTTTTTCTGTGTTTTCAGGTTTTCATTTCTTCCGTTAATGTCTTGGTGTATATATTCCCTGTGTTTCTGTCTTTTTTGTAATCGTGCTAAAAAAATGTTACATGGCTGAAGTTTCTTTCATCTTCCTTATACCAGTTATCTCCGTGTTTATGCTAATCGCTACTGTTAAAGCTAATGCTAACCGTTCTTTGTATTTATAGTGTTGTCCGTTTTCCCTTCCCTTCATGTTTTGTTTCCTTGAAGTGGTTTTTCTTTGTTTCTATGTTTATAAATAAATACCTGTTGCATCGAACCTACTCGGCTTCCTGTTCTCTTTGCGTTCGCAGCATGTAACAGAACGTGATTACCTGAAAACTGTAGATGCAACAGAGGTGTTTTCTTTGTTTCCACTTGCCCACTTTTCCACTTTTGTTCCCATCAGCAGAAAATGGATTATTATGATGCGGTGCAGCTGGTGGAGTTGGACCAGGGTAAAAGGACAATGGAGGAACATGCGTGTAAGTTTCTCAACCTGGCTTATTTAACCAAGTTTTTCGGCACCTTTTTCTTTATTGGACTCAATGCCAAAGCAAAGCTCTTTGGGTCTGTGTTTACCTTGGGCCCTGCTGAGGAGACGCAGATCAGTCGCACTCCTTATCAGCCTCCGACTTCTGCCCCAGACCTGACCCCAACTCTGACCCCTGACTCTGTCCAAGACCTGACCCCACCCCTGACATGAGCGTGCTCCTCGCTCCCTCCTTGAAGCGGTTCTGCTTTGTTTCTATATTTATAAATAAATAATTGGTGCATACAACCATCTAAGTATTTTGAAAATTATTATTTTTTTTTTTAATATATAAGCCTAAACAACTAATTAAGGTTGAGGTACGGTTTTTTTAGTTTTTCTGTATATTTCGACTATATAAATAATACATTTTCGTTAAACTTTCCAAATAGCCAATAAAAAAAACAGCCCAGAATGTAAGAAGCAAAATACTTTCACCAGTGACAACAAAGTAAAGCAAACTGCATCTCGTCAGACTTGTTTGTATCTTTAGAATTTTTGAGATTGTTATCTCTCTTTGTGCTTCTGTTTGTGTCTTCTACTGTGCAGAGAGACTTTATTGACCTCCAGACTGTGGCCTATATCAGATGAACACTAGTGTGATTATTTTACACTACAAGACCCTTTTCTGTTGTAAAAATTACACAGTTCATATTATTGACTGCCCTCCAATAACTAAAGTTAAATTAGACGGTTTAAAATAGAGATATGGGTTTATTCATACACCTTCAGACCAACTGCATGAGTCCTTGAACTGAAAATACACTTTGAATTTAGAAAACCTGCTAGAAAAGGGGAAACTGGAAGTCAAATTTAGACTTAACACTCTGTAGTGTATGCCCAGCTGGGGAGATTTCACTGTTTGGGTGTGCATTTAAGTGCAAATACTCTGGTATGATGAAAAGCTTTTTTGTTTTCAAAAGAATTTCATTCTGAAGATCTAAAAAGCTTTTCAAAGGGTTTAAGTATTCCAGTGAGCATAGTTTAGACCATCATTAAAAAGAAGATGCCAGATGTTACTCATATCTGGCTGTCAGTCCTAAGTGGATAACTGAGTGTCAGCAAATAGTAGGAGGCAAAGTAAGAACTTCTCTGACTTTCAGAGATATGGTAATGTGCTGACCACTTGGGATAGATCAGAAAAAAAAACTTAAAAGCTCTGATGACCACAGGTGCTGAGGCAGTATTTCATTAATTCATCAAAAGCATTACTATAAAGTTGTAGAGACTAAATCTGGAATGGGATGTTCAGAAAGCACAGATGGGTCTGATGGTGAGGTGCAGTGCCAATCTAAAGGTCATGTGACAACATGCATTATAATAAGTTACATTAAAGGTTAAAGCAATAAATATGTATTTAACATAAGTTCATGGTATACATTAAATTCTAGTGCAACGGCCCTGCATGCATTGTGAAGACGTATAATCCATCTCTGTGAATAATAGGTATGCATTCCCATGTGAATCGATCATAATTATTACAGATGTCCTCCGGCAAGATTATTTAGGAGACACAATCATTTTTAGATCTTACCTGACCAGACAACAACACAAATAAAAAAACAACAACAAGTGAATTATTCAATAGTATTAAAAATACTTTACCTGGCCATTAATGTGATGATAAAATAATGTGTAAGTCATATTTATTTTACGTTACATCTTTGCAAAATATACTTATAACTTAGCATTAAAAAGAGATAGGACTTTCCACAGATTTTAATAGGATAACACTGTTCTAACATGGGGACAGAAAGAGAAACAGTGACAGTAGGTTTACCTCCTGCAGTAATTCATACACACAAACACAACACACACACACAAAGAAAGAAAGAAAGCAGCACTGCTAGTATTGTGCCACCCCCTGGTATAAGGCTACAAGGTGAATATAGATGAGTGGAAAGCGTATCTCTCTTTTTTCCCCATGCTGTTTTTGTCGCAAGGGGACCAGGGAATCCTTTAGGGCAGAGGGTTACAAAGGATCAGAACATCACATGCACAAACACCCAGGAGTGCTCATACATTGATGTGGAGAGAAAAGTTCAACTCTGTTCACCCTGTTAAATATTCATATCTGTGTATGTGTATGCACATCCTTTGTTGCACGTCCACCTTTGTACCTTATGCATATGTGTGTCCTCAGGCAAAAAAAGCTGATTATATAAATACAAACTGTTTAATTTCAGCATTAATATGTTAAACATGATCTCAGGGTAACTCACACCAAATTAGCTTTAACAATGTGAATTTAACATCCAATTTTTTTACCTAGTGTTTTTACCTAATATCAAATGTAATAACAATATTTGAGTCGCAATATATTTACTACCAAATACATTAGCAAAAATACTAAAAATTGAAATTTTAAAATGAATGTTAAAACTCACTATTTATTTCATTCCAATAAATATGAATAAATTTGGCTGTATAATATGTTCGGTAGTGAAGTTTCAAACTTAGCATTAGTTAAGTTTGGTCAATTTTATTTGCTTTACATTGACGCCAATTTAACCTACACAAAGTAGCTGTGGTTGTTGTGGGCACACAGGTACCCCAGTCAGCCTGTCAGGATTTAGATACAAGCCAAGAAACTTCTAATATTGTGGCAAAAACAGTCAATAACTTTTAGAACAGTATATGATAATCAGCTTGGTCAAGGATAAACCAAAGTGAACATGGTAAACAGTAGGGTTGCAAAATGCTAGTAATTTTAAAACTGTAATCTTTATGTATTAATAAAAACAGAATTAACAAGAACTCTTATAAACTCTTATATATAAAAGCATATAAATTAGTTGGAGTAAACTGGGTTTTTACAAAATTGCAGGTTAGCCTATAACAGGAAACTCAAATGTAGTTAAAATAAAAAGCTTGCATTATAAGCATGATTGATACAACCAGACTTCAGATTTATCTCTTTTATACAACCGAGTAATTAGGGGTTCAGGGCCTTGCTCAGGGGTCCAACAGTGGCAGCTTGGTGCTGGAAATTTAACTTGAATCTTTTAGTTAGCAGCCCAACACCTTAACCACTGCACTATGATTCCCCCCAAGACATTTGGCAGACAGCCTTATTGAGAGTAACTTACATTTATATCTTTTATACAACTGAGCAATTGGGGTTAAGGGTCTCACTTAGGGACCCAACAGTGGTAACTTGGTAGTGCTAGGAATCGAACCCGATCTTCCAATCAGCAATCCAACACTGAACTTCCCTTAAACTATACTATTGTAAAAACAAATACACTGACTAAGTAAACATTTGGGTAAGATAATCTAAAAAAAACTTTCTGCATACACATATCACTCTAAGTCACTTAAGGGAAGAATTCCCGTTTTCAGGCTCTGGAGAGTCAAATGTTTGAAAATGTGTATTTTTGCTTGGATGTCAGTTCATACAGTTGATATACATTTCCCAAAATTCCTAAATAATTTAAATTAATTCCTATAAATTGTTTTCAAATATTCCCAAAATTCCCATGATAAAGTTATGGGAAATGTCCCAGTGTTATTGTGTCACCCAGTTGAGCTACCAAAATGTATCTCATAGGAAGAAAAAACATAGTTCAATGCTTTTGCATTCTCTCACAAATGTTCGGGCATTAGTGGGCGTTATCAATATGTGGGGTATTAAAATCACGTTTAAATGAGCGCTTGATTTTACTTTCAATGCGCGATTGCGCAAAACGTGTAAAGGGAGCGGCGGCATTGATTTTACAAGATATTTGTCAGTGACGCTCCAACACCGACACCAATTCCTCCAACAAAGTCCCGTCATTACTATCATCACGTGACAAGTTATATTATCATTCAGCAAGCTTAAATATGCAGTGGAGATACATTACATGCAGGCGCAGGGGAGAACTGAGAACATCACTGACATCGGAAAAGGATGTTTAACTATCCTTCCATCCACTGTCTATACCAGCTCGTTACTAATCAGGGTCACAGGGATCTGCTGGATCTCACTTTTATGGTCAATTTAGAATCACCAATAAAGCTAACAAACATGTTTTTGAGTACCCAGCATGCATGAGGAGAACTCCACACAGAAAGACCCCTGCTGAGGAAGCAAAACTGGAACCTTCCTGCTGTGAGGCAACAGAGCTAAACCACTAAACCAGAATAGGATTGTTCAATTAGAACCAAATACTTGTATTGATTGAGTGAAGAGTGCCTCCCCGAAGGGCTACCAGGTATTTTTAAATTTTGGGAGCCTCCGGACCTCCAGAGCCATGTGTATATGGATGTTCTCTCAGATTCCTTTAGGGATTTACACTAGTTACAAAGACTGCCAGATTGGCATCCCTTAATTTGTCCATATGAATGTGTGCATTCTTTGAGATAGGCTTTATGTTTTTTACAACTGTTATATAGGAACAGCAGTACAGAAAATGAATAGATGTGAAAAGTGATATGAAAGTAATCCAGGATTTAAATTCTTTGTTGATCTTGAATTAACATTTTAATCAGCCAATCATAACCATCTGATGTTCTCAGTGTGTTGACCAAACCCGCCTCAATCCATGTTTGCTCCAAAAGTGTTACAATATTCTGTCTATCATTGTTTTGACCTTAATTGTCACCCAAACCTTAAAATTATAAATCTATTAAATAAAAAAAATTTATTTAATTGTCAATTGCATACAACATGCATGTGCAGTTTAGCTAATGTGAGAGCATTTCCCTTGACTTTGTGACCAAAAGTAGATGTGTGTGCACTAAAATTAGTTAGGATTGCAAGCACAAATAAAAATTTTAAAAAAGTTTTAGGTCATGTGAAATTAAACTCTTAGTTAAAGTTTGCACACACTTTTGCAACTTTTACTGAATGAAAGAATTTTTTAATAGTACTGTAGGATTTGATAATCCAAATTCCATTTTTATTGAATTATTTACAGGGATGCTTTCTTAATGAAGAGTTCTTTCTTCAAACACTATGTGCAAGTTCATCTAGAGCGAAAGCTGTTTTAAACGCAAGGAATGTTGATTTAATTTCGTTAATAGAAGGTAACTGATAAAGAAAATAAAAGTATAAAAATGCTTCTGACACCATCCTCATTTTACAGCATTTTTACACAAGTGCCTAAAACTTTAAAAAGTCTAAAATTTGTGTTATGAAATTGGATTAATTTATTTACAACAGTTTATTCTCATCATTTTGTAGTGTTTTTCTGGCTGTATATTTGTATGTTAGATTTTTGTTCAGTCAGATTTCAGTTTTTATGTGCTGCCATGTTTAATCTAGCCACAGGGGTCACAAGACAGTGACTGTCGGTGCCAATCTCAAGCCTGGATAAATAGAGAGGGTTGTGTCAGGAAGGGGCATCCGATGTAAAACTTCGCCAAATCTTAATATGCGAAAATAATTTCATACTCGATTTTTCGAGGCCCGGGTTAACAACGACCACTGTTGACCTACAGGTTGCCAGCGGAAATTGGGCTACTGTTGGTGAAAGGAGGAGAGGAGAAGGACGCGTGAATAGACAAAAAGAAAGAAGAAAAGGCAAGAGTGTTAAACTGTAAATAGGGATGCTGAATGTTGGGACAATGACAGGGAAAGGTAGAGAGCTGGTTAATATGATGGAAAGAAGAAAGGTAGATGTATTGTGTGTACAGGAGACCGGGTGTAACGGTAGCTCGTAGTATTGAATCGGGATTCAAGTTGTTTTATCATGGTGTGGATAGAAAAAGAAATGGGATAGGAGTGATCCTGGTGAAGAATGTTCTGGAGGTGAAAAGATTGTCAGACAGGGTGATGAGTCTGAAGTTAGAAATTGAAGGGCTGATGTTGAATTTTGTAAGTGGTTACGCCCCACAAGTAGGTTGTAGGTTAGATGAGGTAGTTGTGAGTATTCCTAGAGGACAGAGAGTAGTGATAGACACAGACTTTAATGGACATGTTGGTGAGGGGAACAGAGGTAATGAGGACGTGTTGGACAGGTTTGAAGTCAGGAAAAGGAACAGTGAAGGACAGATGATAGTAGACTTTGCTAGGATGATGGAGATGGCTGTGGTAAATACTTTTTCCAGAAGAGAGAGAAGTATTTAGTGACCTATAAGAGCGGAGGAAGGAGCACACAGGTAGATTACATCTTATGTAGATGAAGCAATCTAAGGAAATTAGTGACTGTAACGTTGTGGTGGAAGAGAGTATAGCCAGACAGCATAGGGTGGTGGTGTGTAAGATGATCTTGGTCTGGAAAAAGAAGAAATCAAAGGTAGAGAGTTGAAACAGACTCTGAGCGGTCAGTTAGTGTTTCTAGATGAATGGCATAAAAGTGTGTCATATGAAAGGAGAAAAGAAGAAAAGACTTGGTGGTGGAATGAGGAAGTTCAGGAAAAATACAGAGGAAAAGGGTAGCCAAGAAAAAGTGGGACATGGAAAGGACTGAGGAAAGTAGACAGGAATACAAGGATTTGCAGCACAGAGTGAAGAGGGAAGTGCCTAAGGCCAAGCAGAAGGCATATGATGAGTTGTACAATAGGTTAAACACTATAGAAGGACTTGTACAGATTAGCAAGGCAAAGGGATCAAGATGGGAAGGATGTGCAGCAGGTTAGAGTAATTAAGGATTGAGATGAAAAGTTGCTCACAAGTGAGGAGAGTGTACAGAGAAAATGGAAGGAGTACTTTGAAGTGTTGATGAATGAGGAAAATCAGAGAGAGAAAAGAGTAGAAGAGATAAACAATGTGAAGCAGGAAGTTCAAAAGATTAGTACATGCAAAGTTAGTATGGCTTTGAAAAGAATGAAAAAAGGGAAGGCGGTTGGTCCTGATGAAATACCAGTGGAGGTGTGGAAATGTCTAGGAGAGGCAGCAGCGGAATTTCTTACTAATTGTTTAACAGGATTTTAGTGAGTGAGAAGATGACTGAGGATTGAAGGAGGAGGGTGATGGTGCCTATCTTTAAGAAAAAGCGTTATGTGCAGAGCTGCAACAAGTACAGAGGCATAAAGTTGATGAGTCATACAATAAAGGTATGGGAAAGCGTAGTGGAAGCTAGGTTAAGAAGGGTAGAAGGTATTTGTGACCAGCAATATAGCTTTATACCCAGAAAGAGCACTACAGATACAATCTTTCCTCTGAGAATGCTGATGGAGAAGTACAGAGATGGTCGTAGGGAGCTTCATTGTGTTTTTTAGACCTGGAGAAAGCATATGACGGGTTACCAAGAGAAGAGCTGTGGTATTGTATGAGGAAGTCAGGAATAGCAGAGAAGTATGTCAGGGTGGTGCAGGATATGTATGAGTGGGGTGGAACATTGGTGCAGTAGGTCAGACAGAGGAGTTTAAAGTGGAGGTGGGACTGCATCAGGGATCAGCTCTGAGCCCCTTCTTGTTAGCTGTGGTGGTGATGGATCAGTTGACAGACGAGGTCAGGCAGGAATCTCCTTGGACAACGACGTTTGCAGATGACATTGTGATCTGTAGTGAGAGCAGGTGGAGGAAAACCTGGAGAGGTGGAGGTTTGCTCTGGAGAAGAAGAGGAATGAAAGTCAGTCATGGCAAGACAGAGTACATGTGTTTGAATGAAAGAGAGGCAAGTGGAAGTTTAAGTACTTGGGGTCGACAGTCCAGATCAATAGAGAGTGTGTGAAAGAGGTGAAGAAGCGAGTACAGGCAGGTTGGGTGGAGAAACATGTCAGGAGTGTTTTGTGACAGGAGAATATCAGCTAGAATTAAGGGAAAGGTGTACAGGACAGTGGTGAGACCAGCTATGATGTCTGAGAAAGAGACAGGTGGCAGAGCTGGAGGTAGCAGAGCTGAAAATGTTGAAGTTTCCTTTTGGAGTCACGAGGTTGGCCAAGATTAGGAACGAGTTCATCAGGGGGACGACTCTTGTTAGAGGTTTTGGGTTAAAAGTCAGGAAAGCCAGGTTAAGGGGGTTTGGACATGTACAGAGAAGGGATAGCGAATATATTGGTAGAAGGCAAAGAGGAAGACTAAAAAAGAGGTATATGGATGCGATAAACGAGGACATGAAGTTAGTGGGTGCGAGTAAAGAGGATGAAAAGAATAGGGTTAGGTGAAGACACATGATTCGCTGTGGTGACCACTGAAAAAGGGAAAAGCCGAAAGGAGAAGAAGAAGTGCTGCCATGTTAATCTAATCTGCACAGAGAATTCAGAATTTTTAGTGCTGCCCATGTAACTTAAACTATATTAGCAGTGGCAGATTGCTAATTGGTTAACATTATTAAAGCATTTTTCCTCCACTTACTGGTTGATCAGAGTAAGACTGGTATAGCCCACTTCAGTTAGCAAAACATGCCTGTACAGTTTAATTAGAATTTTTATGCCCACAATGGCTGTCGGAGGAGGAGGAGAAATTGACTCTGTCTCAGACATACTTGAAAATATGTTTTCAGCCTGAAAAGAGTTCTACTTCTAGACCAGTGCGATGACCAGTAATGCTGGATTATTTTATAACATTTTATTATGTTTTTGTGATGCTATTAAATAAATATTGATTCTAAACTGCTCCAGATGATGTATGTGGTACAGATGCGGTTGTGTTGTAGAAGTTTGGAGTCTTAACTGGGTTTCTTGCTTTAATTAAAATGTTACATTTTTCTCAATACCCGAAATACTCTCTCTCTCTGTAATTACACGCCGTGTTATATTGCAGTTTTTTATAGTATTGATGGTTTCTATAATTGTGACATGATAGTGGTGATATTAAGTGATGTATCAGTCGGTTAAATCCTCACTGAAGACCCAGGTGCCAAATGCACTGCCCATCACTGCTAAATTAACAGTGTATCATAACATGAATTTAGACAAATTATAGTAAGATGATTTATGATATTACAGGGACAACATTAGGGAATTTAGACTGTATTAATTATGATTATAATGGTCCAGGATTAACTTTAATAAATTGTAAAATTTAATGATTTATTGCCCTTACTTACAGTTGCTTGTCCTTACCTACAACGAAGATAAATTCTGCACTCGTATAACTATTAAAAAAATTGTAATAATTTAACAACAGTGAATTATAAACAGGCAGCCCGGTGGCTTAGTGGTTAGCACTGTTGCTTCACAGTAGGAAGGTTCTGGGTTCGATTCCCAGGCAGGTGGTCTTTCTGTGTGGAGTTTACATGTTCTCCGAGTGCTTGTGTTGGTTTACTCTGGGTGCTCCAGGTTCCTTCCACAGTCCAAAAACATGTATGTTAGGTTGATTGGGATTCTAAATTGCTTATAGGTGTGAGTGTGTTTGTGGCCCTGTGATGGACTGGTGACCTGTACAGGGTGTACCCATCCTGCCTTTTATCCTTTCAGAGACGGCTGGGAAAGACTCCAGCAGACCCCAGTGACCCCAAAATTAGGAATAAGCGAGTATAGAAGATGAATGAATGATTAAATCAGTTATGACAAATGAACGTAAAATCAACAGCCTTTTCACTAATAACATAAAAAAATCACAAGCTATATTCTTTATAACCATAAAAAAAGTCAAACAAATTCACTTTTATTTGTGTATGTACACCCTAAAAACATTGTACTCCACACATTTATTTTTTTTCACAAAGGCAAGAAAAATGCTCACAAATTAGCTGGACTGCACATACATGTATCACATACAGTATGTCGTGTAAGTATTTCATTTTTTTTTACTTAATAAATACATTTATAATATTCAATTTTGGGCCAAAACAAAGACAGAATAAAGTATGTTTTTTGGGGCTGTTTTTTTACAGAAAAAGGAGAAAAAAGATTCAAAAATAGATTGAGGCGGTTTGGCCGCACATACTGAGACTGATCAGATTGTTATAGAATAGAATAGATTCAATTCATTGTGCAAGGTACATGTACAGAGCCAATGAAATGCAGTTGTTTTTCGCATATCCCCATCTTAGTAAGTTGGGGTCAGAGCGCAGGGTCAGCTATGATACAGCGCCCCTGGAGCAGGAAGGGTTAAGGGTCTTGCTCAAGGACCCAACAATGGCTGGCTTGTTGGTTGTGGGGCTTGAACCCAGGTGTTTCTGGTCTTCAGATCAGCAACTCAGCACCCTAACCATTTGCGCCACCACTGCCCACATGATTCCAGGAGCACATCCTACTTGGCAAAATCACGTCTACTAAAAAGTGTTGGTTAAATGGATGGATGGATGGATAAATGGATGGATGGAGTGATTGACAATATACGCTTAGACAGTAGTATGTCATATTATTATTGATATTAAGTTCATAAAATAGCATAAAGTCATGTAAAACAGCACATATAAGTAAATAAAACTTGAGTCACTGAGCTTCAGCAATCAGTTTATACTGGACAAGGTCACAGTGGATCTAGAACAAATACTGGGGGCAAGGTGGGAGTCTATCATAGGACACACACACATGGTACATTTTTCCTTTGTGAATTTCTTTTTTCACCAATATGGCACACATCAATTTTTGCTCCATGTTCATGAGCCATACCAAAGTTAATACTGCAGATAATTTTGTCTTTATAACAGTCTGTGATGAATGCAGCTATGACATTTCAATCTTAGTGAGTAACAACGGACTACGTTTGGTTAATAGGAACCCTTTATTCTATCTCCAGCAGTCATTACCATTACCAGCAGTCATCTAGAGAGATTTTGGTGACTTGCACAGAATGAAACAATTAGTGTAATTAGGATTTGAGTCTCAAACAGTATGTTTGATTAAGGAGAAACATGTAGGCATGAATTAGAGAGGAGGATAGGGATGCCTGCTACATCTTCTCCAGAATAATAATGATGGAACAGGACTTATTAAGACCTCCTGTAATAGAGCTACAAGTAATACGTTTATGTTTACATTTAAAAAGAAACAAAAACAGTATAATATACTGTTTGATTGGGTTTTTTGCAGTAACTGAAGCTTAAATTAAAAAAGGATTAAATATTGTTGCCATGTTGATTTTGTGAAAGCAAATATCTTATGGAATCATTGGTAAAGTCAAGTTAATGAAGTCTTTGCTGTTAATTTCTCTTTTTTTGGTTTGAAACCGAAACCTAGAACACTTTAAAAATGTCAAGAAACACTCCATTAAATTTGACCCATTTTTCTCACACCGTCTTTTATAATTCATAAGGCTTATTCCATTTAATTTAAGCAATTCACTTCAAAGCTAATTACTGTCTATGAAAAGTCTCTAAGAAAAGTCTCTAGTAAATATATACGGGGTGAGGTGGGGGCTGGTAATATTATAGAATGTAACAAATGTGCCCTCGAGGATAATATCTGACTGACTTTAGTCATTCCAGGGCTGGAATGTGCTGATTTATAATACACTTGACACCCGACTGTACCAGCCACATACATAACAACAGTGGCACACACAGTAGCCTGTTTGTCATTCTGCATCCGTCCTCATTTTCTTACTCATGTGTGTGAAGAGATTCCTGTGTGTCTTGTGTCTCCAATCCCCTAAAGCTGCACACTGACAAAAAGCACACATCCAGTCTTACACAGAGGACAAAGGGCTGACCCACAGCAGTCTGACCCCCTGAAACTACAAAGTAAAACTGCGGTAACACTGATGTTCTGGAAAACAACTCAGCACTTCAACACACTTATCTGTGTCACTCACTGTTCTTACTGTACCCATTGGATGCGACATGCACTTGCATAGCTGTTTAAACTGAAATGTGTGTTGGCACCTAGTGTTTTTATTTAAATCTCATAAAAAAAAAATTCCAATTTTTAAAATCAAGTCTTCAAATGTCTGTTTTGTGACGTCACACCGACCAAGGCTGCTCACATGATTGTAAACTGACACTGCCTCAGACACTGCTGTTTTATCATAACAGCCCCGAACACTGTTGCCAGATGGGCAGGTTCCCAGAAATAATTCTTTCAAAGAAAGAATTATAATAACGCGCAAATGATTTCTTACCAGACCGCTTGATAAACAAGGGTCAGTATAAAGTATAACCGTTTTCGAAAGAAAATAATCCTGAAAAATAGATTGGTACTAAATATTCGCGTCCCTGCTTTAGCTATAGAAGAAGTAAGCGTTTTTTGGTTATTTTTTTTTATTTTGAAGTTGCACCCATAATGCTGATAAAATATACAATTTCAGAGCACGTTGTTTTATTGTCTTTTCTATGTACAACTTTCTCAGTATAATTGTCATAGAGAAACCAGACAAAAGCCAGAGTTAATTAAAAGATAACACACATATTATATTTATATCATCGCACCAGTCGAGTGCGGGGTTCTCCAGTCGAGTGTGGCCCCCAAACAGGTTCTGGTTATGGAAAAATACGTGAAGACACTTTTGGTAAAAATAGCAATAGACAAGATCCCTCCACACCAAGTGCAGCCTGGCTTTTAGAGGCGATACTTTATAATTCCAAAAAAGGATGGATGATTGTCTCCAATCTTCGACCTGCATTGGTTAAACCAGGTAATCAAACAACTGCAGTTAAATATTCTGACCGTCAAATAGGTCCCTGAATGTAGGGAGCAGATGTCCTGTCGAGGCAGGGACTAAGACACTACCCAGAGCTGACCTGTCCCGGCTCAGAGCGCACTTAACCAAAGGTATGGCAGCCTCCAGGGCCTTGGTCTTGAGGGTACCTCTGCCAAACATATGTAAAGCCGCAGGTTGGTCCATCCCAGATACATTTGTTTATTTTTACAACCTGGTGATTTGCTTATCTTGTTTCTGAAGCATGCCGACTCAGCTCGAGTTTCTGAAGAGGAGCGTCTCCAGGTTATGTATGCTTCATATACCCCCAGCAGCCCTGCCCGTGCTAAATCTTACTGTTGTCTGACATGTGTTTATATACATTACCTTTCATTATATACACAGCATTATTTCCTGGTTAATGACATCACACATCTGTATGCTTTCTGACTGGACAGATTACATGTTTGCTTTAGGCCAAACATCATAAAAGGAAGTTCCCAAAGCTTTTCGACACAACGTCTCTTTCCCTCTGGGAACTATGGTTACATATGTAACCTGAAGACGATCTTGGCTTTGACTACTGTCTTTAAACTGTATGTGGAGTTTGCATGTTTCTACCATTGGTTCAGAAGCTTTCTCATGGCTTTATCCCCAGTCTAAAGACATGCACTGTAGGCTGAATGGCAGCTCTAATGTCTATGTTGTGTTTAAGTATGTGTGTAATAAGTGATATAATGCCACCCTGCCCAGGAAGTCCATCACTTTATTCCCCATGGAAAAGTCTCTATGTTTACTTCAAATGTGTAGTACTATGTGTATCCAAAAATTTCTATCATTTTCTACATAACCATCCTTGTATTTTGTACTACTTGTAAAAATATCACTTCTCACGTCATTGTTGTAGATTGAGACAAGAAGTGTAGTTAGTAAAAGAATTAAAATGTCACTGTCAAGATGGATTAACCTGCTGCCAATATTTGCAGTCTTCTCAGCATTGCTTTCATTTCAATAAGACTGGGGGTGATCCTAAGTGCTATATGACATTTTTAAGCTTACATTATCTACATTATCTATTTAACATCAAGTCAAGCTGTCAGCTGCCATTTAACCATTAGCAATTAGCATTCCAATGGTAAACGATTTTAACAATTCTAAATAATTCATAAATCCTGTCCTTTTCACACTGATGGTAATTCTTTATAAGAAACATAACACATATTGGCAAAAAGTGGTGCCAGGGTATGAAGCAGACATGCTTAAACACGGTATAATCAGAGATCTGTAAATCGTGAAGCCTCGGCAAAAAAAAAAAAATTAGGATCCAAAGCACAGAAGGTGGAACTATGTATGTTAACCAAATAGTACAGCAGAAATAATAAATAATATTTCATTAGCCTCTGTTGCAGATCATTTTATTTTATCTACTGTAATATACAGCTATTGGTGTAAATTACTTTAATCTTTAAAATGGACTTATATTTTTGAAAACAATATAAAAAGCCAACCATGAGTTATAGTTACACTGGAATTTTTTCATTTCCCAAAGGAAGAACTTTTTATTATTATTATTCCAAGTTTTTTTTTTGCATTTTTTGTTTCCCCTATTTTCCAGATTTTTCACCACGGGAGAAGCCACAGGAAAAACACTGCAGCATTTCGATTATCTGGATGTTTGCACATCAATAATGGTGCTCACTCTGAAAGTTGCCCTAATTGGTTATTCTCATTGTGTACATGAAGTTTTTTTTTCTAAGGAAATAGCAAAATTGTAAAGATGGCATCAAACTATAGAAAAACTATTTTTTCTTTCCAGTTTTTTGCGATGTTGTTGTGCAGTCATTGTGCTAAAACATCTTAATGAATAATTCTAAATCATAAAGACTTTTTTGTTACAGAATATTCATGGGATCATTTTGTTGTGTCAGGAAGTCAGACTCGAGACACCGGTTAGATAAAATAAAACAGATCCGTTTATTAAACAGAATGTAGAAAGTTCAGGAACGGATGAATCTAGTAAGCGGGAAGTCTTTGGTGGAAATTAGTAAAAGATGGACTACAAAGTTTAGGATTACCTGATGAGATGGAAGCAGGTAAGCAGATGACACACAAACACACCAATACACAAGAAGGACGAAGGAGATTAAGGAGACATGACGCAAACGGTAACAAGCAGCGGTTTAAATCCCTTTTCTCTAGGGAGACCAGACGATGTGCCTGTGTGAAATGGGTGTTCTTATATTGCTGTGGGGGTAATTAGTGAAGGAATGTCAGCCGTGTGTGATCAGTATTCTGGTGATTGTGAACACTGAAGGGTGAAAGACCATGGCGTGTCCATGACATTTGTTCTGTGTGACAAGTAATAATAAACCCAGCCCAAGAATTAGTTTCTTTTGATTTTATGGTTAGTATTTTGTTGCCCTAACAGTGTTGATTTTTGGGGGTTTTTTGCAGTGTTGCAGCAACATGTGACATATTACAGTACATATCAACAACATTTCACACATGATTTTTTACATTGCTTTTTCCACATTTTCTTTCTAATCATTTTTGGTTTTAAAAGTAGTTTTTAAACCGAGTTTATCCAGTCGAATGACCAAATTAGCCTAATGCACAAATTATAACTCCAAAAATTTATCAAAATAAAAGAAATATAATTAAACTGTTAATATTGAGTTCAAAGTTCAACATGATACAAAAAAACCCCAACAACAATTACACATTAGTCTCTAGAGCAAAGATAATCCCAATTGTGCTAAAAAGATTTCATGCTCGAGTAACTGCATTGGTGGGTTTTAGAAATGGCAAAGAAAATAGCACCGCACTTAAGTCCTCTCATTAACTGCAATGAAGTACATGGTAAAATAAAGTGGCGAATGTTCAACTAAACACAATACGCGTGTAGAGTTATGCACTTTAACCACTTTCCGCCGGCGTAAATTAGCTTCAGGGAATCATTTTAATTTTTGGAGAGGCATAAAAAACAGATAATGAAAATCTTTAAAAGGCAGATTTGTGATGGGGACGGAGACGATTATAAAAAGTGGAAATGCACTTGCTATCGAATATAAGTCTGGAAAAAGCAATGAATAAATGGAGCAGATTTTATTGTTACAATAAAGCTTTACACACACTATAAGAGCCAACACACCCCTTTGTATTCCCCTTCACTGACCTTTTTTACAGTCAATCTATCCATCCTTTTCTCTACTATCTCTTTTTTTACTCCTCCAGGTGACAGATTTACTATGCTGCACCACTGCAAACCCCCTACTGCCATTAAAAAATTGGCTGCTATGGCTTACTGAAGTGATGCAAGTGGTTTAAGCACCTATGAGAAGAAAGGCAGTGTGATGTATTATGTATATATATTGTTAAAAATGTTTTTGCAAAGTTTGAAATACTAAACTTAATCAAGCTTTGCTGATTCATACAAATGATGCTAAGAATTTAGGATTGGGTGCACTGTTTAAAAAGAAAGAATGTATGAGAAAAAAAATCTCTGAATACAGTAACATGATGGTGAAAACAAAGCTTTCTGAACCAATGTTGTTTTAAAAGGACTTCTGTTTCGGTTTGTTTTCTATTTTACATCTTTAAGTTACACTATTTTTTTAATAATATAAAAAATATTTTCTTATTTTTCTTATTTTTAAGTGTATATATATATATATATATATATATATATATATATATATATATATACACAGTCACCATATATAGTCTTTCAGGGTAGTGCTTTGAATAAGAACAATACAGAGAATTGGTGATTTAACAGACTAATGGGGGACGTGTCGTTCGTTAAATCCGATTGTCCGTTAATCTGAATCATTGGGGGGGGGTTTTCGTGGCGTAAAAAACACACAGTACATACAGTACAGTACTGTATATGCCATACACAATATCTGCATACATAATATGTGCAATATATACATTGTTTGTTAACTGCGTGAGAAAACAGCATCGGTACATTTGGACACTACCTCTCTGTGGATTTTGTCCGTTAAATCTGATGTCCGTTGGTTTGACTTGTTTTTCTTGCAAACCAGAAGTGTGTTGCATCTTTGTTACTGTTGTAAGTGTCTATTTGTTTTCACAATACCTAAGTGTTATTTTTCCACACTTATCTGGTTTCAATTAAAGCTTAGCTTTTAGCAGCCTGTGGGTGGTGCCATGTACTTATCTCCTACAAATGGATGAACAGTTCTTTTGTGTAACTTGCTGTGCCTTGAGATTATCTCTACATTCCTCATCTGATGTAAACCTTTCCATAACTTTGTTATGGAGATGTTTTGGAGGTTTGTATGCATTATAAAACTGAAGAAACATAATAAAGAAATGGTTTGATTTTACATACAATGGATGTTAAAAATGTATACAACCAGTGGCGTAGCATGGAATGTGAGTCAGGACCTTCTGTAAACATATCTAACTGTTTAAGAGCTGTGTTGGTGAAGCTATTAAGACTGTCAACGCCAGAATCATTCTGTGTCCTTTTAACACACTTGTATTAAATAGTAACCACGGCCAACAAAATAGCTTCTTGTGCTCATTAGCCACTCATATCGCACAAAGTGAAAATGTTTGAAAAAGCACACAAAACCTTTGTTAATGTCAGTTTGAGGGTAGGTCTTGTTTTCTCAATTATTTTTCTTAGTCTGTAAAAGAGTGCCCTGAAAAAGGCTTTTCAGTAGATCAGCAACATTATCTGATGTAGCGGTGCCAGCAACTGTGGCAGTCATTTACTTTTTAATTTCACTTTTATACGTTGGAAATTCCAGACGAACACTGGGGGTAAAACTGGGCATGACCCTGAGGGCGGGCTGCCACTGACCGTCCAAATTTGATTGTCTGATGGTTCTGTCACTAATACTTGTTACAAAGATGTGACAAAGATCTTTTAACTAAAGGCATGTCCAGGCCTTTATGATGTAAGACATTTCAGTTCAACCTCAACAAAACTAACATTATGCAATTCTGTGTACATTACAATAATGAAAATAATAGTAGAGGAGGCGGTGCTAGCCCGGACAGCTCACTACGGGGGACATCTATGTCAACTTGAAGGCAATTGGTTATTTCTGAGATTGTTTAAGGGATGCTATAGTAATGAAGGTGTGTATGTATCAAATCAATATTTTGTAAGTTTTAATTTTTAAATAATATTATAAGCTTTCCAGCCTGCCATTGTTTATTGTTCTTAGTGGATTAGCTATGACTATTACTTTATTCTAAGTTTATGACAGCTTGCAAGCCAATTAAATGTAAAAAAAAAAAAAAAAAAATAGAGGTACATGCTCCTTTTCTTGCAACTTTAGAGTTGGCATGTAATAAAAATCTGTAAAATTTGCACCTAATCAATATCTGCTCATATCTGCTGATAAAATTGGCAACCGATATATCGGTCTGGTTTTTTAGGGTAGATTACTGCAAACGACTAGAAAGAGTCTTAGAGGTTTATGTTCTGTTGTTTTTTACCTTAAGTCCCAAATGTTATTTCTTTATTATTTTTCATAATAAAAAAAGAAACGGCATGTGCAGTATAGTTTTAGTATTAATTCTCAAAGGAAATAAAAACTAAAAATGTCTCAACCTAAAACCCCAGTGTTACTATAAATTCAAGTTATTTTAAAAACCTGTTTTAGCTGGCAAATAAATAATTTGTAGCTGGCAAATAAATAATTTAATAATATAATTCATTTTATTTTTTAGGATTACTTAATTTCTTCATTTTCTTATTAATATAATAATACTATTACTGATTATAGTAGCTAACAAATTTATAATAAATATAATAGTAAAATACTCTGGGTCAGGGTAGAAAGTAGAGTAGAGTTAGCTGTGTAATAATTAGGTAAGACATGCATGCTCTCACTTGATGTTAAACACATGATGTTCTGAATTATAGCTGCTTAACAGTCAGTTATTAAAAATTGCTTCTTTTCTTGCATATCTGCCTTAATGCAAGTCTTTCTGTTCAGTACTTCTATTGTATAAATCGTACAATTTATCTGTTTCTCTTTTCCCTTATGCTCGTCTCCCAGTTGTGTGGACACTGCGTTTGCTAACTGTCTCTCTGTGCCGATTGCCTTGTGAGACAGAAGTGCTCTGTGCTGCTTTTTTTAATGAATGTTTGAGGAAAAAAAAGGCTTCTGACTTCCATCGCTGCTAACTCAAAATACATCAACTGCTGAGTGACACGACAGCTAGAACAGATTCTGTCGGTTATAAAAAGGGGGGAAAAGGGTTAATGAAGTGGCAACAACCCTAGTCTGTAGGGTAACGAAGGAGGCCAAATAAAAAGAGGGGAGAATGGGGGGAGGAAATCAATCTTCCGGAGTACTGTGGAGCCTGCTAATTCTTACCACACTGTAAGGTTGCATAAAAAACGTACCCACTTTCTCTCTCTCTCTCTCTCTCTCTCTCTATCTCTCTTTCTGTCTGTTGCCCTTGCATACACAAGCACACACACACCTACACTAACACACAATGTCCTTCGCTCATTCATTGAGGTGCTGACAGTGACTATCTGGCAGCCGGGCTTAGCTATATGTAGTAGGACAAAGGCTCTAGCTCAAATCTTCTCAGGCCCAAAGCCACAACATAAACCGGACGGACTACATCTAAACAAACGACTGCAGTTTGGAGTCCACTTGTGCAGCAGCCATTTCACAAAGCGTGAGAGTTCCCTGTAGCCGTTGCCACAGAGAAGCAGGAAATTCAATGCCACACAGCCAACTCAATGAGTCAGTGGCTGGATCATGCAATTGATTTTGCTCCTATTTACCGCCAATGTCACTTAGAAGCTGCTGTAAAAAAACACGGTCGAATAAGTCTTCTGTACATTTGGCTGCTGCTTTTGTACTGCACAGAGACATGAAAACTGTGAACCGTAGCCTGAGGATGTTCTCTGACAATATGATTTTGAAACTGCTTGGTGTTTTTGCTGAAATTGGATGCACACCGACTGCTGTTCAGATTTGCACTTGGTGAATGCACAGTGCCAAGCACTACCGAGCTCGACTGTTTCGATTTTTTACGGATTTTTAGATCAAAAAAATCACGTGTGTGAGAGAAAATAAACGGTACAGATGCACATATTGCAAGGAAACGCTTACAAATTTTGAAATAATAATAATAATTTAAAAAATTTAAAAATAATAATAATAAAAATAATCATTTCAAAGCCTATCAGTGAATTTTAAAGTTACATTTATTGGTTTATAATCCTAATAATTAAAACCCTGTTAATTATAAGCCCTGTTAATGTGTGTATCACGTATTATCTTTTAAAGTTTCACCATCTATATTTGCACCTATATTTTTTTTTTTATTATATAATAAAAATCCATTTAAAACATTTTAGCTATCGAATTGTTTGGGATTCAAACTAATCTAAAACTAGATCTCAATGGATGGGGGGGGTGGTTTGGTGAGAACTCACTGAAGTTAGTAGTATCCACATGGTAGAGTTAATACATCTGACGTTTTAAATGTTTACCACAATGTCAGCCAAGTGTTCCATCTCCAGCTCACTATATATAGACCTCCTTGGATTGTTTATGTATTAGTGGCAATGCATCATGATTGACCCCCAGCAAGAATAGAAAGAATAGATTTTTTTTTTTTTTAAATCTGCAACTGCATTCACACTGTTTCCCACAGTACTTTAAACTTTTAACTTTATGTTTGTGTGGTTTCTCAGGCAAGATATAAATTTCAGTAACATACATTATGAAGGGGTCTAATCAGCACTACAATCTGTATCTGTATCTTGGGCTAAAAGAGAAAAAAGCCATGAATAAGGGTTGGCTATTTGCACTTAGGATTTGAGAAACAAATGAAAAGAACAACACGAGTGCTCTCATTACAGTGGTTTCTGTCAGGAAGTGAAATATTTTAGGTAGCAAGTGAACAGTCAATTCTCAAGGTCAGAGCATCTCTGAAATAGAAGGTCTTGAGAGCTATTCTCAGTATGAAATGGTTAGTGTCTACCAAAAGTAGACCAAGTCAGAATAACCATTGAACTAATGACAGGGGCATTTAATAATCATTATAATGACCTTCTTGAGGAAATCTGGTTTATCAGTAATGGTTTAAAGTAAGTCATTATTAACTGATAACCCTGGGACTGCTAATTGGAAGATCAGGGTTCGATTCCCAGCACCACCAAGTTTCCACTGTTGGGCCCCTGAACAAGGCCCTTAACTACCAATTGCTCAGTTGTATAAATTAAAAAAATGTAAGTCGCTCTGGATAAGGGTGTCTGCCAAATGCCATAAATGTAAATATATGTAAATGTGTTCTGCTTGTTGCAGGCCATCCAGTCGACCATTTAACAGGTTCTCAACAATATTTGTGGTCATTGTGGTTGAAAACACATTCATTTGTGCTGCACCATCACATTGTCTTCAAAGCGATGAATCATCCGAATAGCATATTTAAAGTAATGCTAAAACTTAACACAAAATTTTATGCAAATTTTTTGCTCTACTTTCTCAGTTATGTTAAACACGATGGCCACACGATACACACACTTATTATACATTCAGATAACTAGAATGCAGTTCTGCTGCTAATAAAAGGAGGGTCCTCTTCATTATGCTGCCTATAAAACTTTCTAATAAGATCATTTTGAGATTTTTTTAAAATATACTCTCTCCTGTACATAGCAGTACATGTGCTGCATAAACAATATGACATGGAAGCATGCATTTAGGGTTCATTTAATAATCTAGAATAATGTGTTCAAATTAAGTTAAATTACTAAAAAAAAGGGCTACATACTAAATATAGGTCCGTCTTAGAATTCATCACAGTGTTTAACTGTCATTGTTGATTAACCGTAATTAGTGTATCCTGAAAAGCTGCTTTTCTGCCATTTATACATATTTACAATATAGGCAGAGAAAGAAATAAGTATCATAACTAAACACAATAATGTTGTTCAAACACGTTTTTTCAGGATATTGCATCTTTTTAGACTGACTACTGATCTGCCTCTATATATTAAACCACAGAATTCACCGCAAAGGTTAAGAAAGGCATATCGCTGTTCACAATTATTTTCACCTCTCCCTAAATAGCATTTAATGGGAGCCATTAATTGTCACATACGGTGGTCAAAGAGTTTGCCCTAAACAGGGAGGACATTAGTGGCAGCAGCTGCTCATACATTAAGAAGCTGTTTTCTGTTTTTTATGTGTTTGGCTCAAGGTTTCTAAACATTAGCCACCCTGGGCTAAATACTAATACATTTAGGACTATGTGGAATGCTTAACGATTATGCTAAATGTAATTCTGAATGGAGAGGCGGCAACATGCATTGAATAATATCACAATCAGTGATCAATCAATGTTTGATTGATCTGCAAAGCTGTGAAAAGTTAAAATTAAATGTATTACAAATGTTATAACTGTGTTATTAATGCATTGACTAACCATCCTGATCCTATAAGTAGAATTTTACAGTAAATATTATACCAAAAAAATACTGTCCACTCTAAATCACACCATGTCAGCGTATTAATAATATCACATTCTAATACTTTAAATATTATCACATTATAATACTACTGCTTACAAAAGGGAATTTTCTACTTAAAATATCTAAAGGATTGACCTGCAAGGCTGTGAAAAGCAAAATGATATGTATTACAAATGTCATGCCTGTTATTCCTCTTTTATTCTACATCATAATCATAATCATCATCATGACCTTGTTCTTTATCATCATCATTCCCATAAAAGTTCTTTGTTTGCACATTGATACCATCCCGGTACACAAATGAGTTTAGCTCTAACCCTTATCAAACACACCTGAACCAACTAATCAAGATCTAGCTAGATACATTTACAGGTAGGCAAGTTGAAGCTAAACTCTGCAGGACACCGGCCCTCCAGGATTGAGTTTGGACACCCCTTATTATTTTGATTACTGAATGATGTCTCACCTTTACCGTCATTTATTGGGAACACAGTGTCAAAATTTGTATGTCTATTTAGTTAATGTTTATTTCAGTCAGACATATTGTATATAAGCATCTTTAATTATTTTTATGGATTGGGACTCACTCTGCTACACTGATCCGAAACTATAGTTTACATTACATTTAATCACTATTACCATAAGCTGTAATAAACAGTTATTGGGTGTCACCCAGATGAGGATGGGTTCCCTCTTAAGACTGGTTCCTTTCAAGGTTTCTTTCTACTTCATCTCAGGGAGATTTTTCTTGCCACAGTCGCCACCGGCTTGTTCACTAGGGACAAACTTATACTTTTTTCCACTGTTACTGCATTCTGTGTGAAGATTATTTAAAAATATAGAAATATTCTGCTGCCTGATGTGGCAATGATTTTGTAACATTTTTTTTATAAAATTAAGATATACATTTATATAAATCGAAATCTACAGTAATAATTATACTAATAACACACAATCTACAGTAAACACATACACAACCTATAGTGTATACCTACAGCAAATCTTGCAGTGCAGTGTAGTGCTGACAAAAGGAAATACTCTTTAATCCACCGTCTACTCTAAACTTCATCACGCCATGTCAGCGTTTTTTTCTCTGGCAGTACAGAATGTCTTATTTCACTCAGGTAAAAACTTGTGCTGTCAGCAGGACTTTAAAGAAACACTGAGTGACATTTGTAACATTACACGTTAGGTTCATTTTCTCGTTCGGTATGTAGAGCTGCCAGACATAATTCACCAATGGGCCACAAGGGTCATTTGTTATTATTTTTTTGAAAGAGTGGGTGTGTTTCATGGGAAGGTAAAAATTAAAATAACAGCACATAATAGCATTCTCGCCCCCTCTCCTTCTCCTACCGCGATGGGTTCAAGAAAACACATTCACACTCTTTGTTCACTTTGTATCATAAAAAGTTAATGTCCGCTATTAATATGCCACATAACATTACAATTCCTACATACTGCAAGACTGTAATAAACTTGAGCAGTGATTACTGAATATAGAGCGTCAAATTTATTCTGTCTAATACGACAGCTACTTTACATTTTTTTGTGTGAATACAAAATCACAGCCGTGTGTTTATTTGCAAAGGAACACGAGAGGTTGGTGAGGGAATAATTATTTATAGCTGCTATATATTGTTTATAGCTGCTACAACCTTTGAGGATGTAAGCATTTTTATAGTCATGTCAGTAAAGCATAGCCAGGGGGGTATGGAATTCACTTTAATTACTGTTTTACTGGTGGTAATCATAACCCAACATTATTAAAAGTTCGCATATTTATTATCGGGTTCCTACTTTTATTAATGCACTTGACTTCTCACTTTGGTTAAATGGGTTTAATTCTGACCAAGCCAAAATCAAATAAATTATTATTATAATATAATGACAACTACAGGGGGTTCTATACGTTTTCATACATAGAAAAAATAAAAAAAGAAACATTTTATTATAAAAACCTTTTTATTTATATAAAATATTGATCTACATATGACTAATATTGTTTTGAAAACACATTTGGATGCGTTTCCCAAACTGCTGGAGAACACGTATAAGCACAACTGAAGTTATGCTTGTAATGGCGTTGGTGATACGTTCCTTAAGATGATTTATGTCTTTACCTGATACAACATGGCCTTCAAATGCTTCCAAAGCTAAAAATCAAGTAGGGTGAGATCTGGAGATCTGAGAAAAATGGTTTTTATATAAAAAAAAATTATTTTTTTTGTATGGAAACTTATGGGACACCCTTTATAATACAGATCTTCACCATGATTGAAATTTTATTTAAAAAAACCCTAAACATTTATAGTTTTTTTAACAGTTAAGTTCATCCTTGACACTTTGTGAACTTTATTTTTAAATATTTTCAAGATCTGTTAGCCAGTAACAGCACACTGGGGATCCCTAATTGGTTCAAAAGCCGTGACTAGGAATAAATATCTAATAAAAACCAAAAGTTTTGCCTATTATTCTCATCTATAACACTTGTTAGTTCTTAAAATTAGCCATGTGTGCTTTTTCCTTGTTCCCGTTAAAAGAAACTAGGAAAACAGGGGAAATCATAGACAATGTATTTACCAAGCATTGGAGCATGACATTTAAGCGACCTTATAACTGTAATGGGAAGTCAGAGGTAAGAAGCGAACAGGAAGTCTTTAGCGGAGGTGTATACAATGTTCAGGATTACCAGGAGCGATGAAGGTACACAGGAGCGGGTGGGCCAGAGCTGAAAGCAGGTAGGATGATGGCACACCTGAACACAGGAACACACTAGGGAAATGCAGGAGATCGAGGAGATATGAAACAATTGGTAACTAGAGTCAGAGTGGGTCCTTATCCACAGAAATGACCAGACAAAGTGCCTGTGTAAAATGAGTGTTTATATAGTGGTGAGTGGGTGATTTGGGAATGAGTGTCAGGTGCGCAGGATTAATGTTCTGGTGAGTGTGAGTGCTAAAGGAAGGAAGTGCCTGGCGTGTCCATGACACTAACCTACTGGAGAAGTGTAATATGGCCGACATGCCACAAGCTATTAATTTTTATTTAATAATTTATAAGCATGTGTCACTTTTAGCATCACACACTAAAAGAAATAAGCAGAATTTTACTGACAGTTGACTGACAGTTGATAAAGTATTTTTAATTGAGTCATACTCAACATAAAAAACACTATACATAATACAATACACAGTATATTTTTATAATTTATATTTTTGTTTTATTATTTTAATTTTATAGGGCAGCACGGTGACTTAGTGGTTAGCACGGTTACCCCACAGCCAGAAGGTCCCAGGTTCGTATCCCCTGCATGGTCCGTTCTGTGTGGAGTTTGCGTGTTCTCCCTGTGCTTGCGTGGATTTACTCTGGGTATTCCGGTTTCCTCCCACAGTCCAAAAACATGTTGGTTAGGTTGACTGGTGATTCTAAATTGCCTATAGGAGTGAGTAAGAGTGTGTGTGACCCTGTGATGGACTAGTGACCTGTCCAGGGTGTACCCATCCTGCCTTTTGTCTTTTCAGAGACGGCTGGGATAGACTACAACAGATCCCTGTGACCCCAAATTAGAGAAAAAAAGCAGGTATAGAAGATGATGAAGATATTAATTGTATGTTGTACTGTGTATAATCGTGTATGTGACAAATAAAAGCCTTTTAACTATGTAGCACTTGTTTATCCTAGATCCAGAAGCCAGATATCTCAATGCTCTTTAATACTACTCAAGGTGTGTGTATGTAAATATGTGTAGGCGTTGTGCATTGTGATGAATGAATAATTATCTCAGAGTCAGGCGTTAGATAAAAAGGATGATTTGTTGTGAGAACCTTATGATTTCAGGCAGGACCTGCCTTGTAGAATAACCTAATTAAACATTATCATGCAGTCTAAAGGTTATTCAGTTCGAAAAAGTCATTATTTGATCATGTTTAACATTTTTTTTACATTCCACACTAAGTAAATACAAAGAACCGGTGTTGTCTGTAAAGCCGCTTTGTGCTCGTTCAATAAATAATTTTATGAATAAATTTTAAAATCAAGGTTTTAATAAAACTAAATTACAATAATTGTGTCAAATGTCAATCTGATTGTGTTGTGTTTTTTACTTGCAAATAAATAAAATATCATGCTGTAGATTAAAAAAAAATCTCTTAAAAAATAAGAAATTTTTCACCTTGAAAAGTCAAGGTGAAATGAAAGTATTATTAAAGCCAAGCAGATGAACTGACTAACAGAAAAGCTCTGGAATTACCTAGTGTTTTATGTCCTTGTCGAAGTTTCCCCTTTTTTTAACAGACTTAATGCCAGACTTTACACTTGAGCTGGTTAAGCTAAATCAACCCTGGCCTTAATTTTCCAGGCCAAGGTTGGTCTTTGTTTCAAGAAACAGCTGGTAAAATTTGACCTTGTATTTGTAATCAGGGCATGATTAAACATTCATTCACACACTAAAGATAAATCAGAAATGCCAGTTCAGATTCAGCTCATGTCTTTGGATTGTGGAAGAAAAACAGACTACCTGAAGAAGACCAAGAAACACAAAGAAAACAAGCAAACATTGGGGAGAAGTCACATCTCATGACACATGGGCTGCATTTACACTGCAGATTAACTATACATGATTTCCCACTTAAATCATCTTTTACACTTAACTTTTTAACTTACATTATCTCTTTTATACAACTGAGCAATTGGGGTTAAGGGCCTTGCTCAGAGTGGCAAATTAGTTGTACTGGGAGTTGAACCCTGATTTTTAATTAGCAGTCCAACACCTTAAACACAGTGCTACCACCTCTTTTTTTTTAAACTGACCTAAATTCAATTTTTGCATTTACACTATACATGACAAAATAGCCCAAGCAGACATACTGAGCAGAGAAGAAAGTAAAATGGCGCTATAATCCATGGATGCAAAAGACGAAGACGGAATTATTATTTAGTATTTTCCACACCATATTCAAAGGTCTGCAAAACAATGCTTTATTTAGGCGGAGAACAAAAAAGACAGAGAGCCCTTGTTTCAGCCTGGCCGAATTGATCGCTAGGTTTTTATGTGTTTACAGACAAAACAGGCTTTAAGTGAACAAAAATAAGTAATATTAAAATACACAGTTATATATCGCTGTTGGGGTCCACATGAGTTGACGTTAAGCACGACAGTCGCTTATTCAGTGACGTCCTATTTGCATTGACAGATGAAAATCTGATCTAATTCATATTCAATTCATTTCCACACACAAATGAGACTATGTGCTTTTTTCTGCTTACACGATCGTGGGTCATATCCCATCTGTAAATGCCGCCATTGTTAGCATTTCATAGCTCATCAGGCTTGTGAGTCACATGATAATGTAGTACAGTACATAGAGATTTTGGTAACACTTAAAAATAAGGGTCAATACTTAAAAAGTTACCATAATATGTAACTAATAGGTAGTCCTACATTAACACTTAAATTAATACTGTTATTTAATATAGAAGCCAGATTAACTAAACAGTAAGTAATAGCTAATTTTAGACACGGGTAGTTCCTTATTAGTTATTGGATTATTACAAAAAAAAAATTGAAATTACTTGTGAACAGTGACATCCAAATAACACAGAAAGACTTTGTATTTCCAGTGGAATAAAGAAATGAGAGGAAAAAACTTTTGCTAGTTGATAACTACCTGCATTACCATATCACACAATTTATGAGACCGACTGTGTTTGCGGAATAGACGGGAAGCTTAATTCAGAATCTTTGTAACTCTAATCTTATTGCAAGGTATACGAGGTATGCGTGTACAGGGCTTTAATGAAAAGATGTGGGGGTTTTTCCTTCTATACTACATGTTGATTGCGCCCACATGTCTGTACTTTTGCACTGTGTTGGCTTATATAGAAAAATGTATTTCTTTTAATTTTCACACTAAACAGGCACTCATCTTAACCTTAAGCAAGACTTAGACAAGGGCAGATGTTTAAATTTGACTCAGGACCAAATATCCTGTCTGCATCCTTATCTTTAGGTTTAAAAAAGACTATTTTTTAGTAAAAAGTAAAAATATTTTGCCTCTTCCAAGCGCATGTCATGGTCTTTATGTTTCCACAGTTTATCTTCTGAAAGTGAAGAAAAGTACACAGGATTTAAGTTTAGCTTACAATGACTTACAAGGAATATTAGATAAGAAAGGCCAGCCAATTGCTTCAGCAGTACATTTTGAAATGACATCACACCTCCGCTTTACATGACTCCTCTTTTAATATTAGCAAAATGAGCCACTGTCTGTGATACTGCATTTAAGCCAAAGAAGCGTGTTCATTAAAACACCCCAGAGTAATCGGGAATATATAGTTGTAATGGAATCAATTTCCAGTGCAGGGGCAGGCGTGGACCTCATCCACTTTCAAAGGCAATTCAGCCTTGGCCCACAGAGAGAAATACAGAAGGCGAGATGGTCATGATTGATTAGAAATGGCGTGTAACAAAATTCCCTAGAGCAAAGAAGCAGACCAACGCAAGACCAGTAATTACAATCCAGATAATGTCCGTAATTATAGCCATGTACAGCATGGGACAGTGGACAGATGAAGCTATTCTTGTATTTGCATGCCTGATGTGGCTCGCCAGCACTTAGTATACACTTAACACTTAACACTATCACTCGGCTCATTAATCAGGCCGCCTACGAGTTTACCTGGAACTTCTTTGTGGGGTCATTTATACAAATATATTTCTATTCTTAATGTAAATATACATAATTTACTATTTTTTATCATTCCACTTTTTTGCTGAAGATGTCTGTGGGCTTTGCTTTTTATAGAGCTTGTGAATGTCACATGCTTTAGCATAAACATGCTTTGCACTTAATATTAATAAGTCTATAATATACTTTGATTAAAATTTCTCATTGGTATTATAAAAAAAAAACAGTCAAAAACAGCTCTTTTCACAGAAACCCAGTTAAGTTGCTTTTAGAAGTGTTTTAGAAGAGTTCTGCGCCTCCACTCAACAACTATAAGTTTTTATATTTTTTTAAATGACTTATTAATCATTAACAGACACTGTTATAAACCATCTATAAAGGTAGTGTTACCATGGTATCGTTACCGACAACATACACCATTTCTAATACAATAACCATAATGCATTGTTCATTATAAATGGTAAGTTATATTATAGACAATTTAAGTAGAGCAGACTTTGTTAAACTTGTGTGTGGAGTCAAGGATTTCCTTCCCAAATGTGTGCTGATGGACTAAAAATTATTTTTAGATAAATAGAATTTTTGTGATTGTATATTTCCTATCTGTTTGGAAGTGTGTACTATTGTTGGGATGTATTATATTGGTGAAATCTGAGTAATGAAAATACTAACCTATAATGCAGTTAAACGGTGTGTGGAGATGTAATGTTTCACTTAAATCTAAATGGTTGACAGTTATTTAAATAATGGCACAAAGTAATATAAACAGGATCTTTTAGGGATTTCTATAAATTGCTATAAACCTTGCCTTCGAATCATCTGGGACGCTTTAAGTTATTTAAAATTGGTCCAAATAATAAACCAGGCTGGCACCCTATATTAAATTGTCACAATGTTTCATGCATGTTCGTAGACTCACTACTCGTTAGCATCCTGCTACTGACCTACTCGCCTGATTCTCGTCAAAAGCTCCAGCACCCTGGTCCACATCCTTCAGTACCAAAGATAACGCCTCCGTTCCTGTCTGCCTTCCGCATTTATAAAAAGTGACCGACTGGGTCTTATTAGTATCTGCCTTCTATCTGGTTTCTTTGTGTCAACAACTATTGAGAAGGTTGTATATAAAAAAGATTCCCTACAAAGAGGAAAAGATTCTAAAAAAAAAAAAAAAAAATACACTCATTTTGTTCTGTAGGTGAAGCAGGGACACGGACGGCCGATTCATTTTACAGAAGTAGCTTCTTAGCAAAAATTGTTTTATAATAGTCTCCTGCTTTCTACTGGCCCTTGTTTAGAAAGCGGTCTGGTGAGAAATTATTCCTGCAAACACCTTTAGGAAGATCGGGGGGCGACATTCCCCACAAAAAACAAAATTCAGACACTGCATATTTAGTGTCAATGACGACTGCTGTGTTTTTTATTACACTTAAAAAAACTGCACGCCACTATTCTTAGGCGACATTCTGGTCTAGGGTCTAAACAATGGCTGACACTCGGGACAGGTCTATGCTACAACAGCAGTGTCAATCAACAATCATGTTCCGTGCGACATCGCAAAGACATCCAGAGAATGGAAATAATTCATGTTTCTTATGTTCATGTCATGTTTTTAGTTCGCGTTTGTTTCTGTTTATGCTTGTGTTTACTTCCTGTCTTATCCTATGCCATGTGAACCCTTGTGCCCCATGTGTTCCTGTCACACGATCCCCTTGTCCATGTGTCGTGTTCCCTTTTGTTCGTCTAGTGTTTATATACCCTATTGTCGCCTTGTGTCTATGTGGGTTATTGTTTTATTTGTGTACCATTGTGGGTCAATGAGTCAATGTTGATACCTAGCATTCTAGTTTAATCGAGTCAAGTTTAGTTTATGTTTATTGATTTGTTACTTTATAAACATTTCACATATTGAGGTTGTAAACCATTTTTATTAAAGCAAGAAACCCAGGTAAGACTCCAATCCTCTACACTACAACCACAACTGTACCACATACATCATCTAGAGCAGTTCAGAATCCTAAATCAATAAACAAATTAAATACAATGCAACACACATAAAAAGGCTGTAAGCCAGTGGTACGCTGGGAAACGCTACGAAATTAAGAGAATACACTGTTGGGAATAAATTAATACAATTTCATAGAACAAATATTAGAATTAGGGTTGTAAATGTAGGTCAGTGCTTTTGATATTGTTTAGGCCAGCAGAGAAGACCTTGATGGCCCACCACTGGTGTTAATAAATTTAATTGCTTCAACGCAAAAGGGTATACAATAAAAACTTTTCTGATCGAGATCTCATTGTGAAAATTATTTTATAGGACAAAGTGTATATATCAAAAAGTTTCAAAAGTTGCACTTTTATGAATCCTCTGAGCAACTCTGATCCAACTCCACTAGCACTATATTGCAACCTTATGTTTGACTCTGTGCTCTTTGACTCATCTAAAAATGCACATTGCGAATATGTATGAATTTTTTTACTAGCTTTTATTAAACTGTTACTGTCATTAAAATCACCAGCATAACCAGACAAATACTATGTACATGACAACCCCCCTGCACTCTAATTCTGACCCCACAGATTCTGCTGTAAATAGTGAGAAAGTCTGACACACAGGGAGAAAATGTACACGGATAAAAAAGAACTAGACAGAACGATCGAAACAAAGGCAGAATCCAGTGGTAGAGGTTTGAAAAAAAGCAGCAAGGTCACACAGGCATAAAAGAAACACACAGTCTCTCTGTGCCGTAATGGTCATTGCTCTTTATTCAGACACAATAGAGTTTTGAGTATGTGCAACGACAGAATGGCGACACAACAATCGACATTAACTTTTTTTTGTCTTTTTTTCCATGTATACACAGCTAAACAAAAGGAATGTGGCAAAGTAAATATTAAAAGTATTTTATGTGTATAGTGCACAATCGGTCAGAACAGACCTGGGTTTAAAGTTTCATCTTTTGCTGCAGTATTAAGCACCTAAATAAAACATAATAAAAATGAAACATCTGTAATCCGTTAAAACTAAAGAGATATTTGGTCCTGTATAAAGCGGATGATTTAATACGACAGAAAGGACATGTTGGCGAAATTGTATTCGACATGGCTGGCATGGCACCTGCTGGCGTTTAAATGACTGATATTTCTTTTCCAGCCAGGCGTGCTGAACAATGACTGCAAAAACGGGTCATTTGTCTTAAAAAAACATTTCCCTACCTACTCTACGGCATGTGCTCTCATTTCAAAATTACCGTTCTTCCCCCGCAGCTACGTAATCACACCATTTCTGCCATACCGCATCACCATACCAATGCCGCTGAGCTTCCACACTCTCAGACTACAACTGACAAACAGATTAGGGCACGTCAGGAACCAGAAGCCTCTGCCAAAGTAGCTGGCGCTGAGCAGCCAACCACAGTGAGCGTTCACACTGCCTGGCCGCTATTATGAAAATCAGACTTTGCCGTAGGTGAGTGAAAGTAGATGGATAAACAGCACTGCTGAGCTCTTTTAGAGAAGATAATCTGTTGCACTCAGACACAGCAATAAACTAAAAACATGAATCTTGCCGGGTGACACAGACATCTTACAGCCTGTAGTTCACAGTGCAGTGAGTTTTGTCTGTTTAATCATTTATTTATGTCTTTTTCCCTGAGGAATGTTTTTGCTCGATGTGTAAGACAGTTGCACCGTTTAAAGCAGTCTTTTTTTTTTCTTTTTTTTTGTGTTAACTCCATCTGTCCTTAAAACTTAAATTTTAAAAGAATAACATTTTTCAATAATAACGTGTTTTAACACATGATAATAATGTTGTAGATATGGTACTTAAAATATTGACATCGATGCACACCCCAATCTGTGGCTTGGAAAGGTACGCGCCATTGAAACCATCATACAATAGGCTACAGTAGTGAAGCGGCATTCTGGATTTTGTAATGTAAATGCCTTTATTTGTCACATATACTTTACAGCACAGTGAAATTCTTTCTTCGCATATATTTCATTTTAGAAGGTTGGGGTTAGAGTGCAGAGCTACGATGAAGCACCCCTGGAGCAGAAAGGGTTAAAGGTCTTGCTGAAGGACCAAACAGTGGCTGGCTGGCGGTGGTGGGGCTTGAACCCAGGTCTTTCTGGTCTTCAGATCAACAACTTAGACTGGCAGTGGTGGGGCTTGAACCTGGGTCTTCAGATTAACAACTTTGTGCCTTAACAATGTGAGCCACCACTGCCCCTTTAAAATTTTGTACGGTGGCTCTGAATTGTCAAAAAAAACACTTAAAATGCTTACAGCTGCAAAAAAAATTTTTGACAGACGACAGTTTTGGAGGCCACGTGTAATCGCAATTGACTCTACGTGAGGTAGAATATATTTATTAACATGCAAACCATTTTGAGAAATAACAGGGTTTGTTCTATTTAAACTGTAATAAATTACCTTATTTATTAAAGCAATTAAGCAGTTAAGGTTATAAACAGTGTTGGGTATAATACTATTATTTATAGTTGCTAGTTACAACTAGTAAATGAGTTAGTAACTGAGTTACGTCAATATAAAAGTAACTAATTACATTTCCATTTCCAGTCTTACTGCCAAAGAGTCTTGTCTTTTACCTAAACAGTGAAAAAGTTGTGGTTACATTTCCAGTTTACAAAAGCTACTTTTGAACTTGTTAGACCAGCCATCACTCTAAATCCTGTAGTAGGTCTGAATTTTACCAGAACTACCAGTATGATTATAACAAACAACAAAATAGTAGGAAGAAGCAGTGAAAATAAAACTGATACGTTTACTGAAAAATCTGTCCTGCGCAGATCTCTACTGGTAAATATTGGGCAGATATATCCTAAATGGCTCTGTCTGGCCAGAATTGTTCCATTTCTGCAAATCTGCCAGGTTGAGTCACAGACGTCTCTATGTGGCCATCAGAGCTGCCATTGACCAGTCCACTGCTCTGGCTGTTTGTTTTTTGTCCCAGAGAGACAGATGAGTGGCCTGGCAAAGTTTTTAAACCGTGTCTGAGTTATTCCACCACCATTCCCCAGGTCACTTAGCCAGGTCAGGGTGCCAGCATCTAAACGGCTATTTATAATAAGCTAAATCGAGTATGTTTCATCACCTCAACAAGGATATCAGGCTAAAAAGGGAGGCATCTTTTTTAGAGGTGGTGATCTAGCTTTCAGGCTCAGCTCATCTAGCATGATAATCCTCTGGCTAGTTTAGCTATGGCACAAGTTACCACCTTTAAAATCTTCTTATAGGCATAAAATTGCAAGGCTGCGCAACCTGCCATTTTACTTAAAAACACTCAGACTGGCATGAAGCATGTGCATGGGCAAATACTTACTATTCTCACACTTGGTTTCCTGGAGATCTGACCTAGCATGCTCTGCTCCCAGGCAAGCCTGGATACCCATCTCTCAAATAAAGCAGGAGCACAGAAAACACACTGGCTAAACTGTGACTCACCCTTTGAACCCATTGTCTTTGCTATTCTCTTTGGCATTTCTTGTTTTTCCATGTTTGTAGGAACTGCGAGCTGAAGAAATCCGTGGCTGGATTTTTTAATTTCCTTAGCACTTTCATCATCTCTCTCATGTTTCTAAATGCTCGGGACTCGTCACCTTCTGATTGGTCTTATTTCACAAGTGCTTCAAGACAAGTCCTTCATGTCATGGAGGAAGTGTTTTCATAGCATTTCAACACAGCCTACATTCTCATAAATAAAGGTTAACATTCAAATTAAACCTCAAAAAGTAGCTATATTTTGTGTGATTGATGTTTATAAATCATTCTAGTCTTGAAAACCCAAATAAACCCTTTTGAACAGCCTTTTATAACCTTTGACCTGAAGCACATGTGTAATCTGATAAATCTGAGAGATTTACGTCATGGGCATGTGACATCATGGACCAAAAAGTAATGCTATATATAAACACGAGCGCGCCTCGGTAAGCCCTTTTTTTTAGCACATGTTTTTATGTGTGTGTGAGAAAATCTGAGAGAAAAAGTAAACAATAAGATGCTTAACAGAATGCAAACAATGCTGATATCACATGAGCAGGATTTTAGGAAGTGTGTATCTGTGTCCGTAAATCATTTCGGGCAGTGTGTTAATTGCCTGAGGGTGGAGCAATGTGAGCGCCTTACAATGCGTGTGCTCTGCTCTCGTCTGGCTTTGTTTAATGAAGAGGGTCAAACGTGTCCCCCAGGCTTAGGCCTTATGCTGCTGAGGCACAGCGCAGACCAACGTCCTGGGACTCCCAGGTGGAACAAGCGGTGGAGTATGAGATAGGCCTAGCCTTATCTCGCTTCCCAACCGCCAGCTCTGCAGGCTTTGAAAAGGCTGAGAAAGCCCGCTCTGTGGATTCTTTCCTCTGAGGAGTGGCCTAATTACAGCTTTTATCCTCTGAGGAGGTAGAAGTCATGAGCTTAGATAGAAGTGTGGAGTTGTCACCATGCCCCCTGGCATTCGAGGAGCTTGTAGAGGTTATAACTAGGGCTGCTGCTAAGTTAACCATAGAATGGATAGCGGAAAAAAAGGAAGCTTATCTATGTAGTAAGTTAGATGAGCGATTCCCTAAAGCTAGTGTGCAAATTTCACCTAGGGGCCTCCCATTTGGGTAGATTTAAAGCATTGCTGCAGGATTATTGTACAATATCTTCTGTCTGCCATTGTCAGGGTTGGGCTACTGAGGTTTAAAAATAGTTAATGTGTTTTTATTATTTGGTACTATGAACTATATAATTTTAAATTTTATTTTATTATTGTACAAGTATCCTTCATCTTGATATTAAGTGCCTATATATGTTTTTTGTGTATGTAATTAAATTTGTAATTGTTATGCAGTATGTCTGTATCTTTGTGATGCTCCTATCTTGGCCAGGACACTCTCGAAAAAGAGATTTTTCTTAAAAAAAATCTCAGTGAGGTTTTTCTGGTGAAATAAAGGTAATAATTATAATTTCATGGTCTCCACACTGGCGTGTGAAGATCCTGAAATAAACTGTATTTAATGAGGTTATTCAAATAAATAAATTTAAATAATTTAGTTGACACAAATAACTGGACAGAAATTACGATCAAAAACATAATATCTAAAACACTTCAGTTTTTGGTACACTGATTCTGAGGTCAAATATTAATAATTTCCATATAAAATAAATTAAAAAAAAACTTAAATCAACGACAGATTAAATTAAAGGTGAAATTAATTACTAAAATAGCATAACACTAGCAGTCACATGTTTTGAACAGTTTTCCAGTCATTTAACGTTATTATTATTGTCTAAGATTAAACAGTATTGATATATCTTCTATACCTACTTATTTCCTAATTCAGGGTCGCAGGGATCTGCTGGAGTCTATCCCAGCCATCTCTGAAAGGGCGAAAGGCAGACAGGGAAAGGGAGACACCCTGGACAGGTCGCCAGTCCATCACAGGGTCACACGCACACTTACGTTTTTGGACTGTAGGAGGAAACCAAGGTACCTAAAGTAAATCCACGCAAGCACAGGGAAAACATGCAAACTTCACACAGAAAGACCTCTGATGGCATATGATGTGCAGAACTTTTAACTGTCACTCTTATTGACTGAACTTTGATCTCTTGCTTGAATCAATGACCACATTCATACTGAAGTAACCGTTTTTTTTCCATTTATAATTCCGATAATTTCTTTGATGAGTAAATTTTAAGTGAAGAAGAGCTTGTTTAAATTTCTACTTGAGCTTTTGATCACTGGTGTGTTTTTGAGCTTAGAGGGAACGGAATGTCAAGGCTTTGGTTCCCATTTACACAGCAATATGAGTCACACGCTTTAATCCGTCAGCCGTCGCTCCAGGGCCATGATTCATTAAGAAGTTCTGTCTCAAGTAATTGTTTTGGGCCTTTTCTTCTTGCACTCCTACACAAAAGGAACATTATGTCTATGTTAGGTTCTGCCCTTGTGCAGTGCTGTCACTCTGATTTGGGATGTGTCTGATTGTAATGTGCTTTTCACTGAGTGTTAGCTGGAATACTATAGTGTAACAAATGGCAAATACACGCTTATTCTCTGTCTCACTTTCTTTCTTTTCTAGCGCAGTTTATCATATTGTTTTGTTGTTCAACATGAAGAGCACATCTGTTGCTCATTGAACATCTGTACTCATTTGCATATTAATGAATAATTATGTTAATTCAATTGCCACTGGCTTTTTGATTTGCATGGATTAAAGTGAACATCCAAGGAGTGCTGTGGCTATTCAAATATTCTTTTACACTCAGATTAATGATTAATATAGCTACACATAATAAAGTGCAACCATTTACCAGTCCTTAGATCGTAATATACTGTATATATTAAATACAGAACCCTTTCTAGCCCGATTGATATGTTTACTGACAAAACGTAAAATTATCAAGAGTTTTTAATTGCAAATTAAAGCGGTACAGTAGTTTCTCTTGTTCACACAGACTTACCTTAAATGAATAAACATAGTGTAGCAGTATAGGAATTTATTTATATTACATATTACAGTACAATAGCTTTGCATTTTCTTCAGAAGAATACTTTGTCCAAACTGCTACATTAAGTGGTTTTTTTTTGCATGAAAAATTCTGTATGTGATAGCTATTGCACAGGCGTCCCACCAAGATACTGTTAGCTTTACTTGTGTTGTGTAATGAAAATTCTTTCATTGCTGGCTGTAGTTTTTATTTCATGTTCAAAGCTTAGTCGAAAGGTCAAAGGAAGAGGGGAGAGGAAGAAAAAAGGGAAGGAAAAAGCGAAAGACAAGGGAGGATGAAGGAAAGGGACAGGACCAAACTGGAAGGGAATGGAAGGTAGAGGAAGGGACGAGAAGGTGAAGGGACAGTGAAGAGAAGGTAAGTTGAAGAGACGGTGAAGGGAAAGGAAAACAAAACTAAACAAACTTCCAAAAATTCAATATTTATGAAAATACCTTTTAGCACCGATAGCCACTCTGACTCTGGTCTGGTGTTCTAATGTATCACAGCCCAGGCTTGATGGATGAGCTAGTCTATACATGTTGATATGAGGCTATCTGCAGTATATCAGAAGCTTGGGCGATGCTAAGGCAAGCTGTCAAAGTAGATAACGGCATCATGCCTGGAACACCTTTTGGGCTGAAAGAGATGGTGACGCGAGTATTATAATGAAAAGAAATGTTGCGAAATCTGCCAGCTGCACTCTGAATGATAATGATTTGGATTTATAGAGGGATTTAAAGCAGTTCATACAAAAAGCTGTGTATGGAATAAAAGGGTGAGCAGACACAGCATTACTCGAGAGACCCGCAAAATAAAGGACTTAGTGGATTTGAGTTGAGAGGAACACTCAAGTAACCATCTTTACACATCATATAGACAGTTGCAGTGTATCTCCAATGTCAATTTAATAATAATTAAAATGCTAGTATTCTTTTATAGGATACAAAGGTAACAGCTAGCACTAGCTCTATTTTTTGTGTTGTGAATAAAAATTAGTATGTAACAAACTATAAGGAAATGAAACTAGATAGCATTTGAGAAGTATATCTGCGGTTTTGGAGGACAGGATACGTTTTAGTTCAAACATAGTAATAGGCTGCTATAAAGACAGCTTCAATGTGTACACATCTACAAGTCAGGAAGAAGAAGGGAATAATGGCTGTATGACAGCAAGATTTTTTCTCCTTTTGGCTTGTTTGGACAAGGACATTATATGCGTCCACATATAAACAAATAGGCTTCCAGCTGATTCCAAAAGTCAGGAGAGATAAACTCAATAAAAAATCTAATAGCATGTGTACACAAACCCTAAGCCACAGCCATTCCGATTCTCATTTTTTTCCCCTCGAGTTTAAAGCTCTAAACACATCCAAACACATTTTCCCTTAAGTATTCACCAACCCTGACACCCGACTGGCATTTATTAAAAATGAAAAATAAAAAATCAGCAAATACTGGAATGCAGGTCTTTCCTTTTTAATACAAGAAGGCAAAGAATTTTACACCAATTTTTATTTATACAGTCAGAAAAATAAATTTGATCCCCTGCTGATTTTATATGTTTGCCCACTGACATAGAAATAGTCTATAATTGAAATAGTCTATATTTTTTATTGTAGGTTTATTTATACATTAAGAGACAGAATAACAACAAAAACTTCCAGAAAAAACACATTTTAAAAAAATTATACATTGATTTTTAGATTAGATTCAATGTTATTTCATTGAATCTAATAAAGTTGTATCTAATCTAAAAAATCTATGTATAATTTTTTGATTTGCATTTTAATGAGTAAAATTAGTATTTGACCCCTTCGCAAAACAAGACTTGGTGCTTGGTGACAAAACTTTTGTTGGCAATCAAAAGGGTCAGATGTTGCTTGTCGTTTTCTTAATGAGATTAAGGACTGGAGACTGGCTAGGCTATTACAGGACCTCAATGCATTTCTTCTAATGTTACTATTTTGATGCCATGGTCATGTGTTTTGGGTTATTGTAATTCTGTAACACCCATTCATGACCCAATTCCCTGGATAAGGTAAAGAGGTTCTCACCCAAGATTTTAAGGTCCATCATAACTTATATAGGCAGAATTCCTCCACCTCCACCTGGTCTCAGCTGACCACAACCCTTTCACCCAGTTCTCCTCTAAATCATTAGGATGTTCATTGGAAAACTTCAGATGGGCCTGTACATTTCTGTAGCAGGGGGACCTGGTGGACTCTGCAGGATTTCAGTCCTTTACTCTGCAGGATTTCAGTCCTTTACTGTGTAGTGTGTTACCTATTGTTTTCTTGGTGACTAGGGTCCCAGCTGCCTTGAGATCATTGACAAGTTCCTCCTGTGTAGTTCTGGGCTGATTTCTCACCGCTGATCTCTCCCATCTTGCATGAAGCACCGATACTTTGTGTTTCTTCCATTTGCAAATAATTACACCAACCTTCCCACCAAGCTGCTTGGCGATGATCTTGTCGCCCGTTGCAGCCTTGTGTAATTAAAAAAAAACACATAGGAGCCCCAAATCTTGCTGATTAATAGGGGGTCAAATACTTATTTTTTTACTCTTTAAAATGCAAATCAATTCATACCTTTTGGAGATGTGTTTTTTCTGGATGTTTTTGTTTTTATTCTGGGTCTCACTCTTAGAATACCCCTACCATTAAAAGTATAGACTGATCATTTCTTTCTCAGGGGGAAAAGGTACAAAATCAGCAGGGAATTAAAATGATTTCTTTTCCCTCAGTAACTTCAGGCCTGCTTTGACCCAAATCAGGTGTATTATGAAAAATGAAACAGTTAATAGCTGAGCATTTAATGAAGCCAAATGAGCTTGTTCATGTGTATGCATGCGTTTCAACATTTTTAAATATGACATTGAAAAAGGAGATATGAATAAAGTTATAGTGTAGTTAAGTATAGAGGCACAGACCCTGCCATTCCCTGCCAATTGCCACCAGGCAATTGGCCTAAGCACTAGGCATATATCCAAAAGTGATGGCAGTCTATGTAATAGTGTGCTGTGCTCCCAGAGTGGCCTGGAGTAAAGCATTCCAAGTGATATAGCTCATCCACTACTCTGACCCATACCTTTATTGAAAAATCAGATTGAGCCAGTGTGTGCTTCTAAAGTGTTATATATTAGAGCAGACGATACAAGTTCTAGTCTTTATGAGCACAAGCCCTGAACATTTTTGCTTTACCCCTGGCAAAAAATCACCTGAATATAAATGAACACGGTGTCACAGCCAGGGCATATTTGTAATTGAAATTCAAAAGACATAAGGTTGGATTGCATGCAGCCTGGAGCAATTCACTGGTGGTACATATTCATGTTTAAACCATGTTACTTTCACATACTGGACTTTCAGTAGTTAGCTTTATAAGCTAACTAGAATACCATAGCATTGGTTAGTTTTGCCCGTCAGTCTGCATATCAAGCATTTTGTATAGGATTCAGGGCTTAATGCTTACTTTTTCAGAAGTTTAAACAATTAGAAGCACATTAAAGAATTATAGAGTCACAATGCAAATGACTTAATATAATAATATAACTTTACTTAATAAAGGGATGCGAGGAGATATTTGAAGTGATTTGAATACAATAACTAAACTTTGGTACACTGTTGCTTTAAATGGTATTTATTACTTATTTTTATTTAAACGTAATAAAATAGATCTTGGTTTTAAAAGCTTAATGTATACACTGTCGATTTTTAGACAGAATGATCTCACTGTCCCAGCAGCTTGTGTAAACAGGATGTTTTCGCCCCCTTTGAGATTAGCTAGCAGTCCACAGCAGGACTGGGTTCTATTGCTTAAGTGACATTTTCAATAATAAAATGATCACATTACTTACTTTTCTCTTATAACACATAATTAGGCACAGTTCAGAGCTGTAACTTTGAAGCTGTAGTTTAGACTGTCACCGTTTGAATAAAACAGCGCTGTATTACACAGAGAAGAGCTAATGTTACCCTGAAGAGGACAGCAACTTAGTAAAATAAGTTTCCCTCTGTTTATCATAGTCTCTGACCTATTCCTCTGCCTATAAGCCCATACCTCTGTATATGAAATAGTACAATTATAACATAGTTTATGGGAGGATGTTTACCGAAATACAAATATGTCTGGACTACATCATTTACTAAAATTGTTGAATCAATGAGTGAGTTTTTTTCAGTTTTGTGGATGTTTGTTCAGCTGTTGTCAGTCTGACACTGTACCCGGGGGTTAATTGTATATTGAAATGGTTTGCATAATTCAAATCACAAGAATATCAGCTTTCCAATGAAAATAAAACATGTTTAGCTTTTTTTTTGCTGTAAGACACGAATAGATTTCATTTTTGGAATGCAGTGACCCACTGAAAGGACGGTGAAACGTTAACAGGTTTTAATCCATAAAGAGTGAAAATGTCCAGTTTATCATCGTTATGGACATAAATTTTATAGGAATCTTAAAATTTCAGGTGGCTCAACATAATTAATATGAGTTAAATTTTAAAATTATATTAGTTTTTTGCTATATGATTATTTTCATGCATGACAGGTTATTTGGCTGAAAATGGCATTATTGGCTGAAAGAAAAAGGCTGAAAATAAAAAACAAAAATGTCGCTCTGCCCCTGTCCCCACGTATAACGCCCAGATTATACTCTTGCTTTAGCCGCTATTACAGCACCAAGTCGAAAATTGTAATCATGTCAGCAGTATAGAAGTAATTTAATCTTTTTGATGACGACAACAAATGGGCAACATGCAGTGTCTGTCTGGTAAAAATCCGAACTGAGGTGTTTGCTTGGAAAATAAGCAGTAACAGACCAGTGTGGTGTTTTAGATGTTAGCTCACCCTTAAGACTTTGATGTTAACTCGCTGTTTTGCATTGCATAATGCACAGCAAAGCATGATAGTAACATGCAAAACTATTGTTTTCATTAAAATATTTGATTTCATGTTTAACATCTACTAACGTAGTATTATTCAATCCTGAAAAATAATAGAAACTAACTATAGTAATTAATTGTGTCATCACATTAAGGGTTTTCTCCTTCTGCTTTTCTACCTTTAAAGCAGAGGATTTTACATGATACATTGATTACATTTTTTTTCTAAAACATCTTTTTTAACTTAGTTTGGTCAGTCCTGGTTCAACACTGATTGGGCCGGAGCTCATTATTCTATAAAAAAAACCCACAAATTTTTACACCATTCTATGTGATAGAAAGCAGTGTTTGAACAAAAAATTTGCAGCCAACAAATTACATACATAAAGAAACTTTAGCCTGGGATTTATCAAAAATATCACGGCAAAAATAATTATTAAATTTCAAACATTATTAAAAAAAGGGTCAGTAAATTATAATTATATATTTTAGTTACTAATGATTTCTTATGTGGTAATACGTTCAGTACCCTTTCTATCACTGGATATTCGATATAAACCAGTTTACCACTCAGAATGATCAACATAACAAGCATTGGCTGTTTCTTGCATGTTAGTCCTGTTGTCTACATTTACTCATTACGCTTTTCATATGACACAAGTAATCATATGATTTAAGCAGCTCTTGAAAAACCAGAGTGCCCAGAGCCTTTATATCTGCCTCTATGCCTAATCACCTAATGCTCTTTTAGCCACAGCCACATTTAGGAAAAGCCTTCAAATAATCAAGATGCTCCTATTATCAACAAAGCCAGGCTTAATCTGGAACAGCCTATGTAGGACGCATATATCATCAGGTGTCCACAAACTTCTGACAGAATAGTGTAATTAGAGCATGACATGACTGTAGGAATTATAACACGACGCTAAACTTGAACTAAAATGTAATTTGAACACATAGCAGGTTGCCAGTATTATCTGGTGCAACTGATTTTTTGACCGTGGCATTCACAAGAGAACTAACACATCTGTCCACTGAGCAGAGGTCACTGGTTACTATGGAGACCAGGCAGTTATTTTAGTTATTAGCCTTGCTTTAAACTACATAATTTTTTTAGACTGATGCAAAAACAGTGTTATGGAAACAATGTTAGCCAATGTTAGCCATCCATTGTGTAGTGAATACATTACTGATTAATTTTTCTTTACATTATTGATATCGGATATCCTCATACTGTGGCAAGATGCATTAGCTAATTCACCTAATTGTCTATGAGGAAACAGTAACACTTTCCAGATGCAACTTAAGAGCCATTTAATACATAGACCTAAAATACTGTTAATTATTGTTGTCAGCCCCTTAAGTATAAATATTAAACCAGATTGAATGTTTCCACTTTTTTTTATTATTTTAGATGGCTGTCCTTTTAGTGGTTTAGTTTCTAATTTTGAACTTTAATTACTGTACCTACAATAACAACATAAGCTATTTTTTAAATTTACTAACCAAACAAAATATAAAGATAGTAAAACAGTAAAACAGTTTATGTTAAAATAATGTTGTTGTTTTTTTAATATGCTTATGAAAGTGTGTTTGCACCAACCTGCAATTTTTACATGCATTCAAGAACTGTTTTGTGCGCAAGTCATTTATCTTGAACACTCATGATTGCAACCTTGTTTACAGCGAGATATTTTAAGGCAAGTCAGCAAAAATAGAACCTTTTAGATCCTAAAAGCAGAAGTTAAAAAACAAATCATTACTGAGTACAAAAATATTCCATATTGAAAAACATGTACAGTCTTGTATCTTAACTGTCTCCAACTGGTACCATCTGACTAAGATTACAGAATAATTAGTTAAACTCTTCATGAAATATTTCTTGGTGTTTTTTGTTTTTTTTTAAATAGTTTTTCCTTATATCATTTATAAATGACAAAATCCAACAGAGTGCTAATGGATTGAAAATGTTATAAGCCACTTATTCAACTCTTTTGTAGGATTTCAGTAAGATTATAAAAACATCGATACGAGCAGAGACAAGGCAAAAGATTAGTTCCACTTTAGTGATCTGAACTAAGATGTTGCTCTAAGTTTGAAATCGAATTTGGGATTCACTCCGTGGCCAAACAGACCTCTGAAAGAGATGGGTGTTAATGAAGAACAGGCCAACTGTGAGCCAGCGGGATTTGGGTAAATGCAAGGACATTTGTAAGTGAATCATATCAAGATGCTGGGATTTAACTTTCCAAAAACACTATTAGAATCACATCAGGCCAAGCAAGCACTAAAGCATAAAAAATATCAATATACTTCACTGTGTGAACAGTTACCTTACACTCTATTCAACGCGTACTGGTTAACTTAGATCAGTGGCAGTTGATGCTAAAAACTTTTTAAGAGGCTCAAACAAACTAAAGAAAATCAAACTGTTAGTAATGCAGGACTGTAAATAGCTAATGGTGCGGATGTCTCATTACTGCTAGCTAAACTATTATAAATGTTAATGTTTGGCCCGCGCCGTGGTGTAGTGGGTTACATGGACAGTTGCGCTTCGGCGACCGGGGTATGGTTCTGGCTCGGGTCCTTTCCGGTCCCACCTATTTATCCCTTCCCCCTTTCATCTCCCTCTCAATCAATATCTTTAAAATAAAGGTTAAATACAACTGCTAAAGAATGTAATAAATGTACCAGAGATCAGTAAACTTGAATTTATTGTGGGTTATTATGAGAAATTAAGTAATCGAGGTAATCATTTAAATGATTGCCCTGATAAGAATTTAATACAATAATAGGTCACCATCTAGTCTCTTTTAAATAAATGATAATATATTCAACAGTGGAGCAGAACAACTAAAAGGTTTTATTTTGTTATAAATGTGTAATAAACATGTTAAGTAGCCTTCTACTTAGAGAATGCAGTGGTCCAGCGCACCTTATTGATTGGCTGCAACTGGTAAAGACAGAGTTTACTGAAAGCCTACTTTTAAAATAATCCAGGGCTAATTGTAACACTCCAACAAACCTTAAAAAACAACACCTGCCCTGAAAACAAAATTAAACCTCTTATTATCTAAATTTTTCAATTAACTTGGCAGAATTTAATTGTCTTTAGTTAGTAACAAAATACATAACACATTACATAACAAATACATAACACATATTGTGTTTCTTCTTTTGGACTGTGAGTGATGTCACTCTTGAATACAAACCTGCCCTATAGGATAGTCCCAACCAAGTTTAAGTGTAAGGCTTGGGAAATGCAATCAAAGTTCAAGAAGCTTTATTGTCATTTCAACCATATATAGCAAATACAGTACACAGTGAGATGAAATAACGTTTTTCCAGGACCCCCTGGTGCTACACAGAACATAGAATTTAAAAAACAACAAAGAGCCACTAAACAGGATAGACATAAAGTGCATGTGTGCAACCACAAGTGCAGACAGTGCAGTAAACAATACAAACATTACAAGGACAGTGCAAAAAAGACAGTAAAGGACGGACATAACGCAATAGCGCCAACCATATTGTAGATGAGGTAGACACGAAATGTGCAAATTACAAGAGTACTGTGCAAATAGCATTGTAAAGTGAGTGAAGTGACTATAGCATTGTAAGTGACTATAGTATTGTAAAGTGACTGTGCTTAACAAAAAATGTTCAAGTGTGTGCGTATTTGTGGGTTGAGGTATTTCAGTTCAGTGTGTTGAGCAGCCTGATGGCTTGAGAAAAGAAACTGTTACACATGCGGGTTGTGAGGGTCCGAATGCTGCGGTATCTCCCAGAGGGCAGAAGTGTGAAGAGTGAGTGTGGGGTCCTCCAAAATGCTGTTTGCTTTGCGGATGCAGCGTGTGGTGTAGATGTCCGTTATAGAGGGAAGAGAGACTCCGATGATCTTCTCAGCTGTTCTCACTGTCCTCTGCAGGGTCTTGCGATCCGAAAAGATGCAGTCTCCAAACCAGGCAGTGATGCAGCTGCTCAGAATGCTCTCGATGGTCCCTCTGTAGAACATTGTCAGGATGGTAGGTGGAAGGTGGGCTTTCCTCAGTCTTCGCAGGAAGTAGAGGCGCTGCTGGGCTTTTTTGCTAATAGAGCTGGTGTCGAGTGAGGTTTTCCATCAGGTAGACACCAAGAAATTTAGTGTCCTTGACGATCTCTACTGAGGAGCCGTCGATGTTCAGCGGTGAATGGTCGCTCTTTGTTTTGCTGAAGTCAACAACTATCTCCTTAGTCTTGTCAACGTTTAGAGACAGGTTATTGGCTTTACACCAAGCTGTTAGCTGTTTCACCTCCTCTCTGTATGCTGACTCGTCGTTCTTTCTGATGAGACCCACCATGGTCATGTCATCGGCGAACTTGACAATGTGATTTGAGCTGTGCATTGCTACACAGTCATGAGTCAGCAGAGTGAACAGCAGTGGACTCAGCACGCAGCCCTGCGGGGCCCCAGTGCTCAGTGTGGTGGTGCTGGAGATGCTGTTTCCAATCCGGACTGACTGAGGTCTTTCGTCAAAAAGTCCAGGATCCAGTCCAGGCTCAGCTTCTCGATCAGATGCTGAGGGATGATTGTGTTAAATGCTGAACTAAAGTCTATGAACAGCATTCGTACGTATGTGTCTTTATTGTCCATGTGTGTAAAGGCCAGGTGGAGGGTTGTGGCAATAGCGTCGTCCGTGGAACGGTTCAGACAGTACACAAACTTTAATGGGTCCAGTGTGAGGGGCAGCAGGGTCTTAATGTGCCTCATGATGAGCCTTTCGATGCATTTCATCACGATGGATGTGAGTGCGACGGGACATTGAGGCTGGAGACTGCTGACTTTTTTGGCACAGGGATGATGGTAGCAGTTTTGAGGCACGTGGGAATGACAGCAGTGCACAGAGAAGTGTTGAAGATGTCAGTTAAGACATCTGCTAGTTGTGTTGCACAGTACCTGAGCAGTCTGTTGGGGATGTTGTCTGGTCCAGCAGACTTCCGTGGGTTAACTTTGAGCACCTGGTCATTGGGAGGAGGGGTGGTCTTCCACGCTGCCACATTGTTTTGCACCTCAAACTGGGCATAGAAATCATTCAGCGCATCTGGGAGGGAGGCGTCACTGTTACAAGCAGGTGGAGTTGTCTTGTAGTTGGTGATCGTCTGGATGACCTGCCACATGCGCCGAGTGTCTCCGCTGTCCTGAAAGTGGCCGTGATTTTTCTTGCCGTACGTGCGCTTTGCCTCTGTGATGGCTTTGGACAGTTTGGCCCTGGCTGTTTTTAGTGCCGACTTGTCCTTTGCCCTGAAGGCCTGAGTCCCTGGACTTTAGCAGTGCACGCAACTCTGTGGTCATCCACGGTTTCTGGTTGGAGTGTGTTGTGATGGTTCTGGAGACAGTCACATCATCAATGCACTTGCCGATATAGCTGACTACTGATGTTGTGTACTCCTCCAGGTTAACAGATTCGCCGTTGGCTGCAGCCTCCCTAAACATCTGCCAGTCAGTGCACTCAAAACAGTCCTGAAGAGCAGAAGTAGCTCCTGTTGGCCACGTTCTCACCTTCTTTGAAACCGGTTTTGAGCGTCTGACGAGCGGTCTGTGTGCTGGAATTAGCATAACAGAGATGTGGTCTGAGTATCCGAGATGGGGGCGGGGCTCGCTCGGTATGCGCTGGGGATGTTTTCAGAAAGACAGTTTGCATTTCCGTTTGAGTTTTGGCAGTCACGGTGCGTTCATGAAACGAAAATGCAAATGGTTTGCAATTGCATTTGGTTTATGTCACGATTTAAATGTCAATATATTTAACACAACTGCAAAGGTAATTTTCAATTCCCTCTAGAAAACTATATGTAATATACCTCCATAGTGAACTGTCAATTTATTTTAAATAAAAAGTTGTCTTAAAAAATTGTTCTCTTAATTAAAATTAAATTAAATTAAACCAGTTAACCAATTACATAATTAACTATTTAACTAATTTAAATCTAAAAATTGTTGTAATTCCAGCCTTATATAGCAGGTGCAGTACACAGTGAAATGATACAGTGACATTTCTCCAGGACCAATGTGTGTCATAGATAATCAACCAGTGTACAAAACCACATAAATTTAACTAATAAAACCCAAATCACCTTACTGAGAAATGTCTTGAGCTGAGATAGTGAACATACAGCCACTGTGTGCCTTTTTTAATAACATATCTACCCCTACTCATTTATCCAGTTATTAGATTTGCCAGTAACATGTGTTTCAGCACAATGCATACAATCATCCAAATGCAGGTGCAAATCATTCATTACCATTTGCATTTTCATTTTCCCGAATGCAGCATGCATTTCTAATGCCTGGCAAACAGTGTCTGCTGGGTTTGTATTCAGGAGTGACTCACAAATCAGTTTTGTTTTTTTAAGATTTTTTGAGGGGCATTTTTGTCTTTATTTGTAGGACGGAGATAAAATAGGGGAAATAGAGGAGGGTGGGTCTGGAAAGGATGCAAGACGGAATCGAACCCAGTTCGCCAGAGCCCAACTGCGAATGTGGATGCCGGTGCCTTAACCCGGCAACTAGAGCACAGCGTCTGCCACAAATTATATTTTAAATCTATTTCAGATTAGTATGATGTTATTTAATACGACATTATCGAAAAATTATGTGACTATTTATAGATGATTTGTCTGATTGTTTTGAACGATAGAGATGAAGTTCAAATATCCACTATAAAATTGTTTCTGTGTTTTTATTTGTCTCAATATGTTTAGTATCTCTTTAACCCTAATTCCTCTACACTGAGAAAGGATTCTAAAAGTGTTTTCTGTTTATTATTATAAATAATGTGAATTGCAAATGCTCTTGGGTGCTTTTGTTTTGTTCTCATCTGCAGGCCTCTGTTTACAAAAAAAAATGTCTGCAAATTTTTCAAGACCTATTACTTAACATCAGTAAGTCTGACAGTTTTTCTGACTGACACCTTTCAGAGAAGAACAAACACATGCATATACTCCAAATGGTTCAGAAACTGCATTCAATTTACTTAGGATATGCCTGTAGTAGGCTTTTTGGCCAACTTCTTTAGAGATGTTAAGAGGTTAAGCAGTGATATAATTAACCACATATCACTCATGACTCAATCATCTTTGTCGTTATGTTCATTAACGGGGTCATCGGATGCGGCATGCACTTTTATAAGCTGTTTGAACAGAAATGTGTGTTGGCAGCTTGTGTACACAATTAGCGATAAAGTTCCGCTCAGTGTTTTGTTTAATCTCATTTAATGATTTCCCTTTTCTTAAATCAAGCCGTTTTCAGATGTCTGTAACATCACATGGATGAAGGCTGCTCCCACGATTGTTACTTGACACTGTTGTTTTCGCACGTACCCTGTAAACTGTCCACATTCTACATAATTGCGTTTATGTTTGCGCAAAACATTTCTCACCAGACAGCTTTATAACAATTATTCTTTTAACAATCTTTGGATAATTTTATAGACTTTCGATAAAAGAGTTTAAAAGATGTTCTGTCTGTGACAATAAGTCTGCGGGTCAGTTCACTTAGGATTGCGAAAAAAAAAAAAAACAATACTTTTGAGGAAATATGTCGAGTATGAACTTTAATTCAACTTGCTGTGCGAACATCATAACTTTCTCCACAATTTTTAGGAAAAAAAGTGGTAGTGCAGTGATTAAAAGTTGTGGACTGCTAAGTTGCCACTGCTGGGTCCCCCTGAGGAAGGCCCCTAATTCCTAGTTGCTTAGTTGCATACAAGATATAAGATGTAAGTTGCTCTGGATAAGGCTGTCGGCCAAATGCACTAAATGCAAATGTACATTAAAACAAGCTGGCCTGATAGTATAGTCCCAGCTTTAACACTAATGAAAAGGTTTTGGTGTAAAGCTTTGGAAATGAAAATGCAAACAGACTTGCAATTGAGATTTTTTAGTGGTCACTATGCAAAACTTTTGAAAATTGCCCAGACTCGCCTTCCATAATCATGCATGATTGGATGAATGAATAACTGCATATATAAGCACTGTACAGGTGTTTCTTTTAAAGTAAAGGGGGAGTACAGATTGTTATACATTTAGCATTTAAAAAATCTTGCCAGTGTGGTGCTCATCTCTAAGCTTATTTCTCCACGCTTACAGCTGCAAATGTATTTTGTTTCTGGTGTTTAACTACGCAGAACTTTTGTAATGATTTAGGATTATCCTATAATTGCCTTGTTTGCAGATTTTTGATTTCCACTGACTGTAGTGATGCCAGTTCCTGGATTATCCCAAATAAAGACATTTCGCATATGCACTCTGCCTCCCTATTGTTATAGTAATATCGTAAACTCAGTTTGAAATGTGCTGATTAGAGCTAAGCACTACACTATAATAAAATTTTGACTGATGCTCTATTTAGTACTTTATTTTTAATTCGTCGCAGTCGGTTACTAGAGGGGCCTTTAGGTTAGTCAGAGAAAAATGCTAATTAACATGTTACCAATAAGTTTAAATATATACTGCAAATTACCCAAAAAATTATCCATGTCTTTGGTAGCCATATTATTATTGATTAAAAAATACAAACATCAAAACTGTATTTTGTTTATATGTGTGTGTGGGGAACTTGACTAACGAATGTGGATGTAGGTTCATAAAATTTTTAAAGGCATGTGATTTAAGGGGTGAGCTGTATCTCCAGTCAGATGAGAAATATAAAACATATAAATATGCTGAAAAAATGTTTTACTTTATGCTGAAAAATTCAAGGATACCTGCTTTGAGATTCTTAACACAAAAAACAGCACAACACATCTCACTCATTAATCAATATAACATTAGGAAGCAAGCTCAAGTCAGCAACCTGCTCTATTTTTATTCTCTATCAAGGCAGACACAAGAGATAATACACATATTATTTTAAATAAATATCTTTAAAAACAAAGTTTCATTCAACATTATTTTTGGTAATTATTTTTGTCCTTATGTAATGTTTATTGTGTCCCAAAACCATAAGTATATGTATAAACTATATGACTACTAAGACAATTTAATAAGACCTTCATGACAACTGTAATTTTCCCATTTTCTTAAGGGAATCCTAAATTGCACCAGCTGTGTCACCACTACACCAGCTGTGTTACGATACCTCCTCAACAAGTGCAGTCAGGCTTTTACAGCCAATACATCATAGTTCAAAACAAGGATAGAGGACTAAGCCCGATCTTAGATCTGTGTCGGCTAAACTGAGCAATCAAACAGCTACAGTTTAAAATGTTGACTGTAAAGCAGATCGCGCCACAAATCAGATCCAAGGACTGGTTTGTCACGATAAATATCAAAGATGCATACTTTCATAAAGCCATCCTTCCCCAGCACGAGAAGTTCCTGAGGTTTATTTTGGGGGCAAAGCATTCCAATATTGATTGCTTCCTTCCAGACTCTCTTTGTCACACCACACGTTCACAAAAAGGATGATTGTTGCACTGGCTTCTATGCGACTCTAGGGTATCCACATAATAAACTGCAGACACGGCTGGCTAATACTTGTGCAGCCACATCGAGATGTTGTTTTTGCACATATCCAGAGACTGGGCTTAAGAATCAACACTAGATGTGCTCTCTTCAGCTCAGTCCGTTAACTATTTGGCGGTCGTCTAGACTCAGTCGCAATACAGGCCAAGCTGCTGGAGGCTCAGATCAAAACAATGTAAGTGATCATAAGCAAATTTTGAGAGGGGCAGTCATCACTGTATATATCCTAGGATACCTGAATCAGGAAGCAGACATCCTGTAAAGGCAGAGGCCCTGTGAATGGAAACTCCACCTTCTAAACAGCCATCCTCTCCAGATACCCGTTAGGTGGGACCTCTCGCAATTTAGGGGAGCTGCATCTGCAGTTACGGAAAGTGTGGGTGTGGGGCATTACATTTGCAGCATTTGGCAGACGCCCTTATCCAGAGCAACTTACAAGATTCCTTGTTATACAACTAAGCAATTAGTTAAGGGCCTTGCTCAGGGGTCCAACAGTGGTGGCTTGCCGGAGCTGGGAATCGAACCCACAACCTTCGGGTTGGTAATTCAACACCTTAACCATGAGCCACCACTTGGGGCACAGCTCCTAGTAAAAGACCACTCAACCAAGAACATACTATAGTCCAGAGCTCATGCTATAAGATAAATTTATGCCTGGTGGAACCTCTGACTCCTGAAGCAGAGACAAACAGAAGAACTTAGTTAACTGCATGGTTGGTTTAGTGGTGAAAATTTCTACAAGAACAGTTCTCTGCAGGGCTAACACTATCCAGCCTGTAGGTACATACCACTTGTATTTAGGATTCTTTGTGGCACAAGGAAGCTAAGGCCTGCATGGCAACTGAGGTTTTTGTCATGGGACCTGGATATGCTGTTGGGTGGACTAACTAACCCCTCTATAAACCGCTGGAGAAGGCATCACAAAGACACCTAACAATGAAAACTGTGTTCCTACTGGCTACTGATGTCAGATCCACAGAATCCCTAGACCAACTGGGAGATATTAACTGGACTGAAATTGACTGTTTCTCCGCAAAGTCACTAAAGAAAACTTGAATGAGATGTAATGGGACATTCTGAGGACAATTTATTTTTATTAGTCAAGAATCTGAATTCCTAACCAAGAAAAAGGGAAGACAATTTGGCAGGAAGAATAAGGCAATATTTTTAAGGCAATAATTTCTTGCCTTAAACGACTGACTGTAATTTATGTTTTGCAAGTACAAAGTTTAAAAGTAGGTCAAAACCAGTACTCAATAACATCAGGATATTCTTTTAAATGCATACTTTTCTTGACGTTTATATTTACAGTGTCAGACGCATAACATCTGAGTTGTGAATTTACAAATTAGCCAAAAGTTAGCAAGATAAAAAGAGAAAGAGACAGATAGCAAGAACGAGAAAGAGGAAGTAGAGTAAATTGTAAGGGTCACGATACTGATCTCTCTGATCAAGCTTCTACAGTATCAGCACTCCTGACAGTAATGGCACATCACCTCATTATATTGTATTGAGACCTTTATTTTACACCGAGGTGTCTTTGTTCACTTGTTCTAACGCACTTTCTAATAAAAATCTGCCATAACAGGATTATAAAGCTGTTAAAACATCAACAAACCTATGCATATTTCTTTGCCAAAGATGTTTATTAATGACAATTAGGGATGGATGAAGCATATCTGTGAAAAACCTTTTGGTTGCTGCTAACAATGTACACAATCCTGTGAGAGTGAAGATGAAGCTTATGTGTCAGAGATTACTGCAGAAAGAGAGAGAGGGAGGGAGGTATGGTGTTAAAAGGCAACAGAATGCACGTGCAGACGGCAACAGAAGTCTCCCCCCTCTGGGCAAGGCCAAGCTGTGCAGCATTCTGATAAGCAGCGGTACACATGGTGCATATCTCACTCTCAAAGCACTGAATTCATTTCGTAGAGTAAAGAAAGAGAGTTTTGACACAGATACATAAGTAAACACGGTTATCAGCATGGCTGTTATAAAGATACATATTGAAAACGCAGGTGGGAATTACGATTAAAATAAAATCAATAGAAGAAATAATAAAATAACTTTGTTTGTTTATTTTGTTATCCAGAGAACAGTATAATATAGTGTGATAAAAAAAAGTTTTAGACATTATTGAATAATTTATGGCTTATTTTTATAGCAATTATATTTTTTGTTTTTTGTTTTAAAGTGAAATATTGTGATTATTAGAAGTTTTGTTTAATAAACTTCATAAATTGACCTCTAGGTTCTACCATTAGAAAATAAGACATTAAAAGTAGCAAGTTGGTTAATGTTAATTTTTTGAGACATCGCTTATATAGAGGAGCAGTGATGGCTCAAATAGTTAGGGTGCCAAGTTGTCGATTGGAAGAACAGGAAGATTCAAGCACCACCGCTGCCAGTCCGCCACCGCCAGGTCCCTGGTATTTGTTAAGAAACGAATTTCACTGTGCTATGTGTGACAAAAAATTATATACTTATCACATTGTTATTCTTCAATGTACAAAAAAATCATTTTAAAAAGCACACACAAGTCTTTTTATCTTCAGTAAATTAAATGTACTTATTTTTTAATTGCATTATTACTGGCAAACTTCAAAGGTTTCTCTTAAAAATGTATAGAACTGTTCTAAAGGAAGCTTACTGAGTGCATTTGGCCTTGGCTGGATGGATGAATCAAGCAATTCAGCACATATTCAGCTTGTCTATTGGTAGGAGCAAATGTGTATTGAAGAAAGAGCTGCTCCATTTCAGTGTGCTACACTTAGAGCTCTTGTGATATGCCCTAAAAGCTTTTTTCTATGGATAGGGTGAGGAAGAAACAAGAATAAGAGCAAGAAAAAATAAAGAGATAAAGTAAGAACTAGAACCTGTACACATTGAAAGAACCTTTTACATCACACCGGTATTTACAATACTGAAAACTGCCACTTAAAATTGATCGTGCAGTTATACTAACAATGTATTTTTGTGATAGCCGTGCCTGGTGCCGATTTGTTAACCATATCATTTGTTTTATAAAGTACAGATTACTCTTACCTAGACAACTACATTACTCATTAACTCTACCATTTACTTATACATTAAGCTTACATCACTATGGTCATTCTAGATCTTTTCAACCGGCTCTTCTACTAAGTACTTTACTGTATATTAAAAGGCCTGAAGGAAAGAAAATTACAGCGCAATGAAGGGAAACAGCACTAGATATGGAAAAGGATGACAGCAGGATAATAGTTCTGTGATAGAAAAAATAAAGAATGTGAACTAGAAAAAATAGCTAGCTAGTTCAAATGCCGTTTTAATCTACAGGTAGTAGCCTTGGTAACCATAAACTTTCTGATGTCACAACAAAACTTAAATTGAAGAGAGAAACAAAAAAGTATCATCTGTGATAGGAAAAATAAAACACATAAGACCTTTGCTTCAAATGCTTACAATAAACATCTTTAAAAAACAGAATCGGCTGGTATGAACTGCAGACTGTTGCCACATCACGTGACTAACTGTTTGAGGTCTAGGCGAAGAAAGACTCACCACTGGAACACAGATATGTGACCTCACTTACTTATTCAAACATAAATGCGGAATGCATTATACTTTGCAGTGAAACAACGATATTGATTTTAACTTTCTAAAGGTTTTTGTATCTACACTGAAAAAAAAATCCTGACAGAAAGTGCACAGGGTTGTAATAACATCTGTGTGAATGACAGCTATGGAGAGTCCAAAGGATTGCATGTTTTTTTAAACTACTGGTAAATGAAATTTTTCTTTGACAAACTGCCAGTCATTGTTGTTCGACAGATTATTTCTAAGGTAATTTAATTACGTCAATCAGTTATGAGTGTAAAAGTCAAAGTACTTGTCTCTCGTCTCTACAATCTAATAAGTAAAGCATAACGGTTTGTACTAAACAGCTACATCTTGCTGCAGCATGTTCAATTGGTGTATATATATATATATATAAATATATAAATAAATACCATCAAGTAAACATGTAACCTAACTGACATTGTTGTTATATTGGCCATATGCCAGTGTTTGCATATAGTGTAGTGATTTTTTACAAATATGAATTAAGGCAGTCGTGCCAAAATACTGTATTATGTATAAATTCTGTAGTGTTGTCATGGTTTCTGTTTGTTTATGATAGTGTTGGGTGTTTTGGCCTTAAATATAGACGTACAAATATGCAAATAGTTTCCTTAAAAAAGGCCCAAATCAATATATAAGGGTTAGACCAAAACCCATCATGCCAAAGTTCTGACACTGATTCCAGTCTTTTGGGTATACGATATATTGATTTTGTGGATAAACTGGATTTAGGGACCTTTCTTTTTCTTACACACTATGTCTGTTAGATGGATTGCGCTGTTGTATGCTGCACAGGTAAGAAAGAACAATAACATCCTTCTTCCTGAAAAAAAAACGACAGAAAGTGTTGCTCTGTTGCATTGTTACATTGTCAGGATTTGAACCTCAGCTCTTGTCGGGGAAGTGGTAGCGCAGCGGCTAAGGTGTTGGACTGCTAATTGGAAGATCAGGGTTTGATTTCCAGCACCACTAAGTTGCCACTGTTGGGCCCCTGAGTAAGGCCCTTAACCCCTAATTGCTCAGTGGTTTGAAAACAGATAATTATGTTAAAAGTCTTTCTGGATACGGGCGTCTGCCAAATGCTGTGAATGTAAATGATCTTAACAAGACAGTCAGCACAGAACACACTTCAGTTGTGCAACTCTGAAGCCAAGTGCATTTTATTTTTCAATGTATAAATCCTTGACTTTTAATTAAAGTTCAGCTGTGGTAAATTCATTAGCGTGAACAATTGACAGCTGATGAGAATCAGATTGACCTTTTGGTCAAGGGCTAGATGCTCAATGTAAACTGGGCAAAGTTGGAAATTTTTCTACAGGGAGCTAATAGTAAAGTCAAACCTAATCAGATTGGGTAGAAGGCTCACCTTTTAATTTAACACTGACATGTAAAACAGAGTCAAGCATATGCAGTAGGGACTTGGGAACATTCCCAAGTGGCCCCAAAAGTTCAGACTTAAACTCAATTAAACAGCTTCAAAAAAAACCTGAAAAATGTGGTACAGCAACACATCATATCTAAGGATATGTACAGATGTAAAGGAAACCCCTATCAGATTAGGGTAAAGGCCCACCTTTCAATTCATCACTGCCATGTTAAACAGAGCAAAGAATATGACTTGACTTGACTGGGAACATTTTCAAATGGCCTTAAATTTCAGACTTGAACATAGTTAAACAGCCCCCAAAAAATATTGTATAGCAACACATCTTATTTCATAAGGACATAAAGTTAAGTTAAGTTACATAAAGACAAAATAAAAGCTTTTTATTAACTATGTAATTTGGCTAAGATGACAAAAAGGGTATGTGCAGATGTATGTATAGAAAATAAACAAGCAATAAAAAATGTACCATCTTTGTTTGATAGGAAGGCACCTTAATTAGAGAATGGTGTTATATTTATATTTACTAACTCTGGCGTAAAGGAATTACACTGACCGAAGTGGGACACTGACTGCACACAAGGCCCTGACCAATATTAAAGCAAACGGTGCACTTATTATACCGAGAATGTTTTTTTCACCATCCCTATTGTATCCTTATTGTAGCAGTGAAGTACTTCAAGCTGTACAATATGCAAGTGACATTGGACAGAATGTACATGTTAACACATCTATTTTAAGGCTCGGCAGGGATGTGATTACAGCACACATTAAAGGTTTAATTTTCAACCCTACAGAAAGTAAGTTTCAGAGATACCTTTCTGGTAAATTGCACTTAAGCAATCAGATGCATACTGAGCCTGCACCATTAAAAATGACTCATAATCCTAAAGCTACAAAGAATAAAAAGCTTGTGTATGTGGATATTTCAACAATTCACACATCGACAAGACATGAATACCAACACATTAGCATACATAGCAATACTTTAAATATTTTTTACTAATGTTAATATCTCTTCCAAAAAGGAAAGAGACAGAGAGAGAGACAAAGAGAGAGACAGACAGAGAAAGTGAGAGAGAGAGACAGACAGAGAGCGAGAGAGAGGCTGATACAGAGGGAGAGACACCGAAAAAGCAAGAGAGAGAAAGAGAGAGCCAGACAGAGGGGGGGGGGGCTGAGAGAGCACGAGTGAGAGAGACATAGAAGGAGAGGGAGCGATAGAGAGACAGAGAGTGAAAGACAGAGAGAAAGCGAGCAAGAGAGTGAAAGACAGAGAGAAAGCGAGCAAGATAAAGAGAGACAGAGAGAGACAGTTTATATTATATTATTATGAATATTAAGATTTATTACGGCTCTAATTTACATTAAATAGCATATAAGAATTTTATTTTTCTGTCTGTAAGCAATTTCATCAAACATTTTCAAGCCTTGTAATGGCCAGTTGTCTCTGGAAGGGTAACAATCAATGAGGACAATATTTGACATTTCAATAGAGTTATGAACAAAAGCAGCTCGATAAAGCTGGCCTCACCAATGCACACACAGCAGTCAATAACGTCCAACCTCTGTTATCGTCTCTAATGTACCCATAATGACAAAAGTCACTGTCACTTTCTCTGTCTCTCACTAGACCTGTCTTGAGGCACCGAAAGCCAGAATCAATGGGGGGTATAAATAAAGCCATGTTATAAGATGCTGATTATTTTAGTGTGTAATTTTCAGCAAGTATTTGCTCATGTGTTTGTACAGGCTTATCCATGTTCCTAAATAAGCAGCAGTCTTAATATGTAAATACATTACAACAATTATTAGTAAAATTATAAAAAATAACATGCTTAAACAATTTAAAAATAATAATTCATTAATTTTTTGCTCTGAAATGAGGAAAGTGTAGGTAGCATGCATGACTGCACTCTCAGTCAGACATTTCACTACGTCAAACATAATGGATAACTTTGTACTTTAACTGTAATGCAATAAACACCAAACTCCTATTTCCAGTCGATGACATTAATACTCCAATTCTGAATCAACAGGATGAAGTCACCACAGCGTAAAAGCATAAGCAATCGCATCGACAATACAACAGCAGTTAACTTCACTATGGGTTCGTGTTGTTTTCTCACTAAATTCTCAGTGAATGCCTTTCCATAACCGATTAACATAAGGTAATATAATAGCAAATGTTAAATCTTTTAAGTTATTTTATAATTGAGCAGAGTTGGTGATTTTGAGTATGTCTACAAGAAAACATCTGTAAATAACAGGAGTAATAACTAGAGTAATAACAAACAAATGCTTATTTGGTCATTAAAAAGGTTGAAAAACAAAAACATTTTTATTGCTGCAGAATTACATTTATACTAGTATTTTAGGAGGACATTAAATCATTGACCTGGTGAAGAAGTGGGCTTTGGGAAAAAAAAAAAAAAAGGTTAGGTACCCCCGGTCTAATATTTACATTTACATTTACATTTGGTAAACGCCCTTATCCAGAGCGACTTACATTTATCTCTTTTTTTTATAAGGCTGAGCAATTAGGGGTTAAGGGCCTTGCCCAGGGGCACAAGCAGTGGCGGCTTGATGATGCTGGAAATCGAATCCCGGTCTTTCTGGTATCAGTCCAATACCTTAACCACTAAGCTATCATTTCCCTATAATACGTGTTTATGAATTTGATTTGCATTATGCCGCTACTGTAAATGACCATGCGGTATTGACATCCTGCAAATAACTTCATAAAATCTGAAGGTTTTTCATATTGATTTCGTATTGAGTTTGTGGGAATGAGCAAGTGAGCAATAATTAAGCTTGCATTGCAGAAAAGACCACAATTACGAGCATAGATGATGCATTTAATTACAATATTCAGTCATTCATTAATTCATAATGATCACAGGCTTAGACAAAACAATTACTATACAAATAAAGTAAAATTCCTCTCTGTTCTGGTGCACAATTATTGCGCCTTGGGTTTAAATTTGAATACAAGTACAAAAATGAAAACAAACAGAGATTGTTGGATTGTGTTACACCCCTAATAGCTCCACAGAGGACACATGGAGATAAAATCTACAAGTCAGCTGCTACAAACAAAAGACCCAGTCAAACCACATGGCAGATTAGAGACCAGCATTAATACAGTGACCTGTATCCCAGTTCTAACAATGCTGGAAATTAACTAATCTTCCAAGATGAAAGTGTAGAACTCGGGTATTGAAACGAATAATAAAAAGTTTTAAATGGTAATTTCTCGTTTATCCTATTAGCATTCTCACAAAATCTAAATGGATTTACAAGCATTTGAACACAAACACTACTGAACGTCAGCTGTTTCTACTAAGTTTAAGACCCAGCTTTATTAACTTATTTATAATTGGGTTGAAAAACATCAGTAAATATAATATTAGCATTGCTGGTTGTTTCTATAGACAAAACTCTAGGAGGTTGTTAAACAAATTTTAAGATCAGAGTCCACACATAATAAAGGACTGATGTCCAATATGTGCTTTCTTTTCAACTTATTTAAATACTATTACATTTTATGTCATTTTAATTATTTACATTTTATTTAAAGCAGCATTTACTGAAATAAGCAAACAAACATAGTATACTAACAATCTTTTTTATTATTTCATTTTATTATTTTTTTATTTTAGAACTCTGAAATTAAACCTGGTACAGAAAGCTAAATTATAAAATTATGTTTTACGGCATTTGGTAGACACCCTTATCCACCCTTATATTTCAAACAATCTCAAGTACTCGTATTACCAATGCAAGGCATGAAAAAATGAATCTAAGGTAAAAATAAGAGAAAATAGAACGTGTAAGAACAATCCTCCTAACGGCACCATTCAAAAACATTTTAGCTGGTTTTATAATGAAATAATTTGGTAGTGTTGGTTCTTTGTTATATGTCATCTAAATTGATCTTGTTTAAAAATGTAAAGCAGATCTAGCACACAATCTGTTAAATATTAATAATAATATATATTATTTAAAGCAGAACTGAGCAAGTTCAGCTTTATTTAAATAATGTATTGTGTTTGGCTGTGCTGACAAAAGTATCCTATGGTGTGTTCAGAGTCAGGCCAGAAGAACTCCCACAGACACAGGTAGCAAATTGAGCCTTAGTGCAGACATTCTCACATATTTCAGGTGTCACATCCCCTCAGGGTCCTGCTGGGACATTGTGCCTTCACTTCTAATCTGCTCCGACTCAGAGCCTTGGGCACGATTTAGCTCGATTGCACACATCTCGGCAATAAGGTCTACACAGCCGGCTAAAGGAAAGACATTAATAACCAGTCTGTTCATCTGACAGCTAAATAGTTGAAGTAGTTTTACGATGTAATATAGAGCTCTGTGGACCAAGGTTTAAAGTGTGGTTTACTCCACATCATAACTACTCAAGTTTTTATCTAAAGATTAGATTAATGTAGAACGTCATTATTAATAAAAATAAATACATTTGTACATAGAACGTTACATAATATGTTCACTATATTAGGCCCTGTTTATTAGTCAGTTGTGGGTAGTACCGAGTAAAATTTTTCTTGAGTAAAACTTTTTGGTAACCTTTACTTTTAGATTATATTTGAAGATGTGTACTTTTACAGTTACTTAAGTACATTTTTATTAAAAAATCTTACTTCGCTACATTTGGCATAGTTTCTCCGATACTTTTAAATGGTAATAAATATAAAATTTTTTAGATAATTTGTTTATATGAATTGTTTGCAAGTCTCACGAGATTTTGGAGAGGCTGCTACAAATCTCCCACTTAAGTTCAGCACCTGTTTAGCTGGATGATAACTGAATTAGAGGAAGTCTTGTGTGTGTTATCGGAGGCAGATCACCAGTTAAATCCAAGTTTTTACTTCAAATGTCAAAGAATAGTTTTATAACGCGATTCAAAACGAGCTGACATCACAGCGTACCTGAATTTCAGCTCCAACCTTAAAGTGTTAAAGTTTAGAAATGACCCTTATTTGAACCCGAATAATAATTATTCAGCATCAATGGGCAATTTGACCTTATTGTAAAACCACATTTCACACACTGTCCGAATATTTTTCTTATATGGGTTCTTGTGCAAGCAACAACATTAACACAAAACTAAATAAACATATCAGCAAAACTGGGATGTCCTGCATTTATACAACAATCCGGACACCTGAAGTTTTTTTAAACCTCACTAAAAAGTGTAGAAGACAGTTTATTACCACCTAAATAAATAATGTACATGTACATTGCTAAAATAAAGTATGTTTTCAAAAGAACTGCCCCTTAAAGGTAGAAAAATAAAGAAAAACATCTGAGTGTGTTATTTATTGCAAATTATGTGATGTTAATGTCCAAAACTTAATAAATAAGATTGTCCAAGCACCAGGGGCTAATTCTATTTCCAGTAATGCAGCTCAGCCATTGCAGCTAGTCAACTTACTTTTTCTTCTTCAATAAGGTACCATTTCTTTTGTCTTTAATTAAGTGGCTAGACTTTTTTTTACAATATGGGGGGTTATTATATTTTCTCGAAATATTTAACAAGTCTTTACAAATGGTTTAAGCAATGGCGGCTAGTCAATACAGGGTACTGCCTGTTTACCAAAAAAGGAAGCTACTTACCATGTTAACACTACGAATTATATATCACAAATTAACAAAATAAAACATTGAATTTTAACTGTTATTCATATTTTTATTCATTTATCTTCTATACCAGCTTATTCCCTAAGTCGGGGTCGCAGGGATCTCCTGGAGTCTATCCCAGCCATCTCTGAAAGAACAAAAGGCAGGAGGGGTACACCCTGGACAGGTCGCCAGTCCATCCCAGGGCCACAAAGACACTCACACTCACTCCTATAGACAATTTAGAATCACCGATCAAGCTAACATACATGTTTTTGGACTGTGGGAGGAAACCGGAGTCCCCGAAGTAAACCCACACAAACATGCAAACAAGAACATGCAAACTCCACACACCTTTATGCTGTGAGGCAACCGTGCTAACCACTAAGCCACCGCGCTGCCCCCGTTATTTGTATCATTAATTTAAAAATTGTGATGTAATACAAAACATACTTTCTTAGTTTGCGCCAAACAAACAAGCATGTATGTAGATCCATACACTTTTGTAAAGCACACGATTTGAGCTTTTTATGTTTGATTTTTTTAAAATTCGGTATCATGGATGAACTATTTCTCTTGCAAAGAATTCATCTTGAAAAATGTGGATTAACGAATTAGCATAAAGCTAAATCTTATATTTTAAATGTTTAAGTTGTACTAGTCATTAAAAAATAATAAGTAATAAATAAACAAACCCTGTTTAAAAAAATAAACATTACCAGACTAACAGTCTAATATAAACACAAATGTCTATCTTTCAACATTTTTATACACATGTTCAGCCTGGTGCCTGCTAATGAGTACACAGCCATGCAGTGGCACACAGACGTGAAGTCTGAAGCTCCATTTAAGAATAAAAGGTCTGGGATTAGAAAAGGTTGCTTTTTAATTTTCACCTTGCTGTCAAACTTTGAACGTAGAGACTTTTGGCCTGCGATAAACTAAAGCACGGTGTTACTTTTACTTATTATTTGAATTGGTAACATCATATTTGCAGGATGCTTTTAATCAAAGTTATTTTAGCAATCAAGTACTAAACGGGCTTCATATGAAATGGGTTAGGGACGCAACAAGCTTTAATCCAAGAAAAAATATTACTCGCAAAGTCAATAAATGATTCATTTTGACTGAACACTGTTTTCTTACACTATAATATCGGAAGGATCATCAAACAGCATTAGCAACCCATGTTTTACAGCCTGTTAGTGTTCTGTAAACGTGAATAACAATCGTTTTTAAGTCAGAAAAAAGAAAATGTTTCATATTGTGACTATGATAATCAATAATTAAATAATCGAAATACATAGATTTTTTGAGGGGATAAAATACAGTATTTTTAATGCTGCTCCAATTTTTCTAAGCCTCATAACATTTTGCTTTCAAAAAAAAAAAATGTCAATAACAAAACATTTTTTCAGCCTTCCCCTTACAATTCTAGTAATAGCCAGCAAGTCTGCTATTTCAAACTAATCCGATTTTGTACATTAACAGAATGTGGAAGTCTTTAGCTTTAGCTCATATGCCCTAATGCTATACTAACAGCACAAGGAGTGGAGGGAGGCACAACGGACTTAGGAGGGAAGGCGGACAACGGACTTCAGTAACGTTTCATGATTGCAGAAATTTCGGAAAATAAAATGAACAGACTAAAAGTTGTTTTGCTTCTCTGCTAATTATCAACCTTCATAAGTAATTAAAATGTACGGTTTGCTTACTTGGATGTAGCTAACAAAAATAAAGCTGTCTATTGATTCAACCAAGAAATTACACGCTTAAAAGTAATAAACCAATGCTATTATAAAACCACAGACTGTGATGAAAAGTCTGAGATGTGCTATTGACAGAATGGGTATTACAAATTCAGTACAAACAAAACAAATATTTTAAAAGCAAGGCAAGATTTTAAGACTTTGCACAACACGAACTTCACGAATGCAAAATAGTACATCATTAAAACTGGTTTTGAAGACTTTTTTGGAAACAGCCTTTATGTTTGCATATCAATTTGAAAACAGAGCTTTGAGGAGAAGATAAGACAGAGGGAGTAGGATTGTAGAAATACTATGGGCTTCTTTCAATTTTAAATTATCCAAATAGGATTACCCTATTGATGAAATAGACAGTCAAAGTATGCTAGGGACATCAATCGTGACATCAGCATCAGTCATCTGTGACATCAGCATCAGTCAGACCTTTGAAACCTGTGTTACAGAGCGAGAAGTAATGTTAAAATTATATGACACAAAATAATTATGTACTATTTTGATTGCAAGCAGATAATTTACTTTCAGCATATTTTGTAGTGTGGCTTTGTGGATTTGCCTATTTAGCCTATGAAAATCTGTGTACCAGTTCTTTTACCACTTCTAACATTTGGCAATACGCCCCAGAGGCTTCCCAGTGATGACCTTGTCATCTAGAGAGCTATTCAGACAAGACCACAGAAACTTTTCTGCAGCATGGAATAACCTGCTGGTGTGTTGTCAGAGAAGAACTGCCACCGATGGAGTTTTGGTTCCTTGCCGCTGTCGCCTCTGGATTGCTTAGTTGGGGACTCTTAATTTACAGATATCAGTTAGACTGAACTGAGTGCTTTAGTCAGTGTTTACATCTTATTTGATTTTAAGGCTGCTTTGACCCAATCAATGCTCTGCCTGAGATAAGGAGGTTCTTACCCAAGATTTGATGGTACATGGGTCCGTTTATAGTCCCTTTGATGCACTGAAGTTGTCCTGTTCTCTTAGGAAAACACCAACAAAGCATAATGTTTTCACCTCCATGTTTATCAGTGGGGATGATTTTTTGGGGGGTCATAAGGCAGCATTCCTTATCCTCCAAACACTGTGAGTTAAATTAATGTCAAAAAGCTGAAATTTGTTCACCCCAGTACTCACCCCACCCCAATGACCACAACATTTTCAACCCAGTTTAATCATTCAGACCGGTCTGTATATGTGCTTTCTTAAGCAGGGAGACCATGTGGGCGCTGCAGGATTTCAATCCGCCAATGCATATTGTGGTGCCAATTGTTTTATTGTCCCAGCTGCCTTGTTGTCATTTACAAGATCCTCCTGTGTAATTTTGGGTTAAATCCCCACGGTTTTCATGGTCACTGAAATTCCACAAGATGGGATCTTGCATGGAGCCCCAGAATGAGAAAAATTGACAGTTATTTTGTGTTTCTTCCATTTGCAAATAATCACATCAACTGTTTTCACCTTCTCACCAAGCTGCTTGATGATGCTCTTCTAGGCCATTCCAGCCTTCTGTAGGTCTACAATCTTCTAATTGATTGGTTGCTTATCTAAACAGGTGTCTTTTATACAGGATACAACCTGAGATAAGGACCAGCCCTTTTAAGAGAATGCTCCTTATCTCAGCATATTACTTGTATAAAAGCCAGAAATCTTGCTGATTGATAGGTAATCAAATATTTATTTCATCATCAAAATGCAAATCAACTTTTTTTTAAATGTGTTTGTTGTTATTCTGTTTCTCACTGTTAGAATAAACCCACCAATAAAATTATTGACTGATCTTTTCTTTGTTCAGTTCTTTGTGTCTTTGTCAAACATTCAAAATCAGCAGAGGATCGATTAATTTTTCCCTCACTGTAGTTGTTCTACTGCTATGTACAGTGTGGCACTAGTCAGACATACAAATGTGATAGCTTGGTGTTCACATGCCATATATATACACATATATTTCTGCTGCACAGTTTTTTTTTACATGATCACTATTGAACAAGAGTCTTCTCTTTCAGCTTATGTGTTGGGTCCTGACACACTTCTACTCCTGTTACTTCTCTTGCTCTGCTCATTTATCCTGATGTTCTACTTCAGCTTGAAACATCTGTGCTTGTAACTCGCTTTCTCCTGCTATAGATAGTCTTAGACAATATAGACAGTGAATAATTGAAAAAAATGAAATCAAATCTTCTTCTACCTAATGTCTTCATTTATTACATCCACATATCTCCTTTTTGGCCTTTTGTCTGGAATTTCCATGTTTAACCTCCTTATACCAATATTTCAACTATCTCTTCTCTACACATGTCTAAACCTTCTTAATCTGGCTTTTCTGATTTTGTTTCTTAAACAGTACATGAGCTGTGCCCCTGATGTGCTCGTTCCTGATCTTGTCCATCAGCGCCACTAAAGACTGTATTGTGCCTATCCCAGACCAAGTAACAATATGCTTATATTAAACATCCTTATTTTCTTCTGTTTTATTCCAAGTGGTTTTGCTGGAACTGAGGCACATTCCGACAATGGCTTTTTAGCTGTTTTGTCTTAGCAGATGGAATATAATTAGCTGATTCAGCGGTTTGTTTTTAGTGATTATTTGACACTTAGTACCTTCTGCCAAAATTGCATAATACAGATTGTGAGGCATCTAAAAAAAGCACCAAATTCTGTCACTATTCATCACAATTTACTTCCTGATGCCTGTCATGCCTGTCAGTGTATTTCAGTCAACAAGCTTTTGGCATATATGAAAAAAGCAAGATCAGAAGGATAAGGAGTTGATAGTCAACTGTTTTGTTCTATACAAATGGGCAAATTCTTCCAGGTTTATTTTTTACCAGGTTTATTTTATTGTTTAATTTGTGTAACAAGACAGTCCATACATTATATTTTAACTGAAAAACCTTTATAAACTACAAGGGGGTCTAAAAAAATGTGTAGACATCTGTTAGCACGTCTTGAAACTTTTTGATACCCCCCATCATTTTAAACAGACTGTAGCAGAGCGAGTGTGGTTGGGCAATTACCTTTGTGTTGACGCTGGTTAAATCCGCTTAATAATGTGTAATGATTTTCACCTGTTGTATTACCATCTTTTTGTATTTTTATTACTTCCATTAACAAGTTATTTTGTTGTGCATTGTGAAAAGCACAGCCTGAAACCCTAAAACGAAAATTCCGGCTGCTTCCTGAATCTTTCTCTTTGCCCTCATACACACACACACACACACATGCACACACACCCTTTTACTCTAAACAAATTCAGGATGCACCAGATGTAAAAAATAATACATAAATTAATATTTCATTCCCTAACAAAGAATATATAAAGTCTCAGTCCTGGGAATCAAGGCCCAGGCAATCATTTCAACAAACATAGAAAGTTTAAAGTTGACTTAAATTAGTTTGCACCTTCTTTCTCAGGCTTTGTCGATTGAAGTGGCACAGAGCTGTTTTCATTTAAAAACTCTTTTCTAACTATTAGGATGTAATCACATCATATAATCTATTATGCATGTCAGTTTTGGCTTGCGGAAGCTGCTGGAATGGCTATCCTGCTCTCTTCACATTCATGGGCAGCACAGACAAGGACTTCTATTGATCAGTCACTAGTGCAATTGTATTTGATGTGTTAAAAATAATAAAAAGTTAATATATATATATATATATATATATATATATATATATATAAAATGTGTATATAATAAATACTATATAGATGATGTGTCCTACAAACACATACGGTCCTTCTTTTTTATTAGGAACACCAACACTGGCACACAGGTCACCTAAAACCTAAAATAAATGATGCATATTATTTTTCAATGATGAATGCACAACACCATTTCCATTTACTGTGACAGAAAGTGAGGACCCATCTTTCAATATAGCCCAGCCAAAAGATTTTTACAAATGTGACATGATGAAAGGGGCGGGGCTTTAAACATGTCATTGGAGTATGTGCTAAGCATTGAGTAACAATCCATACTGATACACTATGAAGTTAAAATGCAGGGTTCCTATTAAAAAAGGCTGAGGAAGAGAACATATGTGGACGTGGCAAAGTCCTCGCAAGGCCTTCACTCAGTATTCTTAGCGGTCAGAGAGGTTTCGTTACTGCAGTAGAACAGATGTATTGACAGAGAACATTTTCATCATTTTATGCTTTGCTATCCGCCAAGCCTTTTTCTTGCCAACCATAGAAGGGTGGGCAAACGTTTATTCCAGGTGGGCAATTAAGTAATGAATGATGGAATAGCAAAACTGTTGTACTAATATTCTTGCTTGGGTTTGGTTAAGAAGACATATTATATCAAGTTAATATAAACACAAATATTGAAAGTTGGAATAAAGTTTAGGCCAAATAAAAAGTAATACTTTGGGAGAAATTGAGTAAACATTTTTTTAAAAACTGTGTGTGTTTAGATTTAATTAGGAGTTTATTATTAGGAGTTTTATTTAGGAGTTGGAATTGTTTCTGAAACAGGATAATGGATTATTTGAAGCAGCAGCGGCCACATTACAGTCACTGTTGCTGGAGTCACTAACAGGCTTTTTTAAAGAGAACAAAAATCAGTGCATTGCATTTGAAATATTTTCACATAATTTGAATTGAGTAACTGTCTGTTTCTCCCTAATCTTTGACAGACCAGCAAGCCGCCTCACGTAGACCACGCTAGTATTAACAGCCAATCAAAAGCAGGAAACTGTTTTGATTTTGCGCTGTGATTGGTCGGGGTTTTCTATACCCCTTCTTTAAACGTTTTAACACAGAGCCCGCCTCTAACTGCTTTTATCAAATCACAAATCCTACAAAGGAAAATAAAAACGTATTTGTTTTTACAAAATTTCGATTGGGTGATCAAGACAAATGCCTGGGTGTGCTCAGCCCACCCCTGCCCATGCAGTGCAGACACAGTGCAGAATACCAAGAAAAAAGTTCCTTAAATTACACAAGATGGAATAGGACCTACTGTAAAGTTTTCTTAAGTTCTGAAAAGTTTTATCTGCATTCACGAAGGCTTAATGACTTGCTTTTAATATTCAGTGCCTACCACTACCAATTAACTTTCCTTTTACATAAAGCTAAACTAATGCATCTAATAAAGATATTTTCTTCTTAATTATGTCTCCAAATTATCTATGGAACAAAATGACTGAAGCTACACAGGGACTGGTAGTACCTATTTTCTAATTAAAACCAATTTAGTCAGACTGACTCCAAATTTCTGGAGTTCAGGTGTCTAAATAGAACAATAGCCACCTTGATTTGAAATAATTTAAAAGTTGAAGATACAATATTTGACTGGAATTACAGTCTTTTAGATTTTATTTATTATCCTCTTGGCACAATTGTTCATGTGTTGTCAGATTAAATAGAGATTGTAGAAGAACAAGAATTTCTAATCTTGTCTCGTTTTAATAGAATTGAAGTCTTTGAATTAACTGGAATATTCTTAAAAAATGGTTAGCCACTCTACAGTGTGTCTTTGGCAGTATGCCACTGTTTTGTTCGAATAAGAAACTTCTTCCCAATCTTATGTTTGTATTTGCAGACTTTTGCAATTTTTTTCCTTTTAGGATTGTCCAGTATTTTTTCTCCCTTAATGTTGGCCTAAATCCTGACCAGTCCATGCAAAAAAAAAAGAATCTCCAGAATATGCTGCTACCACCACCATGCTTTATATCAGGTAAATATATTTTTAAAAACTCTTAAAGAATTCTTCTTCGATTATGACCATCTTTCACTGAACACACTTGGACTCACAATAAACTAGTAAATATTTGTATCTGAAGTAATTTTCACATAAATATTAGCTAATACTTTGGAAACTACTATTTTTTTGTTTTTATTTGGTAAATAATTGTGAAAAGTATACTTATAAATGGGCAAGTCAGTGTAAATCAAAGCAAAAGAAAAGAATTTCTACAACACTAAAAGGCTGGAACATCACAAAATGGAAAGGTCCAAAGGACCAAGTCCCCAACCCCCAAAGTCATAACCCTATTAGATATTGGCACACACTAACAAGCACAGAGCAAATATACAACCAACTAGCTGGTTATTTAACTGTAGCCCCAATCACCAGAAGCCATAAGCCTGTTGGATATTGCCACATCAATCACATGCACTTTCTGTCCTGATCTGGCACAGATGGCACCGAGGTACTGCCTCATACAAATGCACCGAGTGTCATGTGCTGTTCCACACCAGAGCTTATACCTGATGAGAACAGGAGCCACAATTCAATGACAAAATGCAGACCAGCATCTATCTGTAATAAGACTACTGCTTTTCCTAAAGCTGCAGAAAGTAATCTTTTCCTTTTGTGGTCTCTCTGTGCCTGTTTGTTACACAGAAGTGAAGGAAATAGATTTGTGTGTGTCTGTGTGTGTGGTGGTGGTGGTGGGGTATTTATGTGTTTATTTTAAGCTTGTTATTATAATGTGACACCTAAGAGTTGATTATAGAGCACACCAGAGTGATTTAAGCATTGGGCTAGATCGGATTAAGATTTCTAATCCTAATTTGTGAAAAATTCTCATTTCAAGTCAATACCATATCTTACAGCGTTACTGAAGATAAAAAATGGTATACATTAAAAATGACATAGTCTTTTAAACATCAATATTATAGGGATCAATTTATACACCAGGTCATTTCCATAAATCTTTTTTGCGTTTAAGGTCTTATTATGTTTTTTAATTATTTCCTGAGTTGTAATTTGAGTTAATGTTCTGTTTGCTATTAATGCATAATTTATGTTTTTAAAAAGCAAATGACTGATGTAGTTTAGTACACCAAAAGAAAAACATCATTCAAAGCAATTTTTGTGAAATGAATTTAATAGTTATTAAATATCGAAAGTTAGCTTTTAGTAATTAGCATATAGTTAATTACTTTATGTGTTATTAGCCTGAAAAAACCCACTATTCAAAAAGGACTTATTCAAATTCAAAGTATACATACAAATGTTAAAAAAATCTGAAAACGAGAATGTTCTTACTTAGTATACTTAACATCCGTTTCTCTGTTTATATCTGTAATTTCTGTTATTTTAGTGAATGCACAATCGCTTTGTGTATTTGTGTGTTTGAGGCTGTTGTTTAATGTTTTCCTGTCTCATCAAACTGATTCTTTTGATGTTGAAGTCTAGCTTTTATGTCAAAAGGCAGAAAGTCTGGATGGTAACCAACCTATTGATTGCTATGACATTTTTCAGATTTACTTTGATTGAACTCATACAAACACTTCAAGGTAGAATTTTAGTTTTGGTCAAATAAGATGCTGAAAAGATAAAGTATATATCACCTTGGCTGACAAGAGAGGAAGCAGACAAAAGTAACACTTTAAAGTACACTCTAAAGTAACCAAGTGCCAAAGCTGAGGGAAAGGGTAACATTAGAAAACAGCATATTGAGGGGTGAAAAACCCACTGTTGGGTTCATTCATTCATTCATTCATTCATTCATTCATTTTCTATACACGCTTATTCCCTAATTCGGGGTCACGGGGATCTGCTGGAGCCCATCCCAGCCGCCTCTGCAAAGGCGAAGGGCAGGAGGGGTACACCCTGGACAGGTCGCCAGTCCATCACAGGGCTACACACACACACTCACACCCACTCCTATGGGCAATTTAGAATCACCAATCAACCTAACCTACATGTTTTTGGACTGTGGGAGGAAACCATATACATTTTACAATAAATCTGATCTGTCTGCATACATACAAGATGCTAATTCACATATCCCATTTATATCCCATTCATTTCCGCATACAAATAAAAACCGATCTGTAAATATTGGAATCCATATGCTTTTTTAATGCTAACCTGATCGTGGGTAATAACAGTAGCCGATCTGGGTCACTTGATACATTCAGTGCAATTGCGACCTTATTGTGCTTCAGGTTTTAATCAGGCAGGGATTGATAATTCCAGCAAGGTAAATTAGGTTTTGTTACAAATAATAATACGCCCTCGTAGTGTAATGATTAATTATACAGCACAGAGACCCTACTGTTACCCTGGCAATATTATAAGGTCAGAAGAGCTCTAAAAAAGGCAATAAAATGGCAATGAGAAATAAAGATATCGTTCCGTACTTAAAATCATTGCATATTTGGACACACGCTTTTAGACTATTCAGCTGTTCAACTAATCTAAAAAATATGCATGTACATGTCAAAACAAATACATTACGGCTTTGCCATCCCCCGGAATTAGTCTAAAAAATGTCTTTATTACTTTGGTTATGGGAATGAGAGTGTGGTGATGGATTGCTCAATCTATCTAATTCTGTTACGTGAGCAAGAGTGATGGCAGAGCCACGAGGCACATCATTTCCACAGTCGCTCAGTGAACTCTGCGCCTACCTGGGGAGGAAATCCACTGAAACGACACAATAGCTCATTTCGAGGTGCATTTGCTGCTGAAGTATTCTGTTCACTCTGTCAGAGGATTAGGCAGTGCATGCATATCTATGTAATTGTAATTATGCTTTTGTTTTAATGACACTGGGGGGAAAAGGAGGGAAGATTTCTTAAAATACATGCAGGGAAAATTTAGACCTAAAGGACATGTTTACTTACTACAATTATGGCAAAGTACACTACTACTGCAATGCTAGGAGTCTGGCAGTGTATTTATTTGTATAAACGAATGTACCACCAGACTGCACTGCACTGCAGCAGCTTCACATTAACAACACTCGACTTATAAGTTGGAGCTGAAGGACTGTTTTCTTTAGAATGGTTACAAATCTGTCATTTGCCTTTAAGGCTGGTAGTGCTGTAAATGGTATTTGCTTGCAAATGATTTGTTAGGCAAATTTTTTTGCTCAGTATTTATCATAGTGACTCATGTGACAGCATGACCAGTGGAAATATAATCAAGCTAAAGTTAGCACTTTAAGAACCAGCTCTTGAACTATTAAAGGCTTAAGACTGCAGGTGCTTGAACAGGTAGGCTTTAGAGGCAAATGAGTAACACGTTTAATAGAGGTTTAAGTTGTTTGTTTTACAATAATCTCTAAATTTTGCCAGGAAATTGACAAACTCCCCTACGGAAAGCATGGCAAATTTATCAATCTGCACCTGCTACACAGTGTTTAAATATAAATTCTTTAAATAACAAAGTTATTTATCTGTACTGTTTCATCAATCTACTGCATGTGACTAATAATGGCAGCTCAGGGCAGGGGCAGTTTGGAGTTAGTATCAGATGGTTTTCCTCCGTGGGGAGCTGGCTGCAGTGCTCCGCGGATGGCAGTGTTATCAGCACACAGCTCTGCTTTTCACTGCTGCTCGCAGATAAGTTTGGCCCATGACAAATGAAATGCAGTAGGAGGGAGGAGAGAAAGGTGGAGAGAACCTTCAATATCATGCAGGCCTATATTCAGTGCAGCCAAAGGCGTTTTTCGAATAAATAACCATGGAGGAGGGGGAAAAAAATCGCCTTAATTTCTAATGCCGGAGACAACACACAGGACCACAGGCTGGCACAATGCACAAAAGTGTTTGTAGATCAAACGCTTTGGATTGCATTTCATCAGCAAGAAACTGTGAAAGTACACAGCCTGTAACCTGCACCCGTTTTAGTCGGTGTGCATGTTAAAGTCTTTGACAAAATGTCCCTTTTTATTATTTTAACGCCTTGGCATGAAAAGGACACAACGAACAAGTACAAAATAGCCCTTAATTAGAACAGCAGACTACACTTGCTTGCTTCGGCACAGCTGTTGCTCAGGTGTGGACTGCAGGTCGGTTTTACTCCCTGATTATTATCTAATCAATCATCGTGATGACAGCTCAGTCTGAGGAGGTTTGCAGCATGTTTCCTTCTTTTGCTTTGTTTAAGGCTGGAGCATCCGAGCCTGTCACAACCCCTGCAGATTGATAGAGCCTTTTAATACCACTGCGCATTACCTACGATTTGCATTTGCAGTAAAGCATTTAAAAGTGGCAGGAATGGGTGATTTGCGATTTGCGTGAATGATGGACAGCATATGTCACTGCCAAAATGACCATCATGGGCAGTGTAAAATTTCTAGACCTAAAGTACAAACTTCAGCATTGAGTGTTGCTTCCTTGTAACTGAATGGTTATTACAGTCTGTTCTTAAATTCACAGTGTGATACTGAAAGACCTTTTTCCCCACCACCAAATCCCAAAACAAGTATTTAAAATCTCTGGACAAAGACTGGTTAATTTCCTGCAAGCCCGTTAATTCTCCTTCACTAATGTAATTCAGAGACCGGAACTCCACACCTCCGGTGCTTATGACAGATTGGCTGGTAGAGCTTAAATCATAGGCTAATAGGCCTGTTATGGAGAAATCCAAGCCATGCATCTGGCGTGGCGTGTGGCTCATGAGCCACTTCATCTGTTACAATCTGTGGCGTATAGTTATATACACATATTAATGTAGAAAGGGAAGATTTGTTACAGCCCAAGGAGGTGAGGATGAATTTACAACTTCCCTTTCGGCCAGGTGCACCTTCCCACCATCATGTTAACGGATTGTTGTGCTGTTAGCTGCAATGCCATGATTCATAGCTCTCAGAGGGAAAAGCTGGCACATGGCCATATCAGGAAGAGTCACACAATCAGCGAATGGCACAATACTGATTTACATACACAGCTGGAATCGCAAGCTTTTAGCCTGCAGATCATGTAAGGAGTGACTGTTGAACAAATGGAAAACATATTATAAAGATTGTAAAAGGCTGATTTGTGAAAGTGAGGAGGCATTTTATTAGTCCTGCATAAGATTAGCTTGAACACTGCAGGTCACTTTGGTTTGTGATTTCTTTGTAACATTAACTGAATTAAAATAGTAATTACCCTATAGGTCCACAGCAGCTGTGAAACAGACAAAAATAATAGATGAGTTTTTAAAAAGGTTTGCTTTCTGAGGCAGTACTGTGTCTTAGTCGTTAGCACTGTTGCCTCACAGCAAGAAGGTCCCGGGTTCGTATCCCCTGCAGAGGTCTTTATGTTCTCCCTGCGCTTGTGTGGGTTTACTATGGGTACTTCAGTTTCCTCACACAGTCTAAAGACATATATGTATGGTTGTTTGTCTGTATGTGGCTCTGCAATGGACTGGTGACCTGTCCAGGGGTGTATCCAATGGCAGCTGGAATAGACTCCAGTAGATTCCTGATCAATCCTGATTAAGAATAAGCAGGTATGGATAGAAGGATGGATGAATGAATGGATAGATGGATTCCAGATGTGTAAGTATTAAACACAGTTTTTTAGTCTCTCTCTCCATTAGTGATTGAAAGGTTATGTCAGGCTTTTAGCAATTTATGTCGAGTACGTATCTTACGAGACAAATGTAGAAAGGGTTACGTGCTTTCCTTCTAAAAGTCTAAAGTCTAAAAATAAAAATGCTATAAAAATACTGAGCAGCTCAATATTAACATGCTGGAAAAGCTTCACTACAAGATGTAAACAGAACTAAAGGTTCTACAGGGAGAGTAAAAATGACACGTATGCCTCTAAGGATCAGAACCAGGAAGTGGCTTGCTGCCTTTCTCCAAGGTGAAGAACAGGCTGGGGTCAATTGGAGAGTCATTCACTGCCATTAAATAGGAAAACAGCAGGCAATACTACTTGAATCCGTGGCACACAGTGGCACAGAGCATTTAGCGGCAGGATGTGGAGTAAATGGAAAAGGATTGAACAGAGGCAAAGAAAAGGTCAAGGCGGTGTCATTCAGTCTATCAGCCAGGACTCTGTTCAGCTTTTTGGAGGCTCTTTCTGCATTTTTATTTAAAAGAAAAGGAATTCTCTTAAAATAACAGATTTAATATGTATTAATGTATTAATCAGTCTAGATTTTGGACATGAATCCTAATATAGAAACACACATAGAACTAATATAGAAAGAAAATGCAGTAATGGAGTAACAAAGCTTTGGCAAAGCAGACTTTTGTATATATATATATATATATTTATTTACATGACAGCCCTGTTGTATTCTTGTATTAGAAGATGTGCATTAGTTTTCTATAACCACAACTACATCTGATAGAAATTCTTCTTTTCCCAATATTGCATAAGAAATAATGATAGATGATTATGCTCTTGTTTAAATATACTGAACACTAAGCTTAAGTTGCAAAAAAGCAGTAACATTTTCAGAACTTTTACAATTTTTTTTATTATAGGCTACAGCAGGGGTCACCAAAGTAGGTCCTGCAGAGTTTAGCTCTATCTCTAATCAAACACACCTGAACTAGCTAATCGTGGTCTTGCTAGGTATTACTTTTTACAGGCAGGTCTGCTTAGATTTGTTTTGTGCTAAATTTGGAAATCCTAAACAAATTCCTGTAATCCTTCTCTAAAGTCTGTTATCTTTGATAGTTTGTTAGTTTGACATGTTCACCCGCAGACGATTGATGAAAGTTGTGAACAGAACACAAATTGTCACACCAAGAACCAATAGGAGCGCTGAACCAATTTCAAACCACCTCAGGAAAATGTTGAAACAAGACCGGTGGACAGAACAGCAAGAAGAGAATCTTATTGAGTTACTAAGTTGGGAAAAGGAGTGTTAGTATAACGCGTTGCCGGTGCTGTTTGTTTGCTGCTAGCTACTATTTAAAAAATTTATATTTATGAAAAAATATATGTAAATAAATTATAAATATATAATTTATTTATGAAAAAAAATATGTAAATAAATTATAAATATATAATTTATTTATGAAAAAAGTGGGTTAGTCATAAAATCCGGACGAGTCTTTTTGTGTGTCCGTTTTTAATGGGTCTTGACTGTCATACAGTCTAGCATTAATATCTGAGATTGTAGACTGTGACACAGGAATCATTTTCCTACAGTCTGACAAGCAACAATCGCAAAAGATCATCCAATCGCAGTGCAAGCGCAGCTAAAGCAACAGTCCTGTGGTTGAAAGGTCTTTACAGTAACTAGGTAAGAAAGTATCAACCCTTGGGGTTTACAACAGCACTTTACAACAGTAAAAGACCACATCTAGATTCTTTCTAGACATAAAATTGAAGCTATTATGTGTGCAAACTCACTCAATTTACATTTGTAAAGATACTTTAACCAGATCTCATTCAACAATCATGACTAAGTTAAAGACAAATTTTTTTTTATTGTTTAATATAAGCCTAAACTAAAACCCTACACATCCTGTTTGGAAACCGTACTAGATATTGAGCAATTTAGTCAAGCGATAAAAGTAATTTGCATCCTCTGTCGGGTTGCCATGAACATTTAAATTCATCTTTACCAGCCGAGCCTTTTCTAGATTTCCCTCGATCCCAGTTGTCAGGATTGACTATTAAAGCTACGCTGACATACAAAGCACATTTAAGGGATTGTGAAAGGCAGCGGACCATACGGTGCTTGAAGCTTTGGCTGATGTGGAGACGGGACAGTGTAGAAAGGGTGTGTCAGGAGACATCTAAAGAGAATTCAGGAGAAAGTGTTGCACTTGTACTATCCACTTACAGGACTGAACAAGCAGATGGCCTTGCTTATTAAAGGACCAAATATTGGACATGAGAGTTAAAAACAGGAGGAGTAATTCAATATTGTTTGGAAAACTGATCAAGAGAAGCTGTTTGACTAGTGCTAGGTCAAGAAGTGTGTGTGGGTGTGTGAGCTTGTTATCCTACGATTATTTAGCTTACAAAATGCTATTCTTATAGAGGACATAAAATTTTCTTTATTAAGAACAAATAGAACCAAGAAAAGAGCTGGGGTAATGTTATTAATCGGCATGTTGTAATGATGTCATCAAACCACAGGCCTTGTGGAAAAAACAGCGATATGAAAGCGATACATCAACAATAATATAAATACCATAATTCTGTGAAAATAAAAAGACGATTTCGGGTCCAGAGACTATATACGTTTCCAGTCAGAGTATATGCACTTTATGGAAATTTCGAAAATCAATCAAAGCCCCCAAAAAAGCAAGTTACATTCTGAGAACCCCTGGCAAAACATGTGAAGAAACAGTCAACAAAAAACACAGTAAAACCAAAAAAATAGATAGAGAGTTTTGTGCAATGAGAAATCTAATAAGCCTGAATTCTCAGCAGAGACATAAATCAATCAGTGTATGATAAGTTTTATTAACGATAGACCTGTTGGACAGTGTAAGCCTTATAATTGGAGAGCCAATTGCTCTTGTCCAATTTATAACAGACGATGGATTTAAAATGTACATTTCAAGGATATAATCAGTCACTTTTTTTCGGCCTGCACAAATGGTAGTTAATTACATTTGAAACAGATAACTTCCAAAAGATTGCATGCATAAATGGAATTTCACATAAACGATTGAACAGAAGGCAGAGCAAATTCACAGCTTTCTGCTCTGCTGAGAGGAATATTAATTATTTTTGCTGTGCAAAATATATAGAATGATCACACACACACGCAACATGAACACTGAGTACATGACTTTTAGCATAGAGCACACAAAAGTGCACAATAATGTGGCCAGGGCAAAAACGCCATAAATTAAGAATTCAATGCATAAACAACTATTCCTTTTATGCTATAGTATTTAGCATATACAAATTGTGCTCACCTTTTTCAAATAAAAATTGTAAAAGTGTAAAAAAAACTGTATATTTAACAATAATTAGTTTTACCGATATTATTTTTATATTTTGGCTGTAATTTGTTGGTTGTTATTTGCTGATTGTTTTTTGTAAAGGTTTTTGATTAATGTTTTGTTTACTTTAAAATCTGCGTCTGGCTAAAGTAGTATGCTAGACGAAAAGTGATACCAGGAGTGAAACATGGCAGCTAGGCGTAGGCGTTTCCATGTGGTGGGAGGGAATCGTGACACACATACATACACATACTTTAAGAAAGACTTTTAATTGTCTACAGTTAAAGTATACATTCAACTTTGCCCTGTATTCCTGATATTTTCAGCTTGTTTTGATATGTTTACTTACTTAGCTGAAACTTGTTCCCTGTTTCACCTTTACCTTTAACTGCTTGTCAAACCTCCTTTATGACACAATCCAGAAATGTAAATCAGGCATCCTTTCACCGAATGTTTCATCACATCACCAATGATAGATTTTATCTTTGTTAAATGAAGACATGTTTTTTGTCTGTCATGCAAACCTGTATTTTAGTTGTAAATAAGTGTAAATCTGCACTTCAGTTAGAGCCATGATATATAAAAGTAATTTTTTTTTACCAAGATTCATGAACACATCAGGACTGTAAACTGAAGAAAATAAGAAAATATTTCAAATATAGATAAGCAGATAATACAGGTGTTTCATCTTACATTGATAATGTTAGTATCTGTAACCTTTCCTCCTTCCTTACGTTTTCCCCTTCCTCCCTCTCCTCCTTTGTTCCTTTCCTTCCTTTCTTTCTTTCTTTCTTTCTTTCTTTCTTTCTTTCTGTCTTTATTTCCTGATCCCTCTGATATTGTGGGGTCCGTGCAATAAATATATCATGTCCCCCCTCTTGTTCTTTGTTGCTTGCCTCGTCTTACAGTGTGACATAACAGATAAAATAAAAATAAAAGTTGACATTGACTTAAATAAATAGAGTTGGCTTTGTAGTCTGGTTACTGCAGTTGCTACAAGAAGACATCGTTCTACCTTTTACAACATCTTTATTATGTGGTTAAAATAATGCCAGAAATCTTTTGTCACTGACAGATGAATTAACATGGTATGTTATTTGATCATTTAATCCACTTTACTATAAGATGATTATCTCTTGTGCTGCATGCATTAAGGCTTCCTACATTCAACTATTGAGTATGTGGTTATGTCGAAAGATTAGTGTCTGATCCAGTCACAAATTTTTAATCTGGCCAATTTACATGACAATTAAAATATATGTATAATGTTCATTGTTAGACCAGTTGGATTAAGAACTCTTCTCCAACTTAAACAATGCAATGTAAGCAATGTTTTTAGTAACTTAGAATCATATTACAATTTAATGACTTCATGGACAGAGAATATGAACCTTACAATATGATAAAGAAATTAAAAAAGGGGGGAAACAGAGAAAATAGCCCACAATCCTGATACAACTATATACAGCAAATATAAGAGAAAGGACTTATACTGTTTTTTCATTTTATAGCCTTAATAAATATGAAAAAGCTGATATTGAGTATTAAACTGGACAAACTGCTCTTAATTCGTTGCTTAAACTATACAGCAACCTAATGTGATTGCAGTATCACGTTTGTTTGGTTAGGTTTATTTTATATATTGATTTTGCACTTTCTAATTCTAAACTATATTATTTCTGTTTTGGATTGTTAATTGTTAAATGTGCACAAGAACGTGTAATGTACAAATGAATATGTTTAAGTAGTTAAATTCTTTACAATAATATAACTAAGAATGCAGTAAAGCAAAAAAGCACACAAAGATTCTGTAAGCATACTGTAAATTAACTTAAAAATACTTATGCCAAATTCATCATTTTCTATCTATCCAGTTAGTCTGATGTTTTAACTTAGGCAGTCTATTTAATGCAATATAATGTGTGGGGGAAAAAAACTCTTGAAACCCAGGCCTAGTAGCAGTAGGACAGTGTTTATGTGCATTAGCATTCACATTTCCACCCAGAAAAAGCATGTGCGTCATAGTCTCAGCAAAAGGTTACAGTAACCATCCAATAGCCTTTTATGAGCCGCTGATCCAATTCAAGACAAGAGACAGGCAAGTTTTATTCCAAAGAGACCTGCAGCGGTGCTGCACTTTTGTCATTTATCATCCATGTTTGGGAGCCCATTTTTCTCTTTTCCTTACCTTTTCATTCCACAAAAAGTTTTTTAGGCAAGCTTCTAAAAGTCATCAAAATCGAGAGTCTTGGAGAAATCCATTCATCAAAGAGCTCCGGCATGAAGACGAAAAAATGACTCCAGTATCACTCTATAAGGGTGTGTGGTTTTAGCCACATCTCCAGATTAAAAAAAAAAAAACCACAGGACCTGGCTTTATGCGTACTGAGCTGTGAAATTTAAAAACTGACCTGAGCATCTCACGTACCAAATCAGTGAAAAATAAGTCACAGGACCAGATAACAAGAAGGCCTATATTCAAAACAATCAATTTTACCATTGTGGTATTATTGGAGCAGACTAAAAAAATCACATGCCTTTATATCAGTGTTGTGTAGTCAGGGCCAGCAAGGTCTTCTCCGCTGGCCTAAACAATGTTTCGTTCTCTGATTGGTTGATTAAAGTAAAACTGTTATAGCCCACTTCGACCACCAAAATGTGTTTGTACAGTTGAATTAAAGTTTCAAAGTAAAGGAGAAGTTAACCTGGTTTCGGACATGCTTAAAAATGCGTTTTCAAGGTGGGCTTTTCTGGAAAAAAGACATCGTGAGGAGAGATCGGCTAAACCCCGAAGATAACTAGCTTGTCTCAACCCGAGAAAGAGTGCTGACGATCTGTAACGCTGGCTTATGGCCTTTAAATGTATTATATATTTTATTTATATTTTTAATGTTTTTGTGATGTTATTGGATAAATATTGATTCTGAACTGCTGCAGGTGATGTACGCGGTACAGTTTCGGTTGTATTGTAAAAGGTTGGAGTCTTAACAAAGTTTCTTGCTTTAATTAAAATGGTTTTCATCCTCAAAACATGAAATTTCTTTCTCTCTGTAATGCCACACTGTGTTATATTGTATTAATGGTTATATTGTGTTTTGGTATATTATTGATGGTTATATTGTGTTTTTGTATAGTATTGATGGTTTCCATAATTGCGACTTGATAGTGGTGGTATTAAGAGGTGTATCAGTCGGGTCCCCACTAAAGGCTCACGTCCCCAATGCACTGCCCACCACTGCTATATATATATAGATAAGTGTCTGTAAAGTGCATTTACAGCTTTTGACGGCCGAGTGGCGTTTTAACAATGTACATATTCCGACAAATTTTCTGGCAAATGTATGAATGATTTTTGTGAGTCAGCTTTGCCTTTTTAAAGAACTAGATTTAAAGATTGCAGTCAGCAGATAATCTAAGTGAAATATTTAGTTAAAATGACCCATATTTAAGAATCAAATTCAGTTTTTCAGTGAAATACAGGTTTGTGTAGATTTTATTTTATCTATACAATGTCTAGCCTATTGAGCTGAATATTGTTTAATTTTATGCAGCCCAACATACAGGATTGTGCTGTGAAACAACTAAACTGTGACAGGGGGGATTAAAAAACTGATGCCTTAAATAAAAGAAACAATTTTATTCATAAAAATGAAGAATGCAAACAATTCGGATGTCAATATATGTACTATAGCTGTTTTTCAAGGGCAAGTTATGGAGGCAGTTGTAGTATTTTGGCTAAGAGTAAAACACAGGGCAGCCTCAGCTATTAACAGCTACTCAACAAACAGCTACTCATTATTTCAGCTTAAGCACAAAGACCAGCATCATTACAGCGGCAACAGAATAACAGAGTGGTCCATTAATTGTGAATATGTATAGCCTTTGTATTAAAAAACTATATAAACAATGCTGTAAATGACAAATAAAAATAAAGAAAGTTATTATACAAACGAGTGATTGTGTTAAGAGGATTCATGAAGTAAAATATAAGCTAGTATTATAGTAAAAATGAACCACACAGTCACACCTAGTCACTTACTAAGTCACTTGAAATCACCTGAAAAGTATTTTAAAAAGTTACTGTTAAAGTGGTGGCTCAGTGGTTATTGTGTTGGATTGATACCAGAAAGACCAGGGTTCAATTCCCAGCACCATCAAGCCACTACTGTGGGTCCCTGCTATAAATATGTTAGTACTTATATTTTGTCTGGTTCCTACAATTACATAAAATTAATAAATATATTTTCTTCAAGATCTTTTCAAGTTTTTGTTGTTGTTTTAAAATAAATGGTGTCTGCGTAACATTTGGCCACTTGCTATTTGCTATACAACAAAACTTTAAATGGTAAAAAAAAAAAAAAAAAAAAAAAAACTACTTTCTGCAATAAACAAATGTATTTTGATAGATGTTCAGAGATGATGATCGGGATGTTGTAGAGGTTAGAAATTGCCATTTGACTTTTTATATATATATATATATTTCCCTAAAAACATCCCAGTGTGATATCCAACATGTTTTCCCAAATCGGAGCAATTTTTTTGAGTAACTTAGCCCGTGGACCTTAATGAAAGCATTTTACTTTTTTTTTTACTACAATAAAACTGAAACATAAAGAAATAGCGTAAACATAAACTAATAGCGTAGCTGGAAACAGTCTGGCCATTTTCTGGTCCTTTTTTCATCTACAGAACTATAACTCATGATATGTTTTATATAATTGCATGATTCCAGGACGGATGCTGTGAGAAATGTAATAATTTCTGTACTCAGTCCAGTCCCAGCGGCATCAATAACCTCAACAGAGTCAAAGTAACCTAGATCACATTTTCCCTCATCCCAGTGTTTGGATGTGAACCTAACTGGAGCTCTTGACCTTGTATAATTGAATGCATTGGCTGACTGGATAATTGCATACATGAGCAATTGTACAGAGTAAGTATACAAAAAGTAGCTATGAGGTTTGTGTAGTGGTTTGGGAAAAATTTTTTGTTTTGTATTTTTTTTTTTTTTGTATTTAGGTGTCTATTAACATTGCCTTATCTGTGTATCTGCAAATGCAACATTGGCTAATAGGCCAACGCTGCATTGCCAGCAAAACAAAAATCACTTGCACACCTTCTACTGATTAGATTAGATTAGAGAAAGATTTTAAAATTGTTTAAATTTTAACACTAATGAAAGCAGTTAATGAAATGAAAGAGAACAGAGCAGAACTGGCTGAATTAATCAGCACTTGAGGCTTGTGTTTGAGTGTGGAAAAAGCAGCGTTTAGTTCAGGTGATAAAACAGAGACTGATGTGGAATAAGCTGAGATTTAAAGAATGGACTCACTTCCCATGTTAATGTATCATCCTTATCATTCAGCAGTAAGTCAAAAATAAAATGTGTTATATAATAAAGACTTAGCTGAGATGTCATTTTGTGAACTTTTGGACTAAAATCAAATTTTTAATGTTACTGAAATAGTTTTGTACAATATGTGTTGTCCATAATACAGGGTCTAATTTTTTTTATTACCGCATTTAATTGCATAACTACATAATGTAAAAGACTAACGCTAAATTTAAAACACATTGTAGGAGGAATCCATTATTTAAGAGAAGAAGAATAAGCCTAGTATTCAAAAAATGGACCCTCGTGATTTGTTGCAAGTTGGACAGCCTGACAATTGTCTAATAATGCATGCCTCTAGTGTGTATTTTCACAGAAAAAAAAAAGCGTCTGAGTGGTAGCATAGTCTTGCTATCATCACCCCGGCGTCCCTTCCCAACAAAGCCTCCCGCTGAGGGAGATGTAATTTCAATCTCCCAGTGTGCTCTCAGCCACTGCAACTCTCAAAGCAAACAGAGAGTCGGGAAATGTTCACAGGGAAAATCAGTGGTAATCAGGCAGGCTGATGCTTTTTCAGCTATTAAAACCACTCGCTAAGAGAGCCCCAGCCCACACAGCCTAATATTTGATTGCATTTGAGTGCAGAAGGAGCTTTTCATTTGTAATGCGCTAACGTCCTGAGATTAACTCGTAGGAATTTTGCCACATAGATGGACATTCTGTGCATATTTATTAGGCCACATTCTGAATCGAGTGAAATGCCAAGGACGTTCTCGTCACACGTCGCTAGTTTCATTTCTCACTTCTGGTCTGTTATCTCTGTAGAGCTGTGGAGAAGGTCACTAGACTTGGCGAATCTGTTTAAAAGACAGGCCTCCGGATATACAACTACACTGTAAATCAAACTAAAACACAGACAACACAACATACACTACAGGCAAGGGACACTGTGGAACAATTTAGTTCAGCCAAAGGTAGTAAATAAGACTGAGAGGAAAGGTATCTATGGATTCTATAAAAACAATAGAGACGCTCTATGAGGTCCATGTCTTCTCTAATTTTTCAAGAAAGCCGAGAAAGGTTATAAAACTTGCAGTGTTTTTGTAAAACACTTGTCCTATTAATTCACTTTGTAAAAATAAATACTAAAAGTGTCTTTAGGGATCTCATTATAAAGCCGATGTTTCCTTACGAAAAATATATGCTCTTTTACAGCAAATTAATAGAAAACACCAAAGCTAGACGGCAGCTGGGGATAACACCCAGTCCAATTGTTTTATTTCCCAAAAGCTGGATTATGAAATTGATTTCATAATGTTGCCGGATACAATAAAAAAACGTTACCTTTCAAGTAGAAAAAAGAAATATTATAATATTATTTAAGTTAAATATTACATCCTAAAATATCTTGCCTTTAAATGAAGCCTCTACTTGCAAGCCTAAATTTATTTATTTTTAGAACTTCACCTCTCTTTTGTTAAAGTGTTCAAAAACTAAAGCTGAACTTATAATTACACTTACAGCTAAATGAGGGAAATGCAGCTGAATCTTATGCACTGCACACTCAACGCCATTAGCATGGTAGGAAACTACAGACAAAGTATGAATTTTTGTTATTTTTGCCCACAGTTGAAAAACGATTAAAGGTGAATTGCAAACAAGGTGAAAAATTGCAAGTCAACAAAAAAAAATCAATTCTTTAAATCTTTTTGATCCCCAAAGTTGCCTGCATTCAGGAAAAATGAGGTCGATGTATTAATCTGATATTTATCACAGTGCTGAAATGCCTCCACTGCTATGACTGACTTTCCCCCAGCGACTCCGACTCAACTTTAGTTTAATATTTACTAAAAGAAAAAAGGTTAAAACATTTAGAAACACATAGAATTTGTCATAAATAATATTTCAATATTTTATATATTTCTTTATTTTCCAAATATTTTATATTTTTATTATAAAAAGCCAGTCTATATATTTTATTAGAAAGAGCCAGTCTAAAAAAATTAACTTGGTCTCGGGCATACTTAAAAATCTGTTTTTCAAGGCGGACTTTTTCGGAAAAAAAGACATCTTTAGGAGAGGTCAGCTAACCCCGAAAATAACTAGCCTGTCACAGCCCGGGAAAGAGTTTCGAGCAGTAACCCTGGCCTACAAGCTGTAATGTATTATATATTTTATTAATTTGTTTACTTTTTTTGTCATGTTATAGAATAAATATTGATCCTGCTTCAATAAAAATGTTCATTATCCTCGATACGCGAAATGTAATAAAATTATAATAGGTTTTTCTATAGTATTGATGGTTTCTTTAATTGCAATGTAAAAATGGTGTTATTAAGAGGTGTATCAGTCGGATAAGTCACCACTGAAGCCCAGGTACCAAATGCACCACCCACCAGGATGGGCATATATCTCACTTTGTAAGGCTTTAGATTTCTTTTTTTTTATTGGCAAAATATTTTGCTAATTTAGAAAATTTTTATTATCGGTTTATTGTAAACTTAGTCACAGTAGATTCATTTGACAAAATTCAAGATATTATCACTTGAAATGATCTACAACTTGTTTGGTTTCATTTTTTTTATACTCGCTATACTTATAAATAATAGAAGAAAATATGTTTTCTAAATTAGGAAATCAATGCTAGGCAAAAAATTGGTTTTTCAAGTAATTTTTTTTAAAACTGTGGTTGATTCAATATCAATTTTTACCAATCATTGAACATATGATCTGATTACTGTATCGTGAATCTAATTGTAACTATTCTAATCTAGCTACATGTCACCCACTTTTTTACCTTGAATGATGATGCAACAGAGAGCCTATCATTCACTTGTTGATTCATTTACATTTAAAGCATTTGGCAGACACCCTTATCCAGAGCAATTGGGGATTGCTCAGGGGGCCCAGTAGTGGCTTGGTTAAGTTGGGAATCAAACCCACAATCTTCGGGTTGGTAGTCCAACACCTTAACCATGAGCCACACCTCACAGTTTCTGTGCTTATTACAGCAAATGCAGATGAACCCTTGACATTTACATTTTTAAATAAAAAGGCAGCGGTATAAAAGCATTTTAGTTTTCTCAAGCATGAAGATACTGCTGACAAGAGCAAAGCAATATTCATAATTTGCCATGCTAAGGTGAAAGGTTGAGGTAATACTGTGGAACCTTTAGACAAGACATCACTCAGACATGTTCGATTAACACCCCTAACGATGAACAGACACCCGACCATTTTAAATGACTAAACTAGCAAAATCTCAGAATTGACCTTTTGCGAAGTTAGAATGATGGTAAGCGGCCAGGCACTTTGGAAACCTGCAGTGATCCGTTTTATTTATGGTAATGTTTGGTGTGGTAGGGGGCTCAACCTCGTATTCTTTTACACATATAGATAGATAGAGAGAGAGAGAGAGAGAGAGAGAGAGAGAGAGAGAGATAGTCAGACTACTAGAAAAAAATATTTGTGCAAAGTGCAACTATTATTCTTATCTGTTATCTATTGAGAACACGTAATCAAATAATGTGTGTATATTAGGTTATCCCTCAATATATATGTACTCTCTCAACAAACCAGTTTGTTATCAAACTTACAGATAATTTTTTCTACCCCAGTCCCCAGTCCAATAAGCTGTCAGCAAAGCGGCATGCGATAACAAGTTAAACTCCTAAATGCCTTTGACTCCAAAGTGAACTGCAAAGTCTCTACTGACTGGCAGCACAAATAAAAATGACTCTTGATCAGAAAAACTAACTCAAACTCAACTTAGTATTTTAGGCCTTTGGTCTCATCTGTTTAAATGATTGCTAAACAGATGATTAGTATAAATCAGTTCGTAATAATTTTAGAGTCTGTTAACATCCTGATTGAGGTCATTTATTACACTTGGAACAAAAGGAAGACCACCAGTGCAGACTACCAGAATATAAATGACTCTTTGAAGCCTCAAGCTTGTAATGAAGATCCACGGCTTTAATATGGCAGTAAGCGTTTTCAAATATATTAGGAATTACATTGAATTACATCTTCAACTCTGTTATTTTCCTAAAGTGGCAACTAACCATCAGCAGCTCAGGAAAAAGTATGCTCTAAATGAACAAAAGTTCTCCTCATTTCAATCTTTGTCATACATAACTTTTTTGCAATCTTCAGCAGATTTATAGTTATACGCTTGTTGGGTTTTTTTGGTCAGGACCAAAAAGGAAAATGATACAATTGGTCTTGGTCCGCTTTTGTTTCACACTCATATTTTCGACAGCAAACCGAAATATACCATACCTAAAGCCATAGTGACACGCTCATCCTGTGGATGTGTATATAGTTTAACTTTTACAAGCTGAGAACTCTTAAAATGTTCAAACAGCATCAGGATTTATCGCTGTATACAGAAACGAAGATCTGCTTCAAGAAGACAGCGTTTTCAATGACTTTTTCAACCTTTGATGAACTGAACCAGATAGTTATCCTCGAGCGTTCTGTCCTTTGACATCAAGGAAACACGATCAGAATAGCATTTGTGTCACACCTTCTGACATCACATCCCGTTTTTGGTCCAATTAGATATAATTGGTCCGTGTTGCATTTATATATCAGTTGGACCGCACAGATCAAGTATGTTGGGAAGCAGACCGAGAGGACTATTGTCTGGTAAGCAACAGAATTCAGATGGCAGTGTTCACACCAGAGTTTGTTTTAATCGAACAAAACATGACAACTGTAAACACACAAATCTGAGATGTCACTCAGATTCGAATGGGTTCCCTGCAAGGTTTTTTTTCTAATATTGCCTCAGGGAGTTTTTCTTTTTGGGACATAAACAAAATTTTTATTGTCATTTTAATTTGGATGTTTCCATAAAGTTGCATGAGACAATTTCTCTTGTTAAAAGCACTATACAGAGACATCAAAATAGATTGGACTTTGTGAATATAAATAACATTGTAGGACATATTTATCTACACATATTTACTGAAATAGGATAAAAAAAAAATTGTCAAACAGTCTAGCTGACAAGTCATTACACAGACAGAATGCCACAGTATGTCCACTTCACTAACAGACATACTTTTCGATTATTTTGTAAATTAATATAATCAATACCAGCAGGGAGTTACTGTCAAGAAAACACATTGCACTGCACAGTGGTCCACATAAGTGTCTACCCTGTCGAGCTCCAGCTGAAAAGATGCATCACTCTTTTTCAAAAAACACTACTCTTAAGTACAAAGGCATTTTCCAAACTTATGCTAATAAATCAGAGGATATTAAACACAGTTGTGATGCTGTAGATTTCAAGATGGGCATGTAGCATAGTACTTGTGTATATGATTTGAATATTAAGCAGCTGGAGAAGGTACAGCTGCATGCCATTCCTTATAACTGTGCCTGAATGTTAATGAAATACATTGTCTGAGTAAATAATCAGCTACAGAATCTGTGCATAAGATCTGGTACTTAATACAGAAGGATCAGTGATCTAGCTAAAGCCAGACCTTTAACACAACACTGTGGAGATTCATTAATCAACAGGTTTGGTTATGGACACCTCAAATAGATATGAGCTGCAAAAATGCTGAGGCTTTAAGTATGAAAACAAAGCAGAATTTTCAGCAGAAATTTGTTTTTATAGCGCAGGATATCTTTTTTGGATCACAGAGGCCAAGATACACACACAGTCCCAATGGGAATTTTGATTGATTAGCACAGAAACAATAAAGCTAAACAGTAAACACATCCATCATGCCAACTCGTAAATGATGCAAGTGATGCAAAAGTTGTAGAAAATTTAATGACAGATACTTTATGAATGAAAAATCCTGGGCCAGGAGGTGTGTAGGACTGATTTATAACTTATAAAATGCATCAGAAATGCATCACTGCCATTAATTTTTTTCAAGGGTGCATCAAAATGTTGATAGTCAATTACTACAGTATGGGTGTTTTGCATTTCGCTTATGTATTTACAATTTTGTTTGTTAGTGCAAATGTCCAATGTCCATTCGTGCAGCACTCCAGCTCTGTCCTTTAACTCCACTTGCAACTTGAATTAGCAAGCTCTATAAAACATGTCTATGAAAATGTTGGCCGCAACCCAAAATACACAGTATTTGTTTCCGTTCAGGGTCAAATCACCTCTTTATTGTAATCAAACACACTTCACACTTGGAGTTCTACAGCAACCAGAGGAGTCGTCTTTGCTCAGGAATTCCCAGTCTGTAGCTAGTCACCTTTTTCCTGATGGGTTTTCATTTAAACAAATATAACTAAGGGGTAAAAACCTTACCAGAGTTTGATTCTTTTCCTAATTAGCACTTTATTAATTAATTTTTTTTATCATATTGCTGGTATGCGGTGCGATTGGATAAATCTTCAATACTCTTGTTTAAAATAAAAGACTTATTATGTCTGATTCGGGAACCCAGCAGGTTCAGTAGCCAGACAGCAGATACTGTTGCCTGAGCATGAAACACAACTTATGTCTCAGCACCATATTACCAAGCTGATTTGAAAAAGCGCTAAATAATATTATTTTTTAAATCAGTTTTAGTTTTTCTTCAGGAACTTGAACTGAGTCAAAGCGCTATGGGAATGCCTCCTGCATGGCCATACCACTGGAATCCCTGTCTACGTGCTTTAGGTTGAAGCCTGACTTATTCGTAGCTGGATGCTTGTCGTTGTACTTGCTTGTCGATAATAATCACCCCGCCTGTGGCGTGCCGTGCCGAGACATTTCGCGTTCCAATTGGTGTGATTCACCACGTTCTTCGATGCAGTGTCTTGTAACCTCAGGGAACCGAGGTTACATAGGTACCCTTGGAGACGTTATCCTTGTGTTAACCCAACTGTGGTGTTAATCGCTACAACACATGCTGTAATAAACAGATGTAGCTCGAGTTCACTTCACAGAACATCAATCAAAATATTTTAGGGGGTAACTAAAATGTATGAACAAGACCAACTACTGTTATCGCTGCAATCCGCAATTAAAGCCGCTGTTTTAAACAATATGAAACATATCCCATCCATTTAAAGCCTTGTGACATTTATATACCATTATTAAGAGATCATTTGCACAAAGCATGCTGAGTTTAGACAGGCATAGAACATATATATATATATATATATATATATATACACTTTCTTGCAGCATATCCTATCGACAGATTTGCACGCATGGCTTGTTTAAGTGTTTAATTGAGAATCATTTTACTTCTCTTGTGACTGCTGCATCAAATATAAAAAAATCCAAACTGTCACAAATGCAGTTGGCAAAAAGCGGGACGGACTAGTCTTCAAACCCCATTAGGAATCTGAATCGAAATGTGCCAGTTATCAGCACAGCCTTTGAACACGTATTTATACAAGCAGTAAATAATAATGCACAGTGTGTGTCAAAGTCACCACATATGACACACAGCATATGAACACACAAAGCACACAATAAAAAACCTTTCACCAGACCAGACACGCAGTCCTTTGTGTAGATATCACTCAAGCAGTCCTGTCTTCACACAAGTCAACCGTTTGAGTCTGATTATTGTGTTTTCCTTGTATAGAAGGCTATTACACTTGTTTCGGAGTAGGTTGTATATTTTCTGACCATTTTTAAGCTCTATTATAAGATACCTTATAATATATATATGAGGTATAAGATACCTGAGGTATAAGATACCTCATAGAGGAGGTACAGATTTTATTAACTGCAGATTGGACAGTAATTATATACTATAATTATAGTTGGGATCTGCTGGAGTCTATCCTAGCTGTCATTGGGTGGGATACACCCTGGACAGGTCAATCGCAGGGCCACACACAGACAAACAACCACACTCACACTTACTTCTATGGGCAATTTAGAATCACCAATCATTTGTTTTGGAATGTGGGTGGGAACTGGAGTACCCTGCCAGGGACCTGGAACCTTTTTTTGCTGTCAGGTAACAATGCTAACCACAAATTTACTAAATTAGTAATAATTCTCATTTGTTATGTAAAGTCTTGTTATTTTATATATGGAGAGAGATATTCTTTCTTTATAAAATCATAATGAAATAAAATAGGAGAGATGTTTTGGAATGTACTTGAATCTGGGCTGACTTTGTGTTGGAATGTCTTATGCAACCCTGGTATTTTGTAATGGCAGAGAATCTGTGGACATCAATGACATTTCTGGGGTCATGTTACTGTAACAGACCGTACAAATAATCAGTTGTGCAACCTTACTGTTAAAGCCAGGAAGCAATTTAAAACAATGGAATGTAAAAAAGTTTGTGTTGTTGAGATATGTTTACTAGGTGATGATGTCGTCACAGTGCTTAAGGTTTGGGTGAAAGGCAATTTATAGCCACACTGATATCCTGATCTTGTTGTTATTGTTTATTTATTCATTTTTATGAATTTTTGTAGCTCAACACTTTTTGACTTTTATGACCTACATTCATAAAACTCACTTTACACAAAAAAATCCAAAGCTTACAATGTTTGTTAAAATATTATGCTTAACTGGAATGTGTGTTATAAACAATTGTATGCCCTTCAAAAAAGTTTGCGTCAATTAAAATAAGGCTAATTATCATACCAACTATCCAGACAAACACAGAGACCACTGGTGCAACGAAAGTGCGGCTAGACAAGAAGTGAGAAAGACAAGTGAGTGAAGTGCAATACAAATAAATACACTCTAAATCATAGCGAAGGACAAACAATACACATGACGAGTCGCACTCAGACTGACAGTCTAATTAACTGCTAGCCTGTAAACTGTATCTGACAGTGACATGAAGGCCATTCAATATTATGTACATGGTATAATGCAGGCTACAAAAATATACTGCTGACACCTCGACCAGCCTTTTTAATAGCGCCAATTCGTTAAGAATAAATGTTCTAGATGTTACATACAACTAAAGTGATCGGGTTAAAGTTATATAAACAAAGGTTTTCCTGAATTCATTGTTAAAACCTATTAGTTACAAGCAGTGTGTTTTTCTGTGTCTGGTAGCATTATATACATGCTTCAGTACAATGGGAAAGCAATGTGTCATTTTTTTGCATTTATATAAAGTGTTATATAATTACTACCTAGATTATTATATGTGTAATAGGATCTTTATGTCTTTCTGTGCACGAGTTCTCTAGAGATGACAAAGCCTGTGTTCTAAAGCCTTTCTCCTTGCTAAAAGAGGTTCTTTCATTGGTCCTACATACATCTGTAATCAAACTGTTCAGGTAAAAAGCCCTTTATAGCGTGTGTGTGTGTGTTATGTGATATTCCTCATATTGGACAAGCAAATAGACAGTATTAAGTGAATTCCTCACTAACCATTGTTGTAAATTTATATTAAGTTGATTTTATGCCTTTGAAATTAATAATAAAAGAAGCAGGTTGTCTTCAGTTAATAAAAATTTTTTTTTCACACTGAGACTGAAATTTTCGCATTTCGGTTTTTCTATTTGTCAGTGGACGTCAGTGACTTGATACTCTAATAACGATATTGTAGCCACATATTAGAACAGAAGACCGCCAATTTCCATGAACTGATCGATCACGAACAGAGACTGTCTAAAGTATGTCTAAGACACACCCCAAACTGACGCATCGGAAAAGCATTGAAAGCATCATCCAATAGGAAAGTGGTGGCTCATGGTTAAGGTGTTGGATTATCAACCCAAAGGATTGTGGGTTCGATTCCCAGCGCTACCAAGCCACCACTGCTGGGCCCTTAGCACCCACACCCTTAGCAAGGCCCTTAACCCCCAATTACTCAGTTGTATAAATGAGATAAGTGTAAGTCACTCTGGATAAGGGCGTCTGCCAAATGCTGTAAATGTAAATAGGCTACAGCAGTGGTTCGCCATTCTGGATTTCAGCTTTTGCTTGTACGGTGGACCTGAATTGCCAAAACACCTCACAATGTTGGATGTTAGCTGTGGATGAAGAGGAAGCAGGTGAGTCGATGATTTTCGCTTGTGTTTTATAAGCACGTATGTGTATTTCTTCATGAAGCGCGCTCACTAGCATACATGTGATCTTGACCTAGAACAAGCTAAAGCTAGTGATTGCTTTTGGGATGCATTCACATTTATTTTTTTGTGTGTAGAGTTTTTGAAAATGCATCAAAAAGAGCTGCCGAGAAATAAAAGTGAGCCTGGGGCTCTGCTGAAATTCCGCCTGGTTCCCAGGTCTTCCACCCCCACATACAGCTCACTGCAGTGTTACAGCTTTTAATATTGTTAATAAATGTTAGATTAGGGTTTACAAAAAATATATATATTCTGTTGGTTAATAAAGCACTAAACAACTATACAGTGCCTTAAAAAAGTATTCATATCCCTTGGACTAAATGCTCTTAAAATGCTTTCTAAGATTGCAAAAAAACACAAGCTGACAAAACAGACGAAAGTTTTGTCTTAATGTATGGAAATTGCAGACACAAATTTCGGATTCAGTGTACAATGATCTTGGGCCTCCATGTTGGCCAGTTATTTTTGTCCGGTAGGTCGTGCACAGGTCATGTGATCGAAATCAATTACATACATGAATTGGCATATATTAAATAAAGAAAAAAAACTGTAATTATGGGCACATTCGTTTGGTATTAGCAGAGTAACACATTTCACACTCTGCTGTAAAAAGAAAACAACCACTATTCTTTAAATAGCTCCAGGAAATTTTTTGTTGGCTTTTGTAAAATCTTTTGTAAAAACACACCTTTTCTTTGGTACACCCCAATAATCAATAAGACATATTCAAAACACAGCACCGAAATTTTGTCTCAGACAAATGCCCTTCATCAGCTATGCTAGTAAAGGTTTCTGATGCTGTCGGGGGTGAAATCAGTCATGACTGTCAAGCTGTCCAGACATGATGTTTATTTTATGGGTTTTCCACATTCTAAAACTGTAAATGAGCTCTCGCTTCTCGTTTCCTTTTTTTACTGCCCGTCTAGCAACAGTCAACGATGGAAACAGAGATGCCAATAATGCAGCGTGCACTGCTGTTCAAGTGTTTAACCATGAGAATGGAGAAAAGCTTTCTTCTGATGGTAAGTGCTAGGAAGAACGATCAGACAGACTCCTCTTGGCTACAGCGATGCATAGCTGATTGCATCTCACGTAGAGGAGACAATAAACAAGTCTTGCGGTGATGCATGATGAATGAAGAGGGACAAACAATAGAACTTTAGGGCCTAAGATTTAAATCTAGATCACTGCAGTGGCGGCTGTTAATTTAAAAGTGACAGGCAGTGGTCTTGTGCGAGCATAAATAAACAGAATGCCAGACAGCTTTTAGACAGAGAGAAAAAAAGAAAACAAATACAACTATGTAATGAAATTTAATTTTTAAAAGGAAAAGTGGGCCATTGCGAGTAGTTTCAGGACCGCTTGGATAAAATAAGTTTGGGTCTTGTTTGGTCCGGCTTGTCTTAGAGTTGCCAAGTCTCACACTTTCAGGCTCTTTGAAGAACACTGAATATGGTTTATTTCACTTTACAGATTCAATAAGAATTAGAACATATTCAGACAGCACATGTGCATGCCAAACACTTTATTCTCTGCATGATTGGAAAAGCTATTCTACAGTTTTCCCATACCTGGTTTGCAGATTTATTTCATGCAACATACATTACCGTATGCCTAGAGGACGAGTGTGTAATTGACTAAGCTTGAAAAAAAAAACTATTAACCATTACAAATAAATGTGTTTTTTTTTTTTCATCATATCTTGTAGTGTATTTCAAATACTTTATATAACACATGCATGCGAATGCCACAGTAAAATACATTTACTTACTATCTATCTCCAGAGAAAAAGAATTATATAAAGAATTGATACATAAATAAATTATCAAGCCTATATAATTTAGTGGTATAGATTTTTAAAAAATAATAGCAAAGTGGCAACAGGGACAATGTTGGATGTTAGCTGTGGATGGAGAGGAAGCAGGTGAGTTGATTGTCGCTTGTGTTTTATAAGCATGTATGTATATTTCTTTATGATGTGAGCCAAACGCACGCTCACTAGCATACATGTGATCTTGACCTTGAACAAGCTAAAGCTAGTGATTGCTCCTTTTGGGATGCATTCACATTTATTTTTTTGTGTGTAGAGTTTTAAAAAGTGCATCAAAAAAAGCTGGCAAGAAATAAAAGTGCGCCTTGGGGGTCTGCTGAAATTCCGCCTGGTTCCCAGGTCTTCCACCCCCACATACAGCTCACTGCAGTGTTACAGCTTTTAATATTGTTAATAAATGTTAGATTAGGGTTTACTAAAAATATATATATTCTGTTGGTTAATAAAGCACTAAACAACTATACAGTGCCTCAAAAAAATATTCATATCCCTTGGAATTTTTCACATTTTGTCATCTTACAACAAGTTAAATGTATTTTATTAAGATTTTATGCAACAGACCAACACAAAGTAGCACATATTTGGAAAGTGTAACAATGATATACAGTTTTCCAAATTTTAAGCTATTAAAAATCTGAAAAGTGTGATGTGCATTTGTATTCATCCCCCCTGTACTCTGATACCCCTAAATAAAATCCACTGCAATCAATTGCCAATTCTAATTGGGTCAAAAAATGTAATCTGATTCCGAGTCTGTGTTAAGTTAGTGACTGTTGGTCTGTAAGTGTGTGTTGGTGGTGTTGTGTGTTGCTGTGTATTTAGGCCAATGACTCAGGACTAGTGGATGAGGGGACTGTGTTTTTGTTAATCTCTTGGTCTATTTGGTCTCTTTCTCTCCTTCCCTCCCTTCCTGGGGAAACTGTCATGTTATAAAGTGCTGACGACCAAGACACCTTGTATAAATCAGCAATTCTTCTAAAAATGCCCCATCATCACTTATGCTTTATGTGCTTTTTTATCTATTTATTATTGGTCCTAGATTATTTGAAGCATCTCTCATACAACCCCCCCACACACACACACACAATAAGATATAAGAATGACTGCATTATTAGTAACTTCCTGTTAATGTTACAGCCAAAACTACTGTACTTTAGAATTGTGCCACATGCCACATGTTAGAAATAACCAGATTCAATCAGATTTAAGCATTCACTGTAGTAAAAAGTAAATTATTAAGCAAAAATCAACAAAGCATATAAAATTGTAAGATTAATATAAATGATTAAATACGATAACATAAATGATATCTTTTTTTGAACACATGTTGCAGCTCTCACTGATAATCAAGCTTGTTTTTTAGTTTTATTTTTCCCAACATGGCTTGCATGCACCGCTGAATATAATAGCCAAGTTAGTACTGAGGAATTCCTATTAACGATGATACATAAAAAAGCATCTTCAGGTTGAATTACGAAAGGAGGACGAGGGAAAAAATAAAACAGGAAGCTAGTGATTGGAATTTAAAATAATAGAACGTGTCTTCATTTTTTTTAGACACATGTATGATTAATAGCTGACCTTTTCCTGAAAAAATTGTGATGTAAATTCTGACAATAATTGAACAATAACCTTTCATTCAGCACCTGACTTGTAACAGAGGCTGGACAATTGTTTTTGTAATTTCTTTCGATGCAGCTTAAATTAAAGGGCATTGACGCAGAAGTGCAATAACCCCAAACTGAGAACAAAAGAACGCTCTGATCTTCTCTCTGCTGCCGAGTCCTTGCTGTGTGTTCTTCTTTGTACTAATTATAGTAAGAGAATAGCAAACAGGCAAGTGGATTGCCAATGCCTATACCTCTATATCCGCTAGTCAGAGCTCCAAGGTCACCCTGTAAGGATTACAGGTCTTAACACACCAGTTCATAAACAAGATTCTCATCTTCCCAATAAAACACTTTGAAAGATCTCTTCGGCTGCTTAACACACTCACTTAGACATAGTGGCCCTCTCTACCTGTGCCGAACTGAGCACTTTTTACACGCATATATCACAGCTCCAAATCTTTCATCTCAAAAGGTTATAGTGTTTTCACAGCTAAGGCTGCTGCGTACACATGAAGAGCAATCGAACTGACTGCTTGAGCTGTCTACTCACTTACACGAGATGAGGTGTGGAGTACAAAATTGCTTGCAGAGGACAGACGACAGTCTGGAACAGAGCGAGAGAGAGAAGAGAAGTGAAAGACAACGCGCCATACCGAGCTGTCTGAAGGGACAAAGTTCCCAGGGGTGCTGGCCACCAATTTCCACGAGGTCAGTGGTGGAGCAAGGGAGGCTAATCCTCCCAGGGAGCAATGACTGGCGTTCTAAACCGTGCAGGGAGTACAGCTTTCTGAACAGCAGGTGTTTTCACTTTAGCGCTCTGCTGTGTGCTGCATCTGCTTTTCCGCCGACGTCGCAGACTGACAATGTCAACACTTCCGAGCCGGGTGTGTATAAAGCGCTAAAGCGACATATACATGCATTATTCAACACGCATTCTAAATCTTTTAAACGGTTCCGCTTAGGTGTTTCACAGCCTTCAGATAAATCTCTGCATATGTCTGCACACAGGTCCCACTTTTTCTTCTAAAATTACATTAATTACAGCCATGGGAAGCGGCCTATTTTCAGCGACATTCTCTTTAGGGATGGGGGAAAAAATGATTCATTGATGCATCGCGATATTTTTTCTAACGATTTCTGAATCGAAGTCCAGATTCGATTCTAAATTCAAATAAGATCACGACGGTGCAGGTCTGCACGTGCATGAAACAGAAAAAATAATAGGTGTGCATGTATTCTTACCAAACTACTGCAAGCCCAAAGGAAAAAAATGCATTTACCAACACACACACAGAATAAACAGTTCAGTCTGTTACATAAGCATTGACTGATGCATGTAATTATGCTGGCAAATTTGCCTATTTTAAGCAAAAATGGACAATCAAATCAATTAAGCCAGACCTTCTCTGTTGGCCTGAATACTATCAGAAGCTGATCTACATTTACAACCTTAATTCTAATATTTGTTCTATAAAATTGTTTTTATTTATTCCCAAAAGTTTATTCACTGCACTGCTTTCAGTATGTGTATGTTAGATTTTTGGTCCAATCAGATTTCACTTTCTTTATGTTTCTATGTTAATGTAATCTGCCAAAGTCTCCAGAATCAGTAGTGGCAATATTATTAAAGGCTGTTTCTTTAACCAAGTTAGACATCGTAAGGAGAGTTTGGCTAACCCCGAAGTAACTAGCTTGTTTTGGGCTGGGTAACGCTTGACTTACAGCCTTTAAATGTATATTATATATATATATATATATATATATATATATATATATATATATATATTATAAAAAATTTTATGTTATTGTGATGTTATATTAATATTCAATAAATATTGATTCTGAACTGCTCCATATGATGTACGTGGTACAGTTGCTGTTGTAGTCCTAAAGTCTTAATGGGGTTTCTTGCTTTAATAAAAAGTGTATTTTATCCTCAAAAACTAAAATGTTTCTCTCTCTCTCTGTAATTCCACAACGTTATATTGCATTTCTCTGTAGTATTGATAGTTTCCATAATTGCGACGTGATAGTGGTGGTATTAAGGGGTGTATCGGTCAGCTAAATCCCCACCGAAGGCCCAGTTACCAAATGCACCACTCACTACTAGCATTTACACAGCAGAAGAATTTAAAAAGTGTAGACTGAGAATCGATTTTGGAATCGAATCCTGACTGCCAGAATCGGAATTGGATCAGATCAAGAACCTAAAGATTCCCACCCCTAGTTCCCCTAAGTGTTCTTATCCTGAGATGGGTTTCATGATTGGGATACCCTGAGAGGAATCTGAAGTCATACCGCCTCGCATCATAGAATTATGTGTCAAGCAACATCCTTGACTGACTCTGCCTGAGCCATGACTGACACCTCCTGATGTCTAACGCTGTGAACAAACACATTAACTTGCACTGCAAAGTGGTGAGCTACGAATGCCGTTTAGACTGTCAGGTCAACAGCCTCATATTATAATAAGCTTATATTGTTTTTTATTTTTCGCTTTAGATGGTAGAAGTATAGAATAAAAACTCATTGTTGCCATCCTGACACTGTAATAATTTGCCTTGAGCTTCGGATTCTGGGAAAGACAGAACTAGGGATAAACAAGTTCGAAAACATGCTAATGCTTATAATTTATCATTCTGCCATTGATGTTGACGTTCCTATAAAAAAAAGGATGCTTATAGAAAATATCCCGCTGGTTTCCTTTCAAACTGCCATTACACCATTCACAGCTTTTTCCTTTAGTTGCCCACAGAGAGATGCTGTTAATTTTGCCAGAATTTTTTAGCTTGGATTACAGTAGCTTTGAAAATGAATAATTAATGAATGAATACACTGAAAGAGGTGAAAGAGCAAATGTGAACAATGAACCATTTCTTTAGAGCAAGAAAAAAGGGAAGTTGTGCTTTGACACACATATACACGCTCTTTCTTTGTAGAAGCAGACCCGACACAATGGGTTGATTGACTTTTATGTATTGCTGGATGTTTTAGCGATTTTTGTGCTATAGTTTTATAAAGATTCACTTTTTTGTTTCTACATGTTACACTGGCTAGGGCTTTTCACATTTATAAAAGTGAACTCTATTTAAGAAGGAGTTGGGTTTAGATGTAGCAGTTGTGTTTTTGTAAATGAAATAAGTTGAATATTCGAAAACAATTATTTGAAACGTGATTGATGGAGTTTCCTGTTGATTATTCATTTTTACCAACATTAAATATAATTATGGAGGTGGATGAATGTCATCAAAATCGAAGTCCATGGTAGACACAGTATATGTATATTTATTTTAGTTATAAAGTGGTACAAAACTCATATATTGTTCAAGCAGTGGCTATGTGGCTATGTAAAACCCTGTTGCCCTTAGTGGATAGGGATCCTGTGCTCTCAACACTACAGCCAGGGATCGGTTCCCCAGGCAGCCACTAAAGGGTTTAACTCTGGTGAACCTCCACGGGATGCAACCAATTAAAACACTAAAATTAAGTGGCTGCCAAAATGTTGGGCAACAAAAATATATTCATATGTATTTCATTTGAACGCCTGTTGTGCTTTCTTCTCATGCCAAGGTTCACCAGCAGGAAACCAAATTCCTTTTTTTTGGCTTGTACTAATAAAACTGGCAGTCCTTCTAAACATGGAAATGCTTCATACTAAAATCCTCTAGGTTATAGGACATGGTTTTAAATTTTAGATAAAGAAAAAACTTTTATATCTCACGATCTGACATTTGAGAACAAATTGAGACCTTTACAGGCAGTCAAAGGATGATTCTGTGAATATGCAGTGTGTGTCATCACTCCAGCTTGCTGAGGATTAAAGTGTTACAATCAATTCTTGTTACTACTGTAGTTCTAGCGTGCTAAAAAACCAACAACAAAGAATCTTGCAGAAATTGTGCATAATTTCTAGCTCATTATGACATTAGGCTGAATAATGTTCGAGAATGGAAACCATTTCACAGTTTAAATGAGCAACACTGCCAGTATTAAACCTCTGCAAATTAGAGAAGTCCTCAGTTTCCCATGAGTAGACAGACCTAATTACTGTTCAAGCTTGGCAAAATTAGACTAAAAAAACTAAAATAAATTCTATCAACCGACAACAAAAATGATATGCGTATAACTAGGGCACAATGGATGACATAATTAAGGGGAAACAGTTTTATATTGGCTAGGAATATATTATTAATTTACAAACGCATCCTTACAAAATATTTAACACATCTTATCAGACTGAAGTAAACGGCTGTTCCTCTGCTTCAAAAGTCTTTTTATTTAAAGTTCACAAAACTAATTTGATTTTTATTTGCAAAAACTTTTTCCCAAACTGCGGTGAGATGATGCACTCCGAGTGCATCTGAGTGAGACTCTCTCCCCCACACAGAAAATTGCCCTAAGAGCCACCGTGCATGACAATTAACCCAGAATTATTTTGTTAATGTGTTTTCTTGGCAGCCAAAACTTCCAGAGTCTGCCAAAAGGCGGGAAGCTGAGTGAAAACGCGGAAAGCTAATGTACAGACACAGCGGGACAATTCACTTCCTCCTACTTCAGGCTTCATTTGTGGATTCCCACAGTACGAATTCTATTCTACTAAAAAACATGCAGCTTTGCAGGGCTGTTCAAGATTAATGTTAAATGCTTGTGTATAATTACCAACACTGATTCTAATCTAGACTCCAAATTTATTGCAGTAATCTGATGTTATCGCTTATGTGATGCCTACTGTGGTGGGTGGTGTAAAAAAATTGAAAAATTAAGCAAGCATATATCTTAATGGTTACCTTACAGAGACTTATCCTATTTTGATAAATAGCCTAGCCAAAGGTATGCTTTGGTGTGTATGTGTTTGCATGCAGCAGATGAGTGCGCATATCTAGATAAATCGCCCCCAGTAAAGCGGGCTATAACTACAGGTCCCACATGGGTCATTAGATCAGTGTTAATGGTGGCAGAATCCTACAGTGTAATAGAACACTGAGGATCCCTGCAGTGTGTTCTGGCTGGTGGATTAGAGCGGCATTTATCACATGTCCCATGACAAACTGACTTGCAGTTCATCATTGCAATAGAGTAAAAGTAATCAGGAAAAGCTTTCATTGTAGTGCAAAATTGTGACTTTTATTCTAGGGCGAAACCTGAGCAGAATTTTTAGCATTTAAACCTCTGAGCCAGGCAATCATTTAAAAGGTCAAGCAATGTGCTTTAATAAATGCACCTACCATAAAGAGGGATAATCTAACTTGATTAGTAGTTTAGCCCACAGAGGAATTTCTCACTGCACGAGTCAGATATTGATATAGATTACTTAATTTGCACTTTATGTGGCTAAAACAACTTCTTCTCTAGTCTTTAGCTCTTTGTTGGTTTCTGTTGTTGTTTTGTGTAGCATCATGTTCCTGAAAAAACATTGTTTTATTTCACTGTGTACTGCATCTGCTATATATAGTTGAAATGACAATAAAACATCTTGAACTTCTTGTCCCAGGATGCAATATCATAATGACATCAAAAGCTTTAAGTACCCAAGGACTAAGAGCTTTTCGCAACATTTTGAGAAATCTTGGTTAAAATTAATATCAAGCCAACAAAGCACTTCAGGAGCAAAGCCTGATTCATGCACCTCGACACTAATACTGTAGCTGTAAGCATAATGCTGTCAGCAGGCCTTCAACATCCATTAGCATAAACTCCTCTGATCAAAGCCCAGCTGATCTGTGTCACTGCACTCCAGCTCTACAGTCAGCTCACAAACACTCTTAATTCTTCACCTACAATTCAAGGTTTGTTTCAGGCTCAAATCAGAACTTTAGGTAGGAAAAAAACTTTTTACACTCAACCATGTATCGTAAATAGACAGTGTACAGTGTATTTATTTAAACTATAAATCTACAGTATTAAACAATTAATAATATTACTGCTGTAGAACTACTGCACTATATTCCTATATGTAAATGTAAACATGTATATCCATATAATCTACATATGAATTTGCAGAATATATATATTCGTATGTAGATTATATGAATATACATGTATACATTTAAATACAGGATTATAAAATGTATGCAGATTTTATATATATATATATATATGTACAAAATATGAATAAATGTGTAGAGAATATATACATAAAATTAGAGATTAATTATTGATATACACAGGACATATATACATATTTTACACATATTCCTTTATAGTTTATAGTATATTTGTGTGACTATACAGATAAGTGTGAATGGGATGTATACAGAGATGTATCGCAGTTTGAGTGGTTTTTCAGTGTGTAAAGGAAAATTTAGTGAAGTCGAGAAATTCAGAAAGAAGATAAACCATCAGCTGCGCTCTCCTTATTAAAACTAGGTAATAACAGCACTGGATTTTCACCTTGCCGTAACTCTGTTACAAAATTTATTTAAAATGAAAATACAATAGAACACAATTAGGAGCTGCTCCTGCATTTTTCTGCTGAGGTTTCAGTGAAGCTGATTAGTTGATCTACACAACACGCTTGCAGCATTCTAAAAAGTTGAGTTGTTTTATTTGCGGACACATCTGAAAAAAAACGAGCATGCCACACTGCATGCGCGTTACAACGGGGTCACCAGGTCGACGAATAAAATAACGAAATTATGTGCGCAAAAGTAAATGGCCCCCTAAAGAGAAAAACTGTTCCTAAGACTGTTGGTCTTGGCCTATAGGCACCTGAAACTTTTTCCAGAAAGTAGGGGGATAAACAGTTTTTGTTTTGGGTGGGAGGTTTTTCTTGACAATGCTGTGAGCCTTACGTAGACACTGCTTCCTTTCGACGTCCTCATTGGCAGGAAGTAAGGTCCCAAAAATGCGTTGGCCAGTTTTTACCACCATCTGTACCATCTGTATTGTTTCCTGGTCTGTGACAGAGTAATTCCCATACCAGACTGTGATACAGCTGGTTAGGATGTTGTCAACTACACAACAGTAGGAGTTCTTTGGAATTGCTGGAAAAAGGTGATTCTTTCCTTAGTTGGTTGCCTTCTTGATTAGGCAGAAGGTGTGGGAGAACCAAGTCCTCCAAGATAAGGGTTCCCCAAAAACTTGCTGGTAGCACATTTAATGCATGTCCCATTATTATCAGCGCATCAATCAGCCAGATGATTTACCCCCTCCCTGTAGTCTGATTTTTGTCATTGATGAGGCTAATTATAGTGGTCTTATCTGCAAACTCGATTATGGGATTAGAACCATACAAATGTCTCAAATATACCATGTTCATAAATGTTTTGTACCCACGATGCTTTTTAACTGTTAAACACTCTCCACAGACTTCCTCAGTACAGATCCATTTCATCAACACTATCTGAAATCCATGCGGGCTATTCAATAAATTAACAGAGCTTTTTATTTAAAGAACTTTCCAATTTCCGCTGCTAGTTTTCATGGAATAACTGGCATAGAATAACTCATTAGGTTGGGTTGTGGTTTCCACATCTATAACAAAAAACTTCTTACAGACAGTTACACACTTTAGACCATCCAGAGCCACACAGACTTTAAGAAACACTAAATCTAGTTTTTATTATGCCAAAAAATTGGACTGGACATTGGATACCTTCTGGATTTCAAGTCCTGTAACTCAAACACCTTTAAAATTTTAGTAAAAATAATAAAAATGTATTCATTAATAAAATGAAGATGATGATCATCATCATCATAGTTGTTCTTTACAAGTAACACTTTTTTACGGTATAACTTTTTTTATATGTAACTCAGTGACTACCTTAGCTTACCTTACCTGACTTACCTTGGACTTATTTTTGAGAGGTACCTAGTATCTAGTTATTTCTTAAATGAATTCCTAATATTGCTTATTATATACTTATTATGCAAGAAAGGTTGTTTTCATTTAAAAAACCCTGTGCCATTGTCATGAGTATTTGGAATGTTGCCCTGCCTGACCGCCAGAGGGAAACAGGGCGTTGTCCCTCCAAGGTGTTTACTTACTGTACAATCTGGAATGTTCTACAGCAGGTTGCTTAACAATGTTTGTGTTTTGTTTTCCTGGTGCCTAGTGTGCCTCCAAATATGTTTTGTTTTGTTAATTTCTGCCTATTAAAGTATTTTAAGCACATACTTCCACTGTCTTGTCCATCGGTTTGTTAAAGCTGTATGTGTATTTTTAGCCACCCAAAAGCTGAGCAAATCACACTAGGACATCAGAAGGTGACTGTACCATGTTGTGGAGTAATTGGGATAATTAGGCAAGCTAAGAAAGTCTTTCTGCTTGTTAACAGTGTGTTGTTATCATTTGAGTTGCCATTTAAAGGGCATGATGTGATTTTGTAAGACCAAGTGTTTCAGACAAAATGGTTGTTATGAGGTTCAATGCAAACCAGGGCTCCCACAGCCTGACTTCTTATACAGCCTACATACCCAGGCTATTAGCCCTATTCGTATGCTCATATGCATATCAAAAAAAGAGAAGAGAACCCAAATGAACAGGAACAGAAAGGGGTGTAGAAAGAGAAGGACAGGAGAGGAGAGGAAAGGAAAGAAAAGACAAGGAAAATGAGAAAACCAGCTTTAGATACCCCACTGCTATTTGCATGGCGAACACAGTGAATGCCGAAACATCCGCCCAGCATCCCTTGCGCAACTAGATAGCTAGTCAGACATGCGCGTTAGCGCAAGTGAGGTTGTCTGATCTCCAAGGTAAATGCTGTACATTACACTATACTCGTAACAGACTAAACTGTTTATCGGGATTAAACGTAGTAATTTTGTGTCAGCACTCATTCTTGCCGTAGTTTTGGTGAAAGTGAGTGAGAAGGGACGAGTGTGAGACGGGAAAAAATTTGCAAACACGTCTATATAAACCCGTTCAGTACATTTCGGACTGCTTTCGTTCTTTATTTTATTGCACTAAAGTGTTAACCTGTGATGAACGCTCGGTTACATACTTAATAAAACTAGTTTATTTCTATTAATTCTATTGTATTTTTATACAAAATGCTACATTTATAAGTACATACATTTACACAACATGTACATTGACATTTGCAGCATGTGTCCGATTTACAGGGTGATTTACAGAGCAATCTGGGATTAAGGGCCTAGCTCAGAGGCCCAGCAGTGGTGGCTTGGTGGTACTGGGAATAAAACCCTGGTCTTTCTGGTATTAGACCAACACATTAACCACCTAAGCCACCACTTTCCATGTCAACACACATTAATGACATCAGACGGTTATTATTAGTTTAACTGAATGTAACAAAGGATGTTAATCCAGGAACACATCCACCAAACTTTTTCTATAACTATTGTAAATAAAATAAAACAAACAGAAATACTAGGATCTTTCTATTTCACTATCATAAGAACATTTAATTCTGTGACTAATTATGCAACTTTTAACTGGCATCAGTGTAGATGGCAAATACACATATGAATTCGGAGAAATGAAATATGCTCTTTACTAGCCGAGAGCTCAAGGAAGAATAGATTAAGAGAGCCTGTGAGTCTTTTATCTCTGACTTTTTCTCTATGAACTATGCTACAAAAATGCTGCTTTTTCCCCCTAACTGCTCACAGAACCAATCTGCGCTGACCTTTATGTTAATGACACATTGAGAAGAGGCAGTGCAGCCATTTTTAAAAATAACACCTTTGACATAATGAAAATCTAAGGGGTGAAAAATTATCTCATCTCCAGCAATTGAAGACATAAGAATAGAGGGGAACATCACTGATGACTGCTACAGACTTGAAAAAGACAGACAATGCAAGAGCGAGATGTAGAAATAAGAAAATCTAACTTGACATCTCACATATTCTGGGCAAATTTCACAGACACTGTAGGCAGATCAGTAAAAAAAAGTCATTTAAAATGAGAATGTGGGTACAGGACCAGATGCATTGTATTGATTATTGATATATATACAAAAAATAAAATTTTAGCTCTGGGTGCTAATGAACGATCTATCGATCGATAGAGAGACAGAGAGCAGAAGAATGGAGGAAGGGGTAAATGCCAAGACCCAGGTTTTCCTAGTAGAACATTGCCCAGAGCATCACATTGCGTCTGTCGACTATCCTTATTTATAGTTCATCTTTCCTCCAGGTAATCAACACACACGGACAGCGACATGATGCAAAAAAACAAGATTTATCGAACCATGTTGCTTTCTCCTATAACTTTATGATTTAAATTTTATCTTTAGGCTTTGGCGACTTCGACTGGTCAGAGGATACGAAGCCCTATGCACAGCAAGCTTGTGATGCACTGAGTGTTCCTATACCTTTCTGTCCTAGCCAGCAATAATTTATTTTAGCAATCGGTGCTACAGCAGCTTTTCTGTGGGATTGGATAGATAAACTAACCGTCACTTCCCATGCACAGCAACAAGCAATGGGTGCACTTTTAATACAACAAAACTTAAAAACATATTGATTAACATTAAATATGTATTCTCCCAGTTTATTGATGTGATTCCCTCCTCCTTTATGGTTAAAATCTTTTTATTGTTATTTTTGATTTTACAGCATGTCCATCAGAGCAGACTAAAGGACCATAGTCCTTTAGTTTGAAAAGACTAAAGTAATTAGTCTTAGTAGTTTATAAAATTCTTTTTATGATGGCCATTTTGGATTCAGTCTTAAAGCTATTTGCTAGAATCCTAGCCAGCCGTTGTGGTGTACTGGGTTAAGGCATCAGCACCCACATGTGCAAGTTGTTGTGCTTCGGCAGCCAGGGTTCGATTCCAACTCTGTTTCAATCCAGTCCCACCTCTCTATCTCCCCCATTTTATCCCTCTGTCCTATCAATTAGGGCAAAAAATGCCCCAAAAAAATCTGGAAAAAAAACAGCAAACTGAAAATAAAATTGGTGAATTAAGTTAAATTTGGAGTATCTTACATACTTTATAACCACTGGTCTCGAGTTACAAACAGAAGCATGAACCACAGGTGTCCACAAACATTTTTTATAAGCTGTAACATATTATTGGATATGTAAACAGTATATATTTATTATGGATTTTTAAAAACGTACTTGTATATTAGGTTACACTGATTTATCATTTTTAGCAGATTTTCTCACAGTTCTTTAGTCATGAGATTTTGGCTGGGTTTTTTTTTTTAAATCAGTTTTTCCCAAATATCTAAGGGACTTAAAGAAATAAATAAATGGTTGAAACAATGGATGGTAAACAGGTGGAACGGATAGATGGATGGATGGATGGATGGAGTTGTACAAGACAACATTTTTTGTTTTTTGTAAAATTTACCTTTTACTTCAGTACAAAAAATCAAGCAAAAAAACAGACATAAATCACTGAGCAAATAAGCATAAAGTTTAATTTATTTTTGATGTGAAGGGCAAACTTAATGAGTTCCTAAAACCTGGCCATGGGCATATTGCCAATATGTTGCTGCAAATGTCAGAAATTCCCAGTTAGCAATACAACAATCATTAATTTGCTGCAAGATTATTTTCTGAATAAAAAAATCTCTGAACAAACTTGTATCTCTCTTATAAAGTGCCGGGCCGCAAGCTCGAAAGAAAACACTTTATGGTGATTATATGGACACGTATTGCAGAAGGAATTTACATTTACAGCAGACACCCTTTATCCTGAGTGGCTTACATTTATCTCTTTTATACAACTGTGCAAGTAGAGGTTGAGGGCCTTGCTTATGGGGCCCAACAGTGGGAACTTGGTAGTGCTGGGATCAAACCCCAATCTCCTGATTAGCAGTCCAAATTCTTAACCACTGTGCTATCAATTCCCAGACTTCAAGACTTTGTTACTTTATGTTGATTTTGTTTTGATGGTAATGGGTTATGTTTTTAAGATCACGCAAGAGAACAAACCCAAAAGCAGCTATTAGAATATGCAGGGAAAAAACACAGTGATTGTCTAAAGTGCTCATTACATATGGCAGGTTTGCGTAAAATCAGTGCAGGCGTTAATATACAGTGACGTTTTTAAAAAATGTCTGTCACTTACTTACTTTCAGTAAGCACTTTATTCTGGTCAGTGTTATGTTGGATCCAGAATTAATTCCATTAACAGTGGATGTGAGGTAGAGCAATGAGTTAAAAATAATACCAAAGATGAAAGCAGGGTTATCTGGCTTCCTCCCACATCCTAAATGCTCCTGTTACATGTGAAAATGTGTGTATGTAGGGTTAGGATATGTAATTTTTACCCATAATCTAGTGCCATCGCTTTCTAAGGTGCATTTCTACCACTCAAGAATCAAACTTTAAATCTGTCAGAACCCTAAGCAACATGCCAGAAAAAATGTAAATATATATACAGTGTGCGATGCTGAATCTACCATTCCCAAAACACCAGTAGAATAAATCAACAATACGGCCAGCAACCAATGCAACCCAAAGTATAGAAAGAGCCAAGCATCTTGGATGCTGGCAACTCATTAACACAAAAGGAAGGAATGTGATGATTCAACCGACTACAAATAGAAAATGTAAAGTAACAGATAATGTGTTTTAAATAAATGCTTAGCATAAAAGTTTATTTGCAACAACAAAAAAAAAATCCTATACGCAGTAGGTTTACCTCTTTTTGAGTAAAAGTAACCAAGTACTCAGATTTGAAGCTTTTAGGAACGATGGACTGTACCAGAGACTTTCAGAGTCAGAAATCACACACCATGCTGACAGTTTGTTGTTCTTCTCATGGGATCATATTAGAACAATTTGTATTAAATAAGACAACAACCTCTATAGTTTTACATCAGAATACAGATCTGGATTTTCTATCTTTTATTTTTCTCTTTCTCTTGCTCTTAAATTGTTTTTTACATTTTATGAAGCCAAGATAAAAACATCAATAAACCTCTTTCTCCGCCGGCTGCCTTGTAGTATCGGTGGTTGGCAGCAGTTTGAGAAACACTGCCGCCTACAAAACTGCACCTAAAGAAATATAGAATTTGGCTAAATTATGGACCTGTACCATTTTAAATATGATGTATTTTTCCAGTCACGGTATATTGCACTTTCTGTATTTCTAGTTCAATTTCCGATTGTTCTTGCATCTGATGCCAACTAAATGTTAAAATGTATTCTGCAAAAGACAAACAACTAGCGCTACTGAACATGTCCTCAGTCTCCCTGCAATATTTATTTGATTCAACAGTTGTGGCCTGTCTATAGAAAAGTAAACAGATAGAGGACAAAAAAAATTCACATGGTACAATAGCTTACTAAATGATTACATTGGTGTAAAAATGATGTAAATCATACTTGTACCTCACAGTTGCCAAAACCGAAATAAACATTTGGGATAATGTGTTAAACACTATAAAACACCAATTTAAAGAAATATGTTTTGTAGTAAAGCACCATATTCTTTGTCACCCATCTGTAGCACACAGCGGATTGGTAAGAGACAGCAGATATGCAGTGCTGTATGCACAATGCCATCACTAATTGGCAAGCTCAAGTGCTAATAGGCTCACCACATAATAATTACCATGTCAAATGGACATAAGATAATGATTGTTATTTGTGTATATTATGTATGTTAGAATATTAGAAATTGATAGAAATAGATGGACTCTGAAAAAGGAATAACTTAATTTAAAATTTTGACAGCTTGGAAACACAGACTTTTCTGCCATCTTACTCACCGATTTCCAGAATTCCTAGTTTAATCCTTAAAATGGTTTATAGTCTGTAAGAGTTTTACATGTTGTTATTCTGTTTTCAGGAGTGTTCTCTTTATACTCTATTTATCTAAACTTTATATACCTACTTTAGGTTTAGAGCTAGAAAGATTTGCTATGCTTAACTGGTAAGTTTGTTTGCCTGGTTCTCTCCAGTGAATTGGATTCCCACCCAGGGTAAATTCTTCTGCCATTCTTCTTCTAAATAAGTAAACTTTCACCTTTGTTCCTATTTACTAGTTTGTTTGCCCTGCATGGCTCCCTCTGAAACCAAATACGTCCATACTGCATTGAACGCTACACAGGCTTTAAGTAGCTTTAAACATTGTTTCTTGTAGTTATATTGCACTCATTTAACATCATCCAAGCCAAACAAGTTAAATATTTATTCTGCTTTGATGCCACAGAAATATGTAAAGGGCGGATGTAGTATGTCTACATTTTATTCATATCACCTGTACCTATAGTACTGTATATAAAATTTCAGGAAGTACATGCTTATTTAAATGCAGTACGTACTTACGTAGTATGTGCTTTCGAACAGAGATGATACAGGTTTATTGTCTGCTCGAATTCTCAAACCTGTGTATAAGATCTAAATGTTTTAATAAAAACCCTTTAATTAGACCCACTGGCTCTGAGTCTCTTTTAAACTGAAATAAAAGAACTGGTGCTTTAAACAAAAAAAAAAAATCAATAAGCTTCAACAGTTAATATTAAGTCTCGGAATCCTAATTTTACAAGGATAATTTACCTTCCTTTATCTTTCTTTGTTGTGTTGTTACAAAGCAAAGAAAATAGTACAGACCTCAGGGATTGTTTTCTTCAAGAACACACAAAAAAAAGCAACCAGATTATTATTATCCATATCCATCCGCTGTCCTTTTCTGTCTGTGTTTATTTAAAAATCACACCTGTCCAGGGTGACCTTAATATGTATGTCACTTCACAGTGCCCTACACCGAGATGGTATCATAAGCATGTCACCTGATGTGAAAGCAAGAAAACAAGCAGCAACATCTTCTTTCCCTCCCCAAGCCCCCTCTCATCCCCACACACACACACAGACAGCCTCCAACATTACTCTAGGCATGAATCTGCTTTTCCAGCCGTCTTATCGCAGTGAGTCTGTTATCTTTTGTCACTGCTCTGTTTTCTTTTTAAAAATCCATATGCACTATAAACATGTGAAAAAACACCAGACAAACAATCACCGTAACACGCTCACACTGACACATGCAGGTAAACAAGATATTAATATGCAGAATACATGGAGCAGTTAATCATTTTGTCACTCAAGCACATTGTCTTGGATGTGTTCATTTTCATGAAGCAAGCATCACAGCAGGTCCCCCTCAGACAGCATTTGCGAGCAGGTTTGAGCGAGAGGACTGACAATAAAATGTCAACCCCTCAAAAGGTCAGATATGAGCGTGGAGAGCTAGCGCTTATGTAAAACCATTACTCTCAATAGTTTGATGCATTATCGCTAAAAGGCCATAGCAGACTAATAAGAAAGGTGATGGCTTCGCTGTAAGACATAAAACAGTGTCATCTTAACACACTGAACTAAGCAATTTACATAGTGAATAAGTAAATCAAAGGCAATCATGAGCTCCGTTTATAGTCATATAAGTATACAGTGCAGTTTCAAGGCATACACAAACCAGGCACCCCCAGATGCAGGTGCGCAAATGCACAGAAATTACAACAGTAAGATTAAATAAATCTTAGTATATTTCAGTATTTACTACATTTTACTGCAGCATACTGTAGTAATTCCTTTATTGAATTGATAAATTGTAGGAAATAGTGTAGTAGACTCATTGGCAGGCTGTGCATTTGGTACCTGGGCCTTAAATGGGGACTCGCACGACTGATACACCTCTTAATACCACCACTTTTACAGTTACATACAAATATAGAAACCATTTATACTATACAAAAACGCAATATAACACATCGCGTCATTACAAACAGAGAGACATTTCACATATTGAGGCTGAATTCCCTTTTTATTAGAGCAGGAAGCACAGTTAAGACATCTTCAAATGTCCACATTAAAAACACAACTGCGCCACATAAATCATCTGGAGACAAAAACTCGAAATAAAAACTTGAAATAAAATGCATCATACATTTAAAGGCTGTAAACCAGTGGTACTGCTGGTAGGCGCTGGTCTGGAAGTGAACAAACTTTTTCTTGGGCTAAGACAATCTAGTTAGATGCAGGGTTATCCGATATCTTCTCACAATGTCTAGCTTTTTTGAAAAAGTCTGTCTCATAACTGATTTTTGAATATGTTCGAGACAAAGTCAATTCCTCAACAAGCAATAGACAATGACTGTTTTTAAACAGTTTACTTTTATTTATTCGGAGGATTTAGTGTTCATTGCATTGATACTCTTTTTGCATGATCTGTGCTATGAAGGTTCTCACATATACAATTATAGAACATTTACTATATCAATTACCACAACAAATTACCACTTTATTGCATTTTACTCTGGTGTATTTACTATAGTAAGGTTCAAAAACACTGTAGTAGTAACTATAGGTCATGTAGTAAAATTTCCTGTGGTAAAGTTACTACACAATACTAAAGAATTTATATGTAAATGCCTTTATTTTGTCACAATTTTTTTTTTTTACTGCACAGTGAAATTCTTTTTCGCATATTCCATCTTAGTAAGTTGGGGTCAGTGCACAGGGTCAGCTATGATACAGCACCCCTGGAGCAGGAAGGGTTAAGGACCCAACAGTGGTTGGCTTGCCAGTGGTGGGGCTTCCTGATCTTCAGATCAGCAACTCAGCCTTAACCATTTGAGCCACCACTGCCCTTGGTATGGGTAAACACATACAATAGACTAGCTATTGACTACATAAATCTCCCTGTGGACATTTTTACTTGCACATCCAACTAGGATACACCTATTTAAAATCATAGTTGCACAGCCGTCCTCTGCTTTCCTCAATTTCTGTTGACCTTAGCGCTCTTTACACCTGATTTTATCTCTACATCTTACCATTCAAATTCTCATCCGTTGTAATCTCTTGTTATTTCCGAACAGATTGCTGCAATTCTACTTGCTATTTCCATGTCCTTGCTTTACAAGCTTTTTTCATAAACCCTCGTCAGAGCACTCAGAATGCTGCTGTTCACTTGGTTCATAACCTCTTCAATATTTCTGATATTACTTTTCTATTGAGGTTACTCAACTGGTTCAGTGTTGTAGCAAGAGGCAAATTTAAAATGCTTGTCTTGCATTTCAGCTTATAAAGCACTCTACACCACAATATCTCTGCACCCTGGTTTACAACTACATATTTACACAACTTTAACGCAGCAGTCAAGTTCTCCATATATGAGATTTGGGCAAAATAGACTTTGAGATCCTTTCACAAGTATTTTTTCTGTGCTTAGATAAGCAGGTGCAAAACTGAGTTTGGGTTATTGTCTGTCTGGGGTTTGAAATGTTATTTATTATATTTACAATTTTTGGCATTTGGCAGACGCCCTTATTCAGAGAGACATACATTTATCTCAAACGTTTTATCCACCTTAGCAGTTGTGGGTTAAGGACACACTCTAGAACACCCTTAAAGACACCCTTCTATAAACATTCTGGGAGATATACATCAGTGTGTATACCTTTGTGTAATGCCTTGCAATGAATTGATGCACAACAGTCTACATGCTTGCCTTACACTCACTCTAAGTGTTCTCTTGTTACGTTTTGAATCCATCATATCGCTGACTTAAGCATCAGTTGATTTCAGCATGTACAAACATTTACTCTGATTGAAAGGTTGTGGCTGACTGGCTCTTATCTAATCTAATTTTGTTTTCACATGGTTGCATGGTTCACAGGGTTAACGGTGACGTTCTCCATCAGAATAGTTTGTTTTTTTGTAAATTTGTTTATTTTCCACGTTTTTTAATCCTGCAAAGACGAAGATTTACAATCATACTAGTTAAAAACTTTATGGACAGGACGGAGGTGCTTTGCAATGAAGCATTATTTTCCTACTACTTTCTCTTCAGTTATTGAAGATAATTTTGTTCTTTGAATCTACTAATTAATTGGTTTATCTCTAATGCAGTTTACACTGACATATTACATTCTGATCACCTCTGTCCTCCTGGGAAATTAAGGTCAGGACCAAGCAAGCACAAAAGGATATACATTTAAAGAATTCTGATTAACTTGCTTACATGGAGGAATTTTTGCTTTGGTTTATAAAACCAGTTATCCCAACACCTCAACTCTTATAAACCTCAGTTAGTTTGGATATTTTATTTTGATTAACAAAGCATTTTTTAAAGTAGCCATCAGATGCGAATTATCCCATGAATTGATATGATTCTTTAGGCACGTAATGAAAAGTCTAAAATACACTCTGATTAAAAATTCATTGGTAGTGTAAACAATCACTTATTTTACCTTGGGTTATAAAACAGTTCTGTTCACAGATACCTGTTTAAGTGCATGAGGCTTCAAATGCCAATTAGCTCTGATCACCCTACGACCCTGTTCTATTGGGTGTTTCCACTGCTTAAACCATTTCAAATATTTTTAAATTATTTATTAATCATTACCATACCCTGTTATAAACCATCCACAAAGGAAAGCCTAATGTAATGTTACCATGTCTTTACTGACAATTACTGACTGGTAATTATAAACATGCAATTATAAATTATTGTCACAGCCACACTATTAACCCACTTACTGTCTGTGCTCGTGTGTTTCATGTATGTTCACAGTCTTGCTACTCATTAGCATTCTGCTACTGACCTGCACGTCTGATTCTCTAGTGCTCGTCAGAAGCCCCCGAGCTTCGAGGTCCAGCACCCGGGTCAAGATCCTTCTAGCACCAACGCTAACCCTCTGCTATGCGCCTGTAAATTTAGCACCCCATGAAAAGAAATAATCACCAAAACTCAGTGGCAGGCTGTGCATTTAGTACCTGGGCCTTCAGCGGGGACTTACCTGACTGATATATTTCTTAATACCACCACTATTATGTCGCAGTTATAGAAACCATTATGTCTGCCTCCTGTCTGGTTCCTACTTGACAAACTTGAACAGTTTGTACATATAAAAGAAGACATAATGTTTTCTAAAAGTTTACACTGCAGCTTCATTGTGAAACTTTAAACTGTAGCACATTATTAGAAAAGGCGATTTGCAAAGATTCTTAAAAAAATATGATCACTTCTGGAGGTTAAGCAGGAACATAAATAGTTGGTACCAATCTATTTTTCAGGACTAGATTTCTCAGCAAAACTTGTTTTTTACTCAACCTTGTTTATTAAGGAGTCTGGTAAAGAAATAATTTGTGCAAAAATGAACACATTCAGGTAGTTTGGTGGGGTTTGACATTCTGATCCAGTCTTAAAACAACGATCAATATTTTCTCACTCTGTACTAGGGTTGCCAAATTGTATTAAAAATCACCAGGCCACCCACTGAGTAAAACCTGCCTATTTAAAAAACAGCTCAAAATGCTTAGTGTTTGAACAAACTCCCACCTGTTGTATTGAATAGCAGCCTACATTTCATCAACCAGCCCAATGCATTTTTTTCCGTCTTACATGATCAAAGCAGAACTTGGGGAAAACCAGCCCATCTGGCAACAAAGCTCGGGCCAGATCTATGCTAAATTAGTAGTGTCTGGGCAGTGTCAATCAACAATCATAGAAGTAGTCTTGGTCTGTATGATGTGAAAAAAAAAAGGCATTTGATAACACACATTTCAGTGCAAAGTGCATGTCGCATCCAATAACCCCTTTAAACCAATGTAATCAGAATACAATGGTCCATATAAACGAGCCTAGTATTTGCTAAATAGCAATCACAATGTCAGTGTAACATGCAGAAATATACCTCAAAATAAAGGCACGGTCATTTAAACTGAGTTGCGTGTAATAATATGTTGTTGAAGTGTAGACATTGTGTTTTTGTTGGCAGGATAGTTGCTGTCTAAGAATGCTCACTGGTACTGTCTGAAATGTCACTGATGCTTTATTAAGAAAAGATTTTCAGGAAGCACACATTTGTCTGACTGCCATTTCTTTTGGACTGTCATTATCGCTAATGTAGCTCACACTGTATAATTTTTTTTTCTGTGTTTCTTTGCTACAGAGGAAAATCATTTAATTGGTCCTTCTGATGACAAAGAGATACCCAACAGTGTCTCAGTTATTTTTTTTAGAAAAAAAACCTCAGGTAAAGTGCTTTAAAACTGTGTTGACAGGTTAAAATGAATCTAAAGCTATTGGTTTAATTGGAAAAAGAAAACAGCTAAACCAGTGATAGTCGATGGTCATGGATGCACAGAAGTTATTGATCCACATGGGGAGTAAGGGTGTAATCCAATCCCACAGAGAAGCTACAATCACACAATTTGCTAAACAAGTTAATGCTGTTCATGGTAGCTCATGGTAAAACCTGTCCACCAGAGCAAACCGCTATAATAGACTGTGAGCCTCAGAAGTTGATCTTTAAGCAGTGCAAGACTTCAGCCTTTGTTAATCTGATTTTCTTTCATATCATGTGGACGGCCAGGTGATAGATGTCACTAGGATGCACTATGGAAGGAAGGAAAGTTGACAGAGATCCTGTGATGCCTTGGTCTGTGTTCTCCAGAAAAAAATTGGTTCACGCCATTTGTTTGAATTTTAAGACATTGTTGACATATACGACGTTCTTAAACATTGTTGCAAATCAAGTGGCCCCTTTATAGGTAAGGTATTCATTAATAGTAGTGACCTTTTGATTCTGTGCTACATTCCAAAGAAACATGACAAAAAACTTGCCTCCAACTTTTCCAACTGTCAATCCATACGCATCTGTTGGTTGTGCTGGACAAACGTGCAATCCATAGAAGCTCCACCTCAAAAAGTCCAGGACTTAAAGGATCTCATGCTAACATATTGGTGCCAAATACAACAGTGCACCTTCAGAGTTACAGCGGACTCCATGCTTCCTTGTCTCTGGAGCTGTTCTGGTGACACAAGGTGGACTTACACAATATTTGGCTGAGAATTTTAAGCTTATGGCTGCTCAGTGTATACACTCACACACATACATACACAATCACACACAGGAGCATTTTCAGTAGCCAAACCACATAGCAGCATGTAAATGGGAAATAGGCACAACCCAAACAATCCAAAGGACAACACTGAAATATTAGTTTTTGTATTTTGACCTGTTGCTGCATCACCTGCTGTTTTTTTTTGGGTTAACAGCCAAGTTAAAAAGTCAGTTACAGATTAAAAGATATGTGGAAACAATGGCAGATCAACATATTGTATCTTGCTTTGGTATTGCATCATACTGCAACTGAGAACATGTGTAGTTTATCAGCTGTCATTTTAAAGGGTCTAAATATGAAACACACTAAATCAATGTTTTACGCTTTAGAACATTAGTATATGTCTAAATGCTTTATTTTAGCAGTAGAAAACAGTTTCTGCTTGTGAAACTAGCTTAATTTTGTGTAATCACATTGGGATGTGGCTAAACATTCTTTTCAGTAGGCTTCTGAAGATCGTGAGTTAAAAAAGGCAGCATGCATCATCTAACACCTTGTTTCGTACTGTTCTAAATGCGCTTTGCTGCAAACAAATAATCTAGTGTGTCTGATAAATATCCATACTGCAAACCTTGAGCCAAATGCTGTGCCCTGATTCCCAGGACACAAAAAGGAGGACGTTTTTTTTTTCTTGGAGCTGGACCAGATTAAATTATAGTGACAGTTATCTGCTGCCATGCATCTCGTAACTAGATTAAACAGCAACCATCGCAACCTGCACTAACTCATTTGCAAAATTTTGTCAGGGTGTGCGATAGACTTTTAACTAATTAATTCACGTCGAAAGGAATGAACAGTGCATCGTATCAGTGTCAGCTGGTCTGCTTACTGCTATATAGTGCAAATAATGTGAACAATATTGGCTGTGTTCATGCAGTGTGAAGGCAGTCATTAAGAAGTGATCACGGGCCGAACTGCTTGAATGCTGACGGTGCACATTAGGACCAAACAGATCCCTTAATGAAATGATAGCAAGGTAAATCAATGTTTCACAATGGTGCAATGAACATTATGCTACAGGAGGACTTTTATAATAAATTCAAAATAAATGTCACATTAAGACTTGCATAATGAATCCTTTTGAAATTAACGAATGGGACAAGGCGTGGTCTATTTATTAATCTCAGACATAAATGCTTTCTAGAAGCTTTTACTTTTTATTTCTACTTTCTAATAATATGCACACAGTATGTCACAGAAGTGAGTACACCCCTTACATTTCTTGTAAATATTTATTATATCTTTTTATGTGAAAACACTAAAGAAATGAAACTCTGCTACAATGTAAAGTAGTGAGTGTACAGCTTGTGTAACAGTGTAAATTTGCTGTCCCATCAAAAAAACACACCCCTCTAGACCCCTGGCAACAAAAGTGAGTACACCCCTAAGAGGAAATGTCCAAATTGGGTCCAAGTAGCCATTTCCCTCCCTGTTGTCATGAAACTCGTTAGTGTTACAAGGTCTCAGGTGTGATTGGGGAGCAGGTGTGTTAAATTTGGTGTTGTTGCTCTTACTCTCTCATACTGGTCAATGGAAGTTCAGCATGGCACCTCATGGCAAAGAACTCTCTGAGGATCTGAAAAAAAGAATTATTGTTCTATATAAAGATGGCCTAGGCTACAAGAAGATTGCCAAGACCTTGAAACTGAGCTGTAGCACGGTGGCCAAGACCATACAGCGATTTAACAGGACAGGTTGCACTCAGAACAGGCCTCGCCATGGTCAACCAAAGAATTTGAGTGCACGTGCTCAGCATCATATCCAGAGGTTGTCTTAAGGAAATAGACTTATGAGTGCTGCCAGCATTGCTGCAGAGGTTGAAGGGGTGGGGGGTCAGTCTGTCAGTGCTCAGACCATACGCCGCACACTGCATCAAATTGGTCTGCATGGCTGTCGTCCCAGAAGGAAGCCTCTTCTAAAGATGATGCACAAGAAAGCCTGCAAACAGTTTGCTGAAGACAAGTAGGCTAAGGACAAGGATTACTGGGACCATGTCCTGTGGTCTGATGAGACCAAGATAAACTTGTTTGTTTCTGATGGTGTCAAGAGTGTGTGACGGAAACCAGGTGAGGAGTACAAAGACAAGTGTGTCTTGCCTACGGTCAAGCATGGTGGTGGGAGTGTCATGGTCTGGGGCTGCATGAGTGCTGCCGTCACTGGGGAGCTACACTTCATTGAGGGAAAAATGAATGCCAACATGTACTGTGACATACTGAAGCAGAGCATGATCCCCTCTCTTCGGAGACTGGGCCGCAGGGCAGTATTCCAACATGATAACGACCCCAAACAAACCTCCAACACGACCACTGCCTTGCTAAAGAAGCTGAGGGTAAAGGTGATGGACTGGCCAAGCATGTTTCAAGACATAAACCCTATTGAGCATCTGTGGGGCATCCTCAAACGGAAAGTGGAGGAAAGCAAGGTCTCCAACATCCACCAGCTCCGTGATGTCGTCATGGAGGAGTGGAAGAGAATTCCAGTGTCAAACTGTGAAGCTCTGGTGAACTCCATGTCCAAGAGGGTTAAGGCAGTGCTGGAAAATAATGGTGGCCATACAAAATATTGACATTTTGGACCCAATTTGGACATTTCCTCTTAGGGGTGCACTCACTTTTGTTGCCAGGGGTTTAGACATAAATGGCTGTGTGTTGAGGTTTTTTTGATGGTTACACAAGCTGTACATTTACTACTTTACATTGTAGCAGAGTTTCAATACTTTAGTGTTTTCACATAAAAAGATATAAATAATTACAAGAAATTGTGTGACATACTGTGTATATATATATATATATATATATATATATATATATATATATATATATAGATAATTTTTTTTTTTTTTTTTATTTTATAATATATACATATATATATATATATATATACACACCCATGACTCATACCGCTGAACTGGTTAATTGCAGTATATATATGATGTAAAATATAATTTGATAAGAGAACCATGAAGAAATCAGTTGAGTGGAAGTGCAGTTATGACATTCATCCATTTTTTTTTCATTACCTTTTTTTCTAAATATTGCAATAGACTTGAGTCCTGTGGAACCACCAGATTCTAAAGCCATGTTATTTGGTCCCCCCGGAATGTATGGTCACAGAATGTAGACTATTGATAATGAGCAGATGCTTTACACCTTTCTAGTCAACTCTGATAATTTAGAGACAGTGATGCACTCTGACAACGGACCAGTTACTCTTGCTTCTGGAATTTTTTTGCACACGGTACTTAAACATAAGTAGTTATATATTACAAGAATAATTGTATCTTTCTGATGTGATTTCATGTGATTTGCCTATCTGACTATCCTAAGACTTGATTAACAATCCTGGATGCATTGACAGCTTATGTGTTAAGCTCTTTGCATCACATATCATTTATATTCATCTAAAGCTGGTTTAAAACCTAAGGGGCGGGAAAGCACATACATCAAGCCCCACACACACACACACACAAACAAACACACACGCGCACACAAACACACACACACACGCAATCAACTGCTTCGAATTTCATAGCTGTAGAAATCTATGCCAACATAATGCCATTTAGAATGTAATATATCTTTTACATTAAAAAATTGACGTGGACGATCCAAAGCTACATTAGCTAGAAATCCCAAGGAGTTAAATATTTTCCAAGCACACATATTATACATCTCTCTGTTATCATTTTACACGTCTATCCTGGCCTGTCTGCTGTCTCTCAAACTGCAGCAGGAATAGTTTGTATGTAAACATAGAGATCCTGATGTTCTCATGGGTTGGTGACTCCAGCTGGAGTGACGGAATCTTTGAAATCAGGCCATAGAGCACATTGCACATCTATGCAGCCGGGAGATGGAGAAAAGGAGGAAGGGGGGTGACAAAAAGCCACATCGCAGAGAGATGTTTCTTCATCTTTTACACTCCTCAGAAAATTCTATCAGATAAGTTTCTTCTTCCAGTAGTGGCTTCTCATCTATTGACAGAATGTTTTACATTGTCTGCTCCCTCTTTTCTGTGCTGCGGTGTTCTTATCATTTATTGTTCAAGTTTTGACAGAATACACCAGGGTTTCTAGGCCTTTTTATCATTGTGCTTTTCAAGTTTTTTGTTTTTTGTTATTTTTTTTCCCTGATGAAACTAGGTTTTACATCTAATGTAATTTGTATTCAGTTTAGAAAGCGAGGCCATTGAAAAAGGAAGATAAATTTATACCAGTGAGCTCCCAGGTATTGTGATGCTTTCGTTGAACATTTGTTGTACTTTAACACAGTTTAACAAGAAGGTTGATTATAAGGGTCTGTCTCATGACCATAATTTAAATAATTTTAGGTAACATAACAAAAATCCATTTTATTTCTGCTTTTGGTTTCTCCAAGTCTCGTTTTATACACTTTATAAATGACCTCCGAGCTGAACTTAAGGCAAACATTTAACATTTAATGCTGATTCTTACTTTTATCAAGGCTGCAAAAATAAGTCCTGTGCAAGGTTGGTAATTTTCTTGCCATTATTAAATGAAACTAAATCTCAGACACTATTTTTATCCCACAGGTCAGTCACAGAGTACAGTATGTACATCTCTTATCAGTGCAGCATTAATTCTGCTTAAAAAGTGTCTTGAAAATTTATGTTTCTGTATTTTTGAAAAATTGATATGAGTACACTATCTACAGCTTTATTGTTTATCACTTGTGGACTTGTGGACTTGTGTCCAAAACCTTGTGAGGTTGGTCTGTAGGGCACACATTCCCACCCACGACAGACAGGCTGAAAAATGATCTAACTGCATTTACTGAATCTATTGTGTCATAAACACACAAGAACTCTTCAGACAACAGTAATTGGTTCTAAATGTCTTTTAAAATGTCTGGCCAATGTTCTTACAGCAAACTGGGTTGTGGTTTAGCGTGAGGCTGTGTTGGGAGAGAAAATTTGGGGATGAGCTTGGATGTGGATTTAGCCTTGAATGCAAACAGCAACAATTTTTTGCTTAAAAAATAACTTTACTGTTTGACACTGGCACAAGAGCTAAGATAAATATATATTATGCAACCGATTTCTTAAAATTAAGTTTAATATTATAGAATCATTATTATAATTAATCTAAAAAAAAAAGAGCTACCCAATAAAGGATTGGATCTTTGATAATCAAACATTAAACCTAACAGAAAGAAAAGGTTTGTGCCTCTGAAAAAAAACACAAAGTTGCAGCTCCTGTGCTTATCCAGGTGAGTTGAAAATAGTACCTCATGAACCAGAGTGGAGGCTCAATCTAGATCTCTCCTGCAGGTTCCTGGGCTGTATACAGTCAGCATTGATTATTGACTGTCTTACTGATTACATTACTGCATCACTTGGATCTGCTTGTACTTTAAGTGATTAAATCATTTTGATGCTGAAAGTTAAAACTGTGAAGATGTTAGCCTATGGTGAAATAATACCAATGTTAATCCAAACAGCAAATCCAGCTTCTTTAATAATAAATGAATAAGATCCAAGTAGAGGATGCATTTTGCTTTGGCACTATTTTAGTTAAAAATACTAATATTGACTATTGTATTGTATTAATAACATTAAAAGTCAGACAATTTTAGCTTAAAGTTTAAGGAACAATTCACCTAAAATATGGGTTGCAATAGACAATAATGGTAGCAATTTAGGATTCTGACCCACTCAGTTCCAGCCATATTTTATTTTATGTTGAAACACCATTTTAAAAGTTCCTTTTTGTTTAAGGAGACTTACTCTAGATTCATTTTGCTTGTCCAGCACTCCCTCCAATAATACATGCAGCAAATCTGACCTCAGGCTAATAAATTTTATCATGTCTTTACACGCCATTAACAAACACCAACGACTGGCTAACCTCTAATCTCAAGGCAATTCATTTAATTGTTCTGGGCAATTTACACAATTAAATGAATGTTCCTTATGCTCAAATAAAAAGATGAGAACAAACAGAATCGAGTACTTTGTAAATTGTTGGGCCATCACAAACAACAATGCTGCAGTGCACCTGTTCTGCAGCAATAAACCCCATTCTTGCAATGGGGTTATAATTATAATGATGCTTAGTACTAACATTTTGTTTCTCAAAGCTCTTATACTGTAGATGTTCAATTAGGTTAATCTCAGTGCTTTTGTAATCCATAGCAACATGTTTTCATGCAGATTGTACCATTTAATGAGTCTTTGTGGACGAGTAGTTTAAAGAAATCCTTGCCTACCAAAATCCCGTTTTCTTATCACGCACAAATTTTAAGTAGTTTTTTTTTCAATATGTTGTCCATCGGTATGTGTACAATTAAAGCCTGTGCACAAAATGCACACCTCAAAAGGCCAACATCCCCTCATCATGGAACGAGTTAGTCTTTCAAAATGACTCCAAGGATTGTCAAAACAATGTATTAGCGTGCAGATTTTTTTCCAACCATGATTTTTTCCACACATGATTGCTTTGAAGTTTATTGATGAATAAAAAGCAAAGGAGAAGTCATTAGCTGAATAGAAAGGAGAAAATTCTTTGCGAAATAACATGCGAAAATAGCTTAAAACTATGCGGCTAAAAAAAATGTATGTCTTCACAATGCTTGGCCAGAATATTTGTTTATTTTATATCAGGTTGATGTCCAAACTTTTTATTTAATTTACGTTAAATCTAATTATCTGTTCAATATTAGTGTCAGCTGGCCATAAGTAGATGCCAGACTGTAAAAGTATTAATCCATTATATGGCAGGTTATTACGAATTATTATATTTAGCCGTCATGTTATTATATTAAGCTATTATACTTTAATAATTTTTTTTAGGATTGATTTTCTGTGTCAAAAACCCGGCTAAAACATATTACTTTACTGTTCATTTTTGTATCTTACTTTATCACTATCATGCTTAGCTCAGCTAGCACTTATAAATAAATCATGAAAAAAGGTGCAATTTTCTTTAATCTAATCTCTTGCAAAGCATAGGAATTCTAACACCAAAGTGATTATGTACACTCAAGTACATGTGAAATTCAGTTGTGAGAATATGTTGATTTTCCTCAGGAAACAGATTTGTTTTGTCCTTCTAGAAGCACAACTCTTTTCTCAGCCAGTTGTGTTTAATTTTTCTTTTCCCCAGTTTTCCCCATGATAATTCTGTGCAGCCTTTCACGCAGGAACGTTCCTTTATTAAATCAGTCTGATTTTCCTGAGCCACCTGTCAGTCTTGAATCCAGTACTGACAACAAGAAGACAATGTCGTCCTCAGGTGATAATCGCCCACCTCTAGTCAAGGACATGTTGAAAAAAAAATCAATCAGGGTTCAATCTGGAGAAACACAGGGGTTCTTGAAGCAATTGCACAGATTGCTTTATACACCACTTCGTAATTGCTGGTGTGGAAGAGGACACAGAAGGAGAAATCTTCATTGATTTTTTATTTATTTTCACTTGGCATGTTGTGAATGCAAGTTTTTGATATTGGGAAATCAAAATTAACCAAATAGGAATTTGGGCAAAGTGGAAGCTTTGCCCGCCAGCTGCATTTTTATAAAAAGTAATGCATTTAAATGTGCTTTTGTTGATACCATTTTGAATGTATACAAGCTCTTCTCCAAAATCAATCTGTTTAAACTGGCATGGCCCTAATATTTATGCATAGCTTTCACAGTGTATCATACAGTATCACAAAGTGAGCATTACCGTCAGTAAGCAACTAAAAGCATAGACTGCAAACTTGCTTTCGATTGTTTTAAGAGGCAAAATCGATTTGAGGTGACCGTCAGAAATTTCAAAATAAAAAAAAATGTCACAGCAGTTACAATTTGACATTCTTTTTGGAAATTATGGACGCTGTGTCCTCCGGCTTAAAGAAGAGGGAGACCTTCCAGCGTCTTATCGGCGTTCAGTTCAAAAGTCTGGATGAGGGGGGATAAGTGCATACGGTATGGGCAGCTTGCATGTTTTGGAAGGCACTATGAATGCTAAAAGGTATATAAAGGTTTTAGTGCAACATATGCGCCCCTTCAGATGACTTCTATTTAAGGTAAGACCTTGTAAATTTCCCTAAGACCACATACTGCAGCTTTTGCAACAGCACAGCTTTATAGTAGAAGAGTCTGGGTGCTGAATTGACCTGTCTGCAGTCCAGATCTTTCACTTACTGAGAACATTTGGCACATCATTAAATGAAAACTACATCAATTGCAACCACAAACTCTTTTGTATTAGCCAAGAATGAGACCAAATTCCAACACTAAAACTCTAACATTGGAATTAGGGTTGTAATAATACTATCTGTGGATATGTAAATGTTTTAATTTATGCTAACATAAAAGTTAGTAAGAGAGAGGTGCCTTCAAACCCTTCAGTTAAAACATGCTACCAGGCCAGATATCAGATTTACTCCACAGTGATTTCCAGATTTAGGTATTATTTTATTATCTGTGCCATTCCACAGCAGAAGATTAATGTTAGCGTGTGTATCCATCTCCTGTGGAACTCACTATGCTGGGCCGTATTTGCTTTGTGATTCACCATAACCCTCATGAGGAACTATTTCTTTCTTTTATAATAAGGCCAGAGGCCTAAGCTTATTCTGAGATAATGCTATGGAGGGCAATATACAGCAGAGAGACTGTGACACCAAAAGCCCCTTACTGAATTTAAATATATATTTTATAAATTCCCTCCGGCATCGTTCCATTTGCAAGTTTCCAAACAGCTAACAAGCTATTGTCCTAGCAATATTGAAGGAGATGAGCAGGCAATGAGAATTTGTACACCCTGCAAATGAGGCGGTTGTGTGCAGGAGTGTTATGAATACATTTTCTGAACTGAAAACCTGAGGTATTACTAAGATCTTTTTTAATATTTCTAAAGTGTTCCTTCCATCATATAAGTATAATCAACTACAATCTTCTCACTCTCTTCAAAGCTAATAAGTAGCAAACAAGTGCTTTCTCTGACTCCTACTGCAGCTCCGAGGTTTGGTGCAGGTATAAATGTTGTTGGTTTTGGTTTTTGATTTATTAAAATACAGCCCTAGGACTTCTGTGAACACTTACTGAAAAACACAGCTGATCTTTGTAAACAGAAAAACTACATTTTGCTGCAAACTTTCAGACAAAACTGAACTCACAGGTGTTTTATTGCACTGAACTAAAGGAAGGAGTTTAAACCCTATATTTTACCTATCCGGCTATTAAGTTTTTTTACTTCTTTGTTTTGCTAAAAAGAAGCTTTAGCAGCACTGCAGAGGTAGCAAAGTGTAATTTAAATGGGAAATAAAACACAATGAAAAATAAAGAGTTTAGAAAAATAAACATGAGCGTGGTGATTATTTTATTCTAACTATATATCTCAGTGTTTTATTACTCGTATAGCACTTTCCAACCATTCCAATGTTTTTATTTATTAAAAGACCAATTATATATAACCTCTATAAACACTGCATTTATAACATCTATAAACAGTGTTACTTTTAGCAGCCACCCCTGATTTTAGTCTCCCAAAAGTTAATAAGATTCAACAAACAACCCAGACCTCTGTTGCCCTGTTTGCTTACAGAGAGGGTCACCATATCATTCTTACACATTTTTAGGGCAATGTAGCAGATTTAAAAGAAAGTGATATTTGTTCTCTTAAAACCCAAATTCTGGAAAAGTTGCAATGAAACAATTTTATACACAAAATGAGCTCATTTCAAATTTGTTGCCAGCTACAGGCCTCATAATAGTTTACCAAATGTTTACCATGCTGTAGCATCTCCTCTGCTTTTCAAAACAAGACGTCTGGGTATAAAGGTTATGAGTTTCTGAAGTTTTGGTGATGGAATTTGGTCTCATTCTTGCCTGATTCAGGTTTCCAGCTGCTGAAAAGTTTGTGGTCGTCTTTGCCATATTTTTCGTTTAATGATGCACCAAATGTTCCCTATAAGTGAAAGATCTGCAGGCAGGTTAATTCAAGACCCGGACTCTTCTACCACAAACCCATGCTGTTGTTATAGCTGCAGTACATTTGTCAGATTTCCTTTTGCAGAGCGACTTACATTTATTTTATTTTTACAACTGAGCAATTGGGGGTTAAGGGCTTTGCTTAGGGGCCCAACAGTGGTAACTTGGTGGTGCTGGGAATTAAACCCTGATCTTTCAAGTAGCAGTCCAACAACTTCACCACTGCACTACCACCTCCCCAGTATGGGGTTTTGCATTATCGTGCTGAAATACACAAGAACTTCCCTGAAATCAACGTCGTCTAAAGGGGAGCATATGTTGCTCTAAAACCTTTATATACATTTCAGCATTCATAGTGCCTTCCAAAACATGCAAACTGCCCATACCATATGCACCTTTGCACCCCAATACCACCAGAGATTATAGCTTTTGACGCTAATAACGCTAATAAAACGCTGGAAGGTCTCCCTCCTTTTTAGCCCAGAGGACACGGCAGCCGTGATTTCCAACAAGAATGTCAAATTTGGACTCGTCTGACCAATTTAAATCAGTCCACTTTAAATGACCCTTGACCCACAGGACATGACGGCGCTTCTGGACCATGCTCCCATATGGCTTCCTTTTTGCATGATGGAGCTTTAGTTGGTATCTGCAGATGGCACTGCAGATTGTGTTTACTTACAGAGGTTTTTGAAAGGATTCCTAGGCCCATTTAGAAATGTCAATTACAAAATTAGGTTTGATGAGTGATGCAGTGTCGCCTGAGATCCAACAAAGGTCTTCTGCGTTGTCCTGTACACACAGAGATTTATCCAGTTTTTTCTGAAGTTTTAATGATGCTTTGCACTATAGATGATGAGATTTGCAATTTGATGTTGAGGAACGTTGTTTTTAAAGTATTCCACAATCTTTTCATGCACTCTTTCGCAGATTGGAGAGGCTCCGCCCATCTTTACTTCTGACATACTCTCGCTCTCTAAGACATCCCTTTTATAGCTAATCATTTTACAGACCTAATGTATATTAACTTAAGTTGTATTCTCAGCTGAAACTATTGAGCCCTTTTTTGCCCCCATCCCAACTTACAAATGAGCTTATTTAGTGGATAAAAGTGTCAAATTTGTTGTTATTTATGTTTTACTGTGAATAAAATATTAATTTAAACGTTTAAAGTTTTCATTTTAAATTAAAAATTCTAAATTCGAGTTGTACATGTGAATAATTTAAATTTAAAGATGCCTAGCTTGTGTCACTTTGATTTACATAGGGGGAAAAAGAGCAAAAGAGAGAGCAAGAGAGAGAGTGAGTAATGTCGTCCTCCCAACCAGAGAACAAGGCCAGTTGGCTCTTCTGGCTACAAAAAATTATTTGTCAAACACTTTTCTGTTGTGCTACTCAGGAGCCAACAATTCATTACGATTACTACTACAATATGTGTAGCATCTGTCATTAATGGTCTTAATCATTGGCACATACTGCTGCAACAATAGCATATTTACCTAAGCTATTGTGGAAATTATATAGGTGTATAACATTTTTTAACTGGCATAGAAAAAGGGCCATTGTTTATTGCATATTTTTTCAATTTATTCGTAAAATCCAACAAAACATTGTTTTAAAAATGTAAATCAAATGCTCTATCTTAATATAATGGCTGCTCTTGGTCATATTATATAATCAATAATGTGGTGGCAGTGGTTTCACACAATACTAATTATAGTATTCTACTTAGCTATTAACAGGTATAGATTTGAATTTATGATGCAGTTATGACCACAGCAAGGAAGTGTCTCAGCGGCTGACATTCCAGTTCCAGTATATTGCTGTCCTATCATCTAATCTATGAGCTTCTGAAATGACACTTCTATTAAGTTTCAGTTGACTCAGTGAAATTACACTATCATAGCTGCGTTGACACGGTCATTATTTTATCTTTCTACATCGTTCTCTGCCATGATTTCTGTAGCGACTGGTGCTAACATATTAAACCTGGTACGGAGGTGATCTCCTGATAGGGAAGATTATCATATTATACCCGCAGTGGCCTCGGGGAGCCTCCAAGCAGCAGTAATGCTATGCATAGATTTCAATTACATAGAACATTCACACAAGTGTTTCACTTTACAATTAGTTGGATTACTCCTGAGAATACACTTACCTCCCACTTTAATAGCAACACTTGTATCTCTGCTCATTCATGCAATTATAAAATCAGTCAATCATGTGGCAGGAGTGTAATGAATAGGAATTTGCCTACAAGTCAAGAACTTCAGGTAATGTGTACAATGATCAAAATACGAAAAGATTAGTGATTTCAGTTATATTGACCTGGTTCTAAGTGTAAAATTGGTTGGTTTGAGTATTTCATAAACTGTTAACCTTCCTGGCATATATTAATGTCAAATGCAAGAGCTAATGTTGATGAGAAAAGACAGAGAAAGATGGTCACATTGGTTGGATCTGAAAGGAGGTTCAACTCAAAAAATCCACTATTTACATCTGCAGTGAACAAAAACTAATCTAGGAGTCTGCAGAAGTGTAAGATACAACAGCAGAAGACCACATAAATGCCAACCTATCGACCAGTTTCAATAGCTTTGAACTACTTTAGTATGGTCATTTTTCTCTGACCTGTCTAATTAAAAGCCCTTCACCCAAACAACTACAGTACACATTACTGGAATGCAATTCTTGACCTATATTTGCATTATGATTTATGATTTTACGCATTGTTTGCTTTCGCAAGTCACAGATCATTTCTGACCACAGTATTTAACTGCTATTAGTTTTATATTTTCAATTGAGAATTTCTCACCACGCCTAATGAGATGTTTACATACCCCAGCAACACCTCTATGCCTTGAACCAGGAGACCCATAGTCTCGGGTAGTTTGATGTCCTGACTGATGGCCGAAGGCTTTGGCTGCTTTGATTGGTTAAGTCCTGACCAGCAACAGAATAGTACATTTAAATTACTGTTTCATTGTGAGGAGGAAGTGATACTGCACATGAGCCAGTAAGAAAATTCAGAGACAACCAAGTGGGTCGGAAAGAAAAAAGTTGATTCAGAATGCAAGAAATTTAACCGAAAGTGGTAGCACAGTGATAAAGGTGTTGGCCTGCTAACTAAAAGATCAGGATTTCATTCTCAGCACCACCAAGTTTCCACTGTTTTTTTTGTTCATTAGCAAAAAATGGATGTCTGATCCCACCTTTTAATACTTTATATACACTATATCTTAAAAAGTAATGCTTTTTGTGTATGTACGATTAAAAAATTATCATGCATTAGGGAGCAAACAAATACACAAATACATTTAAAATCATCCCACAATAACACTGGGAGTCACTCACGCCCAAGGCAAATTTCTGTTACAGACCAACCCAGCCCCCATTAAAGGTAGGAACAGCTATCTGGCTTTAAATAAAGTCATCACCAGTCTTACAGTGCTGATTATATAATAATAGGGTTGTTTATTTTTTTAACTCTGAAAACTTACCATGCTTATTAATGAGTTGTGATAAATATGCAAAAACTGATAAATATTCAGCTGGGGCATGAAAATGACCTATTGCAAATTTAGCTTGATTAAGTGTCAAAATTTAATGAGACGAGCTATTATCAACCCAAATGTAATCAAATGTGATTAGGAAAACAAAGCGTAAATTATGCATTTATATTTATATGCTGTAAGCACCTGACTCGGATATTGATGCAAAGCGTTTCTTCAGGCAGAGATAATTACAACCTATGGACAGAGGTTATAACCTGATTTGAAATAAGAATGCTCTCAGGAATGCACTTATCAATAAGTTACTGAAGCATTCCTGACTTTTCGAGTTTGACTGACAGTTGGGTTAACTAGCTCCCACACAGACAAATTGCCGGAAAACTTGCAAAAAATTGAGTGCACTTTCACCCAAAGATTTAGTTCAGAAAAAATAAATATTCAAACATCAAAGCTCCATATTCTTCTATGTGGAAAACCTCAGTTTACAATAGATCAGAAGGTTACTGGCCTTTCACCTCGATTTTTCTAATAAGAAAATCCTTCGTTCCAGAATGCTGTTAAGAAGTAATGTAATGTAAATGTAAACTATACATTAAACTAAAACTCTTCTTCGACATGTCCTTCGCTGTGTAAAAAAATAGCAAAGAAAGCATCGACAATATTTACCCCCAATCATTCCTTCTTTAAGAGTCTATCCTAGACTTCTTTTTGTACTAAAAATACAAATAAAGAATATTCAATACATCCAAGATGAGCCTTTTAAATTACATTTGTAGCATTTGGCAGACTCTCTTATCCAGAGCGACTTAAATTTTTCTTTTTTATACAACTGAGCATTTGGGGGTTAAGGCCTTGCTTGGGGGCCCAGCTGTGGTAACTGGGAATCAAACCCAGATCTTCCAATTAGCAGTCCAACACCTTAATCACTGAGCTACAACTTATTTGGAGGTTAGCTTTTGGAACAAATAGTGGAATTTGCTCTCACTTAGATTAAGTTCAAATTTGGGCAGAGAGCAGATAGCAAAGTGCCAGTGATTAATGGGAAACATTCTTTTCCACATTGACTTAAAAAGGCCATTAAGATTGTCACCCAAGCGTTTAGCATTAATTATGAGAATTCCCTATAAGCTTCTTTAAAATTCAATGACCAATGCAAGACTCTCAACTGTAAAATGAAGCAGGGCAATTCAGCGGGGATGCTGAGTCAACTGCCACATCTCATTTCTTTCCCCTTATATCCACTATTTTATTTCATACATAACCTTTGATGTAATGGCTCTTTTTTCAGGCTTTTACATTTAAAGGCAAAATACAATTAAATCTATGGACAATTCGCTTCAGGAGCTCTTAATATGCAAGTAAAGGCATACACACTCTAATCACTATCACAGGAATTAGTAGATGACCATGTGCTGCTTAACTGCACTCTGTGCCATCTGCTACATTAAAAAAGCTCAGAGCCAGTGAACACTATGAGGATTAACCTAAAAAGCAAAAGGCTGTGACATGAAAAATGCTAAACAACGAGGACGTTCAGAGTTGAATACTTTTCGTGTTATATTATGCATAATCTAAAAATTTTGAAATCCGGAGAGAAAATGCTACTCTGACACAAAGTTAAGACTTCCTGGAACAATTAGTACAGCAGGAGAACAAAAATACTTAGAATGGATTAGGATGGGTCGACTCACCTCCTGTAAATTACATTGAAAAATGATTTTGGCATTACAATTAAAAAATGATTTTGGCCAGAGGAAAAAGACTGGAAAGATTCATTTTTAAATGAAGATAATTTGACTTGTATAAAATGGCCCACTTGTATGTTCCGCATCCCAATGCACCAAGAGTCCTCTTTCCCCTATGCACTAAGAGTAGATCCTTCCCAATCGGTTGCCACAAAGCTGAATGCACAGAATTATAAAGGACGTATATGCATGTAGAAGCAGTACAATCTCCCTGAAATTAATAACAAATGGCCCAAACATGACAATGGATCTGTGTAAAGTCAGTGAAGACATCGTTGTCAAAACTGGTGTAAAACAATGTGCACGTCCTGCACTGAAACCAGATTAACTAAAGTGTCAAATCCACACAGACAGAGGGGAGGGGGGGGGGCAACATCTGGAAAGGGATGGTGAAAAAAATCATGTGTGTGTGTAATGGTCACGAAAAGAATTAGTATAGAGAGTAAACTGTATATAGATTCACATTTACAGTATTTGGTAGACGCCTTTATCCAGAGCGACTTACATTTATCTCTTTATACAACTAAGCCCAGCAGTGGCAACTTGGTGATGCTGAAAATCGAACCCCTATCTTCCAATTAGCAGTCCAACACCTTGACCACTATGCTACCACTTCCTCTGGTAAAAAAAAAAACATTATAGAACTGTATTTAATCACAGTATAAATTAGTGTTGCATAAGGAATGTGATCTTAAATAAACAGATAAAATGATCCATTCAGCTCCATCTAACAGCTTTTCATTAAAAGTCCTCTACTTCTGTCCTCTTTTCTGTTTTAGTCAATGACCAGTGTGTCTAAACTGATCCATACTTTATCAGTCAACATTTGATGCAGTGAGGAAATTACTGCCATGGATCATTTGAGACAAGCTGTAAAGTAAGTGGAATGTCCTGATGCAGCCAAGTGTAGAATTTAAACCTATCAAAATGCATTTTAAGTGAACGTATCTGTTTAATGTATGCAGATTCCCCAGAGGGAAAAAAACTGCAGGTTTAGAAAGTAAAAAACCTCATCAGTGCAGAGCATGAAAAATTACATTTGTGTGACAAATAGGGAGGATATGATGAAGAAAAATGATAGTCGTTACTACATATAGGTCATAATATGTTCGTTATGTCATTATCTTAATAAGAGACATTAATTAGCCCACTTGCTCTGTTCACTAGAGCGGATGCACGTTTCACCAGGTCATCTATCTCATTAGCTACAAAAACTGTACAAATGTATCTCATTTCTCGTACATCTCAATAGATCATATGCTGAGCTCAATTTCTTAAATAACTCTACTCATGGGGGATCTTCCTGTTGGCATATGTGTGTGTAAGAGAACAGGTGTGAGTGTAAATTACAGCTAAAAAAAAGAAAAAAAAAAGAATATGGAATATGACAGGAAGTAAATGTCACATTTTGCCTCGTATTCACAAAAAATAATAATTAGTAAGTATGCTTATTTTGCAGCATTGCATCTGCTCAAAATGACCTGAACACAATCTCAGTAAATGAATGTAATTTTGAAAAACAAAACAAAAATAGGTTCTAGTGGTCATTAGTAAAACTAATGCACATATGGACAGAAAAATGTTAATGACCCGATGCAATTCAAGAAAACTTATTCAAGAAAAAGACAACAAAAAAAGAAAGGAAGAAAACTAACGGAAAGTACAGGAATTAAAACAACAATAATAATAATAATGTCAATATGTTTGCTTTTAGTTTATTAAACAGTCCGATTAAAATATGAATACATTTGCTATTAATGTTGCTTGATAAACAGATGCTTTTCCTTCTCTCGTTTTCACTGTAGAAAAAGGTGATGCGAGTGTTAAACAGACTTCTTTTTCAAACACTTCCATTAGTTTGTCTTTTTTTCTGAAGGTGTTTCCTAGCATCCCACAGAGACTCTTTATAGTATGTGCTATAATGAGCCTGGCTTTGGGAAAAACACTTCTTGAGAGAGTAGAAAGGAAAAAATACATCTTTGTAAAAAAAAAAAAAGTCATTAATGAAGATCAAAATTTAAACTTGCTGTAAGAAAAATCAACACATATAGTAACGGAAAACATTTGTTCAACACCCTTAATATATGCAGGACTTTGCATATGGCTTGATGATTTCCACTGAATCTTGAATGGGTGCTTGCTATGTTTGAAGTTTTCCAATAGGCTTTTGTTCAATGTTGACATATACACAGAGGCAATTGTATTACAGCACTATACCTTATATGGGCCTACATTCCTTCAACAACTCAAGAATATTTCTCTGTGACTCTGAGTTACAGCAATGGGCAGCATTACCCTGTATTATTAACCCACAGTCATCGACTGGTCTCACAATGGTGCAGATGCTGTTTAAAGTTTGCTAAAACCGCAAAGAAATGTCAGAATAGTTTTATAGTTTTATCATTTTAAATATACGATTTGGATTAGTGGGCATTTTATATATGTAAATATATATACAGTCAAGCCCGAAATTATTCATACCCCTGGCAAATTCTGACTTAAAGTTACTTTTATTCAACCAGCAAGGGTTTTTTTTTGACCGGAAATGACACAGGATTCTTCCAAAAGACAATCAGACGATGTACAAGAGGCATCATTGTGGAAAAAATATATCTCAGCTTATATTTACATTTGAACAAAAAGTGGCATGTGCAGAATGATTCATACCCTTCTCAATAATCAACAGAAAAGCCTTTATTGGCTATAATTGCTGACCAGCTTTTTGCATGTCTCCAATGGTATTTTTGCCCATTCATCTTTAGCAATGAGCTCCAACCCTTCCAGGTTGGAGGGTGTCCTTGCCATCACCCTGATCTTTATCTCCCTCCACAGATTCCCAATTGGATTTAAGTCAGGACTCCGGCTGGGCCACTGCAAAACGTTAATGTTTTGTCTGCTAACCATTTCTTCACCACTTTTGCTGTGTGTTTTGGGTCGTTGTCATGCTGAAATGTTCACTGGTGCCCATGGCCAAGTTTCTCTGCAGACTGCCTGATGTTGTTGTTGAGAATTTTGATGTATTGCTCCATTTTCATGGTGCCGTTTACTGTGATTAGGTTCCCTGGTCCACCGGCTGAAAAACACCCCCAAAACATTAGGTTCCCACCACCATGTTTGACAGTGGGGATGGTGTTCATAGGGTTGAAGGCTTCTCCTTTTTTAGGCTAAATGAAGGCTACATCATTGTGGCCAAACAATTGAATTTTTGTTTCATTTGACCGTTTAAAACAGAAGACCAGAAGTCTTCTTCTTTGTCCAGATGAGCATTTGCAAAGGCAAGCAGGCTTTTGTGTGCCTTATCTGGAGAAGTGGTGTCCTCCTTGGTCTGCGTCCGTGGATGGAACGCAGAGGTGTGCAGTGTCCGTTGGACTGTCTGCCTTGAGGTGTTGCCACCAGCAGAGCCCAGATTCATCAGGATGGCCTTGGTGGTGATCCTTGGATTCTATTTTACCTCTCTCACTATCCACCTGGCCAGCACAGGTGTCACTTTTGGCTTCCGACCACATCCTCTGAGATTTTTCACAGTGCGGAACATCTTGTATTTTTTAATAATACTTTGCACTGTAGCAACTGGAACTTCAAAACATTTATATATGGTCTTATAGCCCCTTCCTGACTTGTGAGCAGCCATAATGCGCAGCCGCAGGTCCTCAGTGAGCTCCTTTGTCTTAGCCATGACTATCCACAAACCAACAGCAGAGAGCTTCTGTTTTTCACCTGTTGAGTTAATTAAAACAGCTGTTCACAATGAATCAGGGTAATTAGGATGCTTTAGAAAAACTTTTGGAATGGTATAGAACTTTTCCTGTAGACTGTGACAGTTTGCAAAGGGTATGAATAATTTTGGACATGCCACTTTTTGTTCAAATGTAAATAAAAGATGAGAAATATTTTTTTGAACAATTATGCCTCTTGTACATCGTCTCATTATCTTTTGGGAGAAGCCGGTTGAATAAAAGTAACTTTAAGTCAGAATTTGCCAGGGGTATGAATAATTTCGGGCTTGACTATATATATATATATATATATATATATATATATATATATATAAAGTGGGCTATACTAACCACCTGTAGATACACACTCTTTTCTCTGTATGTACAATAGACAATTTTTATAAAGATTCCCATATAATACAAAGACTCCATATGATAATACATGTTTACTTTTGCATTGCACTATAAATCATCTTGCACTAAAGTGCTGCTAGATATTTTTTAGATTGCTAGATATGTTTATATTTATGTTTAACTAATATGTAACACTGGTCCTGCGAGACACAACATTTCATTCCACTATATGTCCACTATATGTATAGCAGAATGGCAAACACAGTTTGACATGCCCTGATATATATATATATATATATATATATATATATATATATATATATATATATATATATATATATATATATATATATATATATATATATATATCTGTGTCTGTGTGTGTGTGTGTTTCAAAAACAAGAAAAAGAGATGTACTAAATCTGTTACTAGACATGACCCAGATTAACATATATTCTGCTGTGCTGTACTTAGAATACAAAGCAATGCATAACAAATTTCAGTGGAGGTTAAAAGGGCTGTCTCTTTTGTAAGAACAGTTCTTTACCAGACGGCTATGGAATCTAGAAAACTTGAGCTCATTCCATTTTTTTTTTCATAGATGCAGACTGAAATAAATAAATGTCCCCCATGAAACAGTGGGTTTCTAATGAAGACCACTGAGGGGAATTTCAAGGCTAAAGTCTAACTAAACACAGTGGTGAACTAGTTAATGGTCCAAATCCCTGGCTGGATATGAAACAACTTGCCTCACATTGTGTTGTGCTGCTCTGAAGACGCAGGGCATTTCGATGTGGGAAAGCGGGCAGCTTTCCTCATGTATCAGATGAATAAAGAGGGGGTGCATATGTGAAATAATCCGCTTTTACCTCTGCTGCTGTTGAGTTCTCAAATCTAATTGGTCAGAAGTTATAAATTCTTTTTTATAACAGCACAGCTCTGAAGATAATGCCGGCTGGAATTCAAATGCCAGGTCTTAATATCATATCGATTCTAAAGTAACAACTCATTCACAGTACATAATCTATATAAACATTAGCTATAACTGAATGAAAACTTGTTTAAGGGACATATATAGTGTTACTTATGTACAGTCATTAGGCATTATAGCAAGGATCTATCTTAAAGATATTACAGAATTTAAAAGAATTCAAAGATTAGAGTAGAAGAACTCTGCATCAAAATTATAACTTTTTTACAATTACAGCACACCCTAGTGTCATGTTCTTGTTTATAAACTGTCACACGGTGTAGGGAATTACCTGAAGCAGTTAAGCGGTAAGCACCAAACAGTGGCAGTCTGGCAACTCAGGTACTTGAACTCAAACATGACATTTAAATGTTATGTTAATTAGCACTGAACTCAGCTCCAGGACTGCTAAGCTGCCATTAGACTACAGACAACCTGTACCAGTCTGGGTTCAAAATAATTTTACAAGATTGTAAATAGATTGTGCTCCTGTACATACTAAATGCCTAGCCGTTTGGTTCAGTTGTCCTGACTGATGCATCTTTAAACAGATGTGGACACCTGCATAACACCACTTGGGGAAAAAATACCAACTTAAAATGTTCTTTTTCCCTTTATAAGATATTGAAAATAGTATGATTCAAGGTACCCACGTACAAAAGCTAGAAAGCTGCAAGGATGTAGAGGGTGCTAAATGCACTGTATATCTCTTTTACTAAAAAGAACTATAGATATATGCGTCTATTTAAATAATTTATCTATTGTACCCAACAGGAAGCTCCCGCTTGCAGTCTACGCTTAAACAAGTACGTGTGGAAAACCGTAATTATAAACATCTTGTTGTAACTGAACCTACATAAACTAACAAAACAGCATAATGAGCACACTAGTGTAATTTTTTTTAAGTATCACTAAGTATTTGTTTTTCTAGCGATCCTAAGAAGCGCTGACGCACCAATAGGCCACTTGAGAAAATGAATGAAATCTCATCTTTTTTATTAAATTGATAAAGTAGCTATTTCACATCTGGGCTGATAGTAATGTCAATTACTCACCGTCATCCTCTGCTCCTAATGGGTCTAATTTCTGTAATAACTTCACGCTGTGTCACTCTAGGACAGCGGCGTTATCAAGAAAAAAAATAGAGGAGAACTTCCAGCATGAGGACAGGAGTATAAATTTGTGTCAATCTTTTAAAAAAAAAAAAAGAAAGAAACTGCATCGATGTTTATGCTGCTAACTGTCATTGTTGGTTTGGAAAATACACACAAATTGATTGCATGTGCGAAACATTTTATCATGGAAGCCCATCCGCAAGAACTTATTCGTTTCACTAAAGAATTAAAATGTTGTAAAAGTATTTTACGTTACTCTTCTCTGGTCTATAGATGAAGCTGAGGCCCAACTGTGATTTTAAGTTGGGACCAAGTCCCATGTTTTTCCTGCATTGTCTCAAAGGAGTCTGGGGGAAAAACCCAGAAAAGAGTACAATAGATTGGCCAGAGGGATGTTGGCTTGAGCGTTGCAGGTGGATTTGCTGCATCCTGGCAACGCGGACACAGCCAGTCTAAGTCTCTCTCACTGTCTCTCTTTCTCACACACAATCACAGTGAGGAACTATATATGTGTGTGTGTGTGTGTGTGTGTGTGTGTGTGTGTGTGTGTGTATGTTAGGAGCTAGTCAGACAACCTGACAAGGGCTGATCAGGGAAACATTTGGTCCTCGTCAAAATATAAAAACAAATACATGACACCATTTCCTTTCATCCTCCCAATAACCACCCGTCTGCCCCCCCACACACACACACACCTGCACTCTCTCGATCTGTCTCTGTTTCTGTCTCTGTCACTTCTTTGTCCTTCTCTCATTCCAGCTTAACTCCTGCACACCTGACAATCAGTGTTTATTACAACAGCAACAGACATACCAACACATGCTGTACACACACTTATGTTTAGATCCAGGGTTCACAGACCAGAATAGCAGAACACCATCAAGGACAGACGTCTAGTCTCACTTTAGTGTCCTCAATATCACAGGTGAATTTATTAATAACATCTATATTGAATGAACTTTTTGGAAACATGGCACAGGATCAACTGTTAGGGCACATGTTGGATAGGGTTTGAGGTAACAGACTACTTACTAAAACACAACCATATACCGGTTCCAGTGCAATTATGAAAAAAAATGTAATACAATAAAAGTTTAATATTACCAGGAGCAGAATGACATCCTTCTTTGACATATTATGGACTGCTGTTAATTAGTCGGCTATATGGTTTAAATAATTAGGACATCCTTTTGAGCATCTTCTGTGCTCAGAACTGTAACATATTATAATGACTATTTACATTAATACATCATTATTTTTTTTGTAATTTCCCTGTTTATTACCATTAACGCATATATAACTCGGCAATATAAAAGCAACAAGTAAATTAGATAAATACTTTCCGGGCGCATTTGTGAAACTTTTCCTGCAGTATGTAGTGTGCGCGCACACACACGCGCACGCAAACATATCTATACACACACACACACACACACACACAGCGGATATATTGCTGACATGTAAAGCCGCATCACCTTGGAGTGACACTCTGCTGATCCGATCTGAATCTTTAGTTAGTAAGTGCGTTGAACATGTGCTGATCAGACTCACAGTCGCACATGACGCGTTCAGTCGCTACAGTTTCCGAAACAAGACTCGGACATGACGCTTCTCCGAACTAACGCTCATCCCCAAACGCGACCCCCTCCTTATTCTTACCTTGTTGTATTAAAGCGATGGCTATTCCGAACAGGACCGCCCAGTACGCAGGACTCTTCATGATGAATTCGAGAGGATTTTTTATAGAAGCTGTCTGTTGAAAATCTGCGAAAACTAACGCAAATCCTGCTGAGTGTGTGGAGCGGAGCGGAGCGCAGCGCAAAATCCCAGCTCCCTTTGACTGTGAAAGAGGACAGAGAGGCGCGCGCGCTGACAAAACTCGCACCGTGATTGGCTGCGACGCGCGCGCGAGCCTTGCATTCGGTACGATCTTCCTTCGAGATGACAAAGGCGACGCTGTCTAAGAAACCGGCTGCGCACTCGGTGCCGTTGACCTTATTTTGACAAGCAGCACAAAACATAGAAAAAGTCTCCCTTTTTTCATAACTAAAAAACTTCTTATTTATTAGGGAAACCTTGCATTAAATATTCATCCCTGGAGATTCGGTCCAACTCCAAAAAGCCCGGTCATGACATTATTTCAAAGAATTTAGTTTTAAAGAATACGATTAGAAAAATGTTATCAACATTAATATAAGTTATGCAAAAAGTAGTTACATAACTGATTTGTTTGAATGAGAAGAGTTTCAGTATTCAGTACAACCACACTGAAATGTTTCATCATTGAAAATGTTTCATTGCAGCAATAGACACAATAATCATCAAGAGAGCTAAAAAAAAAACAGGCAACACAGCAGTAAACAACACACACACACACACACGTGGACAGGCGTGGATAACCCACGTTCTCTAAGTTACCTTGTTTCACTTTTCAGGACACTCCTGCCCTCTTAGCACTGCGGTTTAATGGTTCAGATGTGCTCAGTCATGATACCATTTCAGATAAGGATGGAATGCCTGGTGATTTGGTATCTCCTGCGCTCTGATTGAACACACCTGAACCAGGTAATCAGCAGTCGATCCAAACAAAGTAACTTAAACATCATGGGTTACCTGGACATCTCATTAGGCTCAGAATTAAAGCAAGGACCACTGGAATTTTACCTGTAGTGTTGATTAAGCTTATCTTCTAAACATGTAATATGCTCATAAATTCATTTATTCGTTTTCTATACCCACTTATTCCCCAATTCAGGTTCACAGGGATCTGCTGGAGTCTATCCCAGCCATCTCTGAAAGGGCAAAAGGCAGAAGGGATACACCCTGGACAGGTCGCCAGTCCATCACAGGGCCACACCCACTTAAACTTGCTCATAAATTAATACCTGGGTTTTTTTATATAATGAAAACATCTTTATTTGTCATATACTGTAGACTCTACAGCACAATGAAATTTATTTATTCGCATATTCCATCTTAGAAAGTTTGGGGTCAGAGTGCGGGGTCAGCTACCATACAGCGCCCCTGGAGAAGAAAGGGTTAAGGTTAAGGAGCTTTGCTTAAGGGCCCAAGAGTGGCTGACTGGCAGCAGTGGGGGTGGACCCTGGTCTTCCTGGTCCTCCAATCAACTTAAAACCTTTTAACCCATTTGACCATTTGAGCGGCCACTGCAGCTGTATTGCTAAGTCAGTTCCCTTTCCGTCCATGTTGTGTTAAAAGGTTGGTTATTAGTAGCAGCTGTGGGTGAATCAATGCTTAGGTTCTAAAGGATATTAAACCAATTAAAGAATTAAAAAAACAAACAGCTCTGCAGACAAATAAAAATGCTATAATGTTTTGAAAAATGCTCCCAAGCAAAGCGCTGCCCAAAAAAACACCACTAATCAGCTGCATTAGTGATGCACACTAATGGTTTGCTTTCGAGTCGATAAAAAACATATCACAATATCAAACATTTCCTTTAAAAATGCACTTTGATTAATTTCTGTTCTTCTTGCAACAAAAATTTCATAAGAGAAAAGAACCAGATTGAACTCATCAAAGGATGAAAACGAAATAGATCACAATTGGTTTTGGAGAAAGAGAAACTAGGCTAGCCATTATCCCACTCTTTTTTGAGAATGCTGTTCAAATGTTAAAGAAAAATCTCAGGAGATATAAAAGTCTCCGACCGTTTTGCAGAAAATGAAAATGAAGCATGCGAGAAACATTGATTATTTGACAGTCCCGCTTAACAGAGCACATCAAGGCAGACCATAAAGATGATTATACTCATTGACAACTTCTTGGCACAAATACTTTGCCTAAAGTCATTGAAAAAGTAGTCACTTTAGCAGACAGAATCCAGCAAAAATTTTGAAGCATAAATCTCCTATACTATATTTTTATTTTTAACTATGTAGAACAATTCAGACAGCTAGATGAAATAGAAATATCAGCAGCCAGTTCTTAAGAACATTAATTGCTACTATGCAGTAATATGATGTCAGTCAGATAAGCTTAGTCACTGGTCTCCTGCTGCATATATCAGACTGCATATATATTAATGGAGTGTAAAAGCTTACGTGAAACAACTGTGTGAGACAAACTGTTTGCTTTTGCTACTGCATATGGATAACCTAAAGATTTACTCATGGTTGCTGACTTCATTGGAAATCCTTCTATAATCATAAATGTAAATGTCTTTATTTGTCACATGCACTCGACAGCACAGTAAAATTAGTTTATTTGCACATCAGATCTTAGAGAGTTGAATTCAGAGCACAGGGTCAGATATTATACACAGCCCCCAGAGCAGGAAGGGTTAAGGGTCTTGCTCAAGAACCCGACAGTGGCAGACTGGCAGCAGTAGAGATTGAACCCAGGTCTTCCTGGTCTTCCAAGCAATGAATCAGCATCTTAACCATTTGAGCCACCACTGCCCTGTACTCATTCCAGGACATGTTCATGCCTCATGTTCAAACCTGACATCTTTTGTTAGACTTTATAATGTTAGCTTAAAGAATGATAGTGTATAATTTAACTCTTCACCATCGCCCAGAGAAAGATCATTTCCACTGTGTCTGATTTCTCTCATGATTTCTCCTTCATCTCATGTTAGAAGGTTTTCCTCACTATTGTCACTTCTGCCTGGCTCGTTGTGGCTTTAAATACGCTTTTTGATTTCTGAAAAGCTGCTTTGTGGGAATGTTCATTGTTAAACGCACAATACCTTTGAAACTGAACTGAATTTATTGAATTAGTCAGCACAGCTCCTGGCTCCAGTTCATTTCTGAGCTCTGTTATTTGTGTGTTTGTGCAGAGTCTCGTAAGGTTCTGCCTTCACCCTACATCATGCTAGCAAGTGGATGAGTGATCCAAAATCACAAAATGCCCATAGGTCTAAATACATTCATAAAAGTGTAATCATTTAGTGTTGAATTATAGACTGGTATAGAATAAAATATGAATTGAATTGAAAACATTTTGGTCTATTAACCTGTCAAAAATAGCTGATCAAACAAACATCAGAAAATAATAATTCTATCTAAAGTAAAATATAGGCTGGCAATAAAAAAGTCTACTGTGAGGACTGAGTTCACTTCTAAGACACTTCTAAGGTCACCTTGTTCATTCAGTGATCTGTTAAATCACTTCTGTCACTGCTGACCTGAGCAGGGTCCTTCGACACTCTTGAGAGCACTTGCAGGGCTGAGGGCCACATTACTCAGCAACTTTTTTTTTTCAAAGGCAGTACATTTCAACCAGTCAGGTTGTGTGACTTATTCTGCCAATCTTAATACTGAAAGATTTTCAGTATTTGCCTTTGGCGTGAAGAACCCCTCGCATTGTCGAAACGAGCAGCACAGAGCTGCATTTGGATCTGTGAGACACTGCAAATACATTCACACTTATTTGATATTAAATTCAAATATAGATTCAACAAAGCAATCATTTTCAATTTTTTTCCTGCTTTACATTTGTTTGGATCAATATGTTGTATGCACTCCCTCCACTGACTACTGGATAGATGGTAATTTTATATTTATAAGCCTTGGACAGAATACAGGACCTAGAGATCCTAGAATTCTCATTAGTATACCTGAAATTACACTAGATCACAAACCATAAAATATTCTACATAGAGAGAGAGAGAGAGGGGGGCTATTTAAAAACACCAAAACGCTTGCAATATTACTCAGCAGGACAGCATTTAAAAGCACTGGAATCCTAATAATTTAAATCTAAATGTGTGTTCTCTGGGGGTTGCCAGTATAAGAATTATTAAACCCCTAAGTGTAGAAGTAAAAACTGGTATGAAATATAATTCAGATCCTATAAAAAAATGTGGGTTTTTTTCTCAACCTAATGTAGGATCAGATTAAACTTGATGCTAAAAGAGAGTGTAGTAATTTATATTGCTTGTGGTATAGCAGGTCTGTTAGTGGTATGTGGAACCCAAAAGATGCCGTACTTCGAAAGAAGAGAGACAGAGATATCATCTCTGGATTTAGTGGGCAATTCTTTCATTCATCTGCTGCTGTACTTACAAACACAGACCCCAGATCACCACTCCTCCTCCAGATATAATCTGGATTTGTTACTGAGCCATGAAGTATTTGTGATGATTCACTGCTATATTACATGCCCTGTCTGGGGCACATGTGCAAAAAAAGAGAATCTGAAATAATTTCCTAATTTTTTTCTTTATCTTTTTTTGTGGAAATTGTTCAACACATATCACGTATCTTTTTGCATCAGCTACCTTGCATACTACATTTTCCTTTTCTACAACCTTCCCAAGAAGTAGATGAAAAAGCTACAGGTGAAGACACATCTCTGGTGCTCTAAATATGGCAGGCTTTACCTGAAGGTATCATATATTATGAATCACAGCCCCAGATAATTAAGATTTTTTGTGAATAAAAGAATAATTCCCTGATCATAAGTTACCTCCAAGCGGAGACTGTGAATCACTTCATTAAGATAAATACAAGAAAACAAAAAAATATGATACTGGTTTTAGCACAGGTCTTCTGCTTGAGTTACTCCTCTCAAGTTCACAAGAAATCCAAAAGCAGGTGAGCATATGCTTGATTAGATTCTTCTTTATTTTGATTATACACACTATTTCTGAAATGCACTGGCTCCCTATTAAACATCGAATTGATTTTACAATCTTGCTAATTACTTATTTAGCCCTGAATGGTTAAGCACCTCAATACGTGAGTGAACTCCTATTGTATTATAGTCCTCCAAGTCCTCTCTAAACTCTGGTAATTGGATAATACCCAGAATATTAAAACCAACTGTGGGCAGCAGATTCTTTTCCTATCTAGCATCCAAACTCTGGAATAATATACTGAACATTATTCTAGAGACAAGGACACTCTGCTGCAATAATTAGGTCAACTGAAACTGGGAACAATTCCAATAGCACACTTTTATCTACTTGTTGCATGGTAAGAAGAATCTACGTCAACACCAGAGTTTGTATCCAGCCCCGATGGTAAATTAGCACCTAGAAAGTCTTCTGCACAATCTAACATTAAGAAAGCATAGAACAACATGCTAGTTCGTCTGGTCAGAGGACAACTGGCCCTCCGATTGAGCCTGGTTTCGTCAAAGGTTCCTTGTCGCTGTTGCCGCTGGCTGCTTAATTGAGGACACGAAACTTACTGATACTAGTTAAATTGAACAAAGTGTTTTATTGATTGTTTACTATTGTTCTTTTATTGAGAAACTATTTTAGTTTTTGATTCTGTAAAGTTTCTTTGACGCAATCTCTATGGTTAAACGCGCTAATAAAGGGGACTTGAAATCTTGAAATCTGGTAAAATGTAAATCCCACATAAACCTTTCCACTTCTCAAATAGGAAACATTCACATGTTAAACCTCCAATAAAGAAAACAGGGGATTCTTACATCCGTTTGTTAGTAACTCTGAATCATTAATAGAAGAAGTTTTATTTTTATAGCAATATTTTCATTGCTTAAGGTCGCTTTACATACTACATACCAGCAAAGACAATACAACACATAAAGCTAAAGAAGCCACATTATCCCAAAATACATATTAAACAGATAAGTTTTTAGCTGAGTCTTAAATTTGGACAAAGGTTGTATATTTCTTAGTGTAAGAGGTAGTGCATTCCATAATTTAAGAACATTAACACCAAATAATAGTGGCTGAGAAAGCTAATGACTGACTTGGGTTTACTCGAGAAAGACTTAGACGTAATGTTTTTATGGTAGATGAATCTTTACTGTAGAACTATGAATGAGAAATGGCTTCTCTTCATCTGACTCTATCACACACTGGTGGGATAATTAGAGTTGTATATTAAGACTAGATATTACACCAACGCCCTCAAAGATCTGGAGGAGTCTAAAATAGGGGGTCCAATTAAAATTCAAGTCACTGCATGAACAGGCAACACAGGGCAGTTCAGTTGCTTTGAATTGCATTAGACATCAACTACATAACATATTTATAATGCTTCTAGGGTTTAGCTACCTTACATTTGGTATGAGCAGTCAAACATGACATATTAAAGCGAGAAATATGTACAATTATCTAAACAATTAAACCACAATTAAAAAACAATTTATCACTCTTTATCAATCAGTGGTGAACTTTTCTGCTGGCCAGAGATTAGTTTTTGTAAAATTTCTTAGCGGTTTATTAATTTACTCTGTACTTTAACTAGTCATTAAGACGTATTATAGGCTGAATACAAATCTAAAGTATGGGTGAGTTGGAGTTGAATGCTTTTAATTTAATATTGTAACAATAACAGAAGAAAGTTACCTAAAGCACCTTATTATTAGTCAGCTTACCACAGAGTCTGTCTTGGTTCAAAGCATTTGTACATTTCCATATGAATTATATAAAAGTTTATACGCTTATGTCTCTCGGTAAGCTGTGGTGATTTTTTAAAGAACAGTAAGAATCCCCAAAATATTATAGGCAGAATTATTATTAACCAAGTGAACAGATTTTAATCTCTGCTTTCTCAGTTGTATTTTTATGGCATTCAGATGTCATTAACTGTCTGCCATCTGCTCTGAATATTTACACCCATTACAATCTGAATTGTCTGTTATTTATTACTGAAAACGTTGAGTCAAGGTTTACATTCTTATGATCCTGTAGCGCCCTCTGCAGGAAACAGATAGATAACACATGAAAATACAGCAGACAAAAACTGTGAAGTTTGCATAATGTTGGTGGAGCAAAATACACCCACACTGTTCTAACCCTACTTTCCAAACGGTTCTCAATTTCTGCTTTTATATAAAGCTGGGGCTTTAATAATTAATGAATATTTATTTATATAATCCAGTTATTTGTTGGTCTGAGAGTTGACTGAGAGTTTTCCCCCCTAAAAATTATATGATTAAAAAGCATGCTGACACTGTGTGTTGTAAATAACAATGTTTTTGTATGCTGTGTAAATAAAGCAACACAAGTTTGCGTCTCCCCTTCTTTTGCCTCACAGTGCTTTGGTCCAAATCATAGACTGGTTCAAATGTCTGGCTGTCTTCCTCTTTTAGAATACCACACACACACACACACACACACACAGTGTTTGCAGTAATGAAGCTGCTTTACGGATGGTAATCAGGCCCGTTTCTTGCCAACCACAAAGGGTGGGCAGACAGATATCTCAGGTGGGCAATGTTGGGGGTGGCGTTAAGGAAAAGATACACAACTAAAAATTAAATAATTAAATGTTAAATTTAATGTTAAATGTTAAATGATGAAACTTTGAGCAACCTAAAATTAAATACTTAAGTGATATTTTTAAGAGGGAAATTGTAAACATTTAAAAAGATAGATAGATAGATAGATAGATAGATAGATAGATAGATAGATAGATAGATAGATAGATAGATAGATAGATAGATAGATAGATCGATATTTTAGTATTATTTTTTTTGTTTTTTATATATATAATTTTTAGTTATTTTTATGCGTTTAACCTTAGACTGCTTTTATCAAATCACAAATCATACAAAAGAAAATAAGAACATATTTATATACTGGAGTCTTTACCAAATTGTGATTGGGTGGGCAAAACAGACGTTTGGGTGGGCTCAGCCCACCACTGTCCATGCCTAGAGCTGGCCTTGATAGTAATGTCTATAATGAACATGACCGCGACATGTCCTGGCGCAACAGCTTGAAGTTTTCTACACTGTATGCAGCAAAATGGCCCATGCAAAGAGCTCACACTACATTATAAAATGTACAGGCAAAAATCTATTTCTTGTCTGGGATTCATCAAGTAGCATTGTTCCGCATCCAGTGTAGGCCAATATCAGTGGGCATTAGTGTTGCGTCTCTTCCTGCCGCTTATGTTTGGTTTAAACAAAACACTAGAACAGGCTGTGTGTGAACCAATACAGTATTATTAGACTAATATTCACCTGGTTGGTTTTTGCTTATTATGATAAGTGGGACATCAGTGGGCTTTCTTTTATATGGGGAAACTTTTTTTTAAAATAACAGTCATACATAATTGTTTTTTAAAATTTAAGTTCAAATTTCATTGCATTTTGGTGGCTTTTGTTGATAACTTTGTTGAATTTTAATGCCATTGCAATAAATAAATGGTTTTGAAAAATATTTTTGGTCAATTTAGTCAGCTTTTTTATTCAACCAGAGAAAAATTCTAAAAGAAGGATAACAGCTGGTCTCCCTGCTACACTAGTAAGACTCCCCTCTGTCTGTACATGTTCTTACAAATAGCATTTTAGCTGTATTATTTGTGTCCCCTTCAAAAATCAAAAATTCATTTATCTTCTATACCCACTTATTCCCTAATTCGGGGTCACAGGGATCTTCTGGAGTCTATCCCAGCAGTCTCTGAAAGGGCGAAAGGCAGGGGGGCATTTTAGAATTACCAATCAACCTAACATACATGTTTTTGTAGGAGGAAACCGGAGTACCCAGAGTAAACCCACGCAAGCATGAGGACAGCATGCAAACTCAACACAGAAAAACCCCTGCCCGGAAATCGAACGTGGGAACTTTTTGCTCCGAAGCAATAGTGCTAACCACTAAGCTACCGTGCTGCCTCTTTCAAAAATTGCCTCTGCGCGCACATAGGCTATATGCACACATGCCTCCTCATGTCAGCCAGCAGTATTCCAAAATTGGGTTTTGGGAATTTGATTGTGCACGTAGAAAAATTGGCTTGACACGTAGAAAAATTGGCTGTACAAAATTTGGGCAGGTGTGGGATCAGTAATTATTTAACAAAACCCAAGGGTGAAAGGTGATGCTAGAAATATAATGGGATTTAAGCTAATAAGTAAACAGTTTTTGGGCTGTAACCATCAACTCGATCTAGAAACAGTCAGGTCCGGTGTAGCGTTTGTAGAAAATAATGGGTTTTTTTTACTCAGTTGCTTCACGATCTGTTAAGTTCAACAGTGTACGTGAAATGACCCAAACAAACAACCAAAAAGTCGAAGTGCTTCAAGGCGTTTGATTCAATTTGGACATATAGTGTCTTTACATGCATTTAGCATGCATGCCACATTAGCAAAATCCTTACAGCTTAAGGGTGAGAGAAGGAAAGGTTATTTTAAATACATGTTTTATTTTATATGCTATAAAGTATGTTGTAATATTTATCGATATTTAAATATGAGATTTACAGAATCTGCACTGTTTTTTTTACACATCTTGTATAATAATAAATATTAAAAATGTTTAGTAGTTATTTTCACCTCTTATGTTGTCTGCTCGTAAGACAATTTATTGATATTTTGTTTATCGAGCAGTTATTACTACTTCATTGTAAAATCCGTGCATTAAAATGTACTTATTGACTTAAATTTAGGTTAGTTAACCTTTATTTATTAAAAATAATATGGAAATAAATTGCATAAAATTATGCAAAGACAGATAAAATTACATGATGAAAATAATGGACATACTTCTGTGCTTTAGAATCATCAGAATACATAAATAACCTGTTTTCACAGATTTTGGCTTTAGACTGGCAGGTTTGAGTATTTTTATACAACAGCCTCTAGAGTTTACCCAGAATGGTGCAAAAACCAAAACTCATACGTCAGTGGCAGTTGCGTGGGTGAAAACGCGTGGTTGAAGAGTCCATGGAGAAGGGCCAGACTGGTGTAAGCTGACAGGCAGAAACTGAAATGAGCACAGCATGGACTACAAACACTTATGTTTTTATTATTAAACAATCATAACAATATTTTTATAGGTTTCCTAAAAAATGCTATGATATCATTAAAACAGATTATTGTACCTATTCCTTTATCTACAAACAACTAATAACTAATAATTACTGTAAATGACTATATAGTTACTGTGTTACTGTAAATACCTCAGATGATCAGTGATGACAAGGAACGGGTGAAAGTCTCCCCCTAGCCAGTGCCTCCATTCCTTAAGTGCCATCTTGATAGTGAGTAGTTTATGGTTGCTGTTGTCATAGTTCTGCTCTGCTGGTGCTAGCTTCTTGAAGTAAAAGGCAATAGGAGCAGAGGATCAGAGGCTTTTCTACTCCCGGAGAGTACAGCTCCATCAGCTACAGTAAAAGCATCAACTTTCACCATGAAAGGCAAGGAAGGATCTGGCAAGCCAAAGACGGGAGCTATGCAGAAGACTACCTTAAGTTGGTTAAAGGCATATTCCAGAGAAGGAAAGTGAGAGAAGCGATCCTGTGGATAAAGTGACAGATGGCAAAAAGTTGGCAAAGCTGAGAAAACCTTGTAGGTCCTTTATAATGGATTGTGGCCATTGATGGACCACGTGGATCTTATTCTTATACATCTTGATCACCGCAGGACTGATGATATACCCCATACTGAATGGTGGTCTGGTAGAATTCACATTTTTCTGCTTCAAGATAGAGATGGTGACTTCTCAGCTTCAACGACCTGCGTAACGAGTTCCTGAGTAAATGAGAATATTGTCAATATAGATGATGAACTGACAGAGGAACTCCCGGAACACATTGTTTATGAAGCTGTGGAAGGCTGACAGGGAGTTGGCCAAACCATACAGCATAACTTGGTACTTACTGTATAGTGGCCTGCAGAGATGACTAAAGATGGTTTACCCCTGGCTGCACTTCTGAATACAAATTAAGTTATAAGCACTCCACAGGTCCAATTTGGATAATATGCAGGCTCTAGGGGTCCTCGAGGGCTTTGGGGACCAGTAGAAAGTGGGTTTGGATATTTCACTTTAGTCAATACAGGGTCTTAAACCTCTGTTCTTTTTTCCTATGAAAAAAACTTGAAGCAGCTGGTGGATGGTCGACAGTCGAATAAATCTCTGCTGGAGTAGTATATCAAGAATGCTCTCCATGGCCTTCCGCTCAGGGATGGGCAAATAATAAATCTTTTCTTTAGGAAGAGTGACACCAGACAGCACGTCAATTGAGCAGTCTCATGGCCTTTGCGGTGGCAGCTGAGTACTGGCGTGCTTGCTGGATACATTCTGTAATGTCAGGTATGCTTCAGGGATCTACACTTTAATACTAGCTTTAGGATTCTCAATAAATCTGGACAGATGCTTTAGGGGGGCAAAACAAGTCTTGGGATCTTAATAAGACAGTGTTCTATACAATGCTTGCTCCACCGAGTGATCTTGCTGGAGCTCAGTCTGACAGTAAAAGTGTTATATAACCACGGGTGCCCCAGGATGATATCCATAGTGCTGCCCTCCAACATCAGAAACGAAATCTCCTCTTGATGCAGACATCTGATTTGGAGACAGACAGTTGAGAGAAATAGTTCCTCAACAGTTTGTCTTGGATGGTGTGAATTGTGAAAATGCTGGAATGTTGTATTAGGTGGCTAATAAGTGGAAGCTTACTGAAGACGTCGAGGAGAGCTTTCGCTAAAACAGAGAGTTGTTAAGTAATTATTGTACTGCAAGCAACTCAAGCTGAGATACGACTGGAAGAACCTGGAAAGAATTTACCATCAGGCGTGGAGGACAAATGGGGCTTGACGGTAATTGGTGACATATAGCCCCGCAGTACAGGCACAGACCATTTTTCATCCTTTTAATTCATTCAGCCTGGAAGATATCATAAGAAACAATCTAAATGGGTTCTGGTGTTGAAGGTGATGGCATAGTGTTGTGTCCTTGTCGATAGGCTGTAATTAGCAACAATTTTATCCACTAGTGTCTGCAAGGACATGGAAACAGAGCATGTAGCATTTTTCTGTCAAAAAAAAAAACTGATTAAAAATTGTTAGCTCGCTGGAAGACTTCTCTAAAATGAGTAGTGAAGGCTTCCAGATTGTTGACCACTGCCCGTGAGACAGTTAAAAGTTCCAAATAGCTCATGCCTATTACTAAAGGATACATTAGAGAAGCCATCCATCACATGCCACCAAGAGACAGAAGAAAACAGAGAAGCAATTAGCTACAACATAATAAGTCCAACAGACAAAAGGATTTACCATTAGCGGCAGCCAGGGAAGTTTCACAGAAACAGATTCAGGTAGTATTAGTGAGACCAGATGGTGACTGAGTAAGTGGTGGATATAAAAAGTTATTAATTAATTGTCAACAGGTGCAAGTGGTCAGTACTCTAGTGATTGGAAATGTGAAAAAAGTGGAAAAGCATTTGAGCAAAAAAGCTAATAAGATTTTTTTTTAACTATTATTTTTTGTTTTTTCCTTTTTGTCATAATTTTAAGGGTTACTAAATTCATTATTTTTATTAAAATATTTTTTTTATTTTACTGCATTAGTCTAAAATGTGTTAACTAGACTTTAAGGCAGATGAGAAAATGAGATATAGAAAGATATGGGGGAGAGAAAGAGCATGGCTGTATAGAGGAAAAAATAACAGGAATCCAGAACAGTAGGGAAATCTGTGATTGTTTAATACTTCAGTGAGTCATATGTTGGCCAGATCAGGCTATTCCTGCAGATGACATACGATTCAATTGCATGATCCAATACGGTCATTTGTGCAGCTGAAGAAATGTGACCAAATTTACTTTTCACTGCAGAAGATAATTAGTGTCATACCTGAAATTTACTTTGTAAATCATCCCCTGGGAATAAATAAAGTTTTTTAAAATTGAATGGAAATTGAATTGAACCACAGCGCTTTTGACTCACATCTTATAATTGGTTATATTTAATCAGTAAAGGCATTGCCAAACACAATTTCCAGCAGTTTTGAAAGGATGATGGCAAAGTTTGTCTGGTATGTTAAATAAATTCTATGAAGTCATTATAAAACTGGCATTTTAAAAAAAATTTCAATAAGATCACAAAAAAAAGTGTAACCAAGCGTTCATCGTAGGTTTGCCTAAACAATTGATTTTAGTCAAATAAAAAACGAAAGCAGTCGAAAATGTACTGAACTGTTTTTTTAGATACAGGCATGCATTCACAACTTTTCCCTCTGTCTCACCCCCCTGTGCACATGCACTCTCACCAAGATACGAGAAAAAAAAATGCATTTACCCACACACAGAATGAGTGCTGACACAAAATTACCATATCTAAACCTAATAAACAGTTTAGTCTGTTACATAAGCACTGACTGACGCACATATTTATGCTGGCAAATTTGCTTAATTTGAACAAAAATGGACATCAAATCAACATCAAATTTAAAATTGACTGTGTGGCAACACTTCCACCGGATTCTAAAAAAAAAAAAAGAAGTAAATTACTTTCATTGCCAAGGAAACCAGATTCCTCTGTAGGTCTAGCTTTTGGTGCCACAGAAACAATGTATAGTAAGTAGTCAGGCCAGAATGAGCACAGACCTAGGAGCTGTGCAGCAGCTAGTGCTGGAACACTGCTGACTGGAAACTCTCAATGACCAAATTTACAGCATCATCAAAGGATCTGTCCTTACCCTGTATATTAGACAAATTCAGCCATAGGCACCCCTTCATAGCCAACATAGCTTATTTTTCAATAGACAAGCTGATGGATCAGACCATCACTCTGGTAGCCCAAAGGGGCAGGTCTTTGGCACAAGTTCTCCAACTGCATTGTCTACTTCTTCTCTCTGTCCAGGTCCTTCAACAGGTTGGACTGGTAAGCCTAAAACACTGCCAAGGTGTGCAAGCACGCTCAATCCAACCCTGCTGAGGTGTAGGCTTTGGGTTAAGGTATCACTGTTGAAGAGCCGAGCCAAGCCAAATAGTGCATGCTCCACATGGCCAGGCGGGACCAGAGAAAGCGCAGCAGTAGCTGCTTGGATTGAGCACAGCTAGTCTCTTTAAAACTTAGCCAAGCATAGTTTGGTCCAAGCAGACAACCCGTAGATCATGCTTATCGCTGCCCGTAAACAACAAGGGAAGTGAGGGGTGCACAATCTAACATGTTGATCACATCTTTTGGACATATTAATTGCTTTTATCTTTGCAAAAACACAAAGAGGCTACTAAAGCAAAGAAGCGTACCTGAGACAGTGCTAAATGTGTCTTTATGCTTCCTGGATGCTAATGTCACTTACCATGACAAAGCTTAAGTTCCTGAAGGAGAACTGTAGCAATGTCTTCAAGATCCTTAAAAAAATGACTTATGTTAAATGTTAAATGTTTTAAAATGCTGTAAAAAATATTTTGATAATCAAAATAATTTGATATTCTTTATCAATATCTTCAGCCAGCTAAATTAAATCAGCATTTGGCGTGCCAATCCTTGTGCATAGTTTTTAGGTAGGTTTGAAGGTACATTTCTTAAAGAAATTTGGAGATGTTGCCACAGTTTTCTTGAATTTGTCTCAGTTTGTTTCTAAATGTCATTCTAGTTTTCCTAATGTCATACAGTTAATGGCAAAATAAATGCTTGGAACAAATCTGAAAAAAAAAAACTTAACTAGTAAAATAGTATTCTATTATATTAGTATGTATTAGTAGTATAATTTATTTCAATCGAAACATTCTTATTTTAGGAAATAATGTATTAGATCAATGCAGTAATGGACTAGAAGATGACCCAAAGAATATTGTAAAAATGAAGTCATTTTAATTTCCAGGAACATGAAGTCTGTAATACATGCTGTTATTCCATCCAGATTAGATTACTGCGATGCAATTGGGTGTTTCACAGTCTCTACTATCACATCTTTAACTTTTTAAATATGTTGTTGCTAGATTGATGTCACTGTGGCGAGAACAAGAAAAAGAGAGCACATCTCACCAGTGTTGATGTCTCTCTATTGGTTTTCGGTTAGAACAGTTGTCCTCTGTTTATAATGGTCATATATTATATTATATGTTGGACATGTATTACATAATTTTACATAAATTTTTTTTCATAATATCACAGTTGACTGTAAGGTTAAACTAAGTTTATAATCACTGTAGTTTTAAAGTTTTTATAAGAAATGTCCTCTAGCATTTTGTAAGATGCCATTGTAACTAATAAATGTTAACTGCCGACACACTGTATCGTGGAGAGTGCAGTTTGATCGATAACTTTATATCAGATGATTTCATACGCCTTACTATTTGATCATGTATGTTTGGATCATAACCATATGGCTTTATAACATAAAATCATTTATTCTATTGTCAACTATTAACCCAAAAGTGTGAAATAATGAAGTAAAACTTTTTTAAGAAGAACTGTGCAAATTGATACATCAAATGCTGGTCTACAGGAGACAGATTTGGCCTACTGCTGGCATTTTGCTCATCCCCAAGTGTTTATATGTCATATTATTTACATGTCATTTTTATGTATATGTTCTTAGTCTTGCATATTCTCTTAGTTCTTATTGTAATAATAATCATTATTATAATAATATTATATATTATTTATGACAAGGCTGCAGGCAAGTTTAATATATAATAGTGGTCTAATGTATTTGTCTAATATCTGGAAATCTGATCATACTATCTAGACATTTGCTTACAGTTTGTCCCTCTTTATAAACGTCACCTGTTGTGGCATATTGTCATGGGTAGGTGCAGTGGTATGATTGTGCTGTATTGTCTGTTGGTGTGTTCTTTGTTTGAGTATTGGGGCACTTGCTTAAATACCCTACTGTTTGTTGGGGTGTTTGATTTGAGTATTTAAATGTACATTTTGGTCAACATTTGGCACACACCTGTTGTTTTTAAATCTGCTTTACAAATGATTGATTTAGAAATGATTGATTGATTTATAGAACTGAGAAATTTTTGTCAAGGGCCCTGTGATGACAGCTTGCCAGTGCTGGGATTTGAGCTTCTTCAGCACAGAAAAACACACTGCCACTTTTTAAACACAGTCACTTTATTCAATTCTGCAAACACTCTGCAAATTTCTGCAAATACAATCATTAAAAACTAGACTGAAGTTACATCTCTTTTGAAAAACAGGTGTTTAGGTTTCTTTGGTTGATGATACAAAATACTGCAAAACAATTAAAAGTAGCAAGTGATATAAAGTGCCACACAAAGGTATTCAGGAGTGTGTAGCAGTAAAGTAAACTTCTGCTCTGCAAGCATAGTCCTTTTTTTCCTTTCCTCCAGGCTTTAAGACAGCATCTTTATTCATTTTTCATGATCACATCTGCTGATTCTTGCTTTGTAGGTTGGCCAATCTTAGGATAACTTTTGAAGATACTGTTTAACTGAAACACTGACTGCACCCCAGTGCATAAACCCACTAACACTGAATAATGACTGAAATGAAAAAGCTCCAAGGCCGCACTTTAAAATCTAGTAGAAAGCAGTTCCAAAATTCTGAAGGTTATTATAGGAGTAAGGACACTAAATCCGGAAAGTGATGGTTAAAAACAAATCGAATATGCTGGTAGTGTGATAGTGTAAATAGAGCTAATGTTCAATGTTACATAATGACTGTGATTGCTTGATATTAAGTAGATTTTTTTCTGTCAGCATTTTAGCAGCCTGTAATATTTCTAAAAATGTACATTAGAAAAGAACTTCGAGAAGTATGTGTATACATATTGTTTGGACAAGTTGTACTTGCAAGTATCTACAGTAAACTATTTGCATTTTTAGTTGAATTAAGTCGATGTGTCCTCGAATAGGAAATCCAACTGCAAATTGTATTTAGTGTAGTAAGTGTTAAAAACAGTATGCAAATACTTTTGTAAAGGAAGCGTAAGAAAAAAAAAATGTAGCGTTTTCTAATATGTCAGTAACTGTCTTCTTCACATATTTTTTTCAGTTTAATCGCTAGCCTATATTTATTGCTATTTGATTTGCTGACCTCCTCTACAGTTAAAACAGTGGACGTGATTTTTCCCAAATAGAATCTGAACCTAGTTTAATATCCTTTGTTAATTATGGATTCAACATTTCAATCAATCAATCATAACCATCTGATGTCATCAGTGTGTGCCGACTAAACCCACCTCGATCTATTTTTGGTTATTTTAAGTTCAATTTCATTGTGTTTCATTGTGAACCAATGTTAATCCAGGAATCGTCAATTATTCCAGAATCAATTAATCACCAGTCTCAGCCAGTAAAGTATTTTTCAGCATTTACGTTGCATTCAGTTAAATTTTTCCAGTTTGGTTGTGGAAAAAAAAGTAAGATCCAAAAATGGATTGAGGCAGGTTTGGTCGACACACACTGATGTCATCAGAGGGTTATGATTAGTTGATTTAAGATCAACAGAGAATGTTAATCCAATGTGATATATTTGTGTATATGAAGTAGTTTTCTTAACACCACACTGTAAAATTTTAAAAGCGCACATTTGTCTAAAATGTCTTTATATGTTGTACCATTACAATTTTACTTTACTTGAATTAAGAGGACCAAACACTGTTCCAGCATGACGATGCCCCTGTGCAAATATCCGCTGAGCTCCATAAAGACGTACTGTTGTGGTTGGTGTGGAAACACTTGAGGGAAACACTTCTCCACAAAGCCTGATCTCATCCCAAATAACCACCTTTTAGATGAATCTAACTACCACTATATCCAACTAATTAATGCTTTTTATAAGAATGAACACAAAATCTCCACAGGCATACTTTAGAATGTAGAAAGCCTTTTTAGAATTAGTAGAACTTATTATATCTGCAAAGGGGCATTAACCTAAAAAAGCTTTAGTTTAAAATGACAAGACTGCGATTGGTTGTCCATATGATTGGTGTTCACAAACTTTTGAGCATATATTATAGTATAGTTTAAAATGATTGTTTATAAAAACCCAATTGGAAAGTTTTCCAGCTCTGTACAGGGCAATAAGGTTTATAAGGATAAAAAGGATGAGCTGACTACGAACCCCCAGGGTGCTGTGGGCACTTCTGCCAAACTATTTGGTGGAATTGGATCTGAAGAGACTGCTGTATGGGTACTTTTACCTATGTGTTTGAGGGACATCCTGCTGAAACCATTGCTCAATGACAGCGGGGTGCTTTTCAAAGCAGAAGAAAAATAGGAAGAGAGTAGGGTAATTGAGAAATAAATGCAAAAAAAAAACCTCTGCATCACAATGACTATGCTGAATTTTCAATTTGAATAATAAAGGGAACCAGTAAGCTCAGTGTATTAAGGGTAGTTTTAGGATAAAATTTCACCTCAGATTGTTTATTTTATTGGTAGAAAATTCTAATTATGTCTTTTCAATATGAGGATAAATAGTTTATAATATTTCATGGGAAAGTCTGTCTTACTTATTTTTTTAGGTGAAGAATTTTCTATTTATAAGTTGCTTACAGAACACAGCAAAGGCACCAAAAGCGAAATGTCTGTGGTACTACAAAGTACTAAATGTGTTTTTATAACTGCATGGACACCAAATGTTCCAGAAAATATTCAGAATATATTTGAGCTTGGGGTATATATGATTGATTGTTTTTTTTTAACTAAATTAAATTTTAATTATATGTTTATATGAAACCGAATCAGTGGTTTTCTTCATGGCAGAGCACAGGGTTTGAGTGTGTGTGTGTGTGTGTGTTGTTGTGCTTGTTCCCAGCTCAGACCATTAGACCATATGGCACCAGTCCTTATCAGGATGAAAGCAAGATGAACAAATCTGCAGTGATTACCACATACATCTTTTCCTCCCAAAGAGTTATTTCAAAGCACCTGCTGCTGCACCCCATGATCATCTTCCTGCCTCGCTTCAGATTCTGTCTATTAATTTCAGATTAACTGTGGAAGCAACCGGGGCAAGAACTCTTGGCCCATCCTCCAGGTTGATTTGCATGGAGAGTAAGCAAGCATTAGGGTCAGAGAGAGAGGAGAGAGAGAGATCATCAATCATGAAAAGATGAAGATCGCAGGAAGATATGATGCAGTATTTCATAAGAGGAGGGGTTTAACCAAAAAAACAATTAAAAAGCAATGAAGAAAGATATAGGATCAAGGGCATAAGGTGTGAGGTCAATGTAAATGTAGAGAGAAATTCTAATTAGACAGAATGAATGTGGGAGAAGATAATAAATACATCCAGCAGCTGTACCTTCATGTTTTAAAAGATTTATGGTTTTAATTATGAATTTGCAGATATTTTCTAAATGTCCCCTAGAGGGCAGTGCTGAGATAAATTCAGCACAACAGCATGCTACTTAATGCTGATGATGCTATTGGAGCCAAAATGTACATTTTACAGCAAATGCTGTCAGTCAGTTAATTGAGAGAAAAGCTGCTGATAACTACTAGTCCAGGATGACTTTTTTCCCCACAGTTGATTAGAATGATGAGCATGGCTGATTCTAGATCAGCAGCTGTGGAAATTGTATTTTTTAAGGCATGTGCACACACAAAGAAAATGTATTAATGCAGGGTTTTTTTAAATAAAGTGTTTTTAAATAAATAAGGGTGATGTATTTTATGCATTACAATGTTTTTATTAAGTTTTAATCATATTAAACATAATAATCTGAAGTTAGGTCACCCTCCGTCTATGCAAATGAGAAGTCGTAATTGATAATTACCACCTGTAAAATACTAGACTTTTTTTTTTCTCCCAAAACTGATTGTAATTAAACTATATGATCTATGTATTACCTTTACTTTTAGGCGACTTTCATTTATTTTCATTTCTTCAACAGAGCAATTGGGGGTGAGGGCCTTACTCAGGGGCCCAGCAAGGAGTAAATTTGTGGTGCTGGAAATAAAACCTACAATATTTCAGTTAGCAGGCCAACATCTTAACCAATGAGACCCCCACTTTATTTTTATTTTTTTACCTGTTGCACCCTGGTTTTAATAATCATGCTTGAGCATTGTGGTAAACATGCTTTCTCGTTTGCTACTATAGATTTCTAGCTCCAGCCTTTTTGTTTCCACTGTGTGTATTAAGATATTTTGCTCTATTTTAGGTTTAGCACTAAATAAATAGAGTAAGACAGTAAAGCAGGAAGACTTTCCACAGAAGTGTCCAGCTTTGACACCTCGTCTGTATACTCTGCCTAGACTAATTTTAAAAAGAAAAAAAGGGGTTTACAGCCTAACTTGACTAAGATTTTTTTTTTGGTCCCAATAGATACAATCAGCATCAGCAATGTCCCCCTGTGCCATTAGCATGGGAGAACATTAATAATAAAACACCTCAACAATCAACAATTGGCAACACAATGACAGATATTTCAATATATATTTATTGTGAATGTTTTATGAAATGTATGCTTAAAGATTATTCTTACACTAAATCAAAGAATTTAAAAATAAAGCAAAACTTCTGATTGAACAAAACTTTATCCTAATTCACACCAACACACAATTGATTGGAATTGTCAGTATATACAGGTGTTGAGGGCTGTGTAAATTGGCCGGCTTGATGCACTTTTATGTTTTTACACCAGAGGGCAGACTTATAATGTTTATTATTGGAATGTGTTGAATTATTTTACACTGCACATAAAATCAGGACTTGTTTATAAACGTTCGAATGTTATCACCTGAAAATACTTTTATTACAGTAAAAGAAGAGACTTATTAAACATGTTAAACTTTTCTCTGTCATTTTTACCTACTAGCTTCTGGTTAAAACCTTTATACGATTTAAAATCTTAGTCTTATGTCTTAAGTAAGTAAGAACAACTCCAAAGCTGAGTAGCACTAGATGCTATAATTTCTTTGAAAAATGTGTCTAACATATAGTCAAGTGCAAATGTGTAGCCACGCAGGATAATCTAAGGTCTTATCTTATTTACGCAATAGATATCTCCATCTTTTTCAGGCATTTGTACCAGTGTGAATGACAGTTGTCAGAGGATCATCTGCTGTGCATGAAGACTCCATTGCTGACCACTATAATACATGAATGAACACATTGGCATTGTATCCATTGTGTTGTTGGTTTTAAACCAACTGCTATGCAACAGCATACCATACAGCCTGACTGACAACAATGAAGCTTGACACTAAATTGGCATATATTTACAAACAACTACTTAAGTCTAATTGAATTCATTTCCATTTTTATGAGCTGTTCCATTACGGAAACAGGCATCTGGGGAAAACAGATGGGAGAAGAATTAAAGAGTGAATAGCCACATTATGAGTGTTCAAAGGGACAGAGTCTGGGTTCATTTCTACCTTGCTCTCATAAGGACACTAGATGTTGCTGATAGTTGTAGGCTAATGACTAAATCATATGGACATGGAGAAGGGATGTTGCCAGTCTCCAACCAGCTTCAGTCACCAGTCCAGAGTGGTGGTTAATGCAAAGGAGTGAAACTACACACAAAGACAGCAAAGGCAAGGGGAAAGAGGGGAGTCAGTGGGCGTTCAGGTCAGGGCAGAGGTGCATTAGAGGGAGGGTTGCTTTCTGAGAGGGCACTTAACTGGCTAAGAATGCACAGGAGAGGAAAGGGTAGGGGGTAAACCAGCAAAGAAAGGCAAGAAGTACAAAGAGTAGTAATAGGCATGAGATTTTGCTGTCTCCTACTTTAAAAGCTTTACAGTACTTGTATTTTTATCCGGACATGGATTGCATTGTATTGAAATAATCCACATCACGGTACCCATATGGTTCGGCCATTTAACAGAACAGATTGGTGCTTTCTTTAGCACACACTGAATGCTAATCCCTTGTTTTTTGAGTCTAACATGAATCCAGACCCTATTAACAGGATTGTGCCTAGTGTCGGCGGTCCGTAGCTCCTCAGACCGCAGGACACGATGATGGGCAGCACAGCCCATTCCCACGTGACCACCTCACTCGTATCGATTCCCCCTCCAATGCCTAATTCTATTAATCAGAGCAATTTCCCTGTGGGCAGTGGTTTATTTCACTCATCAAAAGCCTGATGAAGTCTTTAGACACCATGAATTAGGGCCAATCACAACAAATAGCTGATAGTGTTAACCAGTCACAAGCTGAGCAGAGGCAGCGGTCCACTCTAATTTGAAAGCTAGTGAGGTGATAATGCGGTGTGTCATCCTTTTGTGGGCGCGCATTAATGTAGCTGCCTGAGATGGCAATTGACGGCAAATCGACTGTTTCCAGAGCCAGAAGAAGGAGATAAAATTGGAGTGATGCTGAAAATAAAGAACATTGACTGGCAAACTGTGGAGTGACTGCGGACTTTAATCCATTATTGCCCCTGATGGGGAGGGCTTAATGCAGCCCTGTCTTACACAGCATTTACATGTAACTCCTCTCAGTTTCTATGTAGAACTAAAGTCGACGACAGAGTCGCAGCATTAAGTGATTGACTGCACCTAATTGATTTGCCAGTCAAAAGGGGGTCAAAGTTGGCTGTAGCGTGTCAGAACTATAGATTTTGTTTTTCTATAGATGTTAGTTGTAATACAGGTATGCATAGTCATACCCAGATGTGTCCAGGCATGCTATAAATAAATATCAACTATATTAATTCCCAGACAATCTGGTGTGGGTATTAAATGTAAGAAATCCCATTTTTGACCAGACTGATGTAAAGTCAAAGGCACCTGTAAACACAGAGCATAAAATATGCCTTTTCCAAATGTATTGTCATATTTACATTCACAAGGGACACCAATTTAGTCTGTTCCATCTTCAAACACTACTTCAATATTCCATAAATACAGTATGAATATAAAGCGTCAATAAAAAAGTGCAGCAGGCTCTGGCCTCCACAATCCAAAAATACAGATATAGAATATCTAGCTGAGGATCCTAGGTGATGAGCTTCAATCAAGCTAGGAGATGAACTACGCACATTTCAAGAATCTCACAAATACACTTTCATTACTACATTAAACTATGTGTATCTTATGATTGCTAAGGTTTAGATAGCATTTCCCTGTCCTAAGAATCTCTGATGCACACACAGGTTCCTTATTTGCCTACAAGGACCACTGGTGTAATAGGCAATTGCTTATAAAATCCCAACAAACAAACTACAGGAGCCAAGAAAGGCTATTTGCTTAGAGTGGGTGTATGCCTCATTGTCTTCCTATATCGAGTACTTCTAAATACATAGCTGGTGATTGGGCAAGCTTCATAAATAATTGCGTGTAGAATGGAAAAGATATGCAGAGGTCTTGCCCCCAGTTGAACATGCATACTTTTACATCAGAGTAAAAAGGAGGGGGATGCTGTGATAGCTCTGGCATTTGTATGTGTGTGTATGCCTGGTCCCTACATGTTGTTAGCAGGAAACAGCTGTTCATTTGGAGCTGCCTGCACCTTTCCTTGACCCCAGTTTGGGCTTCGTGGAGCAAAAATTAGTCACATTATGCCGGCCCTGCTACACGCTGCCGCCGTGTGATTCTGGTCACATTCTCTCCATTACCAAAGCCCCTCTCTCTGATTAAGCATGACACACTCACTAACATGCCAAATCACTGCCTCAGAGTCCTGGGCTGTACACACACATGTCGACACACTCGGTTACACCGTATCAGGCATAAGCCACTTGCCAAATCTTGTCACAAGCCTAAAAAGCCAACCAGAATAGAAAACAAGCTATTACTGTCTAGTCATTTCATTTACTCGGGTTTGATTGAGATTTAGGGCTCTCTTCTGATTCTGCAAACTTGTGAACCTGCAAAATAGGGACAAAATTCAACAGGAACTTAAGGGTTCTAGAAAAAAAAACCTTCTTTTAAATGTGAATGGATATTATAACAAGATAAACAAAGATCTACTTTTGTAAATAGTATTGAAAACGTCATGACTTCGTCTAATATTAGAATTTCATAACACAGTTAACAACAGCGGAATTACATTTAAATATAAATGAGACATTTGTGGACATTCTCCTAGGTGTCTAAAAAGAATTAAAATATGCTAAAAAAAAAAAATACAAATGACTTAAAAATACGATTTGCTCTACATTGTTTAGAAGTTATAGTATTGAAAGAAATTATAATCAAGTAGTTTTACTGTCAATACTATACTTGAAAAAACAATGGCTTTCCTGATTATTGTTTTTTTATATATTTTTTTAAAATAAATGAAATGCTCTTTTTCAATCTTGCCATGTTGAATACCTGTGTTTCAGATGCAGAAAACCCTCGTTCAAGCCCCCCGCACTCATTCACTGTTAAATATATTTTGAAAAATATATACATCCCTTCACACACTTTTATCGACTTGCGATTCAAAGGAGAAAAAAAAACCCTCTGAATCGCTTGTATTTCCTTTTTAATATTCTCTTAAACAATCGGCAGCAAAGTCTTATTGATTGGGCTGATTTAAAAGTACCTGAGGCAGGATGTCTTTAATCCGAAAGCTCTTTTTAAAAAATCACCTGGCCCGACAAATGGGACCTTTTAAAGCAGTATAATGTGTTCTTAAATTATTTTATTGATAGGAAGTGGGATGGTCTCTGCAGGTACCTATACAAATGGCCATGGCATGCTGTGAAAGGGTCAATTTGTGCTCCATTTTCCATTTCTTCATTATCTGCCTTTAAAGCCATGCTGTGCAGCTCAATAGGGCTGCAAGAAACTTCAATCCTCACGCATTTACTACTGCCTACGACGGCTTGGATGCAGATTATGAAACACTTTAATGTTAAATAACGCTTTAACACGATCTAGTATAATGAACTAGGAAAGTGGGAATTTAATCACACCGGAATGATAAGAAATTAATACACGTTTATGCAGCAACATAAAACATGCTTTATAATGTGTTCAGTTATTTTAAATAAACGGCATCAAATCTTATTCTAAAACAAATGAACGGTTGACATGGACTGAATGGATTAAACCATTAATTAGCAATTGCTGCTAGTCAAAGAAGTCAATCGCTCAGAGCACAAATAGACACAAACTCACTGTGCCAACCTCATTATCCGAACAATAGTGCTGTATCTTTGTTATTTCTCGTTCAACTGCTAAACACAAAGTAGATGTCAGTAGTGTTTACTGTAAAGGTGCAGAAAGGCAGTTTCAATTTTATCTCAATCTAATCCATGAAACATCTTTACAACTGCTGAAAATTTGCTATTCCTGTATTGTAAATGTGTGTTAACACACATCATAACTATGTCGACTAACGCAATAGATGCTTTAAAATGATGCAGTTCAAGCACAACGTTCATTAGTTAAAAAAAAAAAAAAAAAAAAAAAAAAAAAAAAAAAAAATCAGCATGGCCTTTCTACAAGCGGTGTGAATAAAAGTCTAAAATGACGGGTTAAAATGCACTTTCACTTACATTTAACCCTGCAGGCGAGCACTTCAATTTAATAATGCAGTTCATGTTGGTAAATGAGTCCTCTCTTAGAGTGCATTAAGAAATCAAGCACGATGCATTCTCTATTTTTTCTATCAAACTGGGAATCAATGGGCATGTGATAAGAAAAGTGCAGTCCATGCACTGAACAGCGAGGGGTGACTAATAAGCCAGGCTGTTTTACGTACAGACTAATTAACCGCCGCTGGCCCCGACAGCCACTAAAATGGTGCTTTTGTGCTTCAGCAGGCGCCATTTCGGAATTGACAGAGAAACGTACAGCAAATCAGAGGGAAAATGTACTCTTAAATAGGTGCAGGGACATGCAGTCAGGGGAGGCAGGTGAGGCTACCAGTCATAATGAAAAGTAAAAAAATAATAATAATAATACTAAAATTAAACATTTTTAAAATCGGATATAGTCACAAAATTTGAATTGGGCATCAAGATCTGCAGTGTAAATGCATCCTTAGTCTCGCTGATCAGGAAAAAAACTGACATAGCACAAGGTGAGGCAGCCAGAAGTTCTTTTGCACAAAGACGGAAAGCAATGATAAGCTAGCAGACTGCTTCGTTTTATTTTTTTCCTCTGGCAGTAAAAAATAGAAGATTCTGTGGCAAAGCTTGCCAATCTTGTCTGAGTTAAATATTAATATTTTGGGTAGATATTAAACCCAATTTTGGGTTTGACACAAAGGCTACATTTACACTGCAAATCTTGATGCCCAATTCTGATTTGGTGACTATACTTTTTTTGACAGCCTGCTTACATCATCTTTTTGAAACTGACTTATATCCAATATTTGCATTTACACTATAGACGGCAAAACAACCCAATGTAGACGCACTGACTGGAAAAGGGAGTAAAAACAGTGAGATAATAAATGGATGCAATAGACCGAGACAAAATAGTTATTTAGTATTTTGCTTCCACATCTTCATTTTTTGAGGTCAGCTCTTGTTCTTAATATCTTTTTTTACTGTGTGTTGATTTATTTATTTGTTTACAGACAAAACAGACTTTAACTGAAAAAAAATTTAGTAATATCAAAATACACAGTTGTGCTAAGTTATTATATAACACTGTCGATGTCCACCTGAGTTGACGTCATGCGCCACCGTTGTTCATTCAGTGACGTTCGCATTAACAGGTAAAAATCTGATCTGTCAGCTGACATCGCAGACGCTAATGCATGTATCTGAGTCATATCCGATCACATACGCATGAGGCCTGAATGTTGTACCATGTGCTGTTTTCCTGCTTACACAGCCGTCGGTCATATTCCATCTGTTCCATAAAGGAGGGAAAAAAAACAGAATTGGGTCACTTGATACATGTGTAAAGATGGCCAAAAAAAGGACAGTATTTGTATCAAATACTTATAAATATTTTATACATATGGCAGGTATGGCTTTTGTAATCTTATGCTACAGTAAAATGTAGACATGGTAAACAAATATGAGACTTCAATAAGGCCGTAGGAAAAAAGCAAGAGGAACACGAGACTGTTGGACTGTTGCAACAGTGCTACGCCGTGTTCTGTGAGAACATGCTGCACAGCAGGGGAGCAAGTGCTCAATGGACTGCACAAAACTACAATCTGTTGGGTGGATACAGCCAGTGACCTGTAAAGACCTTTCTTTTATACTTTTAACACTAAACGCTAAATCTGAATAAAGCAAGCAAGTGCTCATTTTGGGAGGATTCTGTGGTTTTTATATACAAATAAATAAACTGAAACAAGCTAGAATTGGATTTTCAATTAGAGACGTGTATTTGCTTTGTGATTTGTAAAAATCTCAAAATTAAAATAAAAAGTTAGTTTAATTTAAGTTTCATAACCAGCTTTATTTTTTGTTCCATACACTATAGACAATGTCACAGAACCATGAAGGTGAGTGTTTCTCATCAAGCACCAATTCATTCGGACAAAATAAAAAATCAATGCGCTGAATAAAAATATTGACGTCCGCTGTGCTGTAATTCTCCCCATAAATGTTTGAATGTTTTATGAGGCAAGCGCCTGCATGAGAACCTGTGCTATGCATTTCTCCTCTGCTTGGTGACAGAGTGCTTTTAGAGCAATAACTCGACGTGGCATGGGGAGTTAGCTGAAAGAAAGGTCATGCAGCTTTGCATGGGGCCTGCTGAAAGGCCCACCAGTGCGATTCTAAGCCTTGTTTCCTCTCCGCTTCCTGCTGGATCACCTGCTTCTCTGGGCCAAGCTGAGAAAGTCCTTTCTCAAACTCCGCATTAACAGATACAGCCTCTTTTTTTTTACCATCTTGCTCACTTAAGGGGATATTGAGAATTAGCAACATGTCTTTCCTGGCTAGGAGTCCATGTTAAGGCATTATTTGACTGCTTGTGTGAACTGGAGTTGCACAGATTTGCTTTAATTGTCTATGACTTTTAAAGGGAGCTGCACCAAGGCAGCGTGTCTCTAGTCTACTGGCTGGCCTCCGATTCTAACTGCTGCTGGTAAATAAAATGCTTATGGTTGCTTAAGTAGTCTCTCGTAGGACCCCATGAGTCCCCAGGATCAACAATGGCAGCATTAATGGGTAAACCACAATGAGAATGTCACCATAGCAGGGGGCAAATTCTGAACAGAGGGCTGTTCCTGAGGTGATTTGTGTTTCTCCGCAGCTTAAACAAGGTCACGTATGTTTATGTGCACTTTTAAGTAAATCGGTTTTATTCTTTTTTGATTGCAGGGTTTTTTTGTTCAATGCTTGTTTTTTCACTGTAAAATGAGAAACTGTCATTGAAACCAAGAATTGCAATAAAGGTGAAAAAAACCTTTTTTAATTATGGAATTTTGTATCGTTCTGATACAAATAATATTAGTGTTAAAATACTTGTTGTGTTCATTTATTCATGTTTCTTCTATATTCAATTATTCCCTAATTCTGGGTCACAGGGATCTGCTGGAGTTTATCTCAGCCGTCTCTGAAAGGGCGAAAGGAAGGAGGGGTACACCCTGGACAGGTCGCCAGTCCATTACAGTGCCACACACACACTCATACTAACTCCTTCTTTGCCTTTAATTTAGAGGTGAAACTCAATGCATTGTCTACATTATCCACTATGGCCACTGTGAAGAAAATCACAAAAACAAACCCATAAAACACAGGTCGGTAAGCAGAAATGGCCTTGATTGAAAGGTGTTCACACACTTAATATTTTTGTGTGTATTTTGCTTCAACATTTTGTAAATAAATATTTTCTCTATAAGAAGCCCTGCACCCCCTGACCAGGACCTTAAATAAAGTTGCAGTGTACATGTAAGTGCAGTGTATGTGGATGAATATAGTCTTCATATTTTCTACAAGCTTCAAATCTAATTTCTCACTGGGCTAGAAGTAAAAAAACTTCAGTTTATGTGTTGCAGGATCTTAATACAAGTCTTAAAAATACAAATACATAAATTAATAATATTTTTCTATAATGTTCTTGAGAACATTATAGATTGATTGCAATGAATGTATTTATTGTTGAATATAATCCTTAATATTAAATAAATCATAGTTATATTAATTCTAATTATTTTTATTTTGTAGTATTACAGAAAAAACAATAAATGTGTTTTTTTTTATTGAAGTCGACCAGAGACAACATTACTACAATGCATCATGTGTCATTCACTGGTGAGAAAACACTATACAAACACTAGAAACACTAAACACAACAGCGATATTAATTCAGGTTTTCACTCTGTTTTGATCCAGATTTTTTTTGCTAACGTACCCTGTCTATTTAAACAGTGTGCACAGAGGTATACATATGGTGACGGACAGGTAGAGAAGCCTATCATCATATAAAAAAGGATAATTATACTTCTGGATTACTTCCAGTGCCGTCGCCGCGGGTGGCAGCCTTTCCAGCAACTGTGTGTGTTTTGGGGTTTTTTTGAGCTTTTTGTGTTTTTTGTGCTCTTTTGGTCTTTTTGTGGCATCTGATTACATTCTATCTCTATTGATATGGGTTTTTTAATGATGAAACTCATTCGTTCAAGACATCAACTACTTGCTCTGCTGGTTCTCCATTCACCTGACAGGATAGAAGACTGTATCTTGGCTGCAAAGCTGGCACTAAGCTAAAGGCTAAACGGCTAGTAAAGAAGTGATATGAACCTTTTTGTGATCATAGGAAATTTTAACTCACTATAAAATCAACGAAATCAGCGAACTGGCTGCGCTGGTGGACAATGTCAACATATACAAAGCTTGTTGTGCTTTGGTGAAACGTGGCTCACTACTAGCATCCCCAGATGCTAACATAGAGCTACCTGGCTTAAGCCCAGTCAGAGCGGATAGAGACACTTAAGTCTACGTAAACACAAGGTGGTGTAATCCTGGGCATGTGAGCATCAAAGTGTCATGTAAGCTGTTGCAGGGACATAATACGCCTGATTATAAGTTTCTGTCCTTATTACCTAAGTTTGGTTGTACCATTAAGTTTGGACATACCTCCACAAGCGGACGTGGAGGTAGCGTGTGACGTTATTTATTCTGCTGTTGTGAAATTACAAACACAACACTACAAAGTCTCTGGAGACTTTTGAGAATCTGGAGACAACTGTACACAGTATTTGGACTGTAAAACAAGGGAAAATGGGATTACTTACCTCTAGTATGCAAATTTAAAAGATGCATGCAGCGCCACCCCACAACCTGAACTGGGGAAAGCAGATCACAACCTTATTCTTCTTAAGCCTTACTACAAACCAAGAGTGAGGGGGCTTTCCACAACCACACGCTCATTAGAAGCTCATACTCTGCTATGCAAGCAGAATAAGAGGGCGTTTAAGGACCACGATCAGCAGGAGAATAAGCAGATGCAGAAGGAACAACTTAAAGTCCAACTTTAAGAGGAGAATTAGCAGTATAAGAAGATGCTGGAGTAGAAGTTGCAGAACAACAGGATGAAGGAGGTGTGGGATGAGATGAAAATAATCACAGGATGCAGCTCAAACTGGGGTGACACCATTTAAGGAGATCTGGGAAAGAGTTAACCAGTTGACCAACTTTTTCAATGAACCCAACTCATTTACACCTCAGAACACTGCACCCCTGGAAAAAAACATAGCACAAAGAAGAATGTCCCACCCACAATTACAGCAGCCCAGGTGTGCAGTGAGCTAAAGTGACTTCCTAGTAAAGCAGCTGGCCCGGAAGGAGCATCCCTACTGCCAATGAAGGCTTTCGTGTAGGAGCTGGAAGAGTCTCTATAGCGCATCTTCAACCTAAGCCTGGAAGAAGAAAGGGCCCTTCAGCTGTGGAAAACATCCTTTGTCATCCCAGTCCACACTAAGCTGAATGAATTCAGGCCAGTCACCCTTACGTTACACATACATAATGAAGGCCACAGGTCCGCCATGCCCTCACCATGTCAGAGGTCATTGATCCAGGATTTTGTTCCATGGTGCGCCTTCAACACACCTTTACCTCAACACAACTAACAACAGGGAGATGGTGGTGGACTTCAGGAGGCCCATGCATCAACTGAATCCTTCTGCCAAATGCTGTAAAGGTATGTATGTGTCTGTCTGTCTGTCTATGTACCTATCTTTATCATAATGTAAGGACCGAACATTTTAATTGCATGAAAATGTCTTGGTCTCACGCCTTCCCCAATAACCTATTGTACCTTTAAATATACTTGATTGTATTTATTAACCATGGTTATTAAAACAGGATCAAAGATGTGAACAACAGTGTTCAACACGACTCACCACAACAGCAGTTTAAGAAGTAGAAGTAAAAGTCACAACAATTTTTCCATACATTAAACTACATGAAGTCATAGGATGACTCACGTTTTCAGACAGCCTTCCTTTCCAGTCATCTCTCAGACTGCGGTAGAAAAGTTGCCTAACTGCAGACAACTCCTAAGCATCTGTCCATCAGACCTAGTTATTTCCTAATGATGTGTCCATTTTGTCACTTTAGAATCAGTCACAGAAAATAGCTACAGCAAGAAAGGAACACATGGAGAGAGATAGCTTCCCCTTTGATATAATTTGTTGCTGCAAATTACAAAACAGAGGAGGGAATAATGTGCAAAGTCAAGTTTAGTGAGAGAGAAAATGGAAAAATTTAGGGCTGTGAGCCACCGTTAATGGATATCCTTGCAGCTGCTGGAGAATGGGCTTCAGTAATGCGCCCTTAATGCGCCACAGCCGTATTTCTCGGAGTGTATCAGGAGAAATATTCCCTGTCATTTCAGCTAGCAATCACTTAATGGCCCTGCTAAATCTCAGCAAAATGGACAGGCACTGCAATATTTTTGGCTTTCGAAGATGGAATAAAGCTTTGGCAACTAGCGAAGAGAAAAACTAAAACACAAAATAAGAGGTAAAAGCAACTTTTAGAAAAAAAGATTAGAAAGTAGAGCGAGAGAGTAAAATGCAATTTCTTTCCATCTCTGGTGTGGCTAATGTTTGTGTTTTGCTAAAGTGTAGAGACAGTGACAGGAATTTCAATTATCTAATTACGGTGAAATGAAAAGACTTAAGTGTTGTGATTTCTGCAGTCTTTCATAGATCAATCTAATGTCTGCTCACATTGGAAATGAACCAAAATGGAAGAGGCAAAGGAAGGCAGCACCTCCTCAAATCATGCAATTAAAATGACAAATGAGTTTCTTGATATATTCATCTAAGTGGTTAAGTGGAAGGGTTTTATTCCACATCCAGAGCGCTGTCTGGCAGCGACGAGAGGGGGAATCGGCTGCATGCTCTTTTGATTAAGGTCGCTGCTTAAATGCTGGGGAAACGCTGAAAGCACTTGCTGTACAAATTAGCCAACCGATGGATGCGAAATGAAATTCTAAAGAGTTGATTTAGGCATTTAGAGGGGATGCGGCTGGCAACTTAAAGGCCTCAAATACATTTTTGAGGCTGCATGCATTATGTTTAAGAGGTCAGGGCCTGAAAACAGGTTTTTTATTGTGTGCTTTGATGAGAGTAGCACTGAAAGGGGCACACAAAATAAAACACAACAATCAGTCTGATATCCAGTCTGACCTTTTGGGGAAACTTGTGGACATGTTAGCTAAGGATAGTAAGGCAATCTGAAAGGGGGAAGTAGACTAGCTGTCAGTAAAAGACAATTATTTATAGCTAAAAATATTAGACTTGATAAACAATATTAGCTAAATTGGGAAAGTATTTGTTGTTATTCTGAATAAAATAGCCCACTGTAGAGCACTTTTTAATGGCTAAGAGATGGTTTGCGTAGTTTACATATCCTAATCCCACTTACAGTAACTACCAGTGTTTATCTACAATAGGAATACCAAGTTACAGTCATGTTAACAAGAGACTCTTTGTTTTAAGTTTTAGAGCATGTATCCATTTTAAAAGTTCTAATACATTATTTACATTTCTACAAGTACGTTTGATTGGTTAGAGGTCATAAAGCGTGATTTTCCACCCGGAGGATAAGTTTATCACTGACACTACATCAACATCTTGACTACTATTAGAGAAGCTGCCTCTAATTTCGTTTCGAAACTCTTGTCTTAGGACATACTTTTACACCGCCTCACAAGGAAATACACAGATTTCAATTTGATGCTCAAATTATACCATTGATTATCTAATATTTGCTCGTGTTTAAGGTGTTATTCATGTTTCCTTTCATTCATTTTTATGTTTTTAACTATAGCCCAGTAGTAACACAACAGAAATGTTCCAGAGCAATAGGGGAAATAGGGAGAAACAGGCAATTTCACACAGACATTTAAGCTGAGCTTCTGGATGCTTTAATATCGCACATAAAATACTGTAAATGTAAGTAAAACTAAATATAAATAAATTTTGAAATGTTTATTTTAAAATAAACTACATTTAGATTACATAACTTACATATAGATTCTCTTCTCTTGTCCCTGAAGGAATATTTTTTTCAGTGCCAACACTGACCTCTATTGGTCAGGAGCATTTCCGTTGTGTTGCAACTTTATTTTTGTTTTGTTGCGACTTGATTTTGTTGTGTTGTAAATTTATGTATGCTTTTTAAATTCCGTTGTTTTTCGGCTTAATTCTGTAAGTAAAACTTACCTTACAGGGAACTGAAATTACTGTAACCCAAAGAGAGGGTAAAAGTAAGAATGGCCAAAACGAATGTAAGGTGAATGTAAGATGTGTAAATAATTACAGAGGTTTTAAAACAAACAGATTGGTTTAGATTCTGTACGTTTTCTTTATGTTACTATTTAAATTGATATCTGGTGATAGTAACCATGTTACATTCTTATAGTACAGAGGAAGACTTTTCTAGACTCTAAAAAAAGTAAATACTTTAAAGATTGTAATTTTATGCAAGTTAATGTTGTTATAAAACTATGTAATGAAAAGCAAAAACAAAACATACAAAATATTATTGATTAGACCCTTTTGACAAATGCTAGAAATTAAACAAACCTGCCATGTACAGATTATATTATATATTACACCATATAAATGTAAGAATGAAATGAATATTAATTATTACTTTTTTTTTAAATATTATTATTTTATTAAAATTTTATCTTACTTAAGAATTTACAAATTTTATATTATAATTAAATAAACCATTATAAAAATATTGTAATATTTGCTATATAGATCTTTATATAAATATTGTAGGAGACAATGTGTTGCAAAAAGAATCATTTTAGCATTTAAAAAGTGTCCTCTACTGTTCTTCATAGACAACTGTATTATTTGTACACAAACTGCAGATCTTATTGCTCTTCCTGATTTTCAGGATATATTCGGAATTAAAATAAATGTGAAAAATAACCTGACTGTGCAATTATATTGGAACGGCTAACAATAATAAGGAATGTAAAAATTCTCCTTTAAACCTCTCTGAATGAGATTTTTCAGCATGTGCATGCAGTTTTTTTTTTTCATTCCATTACCGTGCTTTAATACACATGTTCCATAACAAATTCATCTTTGAAAAGCCAGCTGTATCAGGGAAGAATTGCTACTCTCTAGTTGAGACATATTGGCCACTTTGATAGTTCGGGATGATATCAAATGCCCCTCTGCCAGCTCGGTTGAAATGGAACAAAATAGGCGGTGGTCTATAAAAATGAAGTTAGACGCAAGTACGCCACTCACGTCCCTGGAAGCGAAAAAAGAGCCTTTCCTGTTGCATTTTGTAGTCGTCAATTGGTCCGGGAAACTTGCTCTAATGCAGGTAATGGAGCCACTGAGGTGCTTTCATCTTCAGACCCTGTGAGCAGAAGAGAGGACAGACTCCCACAGCCCACCCCACCAATACACAGACTGTAAGAGCTAATCCAAGCATAGCTGAATTCCCTTGAAGAGGCCAGTTTTCATGGAAGATGATTTACTATCCAGTGTCTAATAAATGAGAAGCATTTTACTCTATTCTGCATTATCTACTACAATGGTTGCTTATACTATAGTTTATTGTACTCTGGCTGTGGTGTGTTCAGGGTTTGGGTATAAAGAAGACTACCAAACCAAAGGGAGACTGCACTGATGTGTCTACTGCTAGAATTTTTTTTGTTTTAATTTTAATTCTTTGTCATTTAAAAACCACACCTACTGTATATAGCTTATTTATTTATTTGTTTGTTTGTTTATCTATTAGTTGTCTATTGTTTATTTGCTTGCTTGTTTATTAATTTATTACATTATTTGTTTCTTTATACACAATACAGTAAATTCATTTACATGACAGAGTTTATTTTTAAAAACCTTTGTTTATTAGCATTTTGGATGACTTTAATTTGAGTTTATTTCTGCATTCTACATTATTTTACTTATTTTCCAAATCCAATGTAAGTTTTTATCCACTATTTAGATACATAAATTACTTTAAAAATACTTGTTTGAGTGGTAGCATCGTACAAAAATGACAATTAAATGTCAATATCATGTCAATATATATTACTAGTACAACTGCCAAACAATGATGCCCAGATTTTTTTTCTGTAATCACTGAAAGTATGTGTTTACATTTACATTTATGAAATTCAGCAGACACCCTTATCCAGAGAGACTTACATTTATTTCTTTTTTTATACCACTGAGCAAATAGGGGTTAAGGGCCTTGATCAGGGGCCCAGCAGTGGCAACTTGGTGGTGCTGGGAATCAAACTCAGATCTTCCACTTACCAGTCCAACACCTTAACCACTGAGCCACCACTTCCCCATTTATCAGAATCAGCACAGTCTGCACACTACCATTGTTATATTCTACAACATTCTATATTTACAAAATTGTCCTAAGCTGTATGTTTGAATCTGCAGTTTTCTCTGCACTGTATCTATGATTGTAAATGCTGTTGATTAACTAATCACTTCAATCACACACTAATCGCCTGATGAGTCAGATCATTTTTTTCTTTATTTATAAGTATTTTGCAGAAAAAATCAAGCTAAAAGTTGTGAACTTGCTGTGTTACATAACACAACACTCTTTGGGCTGATTGGCATTTATGTAATAACATACTTCAGAGGTTACTGGCATTCAGAACGTATCCGATAGTATATGTGAAATACTATGAATTGTAATTTGAATTATTGACTGAGCAAATAGTTAACACTTAATACTGGATCACAAAGGATCTGTTTTTTTGTATTTTTTAAACAAGTGCAATATAAATACCACCGCATATCTATTAGTCATTAATCACGGCAATTAACTGCAAGGTTCAGATATCCTCCTGTCGTATGTGTAAATGTAACAGTGAGTGGAATCTGAACTGAACAAGGCTGTTTAGGTGTAACAGTGTGAGCTAACTACATTTACAAATAGTAAGACATCATAACGTAAAAAAAAAAAAACTGGGTCTGCTTTATAGCCTGTAAAAGGAATTTAGGTGTCTAAGTAAAATATTAAAATAGATAAAAATCTTTGCTTTTTTTCTATAAATCTGAAGGCTGGTAATAGGTTATAGGCTATATCTGGTCTATGATTAGACTCATGTTATAAGACAGGGAGGAAATATGGACACCGCGACAGAAAGAGGCGGTGTAATAAGATGAGATTTCATGATTGTGACCTCTCGGTTCACTCACTGGAAATAATGTGTTCATTACAATGCAATTACAGACACTTAGGCCCCTCTGAGTAAAGAGCTGAGCCGCTGAGAGGGGCCAACGCTGGCCCTTGATGCTAACATAGCCCTTGTGGTGTGTGTGTGTGTTCACATTTGTGTGCATGTGTTATTGTTTTTGCCCATATACCTCTGCATGTGTATGTTTGTTTTATTTTATTTTGTCTTTGTGTGCATGTGTGTGTGTGTGTGTGTGAGAGAGAGAGAGAGAGAGAGAGAGAGAGAGAGAGAGAGAGAGAGAGAGAGAGAGAGAGAGAGAGAGAGAGAGAGAATTTATGGGAAGGCTGTTCTTTGCCAAAGTGAGGATTATACCCCTGATTGTTTCCACAGCAACAGATTATTGGATGCAGTGCCATCCTTCAAACAGCTACAGTATACATACCAGAGTCTGAGAAGATACTAGACACCTAAATGCCTTCCAAACACACACATACACACACTCATGACGTTAACAGTCCCAGTGAGCAGAACACTTTTACTTTGTTTTATTTTTTCAACATAAATACAATTCGGGAAAACATGCTTATGCAAAAAACACCAAACATAAAAAGATTTGTTTACATTTTTGGTAAATGTATTTTTTTTTTAGTTTTTAGTAACTGTAAATGTAGTTGTAGTTAATTTATTCTTACTGATTAACCAAACATTTTCTTTTGCTTTACCTTTTACATAAGATCCTATAAACGCGGCAGTTTAACACTACTTTTCTTTATTAACAAACTGTTATACATCTGGTGATTTAGTAAATTCCTCTAAAGACCTGCGCTCATTTTAAAACAATATTCATCGTGTTAATTGAGTCATTACAGGAATAATTGTTGGATAAGATGTAGCCGAATGACACAAATGCATTCAACAAGATTCATTCTTTTCTTGAATTCCACCACAGATAACATTTTGGACTGGGGACAGAAAATGTAAAATGTCTTTAATAATTAATAAAACACAATTATCTGAATAGTGTACATTTAGTGTGGTCATTTTATATAATAACAACAACAACCATATGAATAATAATAATAATAATAATAATAATTTGCTTTGGTGTGCTTTTAAAACTATTATCCAAATCTTTTGCATTTACATTTCTGCTCATTAGGCTGTTCATAAATTACTAAGCCAGATGCTATGTTTACTGGTTCCTCCCATATTATTAACAGAGGTCAGAGGTTAACAGAGGTCTTTAAGGTAAATTTTTAGAGGTGTCTAATATGCAGTCTATTACAGATGTTTTTTTTATAAAAAAATAAAATTAAAATAATAATTTACAAGAAGTGTAAATCCGAAAGGGATATAAATGACTGCAAGAAATCAATTGTTTACAATTTAATTTCGTTTTTTTTATTCAACAGTTTTTTTGTACATGTGTGCAGTCTATAACTGTAATCAGTGGCTGTAGAAAATATAATCTGTGACTATGGAAATATTCTCCTTTTCTCTTTGCCACCTAAAACCCATCCTCCACTAACAAATCTGAATAATAAAATCCCAGATAAAGTCACAACTGACACAAGTCAAGGAATCAACCAAATGTATAAATAGATAGTGATTTATCTTTATGTGATTTAAATTTATATAAAAGTTTTTGTCAGCATTTATTTGTTTAATGTGGTGTAATAACAAAACAGTGTATAAACATTCTGTGTTTGTTATTTATTAATATGTTGGTTATGATTTTGTATTAATATTTTAAAAGAAATTGTTGGGTTTGTTTAAGGATGTTACATTTGATCAGAGTCGGTGAAACTGGTTTGGACAAGATCTGAACATCATCATAAGATATATAGTTGTTAGAAAAACTATGATTCATAATAATAATTATAATAATGGATCAATTGTGAGATCAACAATCTATCCAACATAGATGTACAGAGCATTTTTAACAGCATCTTTCTGATAAGCCATCCTATAATATCTGTTTTCAGATACACAACAAAGGTGTATCTAAGACTTTAACTTAATTCTGCCAGACCCGTTATTTTTATAAATAAAAGAATGTTTCTTAGAACAGTGACACAGAAGAAGCATGTTTGGTTTCTTGAACACCCTTAAAATTGATGAGACCTTTTACCAGTTTCGGTGATGCCACAATCAACTAAAAAAAATAACGGGATCATGGGCAAAAAAATTATATATTTCTGCATTTTACCATTAAGAAAAATTTATCTTTAATTTATCTTTATTTTCCCAAAATATTTGTTATGCAAAATATGTTCTAATTAAACAACAATAAAGATTAGGGAAAATTTTGTCCTTTGAGAACGTACAAGAAAAAAGCCGAGGTGTCCGAGTGTATGTTGTTCTCAGCTTATGCGGCTGTCAGTAAAACCGCAATCCTCTTAAAACAGCGCGCCGCTCAGGTGGGGACTCTGCTGCAGTGCGCGCGCGCTCCCGATTTCACTTGATTAAATGGCTGTTTAAAAGCCGCTTAACTGCACCGATTCCATCGACCCGCAAAGCGAAGGCGATTTCATCACCATTAATTCATTTCCTTTCTTAGATTGCCTTTAAACGCAACTAGTTACCACCTTCTGTCAAATAAGCAGGTGCAATAAATGTAGCAACTATACGAGGATTGAAGCTCGTGAGAAAATTTAATGTACCAAGCAAATCAATCAAATTCATATTTAATACGAGCTTTAATTATTTATGTATCATTTGTAATTTAAGATTCCGGCTTATTTGTATGCAAAACATTAGAATTTTGTAAAATAAAGTATTTGCGTATTTTCCCGCTCTTATTTTGTGAAAACTATGTGAAAAAGCTAACCAGGGGTACGTTGCTTATTGGAACGTGTTTTTAATGACAAACGCAGTCAAACAAAAAAAAAAAACAGAGATTTTAAAGACTAATATTTTTTTTTGCTCTACCCACCTGGTCAGATGAAAATCCTTTAGCGCGCGCCTACGGATTACAACTTCCTCTCAAACATCCTCCCTAATTACCTAATAGCATTGCTGCAAGACTCCTGCCAATAACGAAACACTTGTGAGCGTTAACCGCAGTGATTGGAGATGTGATGACAACACGATAGCAGCAAATTACGCCCCCTCAGCTGAGACGCAGCTCAAGCACACTTGTCTCTGCGCGGGTTTCAATATCTACAATTAAATCCAATCTCACAGTGACAAACCACGGATTAGACTATCTCAAGCGTGCGCTCCGAAGAAAGACCAAAAAAATCCTTTTTTTCCCAGGAAAGGAAAGAAAAACCTTTCTGATACAGTCAGAAACTGACGATACAATTCTTGCATGAATGCAACAGGCTGCATTAATAATGCTGCATTTTCTTTGTTGTGTAATTGATAATTATAAATATCATAGACTGCGGAGACAATCGACTTTGATAACATGTTTGGGGACGAGTGCATTAGACTGAGTCTAATAAGTGAAATTATTGGAACAGATGCAGAATTAAAAATGTAGCCGTCACATTGCGTAGCACAGTTTTTACACACGTTAACTGGTGAAAATAATCTGTAATAATAATAATAATAATAATAATAATAATAATAATACAGAAGCAGTGTGTTTACATAAGCACAGCGTGTCTAAAGCGCAAAAAGTGCCAGGAGTCGCGTTTTAGTGCAGAGAGTTTTTCTGGCCTCCCTCTGCGCTGCCGCCCCTCTAATTAATCCATAGAGAACTAATTCAATTCTCCGCCCCACAGGCGCCTGATTGGCCGCGCGCACATTCTACGCCGCAATTTGCCGCCTGTCACTCACCTCCCAATAAATAGTCATGTACCTGGTGGTGGACAGGAGAGGTATACGTTTGGCTTCTGCCTTTTTTTTTCTCCTTAAGTTTGCAGACGAAGGTTAGCGGCCTGGCGGTGTTGATTTTGCCCAAACAAGTCGCAAGAATTGCGTTCCGGCCGAGTTCTTTCAAGATGAACCTGAACTACACGTCTCCGGGCGCGCAGATACCCACCCAGAGGTCAACATCCTTCTTCATTGAAGACATTTTGCTCCACAAGCCTAAGCCTTTGCGGGATGTGTTTCCGTCACCTTTCTCCACCTCGCTTGCATCTCGGATGCCTCTGCTTGAATACGGATACCCACTCATGCCCACCCCGATTCTCGCCTCCCATCCGCATCATCCGCTGCACAAACCAGAGCATCACCCATACTTCTTCACGTCGGGTAAGAACTTTCTCTCTGCACTGCACATATACGCTATTATTTAAAAATATTAAATTCGTATTAAAATATTAGAGTTGTTGGTTTTATTTTATTTTTTGATGCCGGGATTTTTTGTGGCGGCTAATTTGTTTGCTGTTATGCAACGAAATCGAATTAAAACCTTGGTAATTATACAATAGCATTTATAATTTCTAAATTAAGTCAGGAAATGCAGATATATTTCAGAACTTTTAGCAAATGTATATTTCTATATTAAGGGATATATATTTCCATCTTGCGCTAGAATACAAAGCAAATATTTTTTAAACTATGTTTTTTATTATTAATGTTAATTAATTACGTATTTATATTAATTAATTTATTATAATATGAACACATGAAAAAACATTTTAAAAAGTTAAAACAAATCCTTTATATTAATATTTTCGACAACTAAATCTAATAATAAATCTAATAATAACTAGCCAAAACGTAGGTTGACGATTTTGCACGAATAATTACATTTAAAAGGCTAGATTTATTTATGTTTGTTGTTTTTTTTACTCGTAAAGGAGTGCAGATGCCATCGTTGTTCCAGCATCACCCGGAGCTGCCCGGGAAACACTGTCGGCGCCGGAAAGCGCGCACCGTTTTCTCGGATTCGCAGCTCTCCGGACTTGAAAAGCGCTTTGAAATGCAGCGATATCTCTCAACACCAGAACGGGTGGAACTGGCCACAGCACTCAGCCTCTCAGAAACACAGGTAAAACTCAATTATAAATAATCTCCATCTTATATGTTCATGCAAATGTCTTTTGAAACTGTATGGTTTCTAGAGAAATGTATAATGGTTTTCTTCTTTTAATTTGCGCAGGTGAAAACCTGGTTTCAGAACAGGAGAATGAAGCATAAAAAGCAATTAAGGAAAACCCAGGAGGAGCAGAAGATACCAGGGGATTCGGACAGATCTCTGGAGAACTCGAGCGCCAGCGAGCTGCACGACAAAAGCGCAGGAGACGCAAAAGACGCAATGAGTCCGGACAGATACACGGTGGACGAAAACGAAGACGAGGTCGATATCGAAGATGACATCTGCTCCCCTGAACATTTATTATAGACTTAATAACATGAACTAAACCACCTATGTACATATCGATTTAGTCCCCCCCCACTTTTTATATTTAAAAATGAATAACATCTAAAATATACATTCAAGCGCTTATGACATGCGTCTCGGGCAGAAAGACTTGTAACCACAGGTATCTCCGTCCAGGGGGAAAATTGTGAATTTATTATGATTATTATTATAAATAATTATTATTAATAATAATAATAATAATAATAACAACATTATTATTGTCATTGTTGTTGTTGTTATTATTATTATTACTATTGACCATATCGCCTATATGAAGACTGTAATGAAATAATCGGGTTTGAAATGCCACGAGCACACAATAACTTTTTTTGTGAATATGGGCGGGGTTAGTAAATATTGTAATTAACTGTAAATATTAATTATGGTATTTAGCACTTGTTCAATTTACAACTGAGCTAGAGTGCGGCAAGGATTTCGGATAACTTGTGGTCGAATCATATTTATCAGCTCTAAAACTATGATGTATCTTTTGTTAATGCAAGACATGGTAAAAATAATGTACAGTAAACTAATTATCAGAAGAAAATTATAATTTGTTCAAATCAAACTTTTAATTTGATTTTTAATTTTTATCTCCATTTTTGCAGCGTTTTGTCATTTTACGGTAACTGAAAAAACATTTTAACGGGCTTGGAGGATTGTGTTACTTTCAAGAAAACCTACAAAACAATAAATTATTATTGCTATTATTATTATTATTATTATTATCGTAGAGGTATTTTATAATTACCTTTAATAATATATTAGTTATATATAATTTAACACGACCCTAAATTACGACAAATCATTCAGAAAAATCAAATTGTTAAAAGTGTTAAAAAAACACAAAAAAACAAAAACAAATCAGGTTTGTACACAAAATGTTTGTCTTTTTATTTATTTACATTTATAAACACATGAAGCAACAAAAGGGGAATTTAAAGTCAGTCTTTTGTTACTATTCTACTTTCTGAAAACTTAGAAAACTAAATATTTGGGCAGTTTTACGCACTAAGTACTTTGTTTAGTAGATATTTAGCTGTGCCTATTCATCCATGCACATGCAACTAATAATGCGTAGTTGCTGTCTTGTAAAATTGTCTTGTAATTGTTTTAGACAATTGTTTTAAGCGGATCTGATTTAGTAACACGAATTTCCAAAGAATATCAGGATTCTTCACCTCAAAATGGTTAATCAGTTTAATTACATTAATAATAAAATCTATGTCCAAACTATTTTTTTTCAGATAAAAGTCATGTTTCCTGCCATTAGTATCAACTCTTAAATGAAGATGAAAGCAACAGGACGGGACTTTTTCCTCTTCGATAAATATTCCCTATAATAAATGGATTCTAAAAATAAATAAATAAACTTGTAAAAGCCGATTGAGCAAGCAGGCCGTGCGGAAGGTGATCAATTAAAAGATTAAGCGTTCGATTAGAGCGCCGCTCTCTTTAATAGCGGCCTCATCAGCTCATTTGCAAAGGCCGCGGCGCCGCGCGCACATCAAAGCCTTGGACCAAAAAAGAGGGGGATGCTAATGCAACCTCATTCATGAAAGAGAGAGACAGAGGGAGAGAGAGAGGCTCCTTCAATTAACCGATTTCTATGGCACGAAAGGCGGTGCGTGTGAGAGAGAGGGGGAGAGAAAGAGACAGCGCGCGCGCAACGTAAAGAGAGTCGTTCTGAAACGTCTCATTAATTCAAAAGGCTGTGCGTTTATGAGGCTCGCGCACGGAGGCTTGACGCCGCAAACAACGCAGCATCAAAGCGGACATGATGGGTTAAATAGAGGCTATAATCTAATTAAAATATTACATGCGAGCAAATAGCTCTTTGATAACGATCTAAGGCTTCAATTAAAGCTGTAGGTGCTCGAGATTGTTTTAAGGGGGAGGGAATTATCACTTTCAAAATATAGAAAAGTTTAGAGGCTCTAATCAGAGGAGGCTTTAAAGTGCCATCTTTGTTTGACGCCCTTTTTTCTCATTTGGAGAAAACGAAATGGGTAAAGTGGGAATAATCAGACTAATGGGCAGGGAGTGACTTAGAAAAAATCAGCACAGTTCAGCCAGGTGTGTTCATACAATAACAATGAAAACAAAAATCATGGTGATTAGTAAAAAATAACATGGCTTATGTCCTGTTTCACCTTTTTACTATATAAAAATAAACACACGCCTTATATATTTGCCCAACTAGATTTTTCTAGAGAAATATAGCATGTTTCACAACATACAAACATTTAGCTATGCAGGGTCAAAACACTTCTATTAAAATCAGGCCACAGTTAAGCTATAAAGAACAAGACAAAAAAATCTCACCACAGAAAAATAAAATTACACAAATGCACAAAATATATTTTACACTCAATATACAACTCAATATCTTATAACAATATATTTATGTTAATAACAGTCATAATAGGATGCAAAGAACCTGTCTACCTCATTTCTGTATAGTGCTACTTTACTTTATATCATTATCTTATGTCATATTTCATTTTATCAGAATTTATAGATTATTATTATGTACAGCCATATAGCCCTTGGTTTAGTATTTATTACTAATACCTGTAATTTCTTTTTTATATTCATATTTCATATGTCTCACTTTTGCTTTTCCGCAAAAATTCCTATGCACCTTCACTGTCTGTATTGAATAAATAGCAAATAAATCTCTGGAATAGGCACTACAGTCAACATCAATTTTTATTTAGATTAAAACCTTACTCGATTTGTTACTAATTTGAACAAGCTAATAGTATATTTGTCATTATTAAGTTCTACAGTTCAGTGCATTATTTGACTATCTGTTCAGTGGCTGCTGATGGAAGGTGCATTTAACTTGCCACGGATGTTCGTAAAGCCAGCCACAACCTGCTTCTCCTGCTCATGCCGTTTTCTCAGCATCTCTATAGTGGGCAGGTAGGTGAGATCAGCTTTTAACTGGAGAGATGCAGAAAGCTCAAACACTTTCTCACTCCCATGTTTGTCTTTGTATTTTTCTTTTAGCTGAGGTGCTTTGGGTTTCGCGATGGTTTTGGCGTACACCAGGGCCTGACAAGAGAAAATGATTCAACAGTTGAGAAACAACAGATTGTTGTAGGTAGATATTTTAATGGTAAGCTAGGAACTATTTTGTAAAATAAACACAAAGATAAAGCCTGTCAAGTCACTTTTCAAAGTGTATGAGTGAATAAACAGAGGTGTAGATTGTAAACACACTGTAGGTGGTGATCGATCAGCACTACTGATGTTTCCGTGTTAAGACCAAGAAAGTTAAAAGCAAGTTTGCAAAAAAAGGTAAAATCGAGCATACTGCATCAGTTCAGTCAGGCCTCGTAGGCAAGCTTGCTATCAGCTGATCAGCCCTAAACACTCTTGTCAAATCTCAAACAGGGCGCCTTACTTAAACACAGCTCGTCTGCTTGCTCTGCTGTTTCCTCAGCAGGCGCTTTACAACCCACCTCCTCCTACCTAATGTCATTTTGTTGTCTGTGTTGCATTCCCTGTTCTGAGGAATTTTGTGCTGCTCTCCTATTCTTAAAATGAGTGGGTTGCCCGTGAAGATGCTGTTGTTTTCCTGTCTAGGCTTTACATGAAGCTCAGGGAATTTGGAACAGAACCATACCACCAAATGTAAACTCTGAACATAAAAAGTTGCCTGTTTGTTATCTTTTTTTTGGCTTAAGAAGACCTGACTTAAATAAATTTCCATTAGTTTATAATGACATTGTTATATGAACTACAGAGTAATTTGCCCTGAAACGGAGTAACTGTTGCCACTTATTTGAGAGGTGGAGGTTCACAATACCACACACTACATTATTACAACAATAAAAAAATTATAATTAATAATTGACGATTCACACTGTAGTCAATTATAATTTCAATTAATGTTGTAAGACGTTTTGTAAAATGTTAAGTTCTGCTATCACTTATACACTATAGCAGCTATTAACAGGTTATCCCTCACCAGCATCATTTTTGTCTCCCAGAATGTATTTTAAAAAACTTAATTTATCATGAGGCTGTTTTATGAGACTTTTACAGCCCAGTGATTGCCATGAGAGAAATTGTATTAACTACCACAAAGCACAGAGACCCGAGACTCGTTCCATAAACATCTTCTTAGATAAAACTTTACCACATCAACAATTATACAATTTTCAGTCTTATACACAATGTTTTATTATGTAGATTATTAATATGTAGATGTAAATCTGCAATAGAATGTAATACACACCATATATTAGGGATGCACCGATACCAATTTTTTAAGACCAACTAGCAGACCCAATATTTTTGTTTGGTACTAGATGATACCAATACCTGTATTTTTTTATTAGCTCTTAAGATTTTCTCATACCATTCTGTCTCGTCTTGCAAGGGTTGGCTGCAGGACTGTTTGTCGAGTGCTAATGTTGCTGCTAGCATCAAATTCTCCATGCTCACTTTTGTGTTTTAATATTAGATGTTTTATGAGATTACTCAAATGATAAACTTTTGCACCTCTTGATATTTTTGCGACCCAAAGTTTCCAGTCTGCCATGCATGGGTTGACATAATTAATTTTGAAATATTTTCACACCAGTAAGTTCTGTCAGTACACCGTAGTGCACTAAAAGTTCTGACAATGACGTAACAAGAGATATGGCAGTGTCTTTATGAGTACGAGTATGAGTGCATTCCCACCATATATTCAATGAACCCATTGATATATTCTGAAATAATGCTGTTTTAATATAATATGTTTAATGCTATGGAATGTCTGAGACAATTTTCTGATCTCAAGTACATTTTACTAGTAGCACTTTCTCTCTTACAGACACACATATTGTGCTGTTACTATAGAAACAAATTAGAAAGTGCATAAATATTAAGCTAATCATGCAAAATGTTATAGCCATTGTTTTCGGGTTTGTACTATTATTTTTAAATAATGCAGGTAAAAAAAAATTAAAAACACTTTCTGACTATTTATAATCATGAATTCACCAGCACGGCTTCAATTATCGTCTGATTATACTACAACAACACAAAAATAAAGATGAGAATACATTTTCTTTAGTTCCTAAAACTTTTAGACTTTTTAGACAATTTCATACTAATGGCTATATAACAATAAATTCAGTGTTGTGTTTTTCTGCCTCCTTCACCTTGTTCCTGGGAATGTCGTTCTCATTTCTGCCCACTGGGCTCCTGGTTGGCAGACAGGGAATCCTACTTATCTTCTTGTTCTGCTCACGGATCACATCTGAATACAGCTTCTGTTGTCTAATTTTCTCAGACTGACAGCAGAGAAAGAGAGACAGCAGCAGATTACAAAAGGGAGGTTTAATTACCTAAGCCGTTTTCTCCCTTGAGGCCCCTCTACCCCATTGTGTGTCTCTCTCGGTGGCCACTTCACAGCTGCAAACAAAACTAAATAAATCTCATCATCATCCTGGAACCTGTGTTAAACACAAATCATGGTCTGCTTTACCACATCCCCTTAAAAACAGATTCATTTAAGGTTTTACTATTGATGACAAAAGGAAAACAGGAAAATGCCACACTCTAAGGCCTACATTCATTAGGTTTGTAAATTCCTTTTTGTTCTGTTTGCGCTGATGAAAGTCTGTTACATTCATGAGTAAAAGAACAGAGACCTCCAAACCATTTCGTAGATGCAAATAGCTGTTCAGGATTAGTTAAACCAACAAGAAGAAATAGGTAGTGCATCCTTTAATTAGACCCATGTAATGCAAATCTTCTAGGGTCTTTCCCAGATGTTATGCTATTACGGCTCTTACCACATCCTTAGCAACAATGTTCGATGGTCCAAGACCTCCCAGCTTTACATCCTGATTCAAGCACTTGTAGTCCTTTAGGGTGTATGCCTAAATAGATACAACAGGATAGATGTGTCAATAAAAATAATAAATTATTCTAAGCAGACAAGAATTCTTAAAATCTACCACAGCTTTAAGCTATATGTTGCATTAATACTATAATAATCTTTAGCAATATATTCGTGAATATGTACTCAGAAAAATAAATAATAATTGTGTAACCATTACTGAAAAAATAAAAGAAAGTAAAGCTAGAGCACATTGAACGAGTAAGAAGTTAATCCTTTATGGATGTCCAAGATGCACTCGAGCAGCAATCTACAAGCTCTTCCAAAGAAAAAGGGGCTAATCAGGCCAGATCAGGCCGGCTCCTTCAGGCTCTCGGATCAGCCATTGCTCATGGACACTCCAGGATGCTTACTTTCTTCACTGATCTGTTTCCCCTGGTTTACAATTTTATCCCATAATCCTATGAGACATGATGGCAGCCATGGTGAGGCGAAGAGAAGGGGCAATCTGTTTTATGGCGTAAAGACGACTTAATCCTGAGACGACATTAAGTGGATGGGTTGCATGACATAATGACCTCTTGCTAATGCTACAACTGAGCTGCTTATTTGGCTATTGTCACAATATCTGCTGAGTAAAAATGGCATCTGGATAAAAATGACTACTTCATTAAATAGGTGTTTACTAAATATAATAAATATTGACAAATAGATTATCTGTCCATGTATAAAATGTTGCTGTAGTTTTTTGAAGTCAACATTGGAAATGGAAACCTAAAGTTATGCAAGGTTTTTAAAAAATTAAAACAGCTGTAGATCCTTTATTTCTTTCTATGTTTGTGGCTGATCTAGCTACCTGTGCTTGGTTTTTTGAGCGAATCTGATCTGTGAAGGCCAATCCTGCAGCCCTCACACTGACACAAGACAAAAAGATTGCGGTTAAATGCAAATGAGCATCCAATCAGCTCAGCGTGACACATGTCACATAATCATCACATCCTTAAATTCAGTTTAGCATCATTACAGTTACCACCCCTTATATCATCATGTCAAAGCAATTAACAGCACCTGCAATTAGTTGTACAATTAACCTACAGATCTACACAAAACTATAATCATTACCTCCATCAAGGGGGGAGAGAAGGATGCTTGGACTGCTATGCCAACTTTCACACCATTTCCAATATGGGGAATTAAGTAATTATGGCAGATAATGTGTATTTGGCCTTATTATCAGATTGACGTCTGAATGTCTTATTAACTATCTATATGTAGGACAGAATTTTGAACACAGAAAGCGATGTATATGAACTAAAAAAAACTTAATTAGACACACTCTCACAAATTCATTCACATTTACACATTTTTACAAGGCAAACAGTTGCATCTCAAAATATTTTTTAAGCTTGTTTCTTCTAATTTTGCCTGTTCTAACTGTCTCCCAGCAAACAGGAGAAATATTAGGTAAAGATTAATCAATGCATCTGTCAGGACATGCCAGCAGTGATTTGCTTATTCTATGTCACTGAGCAGTAATGTCAACTGCCCTTTCCGCCCATGATTGGCTACCATACTGATTTGTGGAGAGAGAGCAATGCTAGTCTTTTGACCCAGAATGAATGGTCAATTTGGAGTAATGCTGCAAAACACAGTGCAATTGTGGACTTAATTTAATTTGTTCACCCCCACGTTACCAATCATGAATGTATAAATCTATTTATACAATTATTAGTACATTTATAAATGGTTAAAACACACACCAACGTGAATTATTATATATGTAGAAAATTCCTATAAATGTATATACTCCTGTATTTTTTTTGTTGCTTACTTTGTATCAAACCTTCACTTATTCGGCTTTTGTTTCCTTGCTTGCTTGCTTGTTATTTTTTACACGGCTTAATCTTTTGATTAGAGAGACACAATTTGTCATGCATTCCTGTTGAAATCTAAATCCGAACCCTTATCCCATGTCCCCACACACCTTATAAGTATATGTTTTGGCCTGTAGTTGTTTTTGCTTCTCTAGCTGTGCCAGGGACCCCTCTGAGCTGCTCCTGTTTATAATGGTTGAAGTTTCCTCTGCTCTGTCTCGACACAGCTCAGGGTCACTGTTGTTAGAGACGCGAATTGGAGGAAGCACTGGATAGGCCCCACTGTAGGTTTGGAGTAGAAAAGCAGGATCCTCCCCATAATGCACCTCTGGCTGAGAAGCATTTAAAACCAAACTTTCTTGATGTGGTGGCTGTGTTGGAGAAATCCTTAAAAAATGTAGAGGAACAAATAGTATTGTAACAGGTCTGGAGATATATATTTAAGCTGAATAAGAGAAACTGGCTGTCATTTTGATGCTCAACAACTATATAAGCATTGGTTTATATAAACAGGACTGAAAACTAACCTGATGCTGTTCTTATTAGCCACTTTTATGCTTTCCTGGTCCACAGTACCAGTAGGAGGATGAGGAATAGCTAAAGTATAACTTAGTGAGTTACACTCATCATTCCTTATTCCCCAATGTGGTGAAGGAGGAAGTGCGAGTGTGTAGAGCTGCTTTTGTGGCTCAAGGGTGATAAAAGGTTCAGCAAGTGTGGCTGGGGTGTTGAGGTTGGTGTTGAGGTTAACAGATGGAGCTGATAAGTAAGTGAAATGAGGGTCACTGTCAGAATCTAGTGGCCCCATCTTTTCAGCTGGAGTTTGGAAGTGCTGTTTTTCCACTTGCTGATTCAGGTGACCTCTGGGTTTGGTTCGATGGTGGTGAAGCTTGACTTTGTCCGAGTGCTTACTCTGGTTGCGGGTCTAATTAGGTACAGATTAGGAAAATGAAATTTTACATTCAAACTTGAACAGAAGCATATAGCGGTTATTAGTTTGCTTGTGTTCTGGCTTATTTCGGTGCACTTGAAATGATTATTAACTTGCTTTCTCTAAAGAACTCAATGTTAAAATGAATAAAATCATTATAGCAAATATGATCAGGATGCAGAACATATTTATTTTTTAAACGGAAGGTAAGAGAATAAGAGTAGGCATGACATGAAGGCTAATTAAAAATGTTTCGAGGACAGGAGTTGAAACATTCCAATTTTTTATAGGGAAAAAAATCTTCACAAAACATTTCTTGAAAATACAGCAGCTTTGTGGCTATTGTCACAGTCAAAGGAGGAGCAGGGCATGCGGATAACAATTTTGTGCTGCAGGCCTGGCAATGCACAGAGCTTTGCCACACATTATTCGGTGAGGTCTGGGGCTGTGTCGCAGCATGTAATGCCCCTGATTTAGCCAACACCAGCTTTCACCATTCTAATGGGAAAATATTTACTCTCCTCTGCCTGCCAGCATTAGGGGGACCGCTCAAGTGCTCAAAATAATGATGCTTCTCCATTCCCCCTCTCTCTGCAGCACGGGCTCCTTTTCAAGACGTTTCAGAGGCTCCATTGTGCCTGAACAACTCTATCAGAAATTGCGTCCATCACAGGGAAAATGAAATCCCGGGTGACAGTGCGCCCACTGTGCAGACATTTTCATCTTGAGAGGAAGCCCTTGCTGACAGTTATGCATTAGGGCAATGGATTGTGCCAAGCAGCCCTACCTTCATCCACAGAGGGATACAGAGGGAATAAGAGAGAAAAAGAGATGGACAAAATCAATAAAGTGAACAGGAGTGAAGGGTCCTACCTTCAGTTTTTGAGTTTTTTGTATCCACATCAGCTCCGGGTTGAGGGCATTGTCTGGGCTTCCAGCGCTGTCAGTGCTCGCAGTTTCCTCAGCTGACTGTAGAGGCTGGATAGAAAAAAAAGAAAGAGTGTGAGAATGAGAGAGGAAGGAAAAAGAGGGGCACCGATAGAAAAATATAGGGCTAATAATCTATGTATAATCTAATATAAATCTACGCAGAATGATGCATTTGAGAAATTCTCAGTAAAAAAAAGAATACAGAGAAGCCTTGTGAAGCTGTGAAATTTTTACATATTTTTGTTAACCTTCAGGATAATACACTTGCTAATAAAAATTAATTACTTCTGTACAAAGGTTAACATGTAAACAAAATTGTTTTTTTTTATAGTTTAGTTTAAACTGTCTAAGGTACTAAACTGCTTGAACACAATTTTGTCATATATGTCTCTGGCACGTTTTGGAAGCGTATTGATCCCTTTTTACCACAGCCCTTTCAGAACAGTTTGAGGATAATTACATCAATTCACGCTCTTCATTTTTTTAATGCACCCATTCAACGAGAACATATTTGCTGCTAATACTGTAATGAAAATCATTTAGAAAACTTGAAGTCACTTTGGCTTTTGAGGACAATCTGGCCTGATCGATGCTATTGATAGCTTGAAGAGTCCCCGAATGAATGTGGCTAATTCTGAAAGCACAAATAGAGGAAGGTCGAAAAAGAAGCGTGCTGCAGCGGGTGGATTGAGTTGTAACATATCTATCAATAAACAGTCAGCCATGCTGGCTCGTCTGTTCACTGAAAGCCAAATCTGTACACAACAGCCACGATTTACAAGAGCGTTTCAACAGTGCTGTTGGACAAACCGGAATCCTTACCTACCTTTTACAGTTTCTTTTACATAATAAACAGAAGGTGTTAATGATCGCATTTCATCAGTCATTGAACCAGCAGGATTTTCTGTTCAATTCACTTTATATAGTGTGTATATATTGTGCACTACCGCCAATGTGCAGTAACAGGTGTCTGTGTGTGTATGTGCGCATCTGTGTGTGTATAAGTATCAGACATCACAGACCTGCACTTCATGGTCTTTCCGAGGCAGCAGGCCACAGCCTCTGCCCGAGCTCCTGCCACTGCCTTTTGTCCACCATTTTAATAATCTCAATCAAATTGAGAAAATGATCAAACAAAATTGCATTTTGAGCTTCATAAGCTGTGTAATATCTATTCTGTTAAATTGGGGGTCCATAATTGCCTTTTGGCGAGAGATGCGGCAACAACAAAGTCAGGCGATCTGAGCTTGCCATTTTCCTCAAGACTGAGAAACACAGCTTTTGCAATGAGGACTTCAAAGGCTTGCAGTTCTTGAATTGCATTTGGTTGCTATTGTGGCCGCCCAGGCAATCTTGATTAGGTGTTTACACTGAGGCAGGGTGTACAGTGGCAGAGAGCCGTGGAGCCACAGTCTAGAGCTATTAAGAGATTGTACATTATGTTCCTGGCTTTGAAGTGAGGGTCTGGGAGATGACGAGGGACTCGGGCTGAGTGCAATGGCAGAAGATTGCTCTGCTACTTCTGTCTTTATCAAAGAAGCTTCTGCGCAGCATCGAGCTTTGCTCTGCCACTCGCCATCACAAAGTTGGCACATTATAAGATTGTGTACATTCAATAACATAGCTAATTGTCAGTGGTAAGGAGCCCATTAAACAGAAAATTGTGGCTTTTTTAAAATGGACCCAAAGCATATGCAGCTGAGGCCAGATAATGAAGCAGACACAAGATTTAATAGAAGCCTTTATCTTTCTTCGAAGAAATAAATAAATAAAAGCCACAGTCAAGAGCAAATATCGAAATATACAAAATCTGCAGAATAGGGTCTTGTTATCTTACTTTCACATCAAAAAGATATAAAAATAAACCAGGCTTTGCATCTGAAAAGAAAGGAAAATCTAGGTTCAGTTTTCTTTGTGCAGGTCAATCTTTATAATAGCTTGGACTGATAAGATAAATGAAGTAGTTTTAGATCACCGTAACCCCGTTCCACAGTACAGATCTTACCTGAAAGACTTGTGGGACCGTGGAAGTACAATCAGTGCAGCGTTTAGGGAGGAAAACCTTCGCTCTGTTTACAGTGTCACAATACTAACAGCTCTTCACTATGCTAATGCAGCTGACATGAGAGATTAGCGTGGGTATGGGCTCAGATGGACCAGAAAAGGCCTGAAATGTTGCAAATCCTCCTGTTACAGAGCACAGCAGAAAGGCTGAGGCTGCCAATTACACGGCAGGGCCAGGTGCACTGATAGCTAAGAGCCTATTGGTAACCATGCCTCTCTGATGTTCTTAATAGCTACTGTTGTGCAGATCAACTAATAATAGGCACTACATAGCCAGACATGCTTGCTATTCGCTTTTTATGCTTCCAGGGTCTGCCAAATTAATTTCTGAGCTACAGCTAGATTAGACTGCTTATTCCCTTTCAGCGGGACACTGACAAAAGAGAGGTCACTTGTAAATTCGGATAAAACAACAACGATACAGGTCAGTTCATATAAAATATGGCACACATGTTGAGAAGCAACAAAGTAGACATTTTTTTTGTAAATTTAGTCAGCTAGAAAAAAAAATATTTAAAAAATTGCAAAGATTTTAATGATGAAACAATTAGGGTTATTATTTTTAGCAACATACAAATTGTCAGAAAGTAAAGAAAAAATATTGACATATTTTGTATGTATGCCATTTTGTGTAGCAGCCAAAAATAGTTACATCCTTTAAAAACCTATTATTCTTCTCATATCCTTACATTACCTTCAAAACCCTGCTTTCTCCTGGATCAGTTTGAAAAATCTCATTCACACATAGCGGCAATTGTAAGTTACTGACACACCTACTAGCCTGTTTTTGGACAGTTCAGGGGCATTTAACACATGACAACCATGATAAATGTATACTAATATGCAGAGCCATAGACTATAAACAGGGATTGAAGTAATCCAATTTGTGGTGTATTCGGGCTGGAACGGAAAACAGAAAGAGAACACAGAAACCACAGGTTGTCTGGGGAAGAATGAGAAATGCTATGTTATTGCACCCCCTAGTGGTTCACTAAAACAACACAAACAACGCGAATAACTGGAGATTATTAGATTACAGCGACTGTAACTGTTAAACTTGACAGACTCGAATAATAAACAACATAATCATAAATCAAGTGTTTACTAATTATATAATAATTGTATGTCCTGAACTTTTTAATCATTAGTACTTTATTTATAGGTCTATAGAGAGTTGGATTCAACCGAATTGATTTATATGACCAATTAAAATAGCTGCTATATATAGTAATTATAAGGTATCACTTACCTGTTTTGCATCATCTGGTTTTGCTCCTCTTTGCTCATAGGCCTTCAGATATGACCCTTGTTTATGAATGTTCATACCCAGTGTGGCTTTATTACGCTCCACAATGTCCTCTCTCAGCCAGGTTGGTTTGACTTTTTCAGTGTGTCTTCTCTGCATGGCTACTACATTAAGACTGTCTTTATTAGGATCCTGAGCGAGGCTTTGAGTTTCCTCATCCTGCTGCTTCTGCAGCGAAGAAGAAAAGGGTAGAATTCCAGCAGCCCTTTTCTTAACATTTTTGGATTTATCTGATCGTGGAGTGCTTTCTAAGGATGCAGGTGAACTTTGGGGTACTGACAACCCTGAAGCTTGATCTTGTGTTGGATGTAAGTGAAAAGGGGACTGCAGAGGTTTTGGGTTAACAGCATCTATTTCAGATGGAACAGGACTACGGACTATCAAATATTTCTGTTTTTCTTGTGGATATACATGTCCTGCATGTCTCAGAGAGTCGTTGAACTCAGAGGAGAAATCTGTCTGGAAAAACTCAGACCCTTGCAGCTTTTTTCTCCAGTCTGGATCATAGCGCAGGTCAGCGTATTCATCTGAAGGAGACATCTGTCTGGAAATTTTAAATCATTGCTTTTAATCATTATGTACAACTTAAATCTGGGCAAGAGATAATCTGCTTAAGAACCATTAACGCAATGTAAAAATAAGTATGCAAATACAAGTGAAAATGCCTCACACATCTTATAGAATACGCTTCTCGTTCCTTTTTCTTTCTTCCTACTTGTTTCCACCCAGCTTAGCCCCTAATCACTAAGGGTCTAAAGCCCACAATTGCGCTATAGTTTTGAAAATGGCAGATTCAAGGGTGTAAAATAGGTTAAAATTGCTACCTAATGTGCTCCGTGCATCACTGGATGAAAAGATCTCATTAAAATAATTAGAAGAGTGCCTCTTTGTTGCACAGCTCTGAATGCTACAAGATGCTCTTCACGTCTCATGATGCCAAATACAGCACTGGCGAGGCGTACAGCTTTTCAGCCAACGAGGGCAAGGGGGCAGTGAATAACTCAGTAATGACTCTATGAAATGAGCTTGAGAATGCAGTGTGGGCTCACAGCTGTGAAGGCTTCTTAACATGCGAAAACCCACTCAAAGCTTTTTAAGGTAAAATTTTTAATTCAGTCATAGCCGAAATACTGATCATTTGCTTTTTTTAAACAGTGATACAGGTTCCTACATCCCAAACCAAGGTATATTTGATCACTACAGTGCTATACACTGTCAAAGTAATGTTTTATTTAATAATAAGGTTATATTTAAGAAAGTATTCTAAACCATATATGAGGCATATATGAGCTTTTATCTATTTTTTGTCAGTTAAACATGGAAGAAAGTACAAATATGTAATACTACACGTGTTCAGAATTATATTTATCACATTTGAAAATATAAAAGTTTATTCATTCATTCATGTTCTATACCCGCTTATTTCCTGATGCTGGAGTCTATCCCAGCCATCTCTGAAAGACAGGAGGGGTTCACTCTGGACAGGTCGCCAGTCCATGACAGGGCCAAACACACACTCACTCCTATGGGCAATTTAGTATCACCAATCATAAATGTTTTAGTTTTTGTGGGAGGAAACCGGAGTACCCGGAGTAAACCTGCACAAGCATGGGGAGAACATGCAAACTCCACACAGAAAGGCCCCTCTATGTTTATGGGTATTGCAACATTGTGGACCAACATTAGACAGCAGCCCTGTGCAGGATAAAACGCCGACTAGAGAAAAGTGAATGCATGATATAAATAATCTCATTCTGTTTACACTAAAGGTAGAGGAGTTGATACAGATGCTGTAATGAACACTTCAAATTCCAGCATCTGTGCTACGGCTGCACACAAAAGCCTCCTATTTAATGCACAACAAAGCGTCTGCTTTTTTTTAATGGACTTCAGAATGAGGCTTTATTGTGATAACCTTCCACTGAATAAAAATCTAATTTCCTTTAAATGAGGGTAGTTATATGGAAAGTGCCAAAATTAGAGGTCTTTCGAATGAATTAAAACTCGTGTACTCTAACATCATTTTCAAAGACTGCCATTACCTATTAAGAGAATGAATACAAGCTGGTAATTATTTCCATTATGCTTCTCTGTCCGCTCTTCAGTGAAAAGGTCATATTATTTCAGGGATGGTCTAGGCTGTGTCAGGTATTATCATTGTTTACAAAGTCTGTTTCAGAGAGACTAAATTACTCACATTTACTAATAATGGTACAGTGCGGTGTGCTTTCCTTAACAGGACATTAATGTTGATGGAGAATCTCAGATAATGACATTTACCTCTACATTTACAACATTTGGCAGACACCCTTATCCAGACCCTTATTGTTTATACAACTGAGCAATTAGAGGTTAAGGGCTTTGCTCAGGGGCAACTTGGTGGTGCTGGAAAACGAACCCCGATCTTCCAGGTATTAGTCCAACACCCTAACCACTAAGCCACCACTTCCTTATAAATATTATATAATAGAATTTAGACTGTCCACTGTTAAAATTAACCATTTCACATCTTCTCATTAAAAAAGGGGTGTAAAAACAGAGGCAAACAGAGCATATTCAAGGGCCTTTGGAGTTTGAGGAGCCCACGCTTCTATTAACCAGTAAGATATAGGACTTAATCCTGAATAATCTTAAAATAAAATTCTAGGGTACAAAATAGAGTTTCATTTGAACAAATCATAAAGTGAGATGTCATACACATGACTAGAACTAATGACAGTGGCTATAATGTATTAAACAGATATGTATGAGACTTTAGATTACTTTGGGTTACCTTGAATGTTTGGTGTTTTGTCCCACACAGGGTTGAGTGATATCAGGTTGGGGGCGACGGCCCTCTTCTTGCTCCCATTTCTCAGCATCAGCGTTCAGTATGCGCTTCTGAAGCTCTCTCTGATAAGCTTTTTCCTGCACTAAGCTCTCAGTATCTGATTCTAACGTATCCCAAAGATCACATGGTGAATCTTCGTCGTTATGTCGAGCGTCACAGGCCTGATCAGATCCGATGCTTTTTTTCTTATCATTATTAGACCTGTATACATGGTCTGTGTCGCTGTTGTCCATTACGGAAGATCTACTGAGACAGCGTTTGAAAATTACAACACTGTCGTGAAATGGAGTTTGTGTTCCATTTTAGCCGTATTACCAAACTACATTAATGTCGCGCTAGCAAAAATTAGCCAAGATTGCTAGCGAGACTAGTGCGAATTTTTCTAACGTTCGTGAGCTGATGAAGAAGATTGTTACACTCTGATTCTAATTACATTGTACATTATTAAATTATTACCCAACAACTAATTAGTAGCAAAAAAAACAAATAGTCGTCACTAATACTTCTCACCCACTTTGACGCGTCTATGTCACCATAGCAACGAAGTTACCTTGCACATGCGCACTGTACGTGGCTTAGTGTTTCTATGTGGATAGTGTGTAAGGTTACATACGCGCGCGCAGATACACATTTGAGTTAACTATGATTTATTTTGTTATAATGTCTAATAAAATTAATAATTCAACCCATAATCTGATAAATGGTTATTTATGAACAGATGTATAAAATAATTAATATATGTGAACATATAAGTACATATTTGTAAGTGATATAATTTAAAGGTAATATATGTGAATATTTAGGGACATATTTGTAACTCAAATGGTTATTAGTTATTAGTTAATGTATGTAAATATATATCTACATATTTGCAATTTAAATAGATTAATAGTTGAATAAATGTTACTGAATTAACTGTAGTAACTTATATAACTATAAGTTAGAAGTTTTTGTTGTTGTTACACTTTGATTTGTGATCTATTGTACCAGTATTGAGCTGTTCATCGCTTTGGACAAGATCTACTGCTAAATGTGAATGTTTTATATTTGCTGTTACAAATATTTTAGTATTTTAGTTCCTGATAGTCTTTGTGTGTTTTGTTTTGAGATCTTAAACTATCGAATGTATTAAACTAATTCAATTCTCTACATTTTTAATGATGCTGTAATGATGAAATATTCTGGAATCACTTCTGGTACAGCCTTACAATGAAAAATGAGCATTTATTCATATTCATAAATTTTTTTAATTATATTTACTAATTCTCTATTGTGTCTTGCATTGGGTAAATATGTGTATGCAATTTAGTATAAATATTTTCTGTGCTGTAACTAAATACTATTTCCATTGTATCTAGATTATTTTCTTTAGTTTATAAATTTATGCAAAATGTTGAAAAGCTATGAAATTAGACTGATTTTATGAAGCACTAACCTGTTAGAACATTATTGTCTAAACAGTTTAAAGTTTAAACTGCTTTTACACTGCACATTCATCTTTTTTAACCATTTCTTGTTGTTGATTATTTCTGTATTTTAACTTTTTTTTTTTTTTTACTCTATTACACCGACTAGAGCGCCATATTCCTCGGTTTCCATCTGTTGAAGAACTTCACCTGGTCACTCAACACCAGCTCCATCAGCAGGAAATCCCAGAAGCATCTCTACTTCCTGTAAAGACTGAGGGCGGCCAACTCCCAACCCCATCCTGAACATTTCAATGCTGCTATTACTTTATTTCAGCATATTTTATTATATTTGTACATTTGTCTTGTTGCACACAATGGACATAAACGTATAAAGTGTTGTGCATCTGCTATAAAAGTTCAAAATGACAATAAAAGCTTGATTTGACTTGATTAAAAAATGTAAATGTTACTTTTGTTCTGTAATTTTTTGTGATTTATTAAAAAATATTTAGTTTATATATCTGAAACCTATATTTAATCATGTGTGTAAATAGGGTTTGGGTTTTTCCTAAGACTTGCACCTGTAATTGCAGTGAAAGGTAAATCTACAAACTATTGACGCAGAGGGGCTAAATACAAATGTACATCACACTTTTCAGATTTTTATTGGCTTAAAATTTTGAAAACCGTATATCATTTTTGTTTCACTTCACAATTATGTGCTACCTTGTGTTAGTCTATTATATAAAATCTCAATAAAATACATTTAAGTTGTGTATTAAAGTTGTTGTAAGGTGACAAAAATGTAAAAAAATGTTCAAGGGGTGTGAGTACTTTTTCAAGGCACTGTATACAGTACAATATCTTACAAAAGTAAGTACACCTGCCTAATTTCCAACATTTTAGTATATTTCCAGGGCAATAATACAGAAATGAAACCTGTATATATTTTAGAGCAGTCAGTGTGCAGCTTGTATAACAGTACATATTTAATAATAACTGAACAGAAGTGAGTACACCCTAGGTAAGCATGTCAAAACTGTGTCCAAATTGTCAATATTTTGTGTGAGCTAATGTAAGATAGATATCCTTTACTGATTTATGAACATGCATTCTATAGGCATATATATTGTTTATGTGTATATTTGGAAAACTATATATTTGACGATGACTATACCTGCATACATGTATGAAAACTGGTATTTTTGCAATATTTTAAAACATATGTTGCATATACGTATCAGACATACATTTTATATCTATGAAATTCCAACATTAACTTAGTCATTTAAAAAATTAGGACACCCTATGAAAGTGTATTTTTAACATATGTGAATATAGGGATATTTAATGTCAATTTATAGCAATACTGAGAGATTCAAGTAATATAACTAAATAATTAAAACTAAAGTTAAGACTTTTGTAAAAAAAAAAAAAAAAGGAAAAAAAAAGCTACTTCAGAAAAGAACAGTTTCTGGTGAGAATTAAATTAGGACATCCCAACATTTATTCCCACTTAAAATGGCTAAAATCATATACAGGTGTACTCAGCTTTTTGAAGGATGTGGCCCTATTTAAACCTCAGACATTTAGTTTGCTGTGCTCTTGACTGTTGAAGTGATAGTGAACCCCATGGTAAGATCGAAAGAGCTGTCTGAGGCCTTTAGAAAGAGGATTGTAGCAGATTATGAGTCTGGAAAAGGATTTAGAAAGATCTCAAAAGATTTTGAAATGAGCCCTTCTACTGTCCGCAAAATATTCTACAAGTGGGGGACATTTAAAACAAGTGACAACATGCCCAGGTCCGGCCATACAAGCAAGTTCACCCCGTGAGCAGACCGCAAGATGCTAAAAGGAGTTAACAAAAACCCTAAAGTGTCATAACGGGACCTACAGCAGGCTCTTGCTACTGTTGATGTAAAAGTGCATGACTGTACAATCAGAAAGAGACTACACACAACACGTTTAACTTTCATGGGGATATTTGCTCTCCAAGAAAAAGCTTGGCATTATACAAAGATCTAGCCTTAGATGTAAAGTTGTCTGTAGGTGAATTCTCAAGTAAACACTACAGTTTGGTTTTATAAGCTAATGTGTATAATTTGGTTAACCTGTCATTGAAAGGATGGAAAGGTAGAGATCAAGTATTTTTGGAAAAATGTCCAACACAAATCCAATTAGTAGTGGATAAACTAGACTTGTACAGTCTGAATGATAAAATATAGACCACCATGAGCTGTCATTTAAGTTACATTTTTGTAGTAAAAACCATTTAACAAATTATGTTGCTGTGTTAAACTTAAAATGGAGTTATAACCAGTGTGTGACAGGTAGCCATGTGATTTTTTTTTCCATAAAATTAAATCTAAAACCTGTTTAAACAAGATCTTGAGTTACTGTTGCAAGAATGCATTTCGTTGCAGTGGATCATCATTTTATTCAGTTAAGATAGAGGGGGTGGAGTTATGTTTTACTGACAAGTTGAACAGATCCAACAAGATTTTGTCAAGTGCTACCTTTCACTGCCCAAATATCTGTAAAAAATGGCTAGTGTGGCAAAGAGGGGAAAAAAATAAATAAATAAATAGGGGACAAAAGTAAACAGACAGTCAGGAATGGGAAAAAGTGCTCACTTTATTTAGATTTACTTCAAGGCAAACCAGGCATTTGCAAAAAAGTTAATTGTAACCTTTAACAGTTGATAAATTGTGCAATCAAGTAGAAAAAAAAAAAAAAAACTAAACTGTTCCCAGTGATGAAATGATCCCTTAATCCCAGTTTTTAATTATGCAAATCACTCCATGGCAGACATAACCAAAACCCTAAACAAGAGTTTTAGGGAATTCTGCTACAGAGGGCACAAGTCAACATTAGAGGTAGAGCAGATTTGGAATGGCTTAATCAACTTCCTCAATGGTAGGACCGGAAGATCCACCACCAGGAGCAGCACCAGCACCTGGGAAGCCACCTGGCATTCCATCAGGCATTCCACCCGGCATACCACCAGCACTCTGGTACAGTTTGGTAATAATTGGGTTACAGACTTTCTCCAGCTCTTTCTGTTGGTGTTCATACTCATCCTTCTCAGCAGTCTGTGAAACAATACATGCAAGATTTAGATATTTATTAAAAAAACTGCACATAATGTATATATATTTTTTAAAAAGCAACTTTATACATACTTTGGTGTACTAGGAAATCAAAAGCCAGTCATTTCAGATTACATTTGGGCACCATAAACCCAACTCAAGTCCTGTGCAACAATTTACACAATACATACCTGATTCTTGTCGAGCCAGCTGATCACTTCATTGCATTTGTCCAGGATCTTCTGCTTGTCATCATCACTGATTTTACCCTTCAGTTTCTCATCCTCCACAGTGGACTTCATATTAAAAGCATAGGACTCCAGGCCATTTTTGGCAGACACCTTATCACGCTGGACATCATCCTCAGCCTTGTATTTCTCAGCCTCCTGCACCATGCGCTCAATGTCCTCCTTACTGAGACGGCCTATACAAAATAGAAGAATCTTTAAGAAACCAGAATACATACAGACATCAAGTCTGCAAAATAACAGGAAATAAACCTACCCTTGTCATTAGTGATGGTGATTTTGTTCTCTTTGCCAGTGCTCTTGTCAACAGCAGAGACATTAAGGATGCCATTGGCATCAATGTCAAATGTAACCTCAATCTGGGGAACGCCACGAGGAGCAGGTGGGATTCCAGTGAGCTCAAATTTGCCCAACAGGTTGTTGTCCTTGGTCATGGCACGCTCACCCTCGTAAACCTGTGGGGGAGAAGGGGGCATTGTTCATACATGTACGCACAAAAGTTTAAACCAAAATCAGCAGTCTTAGTCGCTCAGACATCCAAGGAAGGTACTTAAGCCATCTTTGGTCTTTTACAACCTCTGGTGGAAACTACGAATGGCAGGAATCAACTTCATCACAGCGTCAAATAAAGTTAAACGCTAAATAAATTTAGTTCCAACCTGAATCAGCACACCAGGCTGGTTGTCAGAGTAGGTGGTGAACGTCTGAGTCTGCTTGGTTGGAATAGTTGTGTTACGCTTGATCAGTGCTGTCATGACACCACCAGCAGTCTCAATTCCAAGAGACAGAGGGGTAACGTCCAACAGCAGGAGATCCTGAACATTCTCAGACTTGTCCCCAGAGAGGATCGCAGCCTGGACAGCTGGGGGCAAAAAAACAAAAACCTCAAGTTTAGTGTCGGCAGACAAATTCCTTCTTTATTCCCACCCTTTCTGCTGTCGCTCAGACATCCAAGGAAGGTTCTTGGGCCATCTTTGGTTTTTTACAACCTCTGGTGGAAACTACGAATGGCAGGAATCAACTTCATCATTGCGAAGGAATAACTTTTAATTAAATCTGTTATAACTAACCTGCACCATAAGCCACAGCCTCATCAGGGTTGATGCTCTTATTGAGCTCCTTGCCATTAAAGAAATCTTGCAGGAGCTTCTGGATCTTGGGGATGCGGGTAGAGCCACCAACCAGGACAATGTCGTGGATCTGAGACTTGTCCATTTTGGCATCTCTGAGCGCCTTTTCAACAGGGTCCAGGGTACCACGGAAGAGGTCAGCATTAAGCTCCTCAAAGCGAGCTCTTGTGATGGAGGTGTAAAAATCGACACCCTCATAAAGGGAGTCGATCTCAATACTGGCCTGAGTGCTGGAGGACAGGGTACGCTTGGCTCGCTCGCAGGCGGTGCGCAGACGGCGAACGGCTCTCTTGTTGTCACTGATGTCCTTCTTGTGCTTGCGCTTGAACTCAGCAATGAAGTGGTTTACCATGCGGTTGTCAAAGTCTTCACCACCCAGGTGAGTATCACCAGCAGTGGATTTGACCTCAAAGATGCCATCTTCAATGGTCAGGATGGACACATCGAAGGTGCCACCACCAAGATCAAAAATTAGGACATTCCTTTCGGAGCCAACCTACATGAAGGTTTAAAAAAAAAAAAAAAAAAAAAAAAAAGGCACAAAACTAAGCCACCAAGAAATATAAAGCGCATTAACAAAAACTGCATCAATTCGCTCAGACATCCAAGGAAGGTACTTGGGCCATCTTTGGTCTGTTACAACCTCTGGTGGAAACTACGAATGGCAGGAATCAACTTCATCACAGCGAAAAATAAATTGCTCAAGTTCCAAAATAACTGCACAAACCTACCTTTTTGTCCAGACCATAGGCAATAGCAGCAGCAGTAGGCTCATTAATGATTCGCAGTACATTTAGTCCAGAAATAGTGCCGGCATCTTTTGTGGCTTGACGCTGAGAGTCATTGAAATAAGCTGGTACTGTAATCACAGCATTGCTGACGGACTAAAAAAAGAGGAGGAAATGGTTCATTTAGTCTACCAGTCTAAAACAAGATACAAAAACAGATAAACAAACACTCACCTTGCCAAGGTAGGCTTCAGCAATTTCCTTCATCTTGACCAACACCATGGAAGAGATTTCCTCAGGGTAGAAGTTCTTAGTCTCTCCTTTATATTCAACCTCAACTTTGGGACGTCCACCATCACTGATGACCTTGAAAGGCCAATGTTTCATGTCAGACTGAACAACAGAGTCTTCAAACCTTCTGCCGATCAGACGCTTGGCATCTAAAATAGAACCATTTTACAAAATTACTATAAAGGGCAAAAAGGTACAGCCATACACATTTTACAGCCAAAAATCTATACTAACCAAAGATTGTGTTAGTGGGGTTCATGGCCACTTGGTTCTTGGCTGCATCACCAATTAATCTTTCACTATCAGTGAAGGCGACATAGCTTGGAGTTGTCCTGTTTCCTTGGTCATTGGCAATGATTTCCACTTTGCCATGCTGGAACACTCCAACACAGGAGTAAGTGGTCCCCAGATCAATACCAACTGCGGGTCCCTTAGACATGGTTACTGAATCAAAGGAAAAGGAAATTTAATGTAAATTAAAATAAGATTTAAAATAATGTTGATGTAAGCGTTACACCCTTTAAACCGTTGTAAAATGACCGAAATGCTAAAACAACCACGGCCGCTAGTCGAGACCACGTGGTTCGGCCTTCCAGAACGTTCTATGGCGGCAACTTCCGGTAGTACTAAAAAGCGGCCCCCCTCAAAAAAGGCCGGGCTTTCAAGCAAGACGAGACCGGTTTTATAACATTACAAAAAAAGTCTCATTAAAATTAAGTAATTAAAATAGAAAAATTGAGATCAATAGTTATTTAAGCACAACATAAGCAGAAAGTCATTAGCAGCGTTAATGTAAAACCACACTATTATTTCCTTTGTTAAAGTCATACTAGCCAGCTAGCGCACCCGCCAAATAAAATTAGCGAATTAAACGCATCACAAGCCAACAGTCCAGCAAATTAAATAACTAAAAAAAAAAGACATTTACCACGAAAAGTATACGTATATGAATATCACTAAAAAAAGCGAGAAGAGGAAACCAAGGCCTGGATGCGGTCAGTCAGTTTTAGACGATAAAGAGCCAAAAAAAAGCGACGGTAAATTCACTTATAACATGATTTTATTTAATTTACATCTAAGAAAGCGAATTATTTAAGTCAAAAAGCAAAATCATTCGATTTTTATCACTCACCGAATTTAAGTAGAGGTCGCCGGAAGAAGAAAATATACTGAGGTGGTGGTACAAGCCTTACCTCGCCGCTGCAGAGAGAACGAGTGAATCTTCTAGAACATCTATATATCCGCAGTGAATAGACCAATCACAATTCTCACAGAACTCGACGTCATCCCCTCTGCACCAATAGTGAGCCAATCGTTCTTTATCCACACCCCTAAGAAGGTCTGTTTAACAGCTGCTATAGGACCGGTTTCTCGGAACTCACTGCTTTAATTACAAACGGCTGATAATAGTAAAACTGTTCTCAGATCAGCAATTTGGCGCCAAGAGTGACGTATGTAGAAACTTCCAGAAGCCCTAAAACATGACGTCGTACTAGACAAGCTACATTAAAAAAAAAATTAAGACAATTTCTACTTAAAGATTGTATATGATATAAATTGATGGTTTGTGTTAAATTAAGTCTTTTGGTCATTTATTAAAAAACAAGCAGCGAAAACATGCAAAAACGCAATTACCATGTGACGTTTTATTATCTGTTTACCAGTTTTAATTGTTTTAATTACTTGACTCTATCATAATTAACTTGTTTGTGTTGTAGTGTTATTTGTACTTGCATAAGAATTAAATGTACTCGAGTAACGCATTTAGGCATATTTTTTAAATATTTTATTCGATGCCCAGAGTTGTAGCTAGGGTTTTTTAGCGCCCTGGGACAGAGTCAGTTTTGGCGCCCCCTCGTGACAAGGTGTGATCCATAAAGGGGGTCCGTCATGCTTTCCCGGAAATTTCGCGGTTTTAAAACATGGAAACATAAAAATCTGCATTTCTTGGCATATTTTTAGGGTATGACGAAGATGAAGCATTACAATTTGAAGATATAATTGGGGAAAACATTTAATTCGGAAATCCGTTCGTAATTATGTAACATCAATTTGGCGCCCCGTGATGCTGCGCCCACAGATGCCCCCCTTGCCACTAAAGCCAACCACTGTCGATATCTAGTTCTGGAGTTCAGTAAAAGAGGACAAACAAGGTTTATAACAAATGTACATATTTATTGTAATAATAAAAAAAAGATCAAATATATATTATACATTTTCTATAAAAAAAAATACATAGTACATATTCACATTTTTACAAAATAAAAAGGTACAAAGCAAAACAAAGTACATTTAGCTTATCATGTAAGCATTTAATTAGTACTTAAGCACCCAGAGGATTTAATATCAAAACTTAATAATTAAAGTTCAGAGTTCAGTCTCTTTGACAGTAGATATAAAGTGCTGTGGATTGTCGTTAATGACTTGTACGCAGACGGGTGTGGTCTGAGGCTCTAGCGTTTCCTCTGCTTTGTACTTTGTAAAACTAGTGTTCCAAAAGCCTAGAGAGAGAGAGAGAGAGAGAGAGAGACTTTGACTTTCAAACATCATTTAATATCAAGTCATTTTTTTTACATGATAAAATAGGTTGACTTAATAAATAAGAAAAATCATTAAAAATAAATTAATAAATAAATTAAGTTGAAATGTCAATAATTTTTTTAAAAAAAAAAAAACAGAGTATAAAAAACGGTGGTGTTCTTTTTTAAAACAAAGCGTTCTCTTTGCACCTTTAGAGAGCGAGAGAGAGAGAGACAGAGAGAGAGAGAGAGAGATAAAGAGAGAGAAAGAGAAAGAGACAGCGTGTGTAAAAGAAAGAGAAAGAAAGAGAGCAAGTGTGTGTGTGTGTAAAAGAGAAAGAGAGCGCGAGAAAGAGAGAGAGAGAGAGAGAGAGCCAGAGACAGAGAAAGACGAGAGAGAGAGAAAGAGAAAGAGACAGCGTGTGTAAAAGAAAGAGAAAGAAAAAAAGCAAGTGTGTGTGTGTGTAAAAGAGAAAGACAAAAAAGGGAGAGAGCAAGTGTGTGTAAAAAAGAGAGAGTGTGTAAAAGAGAGAGAGAGAGAGAGAGAGAGAGCAAGTGTGTGTAAAAGAGAAAGAGAGCGCGAGAGAGAGAGAGAGAGAGAGAGAGAGAGAGAGAGAGAGAGAGAGAGAGAGAGAGAGAGAGAGAGAGAGGGAGAGAGAGAGAGAGCGAGAGACGAGAGAGAGAGGCGAGAGAGTGGAGAGCGTGTGTAAAAGAGAAAGAGAGCGCGAGATAGAGAGAGAGAGAGAGAGAGAGAGAGAGAGAGAGCAAGTGTGTGTAAAAGGGAAAGAGAGTTTTTTATGTTTGAACAAAGCTGTTGATTTATTTTGATTTGACCATTTTTATTAAATTCAAGTCTGTACCTTGTTCTGTTTGCTGCTGTTTTTGCCTTTCCTCACTGCTAGACTTTGATTTGCTGCTTTCCTCTGACTGATTAGACTCTTCATTCTCTGTGGTCAAATAAAAATAAATTAATATTAATGCTGTAGATAACAAATGTATGTCATAGTTATGGTGTTTCATAAATTTCAGTAAATTCCTGTTTGTTAAACTGTTACCTTTCTTCCAAGCGAAATGTGCTTTCCTGAGACGAACCAGGAAAAAAACAAGCACCACGACCAGACAGATGATGAGGCATGTGACCAGCAGCACCAGCAACACAGAATTTCCCTTTTTATTACGTGTCTCAAAATGTGTGTCGTCATTTCCTGAGAAAACATACACATGATTAGTTTCTTTACCATTGAAAAAACCCAACATAGAAGAAGATTTTGTGGAAATAAAGAGAAGAATAATTTGATTTAAAAGAGAAATAAACTGTGGTTTTAGACCCTTTAGTTTCATACCAGTAGTGTTGTTTGATGACCGAATGCTGGTGTTTGATGGTGTGCCCTCTGTTGTTTTAGAGATTAATTCAGTCGTCTCTTTTGCTATAATAAAAAGATTTGATTAGTGATAGAAACATTCTGTGTATCTTACACACAGTGGTCCAGGTACACATTTTATCAGTTGCTGATGTTCTTCTAAATTTGGTTCCCTTAAACAATGTAGAAATGCTATACATATGTTTTAAACTTTACTATGCTTTCGGTAACAATTATGTTAACTAATTTTACATTTACATTTACAGCATTTAGCAGACGCTCTTGTCCAGAGCGACGTACAAGAAGTGCTTTAAGTCATATCATTAAACAGCTCAATACTGATACAATATTTAATTCATTAAGCCAAGAGATTATGGAGACAAACCATAGTGTTTATTGTTGTTAAAGGCATATTAAATAGTTTTTGGAATCACTGGGTTAGGTTTTCATAAATGTTCAAATCGATATAAGGTATTTATAAATGCTATAACATTACTCATGATTGAGATATGAGAGAGAAAAGAAAAGCCTCTAGCTATTAAATAGCAGAACATTTCAAATGGTAAGTGACATAAAATTTATAATAAGCACAATGAAGCTGATGTCTTATTAACATACATGGAATAGATAGACATAAAGAATGTGTAGTTTTGTGTAGATTGGTGTTTCAGACTGTATACATCCTCACCAGTAGTGTTGTCTAATATTGTTGAGCTGCCATTTAAAGTTCTCACTGTGGTATTGTTTACTGCAAAGAGACATTTTAGAGAGCAAATTATTACAATTTATATCAGGATTAATGAGAAACATGCATCTAGTTGTAAAATAGAGGAACTAAATTTAAAAAAAAAACATCTAGACTTAGTGTGTATTAGTTTCTTACCTGTGGTTTTTGTGGTTTCCAACTCTGAATGACTTTCAGTGAAGCCTGGGGAGAAGAAAGATAGGATTTATAAATAATGCAGGTGGAAAGTTGGAAATTAAGGTTAGGTGCAATGTAGCTTTTCACCACTGGGTGGGGCAGTAATCACAAATTGTACTTTTCACTTTATTTTAACTTTACAAACCTTTAAATTTTGTTGAACATTTTAAATCTCCCTCTGGAACAGATTTTGGTTTTTTTTTGCTTACCTGTACTGGTAAAAAGGGTTGAAATGACTGTGGTGGCTGTTGATCCCACTGTGGTACTTAATGTTGATGCGTCTTGATCTGTTAAAAAAAATTATATTTGACTGAGTTGTGTGTGGTAAAAATGCAATAAGTGTACTATATTGTATACTGCTTACAATATCCCACTTTAAAATATCTACCACAAAATTTCATCACGAGATATTTCGTAGGCAAACTTAAAAAGGGAAATTACCAAAGAGTCCACTCTGAACTATGTTTTTGTTAAAGCTCAAAATCCCCCAGAATATTTCATTTCCTATAAGTGGCTAATGCCTATTAAGGTTAGACATTATGCCATTACTACTCTACGTAGCTGTTTTCACATGTACACATGTACTTACTCTGATTTCCAAGGTGAATAAAAGTTTCCAATTTGGAACCGTAGAGAGCTGAATGCCGGACCAGGCATTTTACTGAAACTCTCTTTTCTGGAATCTTTACACTCAGTTGGCTAACAGCTGTGTATTTGTTGTCTTTATTTTTAAACTCATAGTATGGGTAAGCTGGAAATAAACAACGAAATATTTAGAAAAATCGCCTATGTGCATATTTAATGCATGCACATTAATATAACAATAATATGTTAATGTGTTATTGTTATAAGAAAACTTTTCACAAAAAATGTAAATGATAATAAACAGTCTAAATATAATGTCACCTACTGAACAATATCACCAATTCATTTGTAATTTACTTTAATTTAACATTTTTGAGTGAATAATTATAGATTTACCTTCAATCTCTAGGCCGTTGTCCAATAACCAGGAGAGTTTAGGTGGATGCTCATTTGCTGAAGCAGAGCATTTAAGCATTGTTTTACCATCTTGCTCATACTTTTCCACTTTTGGGGCACCTAAAATATTAGCAAACAAATGCTTTTTACATTTATCAAGGCAATATGGTCTGAAAAATGATTATGTGTAACAAGCATAAACCAGGCAGGGTAAATTAAAGTCCTGGGAAGGAAAATGTATAGTAGGATTTTCCCTTTCTGTTTTATTTTTCTACTTTGACAAATAGTCAACCAAGCCCTATAGACAGTATTAAAAATCTGAAATGATGGTCCATACCAGTGTAACATAATAACAGTGGTAATAGGAATCAGTTTATACTCACCTATAACAATGACTTTATATTTTTTCTCTGAGCTGGTTAAATGGTTGTAATGTATACATTTGTAAACACCTTCATCTTTGAACTGAATATTGGTCATACGGACTGAAAATTTTGAGTCCGTTAAACTAACAAGTTCGGTCCTCTTGTCTTTTAAGCCTGCAAATAAACACAAAGGACAAATAAATATTTTATGAAGCAAACAACAATAACAGACTGCCATTCAAATGTATGTTACAATGTTTAGGTATGTGTAGTAGATTATTAGTAAATAAAATCCACAACTAGCTTTAATAATTTCTTTCTAATTTAGTTATTTACATTACATAGATTACATTAGATTTAAACTGTTTATCATCATTTACATTTTTTGTGAAAAGTTTTCTTATAACAATAACACATTTACATATTATTGTTATGTTAATGTGCATGCATTTAATATGCACACAGGCAATTTTTCTAAATATTTTGTTGTTTATAGTAGCCCAAAATGCATTCTTACCTTTTTTTTTGTTAAAGAATAAAATGAAACCTTCTGGGTTTCTCCATTCCAGTTTATCACTCTTAATGCTTTTTCCGAGTCGACATGTCAGAGTCAGTGTAGTTCCCTGCACTACTGAAATCTGCTTTAATGCCCGGCACTGTGTTAAACCTGTAAGACAAACAGAACATTTGTGCCACATAAATATCTATTTGTGCCAAATAAATATTGAAATTATTCTAATTAAAAAGCACATCAAATCCTATTAGGATTCAGATTATTCTAAAGAAAAATACACCAAATCCTACTGCAAACCCGCCTCATCTCTACTGCCTCCTATTCGTTCATCGAATCACTTAGAATACAGTCTGTAAGTGGGATGAAAAAGGACTTTATAATTGCTATTCTTAAATGGAAGAAAAAGGGGGGCAGATGAGCCTGTGGTCTTCACTTATTCAATCACCCACTCTGCACTGACTCATAATGTTACTCTTGTGCTACTCAGGGCTGCAGACACCAAACAGGAAAGTGACAATACAGTAAGTGTAAACTGAGGGTGGTCGATATATTTGTATGTGGTTAGAATGTCAAACAGTAAAAACTGTTGAATATATACATACACTTCAGCCCTCTGTAGGTGTTAGTCTAATAGTCATATACTTTAAGATATGTGGGTGATTACCACCTCTGCTAAAACTATGTCCAGAGATGTAAGCAAAGATCTGTTTTTGCTATTGAAAATTGTATGATTACAATTTTCCTTTTAAATATAAATTATCATGTATCTTCAATGTATAATACAGATTTCTTTTTATAAATAAACACAGGTTTAAATTTTATAAAAATGTTATAAGATTTGGAGAGAAAACATAATGTTAGTTTGTCAGCTCTTTAGCCAACAGGTGGAAAAAAACATCTGAACAAACTTATCTATAGTTATCTACAATCTATAGTTTAAATATTTTGGTAATAGACATTTTTTGTTTAATGTTTTGGACATTAACCTTTTTGGCAGAGAGAAAGCAACAATTTGCAGGTATATATATAAAGAAAAGTAAGAATAGTATTAGATCAAGAAACATAAAGTTATTTCTAACTGTGCATTACAAATTACGTACGTAAAGCATTTTAACAAACTTTAACAGCTGTGTATATAGTTAATGTGAAACGATGGGTTTTTATAATAGATGTTTATATTTTACTCACCTCCTATGATCAACAAAAGAACATGTATGCGCAAGCTCTGTGTGTTCTGCATAGTGCAAAGCGAGAGTGAGGTCTGAAGCTCACTTCCTCTCTCACTGCTTTTAAAACCCCAAAGACTTTCTATGACATCATTTACATGTCATGGAAGTCCCACTTCACACTATTATTTTTAAACTTTCTGTGATATTTTGACCAGTTGCTGCTTCTGTATTTTCATCAACTGACCAGTGAGTGCTGATTGGGGCAGTTGATAAGAATTCAATGAAGGTTTACAATAACTTCACACATGTCAGTGAAAATGGTCTTTTTTAATTTGTTTGTTTAACCTTAAACTGCATAAATTCACCAACAAAAGCATGTAGTACCGTTAATATTTTAACATAATTAATAAGTAATCATTAGTTAATTACTAATAATAGAACTTATTAGATGTTATACATGGGCAAATTACAGAAATAGAAAATTTAAATGAGAAATAATTATTAAATCATGTCAGAGATTGTAGGACATACCTGACAGTCATATTTATGTATTATTTTAATGACTGATCATTCTTTGATTTGTTACAATAATTTACTAGGACACAAACACCTCTAACCAGCTTTAATTTTTATTTTAAATTTATATTTTGTCTAATGGAGTTATTGTTGTTTGTTTAATTGTCTTTTCTGCGTGTTCAGTTTTTTCATTTATGGGACACTGGTAAGGAAAATGTAGAAATTGGCAACAAGAAACTGCTTACAATTATGTTGACCACAGTTAGAGACCAACATGTGGGCGAGAGAGGGGGTTAAATTGAAAGTGGTGGGTAACTTGCATGCATCACTGTGACGAAGGTGACGAAGCTCTGGCAATGGAATATTTAGCAGTACCCCCTCAAACACACATATGTGTGTACACTTGGTATTCAGCCTGTGTGAAAGACATATGTCTTGGTGTGTTTGGCGGTTGTACATTAGGTTTATGTCTTATTGATTAAAAAGTTACTGCTATTATGGGTTGCTGATTGGGCAACCAATCAACAAGTTTATCTACACAGAATACAATCACAGTATATTCACAGTATTATATAGTGCCAACATCTGTTTTGTTTTTTGACTGAAAACAGGAAGACCCCTGAACTTATTTTGACCGTTTAATGGGGGAAAATTTTTGTTTCAAAGAAACATGTTTGTTTCAAAGAAACATGTTTGTGGTGTCAGTAAAAGGTTTCATGTAAGATGATTTAAAGCAACATGGGCTTTTTTGTCAGACTCTATTTCTAGACCAGATTAAAGAAAAAAATTAAAGCTACACTTAGTGTCTAGGTGTCTATTAGTGTCTAGGTGGTCCAAAAATCTCAGTTATCAGCTACCGACACACTAAATCCAAGAATAACTGTCTGTAAATACTCAGATAATGTGTACTAGAAGATGATTTCATGTTGTTTTTAGTCATAAATCATAAATCAGTTCTTCTTGGGAAACCACCTAACTATCCTTTAATCATTTTTTCTTTAAATTTTAAAATTACATTAAATTTACTGTAAAAAAACTATGGAACACCATACGCAGCATCTGTAAGGGACAAGGAAAATTTTGAAAATAGTCTTCTTCTTCTTCCACTATTGAGTATATAGCAGCTCATAGAAGCATATGTAGGAAAGTTATGAAATTTGTTTAGAGAACAGTCTAAAATGTAACCATAAATTTGTAGGCTCTATCCTAACCCTCTAGCGCCACCAACAGTTCAATTTTTCACTTAATTTGATTGTCATTACTTTTGACCTGTATGTCCTAGAAACAAAATTGTTCTTTTTTCCTTCTGATTCCTTGGCCCATGACAATTCAAACTCACCCTATGACATCAGGATTGTTTTTGCTATTTTAAAAATTTGGGAAACTACTTTTTAGAACTTAAACATGGGTTGTCTGATTTTTACGAAATTTGGTATGTAGCCATACATATGGTATGAAGCCACCTATGATAAAATGTATTAAAAGATTTTTAATGGGCCACTCGGTTATCCTACAGCATGTCAACAAATTTGACTAAGAGCATGCAAGCATGACACCAATGATTTGGTGTATGTCAGAACATGTCCTGAGGGTTCATGCACAGTTTCAGCAGAGCGCAACCTCTTGGTGCCGAGAAAAAAGGAGTAATTTTGTTTATAATGTTTGAATGCTTTGTCATGAGGTTGGTCTTGATTGATTCCTTGAGGCATGCAGAGTCGAACAATATGACATTTTCATTGGACAGAGATGTCGGAAGTCGACTCTTTTGAGTTATCTCATAAAATGCTGTATTTTACAAACGGATAAACGCATCATTACAAAACATGTTTTGTTTAACGAGACCATGTACTGAGAGAACCTATCGAGTTTTGGGTCTTCATAATATCATTGCAAGTGCATCATTTGATTTTTATGCTGAATTATATACCAAATTTGCCTTCGGTATATTAAATTATTTTTCAAAACCTATTTTTTCGAACTCCAAACGGTTCTTGTATAAAGCGTAAACATTTTAAAGAAGAGCATGCCAATAGGATTTAAGGCTGGGGTACAGAATTTGTGTTTATACCTTTTACTCTTCTGGTACTACTGCATCTATGAATGGTTGGGGAGAAACACAAAAATGGATATTAGGTATCTTGGCAATGCTTCGGTGTATTGGCATGAAACTTGGTACGTGTCATCACAGGCATGACTGGAGTGTGTGTGCAGATGCTGGTCCAGAATTTTTTAACAATAAAATGACCACTTGCTAAATAATAGATAAACCACTTGCTAAATAATAGATTGTCGAGAGATACATGTTCTTAAGTATTCCCAAGATACTGTGTAGTGACTATAGGTGTGGTTTTGCATAATTTGATTTTTGTGAATTTACAGATGTCCTTGCTGTAATTGCTGCTTCTTATATACTCAGACAAGACAGTCTTTTGCCTGGAATGTATTTGGTTTTTTTTCTTTAATTATTGTTAGAGAATCCCTGTATTTAGTTCACGAGAAGCTGCTATGGGTCTGCAGAGGTCATATGGGTTTGAAGTCGAGTGTCGGGTTTGTTTGTAAGATTCTATCCAGCACGAGCTCGAAAGCCCCAGAATGTTCTATCTGCAGGTTCGGCGAGGGTTCTTGCGGCTGCTCGGAATCTGATTGGCTGTCGGCTGCACATGGTACCTAGGGATAAGAGGCTTTCTGCAGTCACGCACAACATCTCTCGTCTCACACTTACACAAACACAGACACGCAGGCAAGTCCGCAGAACTGCTTAACCGGCACGGCAAAGTAAAATCAGGTAACATTATTATACTGATCTTATTTGTGTGTCCTAGATATATTTTCCCTGTATGATCAGCTTTATTAATAAATTATAAATGTCTGTTTGAATTATTTTATTGCAGTAACATCAATGTGAGAAGCGTTTAAATAAGATGTAATATTAGTTAATAGCAACTGATGCGTGATGCTTCTTCAGTTTTAAATGAAAAATACGGAACGCATTATTTCTGTCCCATTAGTAATGAACAGCTTTTCCTATAACTGAGATATATACGATGGAAAGCCTATTCATCTTCTGCTAAATGGATTGTTATAGTCATCAAACCGTCTTACAGGTTATAAAGACTCTTCGGCTAATTTTTGATAAATGGTAATTGTGGTCAGCATGTATTATCTTTGAAATTTTAACCAAATTCAATTATGTAAAAACATAATATATAAGGTAATTATATGCAATGACCTGGCTGTCTCAGGATGTTGTACTTTGCACTTCTCTGAATTAAAGTTATGTTTATGCCAGGAAGGTTCTGGAGAACGTATCCCTGATTAATATTTTAAAAGCAAACCTTATCCTGCTTCTTAATGTTACCTGAGAACTCTGACCCAGGTAAGAGTTAAAGGACGTTCTAGCCCACTGACTAAAACGTGCTGTCAATAATAATAATAATAATAATAATAATAATAAACACTTTATAAAAACATCCTTGAGGCATGCAGAGTCGAACGATATGACATTTTCTTTGGACAGAGATGTTGGAAGTCGACTCTTTTGAGTTATGTCATAAAATGCTGTATTATACAAACTGATAAACGCTTTTGTAGACATGGATGGTATATTTACAGTGTGATTTTATGATTAGTAAAGGAGGTTTAAAGTACACTGTGGTGTCAGGTTCATTCGGCTGTTTAATCACATGACTCCTCTGTTTTTTTTTACAGATACAATGTCAAAGGGAACTGCAGTTGGTATTGATCTGGGGACCACTTATTCCTGTGTAGGAATCTTCCAGCATGGCAAAGTGGAAATCATTGCCAATGACCAAGGAAACAGGACAACTCCAAGCTATGTGGCCTTCACCGATAGTGAAAGATTAATTGGTGATGCAGCTAAGAACCAAGTGGCCATGAACCCCACTAACACAATCTTTGGTTAGTATGGATTTTTTTAATTGCTTGCAAAATGTAAATTTTCAATCATCTTTTAATTTAAAGTAGTCATTTGTGAAATTATCTCATTTTAGATGCAAAGCGTCTGATCGGCAGAAGGTTTGAAGACTCTGTTGTTCAGTCTGACATGAAACATTGGCCTTTCAAGGTCATCAGTGATGGTGGACGTCCCAAAGTTGAGGTTGAATACAAAGGAGAAACTAAGAACTTCTACCCTGAGGAAATCTCTTCCATGGTGTTGGTCAAGATGAAGGAAATTGCAGAAGCCTACCTTGGCAAGGTGAGTGTCAAAAATGATGAAAATTTCTTTTTATTATCGTTAGACACTTGAGGTTATTTTACAATATGCTAAGTACTGGTAAAACTTTTGTTGCAGTCTATTAATAACGCGGTGATCACAGTTCCAGCTTATTTTAACGACTCTCAGCGCCAAGCCACAAAGGATGCTGGCACTATTTCTGGTCTAAATGTATTGCGAATAATTAATGAGCCTACTGCTGCTGCTATTGCTTACGGTCTGGACAAAAAGGTAAAAAACGTGTGGCTTTAAGTCAACACCAGCTATGTATTTCATTTAAACTTCTACGCAGCTGGTTAGTAATTATTAAAGTGTTTGAAATTTTAGGTTGGCTCTGAGAGAAATGTCCTCATCTTTGATCTTGGTGGTGGCACCTTTGATGTGTCCATCCTGACAATTGAAGATGGCATCTTTGAGGTCAAATCCACTGCTGGTGATACTCACCTGGGTGGTGAAGACTTTGACAACCGCATGGTAAACCACTTCATTGCTGAGTTCAAGCGCAAGTACAAGAAGGACATCAGTGACAACAAGAGAGCCGTTCGCCGTCTGCGCACCGCCTGCGAGCGAGCCAAGCGTACCCTGTCCTCCAGCACTCAGGCCAGTATTGAGATCGACTCCCTTTATGAGGGTGTCGATTTTTACACCTCCATCACAAGAGCTCGCTTTGAGGAGCTTAATGCTGACCTCTTCCGTGGTACCCTGGACCCTGTTGAAAAGGCGCTCAGAGATGCCAAAATGGACAAGTCTCAGATCCACGACATTGTCCTGGTTGGTGGCTCTACCCGCATCCCCAAGATCCAGAAGCTCCTGCAAGATTTCTTTAATGGCAAGGAGCTCAATAAGAACATCAACCCTGATGAGGCTGTGGCTTATGGTGCAGGTTAGTCATTGTTTAGAAATAATGAGCTTGATTTTTACTATTGGTCTTTGAAAAAAACAAATATGGCCCAAGTACCCTTCTTGGGTGTCTGAGTGAATAAAATTGCCTTCCAATAGCGATTTAAGGATCTTAAGGATCTATGTTAACTTTTAGCTGTCCAGGCTGCGATCCTCTCTGGGGACAAGTCTGAGAATGTTCAGGATCTCCTGCTGTTGGACGTTACCCCTCTGTCTCTTGGAATTGAGACTGCTGGTGGTGTCATGACAGCACTGATCAAGCGTAACACAACTATTCCAACCAAGCAGACTCAGACGTTCACCACCTACTCTGACAACCAGCCTGGTGTGCTGATTCAGGTTGGAACTAAATTTATTTAGCGTTTAACTTTATTTGACGCTGTGATGAAGTTGATTCCTGCCATTCGTAGTTTCCACCAGAGGTTGTAAAAGACAGAAGATGGCTTAAGTACCTTCCTTGGATGTCTGAGCAAATAAGACTGCTGATTTTGGTTTAAACTTTTGTGCGTACATGTATGAACAATGCCCCCTTCTCCCCCACAGGTTTACGAGGGTGAGCGTGCCATGACCAAGGACAACAACCTGTTGGGCAAATTTGAGCTCACTGGAATCCCACCTGCTCCTCGTGGCGTTCCCCAAATTGAGGTTACATTCGACATTGATGCCAATGGCATCCTTAATGTCTCTGCTGTTGACAAGAGCACTGGCAAAGAGAACAAAATCACCATCACCAATGACAAGGGTAGGTTTATTTCCTGCATTATTTTGCAGACTTGATGTCTGTATGTATTCTGGTTTCTTAAAGATTCTTCTATTTTGTATAGGCCGTCTCAGTAAGGAGGACATTGAGCGCATGGTGCAGGAGGCTGAGAAATACAAGGCTGAGGATGATGTCCAGCGTGATAAGGTGTCTGTGAAAAACAGCCTGGAGTCCTATGCTTTTAATATGAAGTCCACTGTGGAGGATGAGAAGCTGAAGGATAAAATCAGTGATGATGACAAGCAGAAGATCCTGGACAAATGCAATGAAGTGATCAGCTGGCTCGACAAGAATCAGGTAATTTTAGCTGTTCTTCCTTTATAACTATTTAAATGCTTATCTCCATACCCTAGTATATTTGCAAATAGATATATTTTACTAATAATATTCTCTGGGTCCACAGACTGCAGAAAAAGAAGAATATGAGCATCAGCAACAAGAGCTGGAGAAGGTCTGCAACCCCATCATTACTAAACTGTACCAGAGTGCTGGAGGCATGCCTAGTGGAATGCCAGGTGGTTTCCCTGGGGCCGGTGGTGCGCCCTCTGGTGGTGGATCTTCTGGACCAACTATTGAAGAAGTTGATTAAAAATAAATTCTCGATAACTTAAACTATATTTTGTTGGCACTAATAGGCCTGATCTGTATTCAGTCACCCATGACTACTTATTAGCTATTTTGGTAGCTGAAAAACAATGCATTAAACAAAAATATTAAGATGATAAACTGAGTGAATAAATAGATCCCTGAATGTTACAAGTTTTTGTTACTTCATGCATTGTAAACAATTATTATCATAATCCATATTATCATAATCCATAAGTCGGAACAGAGGAAAATTGTACTAGGATAAGATTGTGCTTTCAAAATACAGCTGTTTAATACAGTGTTCGTATTACATGTAAGATACGTTGGTTATTTGTATTTAGGGGTAGCAGAGCCTTGTGTATTTAAATATGCACAAAAAAATGTGTGAAATATTTACTCAAATCCAGCTGCTGAAGAACACGTATAAGCACAATTGGAGTTATGCTTGTAATGGCTTTGGTGATACGTTCCTTAAGATGATTTATGTTTTGTATCTTTTCCTGATTCACCATGGCCTTCAAATGCTTCCAAAGATAAAAAATCAAGTGGGGTGAGATCTGGGGGTCTGGGAGGCCATTCCACAGGACCACACCGACCTATCCAAGCATCGGTGGAAAATGGTTTTCGTTAAGTTTTTTAAATTTTTTTTCTATGCATGTAAACTTATAGGACACGCTTATACACACATATGGAATATTTCACATAATTTTTCATTAATCACTTAAACTAAAGGCAAACGATCTGCTTCTTTGTGTAAGAATAAACTCATTCTATTAATAGAAGTTCATGCATGCTTAAAATAAGTGAATTAAAATCACAATGAAAGAAGCGATTACCCTGTCAGAAAAAAAACTAAATACATTTTTGTTTTTAATATTTATAGAATGGTTCTGTTAGTTGGAGACAAAAAAAAAAAGATTTGACTCTAAAACATTTTAGAGTATGGATAATGTTGTGTGGTTCATACCATATTCACTAACAGTTTAGTAGAAATACATTTCTGAACACAGACACAATATCGTCTACAGTTTATCTATTTTGATCCAAAAGTGGATGAACTGTTTTTAGCTGGAACACGTTAACCGTTTAAGTCATTAAACCTTCAAGGTATTTTTATTCAGGCAGAATTGTTAAACCGAAATCATACGATTTAACTGTTTATTTTTTATTCCATTACAAAGTTACAAGTTACAGGTTTTGCATATTTTTTAATAATATACAAAACACCAACACAATGCAACAGCTTCTGTTTACTCAGGCTGCTGTTTCTATTTTAGCATTAAATGCAGGAGATCTGTTCGGCAACTCGTTCACGTCATCAAATAGCGTCATCAAATAGGTTGTTAAGAGGACCCCTGTAAGCCTCGTGCTTTCTCAGGCAATAGTGTCAATATTTTAGAAGTTCTTGGCACCGCTGACACCGAGGGCCGATTTAACGATTATTTAATAGTTGGAGAAATCATGAGCTCTCAAATAACTTGTGTTGGCTGGGTGAGGAGGGGGGTTTCTAAGGAAACACCAGATAAAGTTGAATTAAGCAAAGAGGAGCTGCAGCGCATCATAGCTGAGGCAAAGGATGAAATAAGGCAAGGAGGTGGTGGTGGTGGTGATGATGATGAGGAAGAGGAGGGAGATGAAGAGTGCACAGGAAATAAACAAGAGAAGATCAAATCTCAGTCAGCAGCAGAAACTGATGAAAAGCCAGCTGAGGATGATCTAGCTGAGTACGAACTGGACAAATATGATGAGGAAGATCTCGAAACATCTAACCTCGGGGACAGTTTGGCAGGTCTGACAGTGTTTGGCAATAACGAAGAAGATCCGTATATCACGATTCAAGATACAGACCAGTATGAACGCGAAGACTTCCAGATCAAACCCAGTGATAATCTCATTCTGGCTGGGAGAGCTGAAAAAGATTGTTGTAATCTTGAAGTGTATGTGTATAACTCGGAAGAGAACTCGCTGTATGTCCACCACGACATTCTTCTGCCTGCTTATCCACTGAGTGTTGAGTGGCTGAACTTTGACCCTAGTCCTGATGAAGGCACTGGGAATTTTGCAGCCATAGGAAACATGACACCAGTTATTGACGTGTGGGATCTGGATGTGGTAGATTGCTTGGAGCCGGTATTTTCACTGGGCAGTAAGAAGGGCAAGAAGAAAAAGAAGACGAAGAAGAATGCTGCTGAGCCTGTCGAGGGCCACACTGATGCTGTGTTAGATTTGTCTTGGAACAAGATGGTTAGGAATGTTTTAGCGAGTGCTTCTGCTGATGAGACTGTGGTTCTTTGGGATCTTGTGCAAAGCAAACCGGCAACCACGCTTAGACGTCACACAGATAAAGTCCAGACTCTGAAGTTCCACCCGTTTGAGGCACAGACTCTGATAACTGGCTCTTACGATAAGTCAGCAATACTGTACGACTGCCGCAATCCAGAATCCAGCAATCGTATCTGGCGCTTCAGCGGGCAGGTGGAGCGACTGGTCTGGAATCACTTCTCCCCCTGCAACTTCCTTGCAAGCACAGAAGATGGCTTCATTTACTGCTTAGATGCCAGATCAGACAAACTAGTCTTCACGCTCAGGGCGCATGATGGCGAGGTGTCCGGTATGGACCTGAGCAGTCAAGTGAGCGGCTGTCTGGTTACCAGCTCTGCTGACAAACAGGTGAAAATCTGGGATATTCTTGGAAACAAACCCAAGCTCATTCACTCCAGAGATATGAAAATGGGAGTGCTGTTCTGTGAGGCTTGCTGTCCTGACACGCCGTTTGTTTATGCGTTCGGAGGACAGAAGGATGGGTTAAGAGTCTGGGACATTAGTGATGTAGCTGCAGTGGCTGAGGCTTTCGGCAGTCGGGAGCGTTTGGTCGCCAACACGGCGTCTGCAGGTTCCAGCAGCAGCATGGTTGACATGGATGTCTCTTAATGCTAAAGTCAAAGACTTAATGTGACCAAAGATCTTTCATTTTCCGAATACAATGTCTGCTGATGGGCATGTCAGTATATGCAGTGTGAAGGTTTTGGTGTACAAGATAAATTCATGTATACGTAATAGAAAAGTAAATGTACTTTTTTTTGTAAAGAAATCATTAAACAGATTTGTCATTCCCACCTACTACTTATGACATTTCAGCACCTAATATGAATTAATAGACATGTTAATTATAAGAATAAGTAAATATATTAAACAATTGGGTTAATATTATATTGTGATGCTCTCACAATAATAAAGGACATTTAATTAAATATAGTGAATTTTTTGGAGACATTTGGTATCCCAAGATCTGTATGGTGAATGTATTGTATTTAATGCTTTGATATTTAATACCAGCAGTTTTTTTAAGGTGTCAGAGAAAAACTGTAAGCAATTAGGAAAGTTTTTTTTATTTAAAATACTATTGACATTAAAGAACATCTTTTTTGTATGTTTAATTAATTGCTCTGTATTTTGTAATAAATGCTTTTTTGAATAACCATTTAAAATGTTAATTGTAAAGTAACAAATGTCAATAAAAAAATTAAATTTCTGGAATATAAATAAAATGTACTCTGCAAATCTTTTTTTTAATAAAATAGATTATTTCTTTATATAAAACTGATTATTCAGAATTTTGTGTATTCTAAAAAAGGGATATTAAATATATGGATATTTATACATTTTTAAATAAGTGTAAATGGGAATGTATTTTACTTTATACACCTCTATTTATAGACCTTTTCTGTTTCTTATTTTTAATAAGAAATAAAACAATGGTACAATAAAGGATATCAGTTCCACAGTGAAATAAATAAAGAGAAAAAAAGCATTTAGGAAATAAATCAAAGAATCTTTTTCAATCCTCAATTATAAAAGTTATACATATTGGATAAAGAAGAGTCAGTCATCTGCACGGAATTCTGGGTAAAAAAACACAAAATTAAGACAAGAATAATCAGTAATATTAGGAATTAAAGTCAGACATACGGCATTTAATAAAAACAATACAAAAGCATCTCACGGGGTCATGTGACCAGTACGAGAGCACGTACCAGTGAACGTCAAATACTGTAACAGAATAGAAGGATATAACAGGAAGATAAACATATTAACACATTGACTTTACATAAACACATTGACTTTATATCACAATATAAATGTATACATATTTTTTCTTTATGCATTGAATCTGCTTATGCATAAAAATAGGTTGCGGTAATGCAGTAAAAAATTAGATAACACAAAAAGCCGCTGTAGACGACTTTTATTTTGACACAAAGATTTACTTTTAAACCGGAAGTAATACTGCGGATCCATGTGCACTTACTCGAATTTTCTAGTCGGCTTTTCTACAGTGTTTCTAAGCAGTGCTTATTAAACAATGTCGTGTGTTAGTGATGATCGCGTTATGTTTAAAGATATCAACGCAGACGAGGACGACGCACAGCCCACCGAAATCGAGAGCTTGTGTATGAACTGTTACGAAAATGTAAGTGATTAGATAATAATAATAATAATAATACTATTAATAATAATATTGCAGCAGTTGTCACGATGTATTTGACAGTCTGGATAACATGTTTTTATTTCTTTTTTTAGGGAAAGACGCGTCTGCTTTTAACCAAAATCCCATTTTTCAGGGAGATCATCATCAGTTCCTTCACATGTTCACACTGTCACTGGACTAATACAGAAATCCAGTCTGCAGGTCGAATCCAGGAGCAGGGAGTCTGTTACACTCTCAGCGTCAAGACTAAAGAGGTGACCCATCGTGTGACGTTTCCTAATTCCACCTAGAGAAAAAGGGCTACAGTGTGTGTGTGTGTGTGTGTGTGTGTGTGTGTGTGTGTGTGTGGTGTGTGTGTGTGTATATATATATACCCACAAATCTTCGGGCTAACCATGAGCCATTATCTCCATGCAGAACCATATCATATTACAATAACACACTACACAGCCAGAAGTTTGTGGACACTTTCCAGCACACCCATAACCGTGTCTTCCCCAAACTTTTCTAGGATGTATTTATATACTGTAGTATAAAAGTTTTCCCACCACTGGAATTAACAGGCAGTGGTTAAGGTGTTGGACTAATAATTGGAAGATTGTGAGTTTGATTCTCAGCACCACCAAGTTAACACTGCTGGGCCCCTGAGCAAGGCCTCTGAAACCCCAATTGCTCAGTTGTATAAAAGAGATAACTCTGGATGAGGGCGTTTGCCAAATGTCGTAAATGTAAATGAATGTTTTTATAGAGAATCGTAGGGGCTCTGGGATAATGATGAGACCAAAACCTTTTAAAGTAAGTGGACAGGATAACACTGCTGTAGGGTAATTAAGGTTCTACAAACAACTAGTTTTATTAAAGGGAGTAGAACTAAAAAAAAAAGTTAAAAGTAGAATAATTTTATAAACTGTGCTAGAAACAGGGATGGTTCAGTGGTTAGAGTGTTGGGATGCTAACGATAAAGATTGTGGGTTCGATTTCGCGCACTACGAATTTACCATTGCTGGGCCACTGAACACGCCCCTTAACCCCCAATTGCTCAGTTGTATAAATGAGATAAATGTAAGCCACTGTGGATAAGACATCTGCCAAATACTGTAACTGTAAACAGGCCCAAACAGTGTTCCAGTATAACAGGCTTTTGAGCTCCACGAAGATATGGTGTGTTATGATTGGAGTGGAGGAACCCAAGTGTTCTTTAGTCTTGCAGTCAACCCACTGGACACCTTTGGGTTAAACTGGACGGATGATGGATGCACCCCAGACCTCCTTACCCAACATTAGTGTCTGAACTCTTCTTCTGTTGAAAAACTTTAGTAATCTGGATCTTACTATAAGAGTATGACTAAATCTGGAATAAGGTGCTAAAAAATACAAATATGTGACGGTCATTTGTCCTTACACTAACACAGCTCAAACTCTGTTCTGTTAAAACATTTTGGACTTAACATCAATGCATATGTTGTGCTGGGTAGACTGGGCTCTTATTTATGATAATTAATGCAGGCGGAATTGCATTGTGTCATGTTAATAAAACTGTGTGTATTATTAGTGACAATCATGCCAGTGGTCTTTAAATTGTTACTTAGTTGCGTGTCTTTTTTTGTTGTTTAGGATATGAACCGGGAGGTTGTGAGGACGGACAGTGCCACTACTAGAATCCCCGAATTAGACTTTGAAATCCCTGCATTCACACAGAAGGGCTGTAAGTATTGCTGCATTAATGAAAATCCATATACTTAGAAATTAATTAGTTGTTCAGTCTGCGCCTTTAGAGGCAGTGGTACATTTTAACACACACTGGTATATTTTTTAAGTTGTGTAAAAAAAATTTCAGCATTATCCACTATTGAGGGACTCTTGGACCGAGCGGTAGCAGGATTGGAACAAGATCAACCAATACGGCGGGTATGTTCGCTAATCGTTTTTAGTTGTCTCATAATTTTTGTTGTTTAGAACAGTTTATATTCTATTGCTCAAAGGTACCAATGCAGTCCAAAGTTCACCTACCAGCTGCCATGTATTTAGGATTTGGGTATTTGCTGTCTGTAGTTTAGAGGCTCTTGGGTTAGGGTCTACATGGTTATTTTTTTTTTTAAGTATGTCTATATATTAAATAAAAAATGAATAAGAATTCTACATTTATCGATAAATATTTTAAAATACTTGCAGTGAAGCCAGTAGATTTAAGCAGAAGTTTGTGACACACCTTTATCTTTATTTACTTATAAGTCTGTAGAAAACAGGAAGGTGAAACTTAAGTTCTTTTCAAAACTCGCATGATTATTAAAAGAATCGTGCATATCACGACTCCGACTCATTCTGGGTTTTTTGTTAAAACTGTTGTCAGTTCTGAGGTTAATATAGGATATAGAGTTGTGTTGAGTGCAGGGTTTATTTATTTCCAAATCATATGTCATATAATAGACATTTAAATAGGTAGTTGTGAATATGCATCTCGTGTTCATTCTCGTTATCTCTCTTCAGGCCACTGATCCAGAAGTAGCAAACAAAATAGACCAATTTATAGAGAGACTGAAAAAGCTAAAAGATGTTGGAGAAGAATTTACACTGGTAAACAATCACTAACACTAATTCAACACAATAACTATTTATCTAATGCTGTTAATAAAAGATCCCCCGCTTTAGGGGGTTTGTCTTTTTCTTAGTATGTAAACAGTGCATTTCTCTGTGTTATCTGTCAGATCATTAATGATCCTTCAGGGAACAGTTTCATCGAGAATCCGTTGGCACCGCAGAAAGACCAGGCCCTTACTGTATCTTATTACAAAAGAACACCTGAACACAACGCAGCCCTTGGGATAGAGGTAAGACTGGGATTACAATCAAACCATGCTTTTATTATATAAATCTCTTTAGTATTACTATTTCAACAACAAGAGGAAGAAGAAGAAATGTTCATTCTTCATTATTTGCCTTCCTTTTCAGGAAAGTAAACCAGAGCCGGAGGAAAAACCTGGCAATGATCTGGACACAATGAGGAATGAGGTTCTGGTGTTCAACACTAACTGTCCAGAGTGCAACGCTCCTGCCTCAACAAATATGAAACTTGTCCGTATCCACACCGGCTTTGTTTCCTGTTTAATGTGAGAACAGCAGGGCAAAGTTTTTGTCTACAGTGATATTCATGTGGACTGTCATAACAACTTTCATTGTAAAACATTATGAAATATTTAGTTGGTACTTCATTGCGCTGTATGTGTGGACACATCTGTCTAAACATATCTGAGGCAGAAATGTCATAAAAGATTTTACACTAAAAGCATTTGTGAAGGATTTCTATCCAAATATGCACATATTAAGTCACTAGGTTATTGATGCTATTTGGAGTGCAAGAAAATAGACTAAAAGTTTCAGATATAAATAATTAGCAGTGTCTGGAAGGGAACAGGAATGTCAGAAAATTTGATTTACAAAAAAAATGTAATTACCATGCAAAAGCTTAAGCTGGAACAGTTTTTAATGGAATAAACTTTATATAAGATTAAAGCTTGTATTTCTGTAAGCCTTAGGTTAAATACATTTATAACCTTAAAGCCATGAGTGACACAAACATGTTGCACAGGAAAAGAAAACTTGCATGCATAAGAATGTTTTATCCTTAGTCCTGGGTTTGAGCCCTAGCACCGACAAACAGTCACAGATTTGAGCGCATCTCTAACCCCTCTCTGCTTCAGGAAGGCTGTTCCATGGCTGCTTCTGTGCTGTAATGTATTTGTAGCTGAAACCTTATTTCTTTTCCTCTTTTTTTTTTTTTTTTTTTTTTTGTCTTTTTTTCTATATTGGGAAAAATTGTTCTTTAACTGTTAATCAGAAATTCCACATTTCAAAGAGGTTATCATCATGGCCACCAACTGTGACAGCTGTGGACACCGAACTAATGAGGTCAGAAATGCATTGCATGTGTCTTCCTGTTTAATCTCAAATTCTGTCAAGCAGAAAAAGATCAAAAATGTTTTTATGACATTAGTGATAGCAACAGGGATGGTTAATAACAGCGTAATAAATAATAAACAGCATTACTTTTTTCGCTGTTATCGTTAAAATGCGTTTTACTATTTTAATGTTTAATATTAATTGAATGAGGTCACTGAAGCAATTTTCAACAGAGTTGACTCTCTCAGCCATAGAACCTGCAAAGACTGTGGTGTGTGGGGGTGATATAGGACACAGCTGATAATGGTCGGTGTGTGTTAGGGAAGGGAGATAACGAATAACTAATGATGATTGGCTTGGGTGGATTCAATTTCCATTGTTTGCCAATCAGAGGCAGAGGGTATTGCAAGTGTTTTCACACAACTATGCACAGCCGCTTACAAAATATGCACTTTCCAGAAAAAAATAAAAATAAAAAAATTACGCAAGTTGATGAAAGATTGTACTTTATTTGCACAGGTAAAATCGGGTGGTGCCACAGAGGAGCTTGGAACCAGAATCACTCTCCATCTTACTGACCCATCAGACATGTCACGAGACCTGCTAAAGGTATTAAACACAAACTTTTCCTCCTCCAGACTCAAAAATACAGCCATGTTTAATTGAACATTAAATACAAATTTTATTTTTCAGTCTAATGCCGACTGAGGTTTTCTCTATCTCGCAGCGTTTGAAGCTCATACCTTAAAATGTATAACCCTTGGTTTATTTACTAATGTGGTGTGTTTGCGTGTGTGTGACAGTCAGAGACATGCAGTGTGTTGATTCCAGAGCTGGAGTTTGAGCTGGGCATGGCAGCATTAGGAGGAAAATTCACCACTCTGGAAGGGCTTCTTAAGGACATCAAGGAACTGGTGAGCATCAGTAATCAAAACTTATTTGATGATATTAACATTTAAAGGAGTTTCTCTTACCCATTTTCTTATGTATAAATGGTTTAGATTGTCATGAAAAACCCCTTTGTTTGTGGAGACAGTGTCGTCTCTGATACATCTGAGAAACTGGAGCTGTTTGGGAAAAAAATCGACAAGGTTTGAACTTTACAATGTTACACACACATGCTTCAGCCACAAAGGTTTGTTGGTCCCTGACCATCATAGCCATTTTTTATTTCATAAACTGTTGACCAAAGTTGGAAGGTTGATCAGAACATTACAATACTTTAGTGTAACCAAGTGCACCAATCGTATTTCTGTATGAAAATGTGTGAAACTGCACACTGAACACTCCCAACTTTGCCAATTAAAGTAGAAGACACATTGTGGCAAAACAGCCAGAAATTTTTCCAAAATCTAGTCAAAAGTCTTCCAGAAGTGTAGAACAGCAATGGGGAGGTGGTGCTGCTACATCTTGTTGGTTTGTAATAGTGATATAAAGTAAGGTAGTTTGGTACTCCAGGATCCTCAGTTCAGTCCTGAGCTCAAGTTACTGTCTGAGTCATGTTACACATATTCTCTGTATAGTGTGTCCTCTATCATTCACCTCTTAAAAACATGCCAGTAGGTGGCATACTGATTTCAAATTACCCATTAGTGTGGAAGCGTGTGAGAATAAATTTTCTGATGGCCTGGCATTCAGGGGTAGTTCTGCGTTCTCTCTGTTACTGGTATAGACATGGGATCTTCTCTGACTAACCAGAAGCCTTTTTAAATGAATACGAATAAAGTAATGCTTAGAATTATATGTTAAAAATGCTCCAATATTTGCTTATAATGCACCCGTTTCAGTTTAACAAATACACAATTGATAATTTATGGTAAAATGCCTACTTTTTTTTGTAAACAAAAAGTCTTTGTGTCAGTAATGTAAAGAACCTGCTTAGTTAAATACCAACCTTGATTATTGGTGGGAGGTCCATTTAAAAAAAAAAAAGTTTTTTTTTATTTTTATCAAGATCATGTCAGGAGAGATGGATGTGCACGTTGTCCTTGATGATCCAGCAGGAAACAGTTACCTGCAGGTAAACACTTCTTTTCAGGATCATTACTCTAAAATGTTTAACTAACTTTAAAATAAAGCATGTTTTTCTTTTTCTCTGCAGAACATCTATGCCCCAGAACCTGATCCTGAGATGAAGATTGAAAAGTACATGCGAACATTTGACCAGAATGAAGATCTGGGACTAAACGACATGAAGACAGAAGGTTACAGTGAAGCTGGGAACTAAGACTGATATCAGCCTGCAGTCATTATTCAGGATTAATTATTGCTTCTGGGTTTTTTTTTATTGATTCAATTTAAAATAACCTAAATAAATAATTAAGTGCGCTAAAAAGGGGGAAAAATAAATACCTTGCTGTTTGAGTTCATGTCCTTGCTATCTATATGCCTTAATTAAGTCAAGTTTGTTTTTATGTTCAGTTAAACTGCCATGTGGACATAAATATATCTGTAAGGATAAAATTAAGTGGGTCCATACGAAAAGATTATTATTTAAATAGCACTTAATTATTATTGGTTCTGGGTGCATTGTTTCCCTGTAATATGGGGAAATAAACCAACTGTATATAATGTACGCATTGTGTTTGTACAATAAATATGATTTGAACCCGTTGTGATGCTGTTTTTAATGTATTGGAAATTGGACCACTGTTACAGGGGTGTGTTAGAAAAATTTGCAATTCCCCCCCCCACACACACAAAAAAATGTCAGAGCAAATGATCTACTGTATTTAAAAGAACAGATGTCGGCTTCAACCTAAACATCGCTTGGAAAACCAGTCCCATCCAAAAAGTACTATAGATAACAGACTGGGAGTAAAAGCAGGGTTTCCACTAATAGTGTGTAATTAGTCATAAACAACATCAGCAGTTCAGTTCATGCAGCCCGGAAAAAAACCACACACAAAACACTGCGCGTCTTTGTGCCTCTATCGGGCTTTTAACATTTATTGGATTCAACAGAAAAAAAAAATAACAATGGCATTTAAAAGCAATGAGGACGACAACAAGCGCTGGTCTAAAAACTAGAGTGTGTGTGAATGTTCAGCTCATGTCAGGCTTCCTGTAATTATTAATCCGCTCCCAGTCCACCTTTGTTCATGATCAGACTGAACATGTCCGCCGCTCGTTTCTATCCAGTAGTGGTGAGTGTTCATTTCAATGTGGACACGGTATATACAATCATTTCCCCCATATACATTGTGGATAATAACCTGAAGACGATGCAGAATAAAGCAACAGAAAGGAAATGCATTACTTCAAAGACAAAATGGTGGCACCGCTGTGTGGAGCCGTGATGTCAGTGTCCTCGGTCACGGAGCTCATCACTTGCTCTTGGCTGGTTTCTCGGTTTTCTTGGGCAGAAGAACGGCTTGGATGTTTGGCAACACTCCGCCCTGAGCAATGGTAACGCCACCTAAAAGTTTATTAAGCTCCTCGTCGTTGCGGACTGCGAGCTGCAGATGGCGGGGGATGATCCTCGTCTTTTTGTTGTCTCTCGCCGCGTTTCCGGCCAGCTCGAGGATTTCAGCCGTCAGGTATTCCAGCACGGCGGCCAGATACACGGGCGCCCCCGCGCCCACCCGCTCAGCGTAGTTTCCTTTCCGTAACAGTCTGTGGACGCGACCCACTGGAAACTGAAGTCCGGCTCTAGACGAACGAGACTTGGCCTTGGCTCGGGCCTTCCCTCCGGTTTTTCCTCTGCCTGACATGTTAAACCAAAAACAAAGCAGCAGTACCGCTGTTTATAAGTAACTCGCTATTTCTAGTGCAGACACAGCGCTGTATTGTGATGTAAGCACGGTTTGATATTTATACCCCAATCCTGTAGCTGATTGGACACACTGAAGCTCTATAACGTGTCCAATCGCAAAGCGCTATGTATGCCGCGACGTCAAGCAAACAACCAATCAAAATTAAGTCTGGCTTTACTGTAATTTACATACGAATTCTATAAATACAGGGCGGCTAGCAGCGTTTTAAATATACACAGACGAACAGAAAGGATTTGGACGTTAATTTTACTTTTTGACGGTACCGGAAAGATGCCTGAGCCTGCGAAATCCGCCCCAGCACCTAAAAAGGGCTCGAAGAAGGCTGTGACCAAAACACAGAAGAAGGGGGACAAGAAAAGGCGTAAAACCAGGAAAGAAAGCTATGCCATTTACGTGTACAAAGTGTTAAAACAAGTCCACCCGGACACTGGTATTTCATCCAAAGCAATGGGCATCATGAATTCATTCGTGAATGACATCTTCGAGCGCATTGCTGGCGAGGCTTCACGCTTGGCTCATTACAACAAGCGCTCCACCATCACATCCCGAGAGATTCAGACCGCCGTGCGCCTGCTTTTACCAGGAGAACTGGCCAAACACGCCGTGTCTGAGGGCACCAAGGCTGTGACCAAATACACCAGCTCCAAGTGAAGGTAGGAGCACAAGATGGACTGAACGAAAAAGGCACCCACGGATGTCGGAAGTCATTTCTACTCGTCGATCTGATACCGCATGATAAATCCGGGGTTTCTGTTCGTCCTGCGCAAAATTACTGCCTGGAATTAAAAATACTGTTTAATTGCATCGGTTTGTCTTTTTTGCTTTTATCGAATGTTCATCCTGAAATGTAATTGTTTGCATGTGTGAAAAAGACCTCATATGTAACGCTTTTTTATCGCTGTCAAGCTCCAGAGTGCACATCATAACATCGCTGTGGTTCCAGCCAACCTGGGGACAGCTGAGGGACAAACCAGTTTTATGCACTGTATGGATTTAAGTGTTCTGTTAATGGACATTAGTTCACAACGATTATTGTTCATTTACAGAATAAACATGTTGATTCTTTAAGACGAGTGCCTTGGTGAAGTTTATTGTTTGATTAATCATAATAGTGTGTCAAGCGTCACCTGTGACGTCACTATAACCAGGAAGTTTTAAACAGTAGCTGGTATTAGTGTGTATTACATCAGACACATCATAAGGTGTGGCAGATTTAATAAAAAATTATACATGGCTAAAAACCCAAAAGGAGCAATGTGTATTAACTTTATATCTTTATATGTTTTAAGTGTAATATTTCATTTTGTTATTAGCGTATTGTAATGCATCAATTATATATAAAGCCAAGAGAAGCTTGTGTGTTTTCAAGTTTTAGCAATAGAGTGGTGGTGTGCCAAGAAAGCCTGCACTATAAACACTCCAAAAATGACTAAACTAGCTTTTTATATTTGTGTAGTGATGTTCAAGGGAAACGTATATGTTTGGTAGACTGAAAAAAAAATTTGCATACTAATCATTTAGATTTTTGTCTTAGCATTTTCTTCTAAAATATTTAATGTGCACTCTAAGTTGAGTGAATCAAGACAGGAATTTGTTCACATTTGTTCATGTTAAACACTGTTTTAACAATATCTTCAACATGACAGTATAGCTAGATGTTTATAAGATGATTATATACGGTTATAGAGTTTATACTAAATACCAAAGGAAACAATGGGGTGTGTGTGTTTGTGTTTGGTGTTAACTACTAGAATTTCTGGCACAAACAGCATCTAACTCATAGCTTACGAAATTTTTGCTACTGAAAAAAAAGGTGGACAGCCTCATCATTTGTGCTTTGAAGATGAGTTTTAGGACTGGTCTCGAGCTCAGGCAGCTACATGAGCCATGATTAAGAGGAACAGCAGTGGAGTGATGTGAGAGAACTTTAGGGACCTCTCCAGGTTAAGTTATTTTGGAGAAATGAAGGAAACTTTAACCTATTGGAAACTTCTTTGGTTTCGGTGATGGTATATGTAAAAAAAATGTTTACGAAAAATGTACAACATACTGTCTTTTGCTGTAAATGTATAAGAAATATGCACAATGGCAAACATAGCAGCATGGAGACCATATTGTACAACACACAAATTATTTTTTATATAGGTATTTCTCTATATACATTTTTTTTTATTTATTGTATACTATATAATTATCTGACCAAACACATTATTAACAACACCTGTGCGCATATATTAGTTTGGCAGTTTTGAAACATACATTTTATAGGTTAATTATGTAATGAAATCCAAGTGTGACAGATGACAACAGAAATAGTTTCAAGTTTATGGAATGGACAGTTTTAACTATCTGGCAACCCTGTTATCAGTGTGTTTATGTAGAACAGAACAAAAGGCTGGTTAAAAACAGCTTAAACCTGTATTAATATCAGTGTTGCTGGAGTCGACTAACCATGATGTCATGTTTCAGAGTCTTTGATTCCTGTACAGTATTTCTTTTAGACAGGTAGGAACATATTGTGATTGTGATATATTGTAATTGTTTTTTGATAGAGACAAATAGCTTATATAGTTTGTATATCTTTACGAATTAGCTCCACAGCAACAGTATGTAATCGGGTACTATTTTTTAGTTTATTTTAATTCTTATACCAACCGTACTATACATTTTTCTGATTGCAGCATTTTTTTCTGGTCAGATAGTCTGTGTGCGGAGGAGTCTGGAGAAAGAGATACAGGCTACAGTTTGCATTCCCCAAAATGTCCCAATACACCTTTAAAGAACAGTTATTGAAATACATCACATGACACAGAGAGAGAGATTTAAAAAAGATTTTATTAACAGCTTAGAAACAAAATATCCCTTACCCAGACATTACATACTCTTTCCTCAATAAACTAGCAACATAAAGACAATGAAAATGAAGGGAACAGTTCAAAAGAGAGATCAAAAAAATCTGCACCTGTTTTGTCTTATGACAGCAAAAGCAAGGACATGGAGAAAAAAAAAAACCCAAAACACATCTCTCACTGCCAGTGCAGTCAAATTATTTCCAAGATTTTGCCGGGTAATGTAGTTAAGTCGATGTTGACCTAAACTGACTGTCCAGTACAATAAGAATGCCAAAACACCTGCTTATTGGTTCTAGCTGACAAGCAGCATAGCATAAATCAATCATCATGGTGGAAAGTATGCCGAGAAGCAGCTTAGAACCACCACCATGTCAAACCTATAAAAGAAGACCAGACTGGAGTTCCACTACTATTATCCAAGCACAGGCTCACTAAAACTGAACCCAACTGAACATTAAGCTCAGGCTTTTATCTGAATGATTTTAGGCAATACAGTCACAAAATGGGTGGGTTGAATAACTACATGATTGAGAAGGTAGACAGGTGATCCGAAAAAAAGTGGCTAGACGCTGCATAATGCAGGTGCAGTAAGACCAGAGGACAGAATATGATGGTCATATGACAAACTGGGGCATATTTCACATAGTTTGGTCTTTGTATTCTACCGATACAGAATATTTTTTTCTGCACACACATTGAATGTTTTTTTAACATGTTTTTAATTTGCAAAGAAACTCAAATTGTATTGTAGATAAAAGGTGGTGTTAAATATTTTTGTTATTATAATCCAATTTTATCTTTTGGAACAAATCTTAAATTGACACCGTGCTGAATTCAGCTAGAATTTGTTAAAATAATATGAGTGGAGTTTGACATGAAGCGAGCCACTTTGTGCATGTTTAATCCCTGTAGCAAGTACACAAAAGACCAAAAGAGCTTCAGTGTACATTCCATACAGACAGACAGGACTCAGGTAGATGGCAGGTGCCTGTAGACTTTTGCACAGTAGAATGTATTCAATGTCAGTGGAGCACAGTTAACATATGTAGAAGTACTGTATGAAAATGCTGACATTACCCAAAATGCTTCATTGTGATGTGAGAAGTGATGGAAAAACAAAAACACAGTCAATAAATACAACACAAAAATGAGACATCCAGTTGTTATAATTCATCCTCTATATGGTTTTGTGAATCATTGTCCTTTGTGGTTTCTGTAAAAATAATAATAATAATAATAATTAAATGCACAGATATAATTTAAAACTGTTTACTGAACCTGTTTGATTCATTTGAAATCAAATTTAACTGTTTCAGTGTCATTTTTGTATGATTATGTATTTGAGTTAAAACTAATTTACTGCAGGTGTTTAAAAATGTAAGGGCATTTTGTGAATATGTTCACTAGGCTTACTGCGACTGTCAGGCGTTACTGGTGTTAAAATGCTACACAGTTATGTAACTTGCCCACCAAGGCACCCCCACCTTGGATTTTTTATTAGTACAGGTTTTTTATTTAAAATTTTTTTCATGTGACAGTCAAAAGACAGAGTTTGTATTTTTTCCCTGTATTATTGTCCTTTCATGCAATTTATCCAAATTTCCAACTGCCACTAATTCAAAAGTGAAAGTAAAATGCGTACATTATTTAAGCTAATTAAAAATTATGAAAAGAGGAATACTCCAACAAACACCTGCAGGAAAATCTCCTAACCATCACTGTTCACCTTTGCTCTGTCTTAAAAAGCCAAAAAAAGAAGCTCAGTTTGGAAATGTACACTACTTTTTATTTTGGAATACTAAAGTCTGAGATGCAAACAAATAAACTAAGAATAACTCAACATGATACTACTGCCACTATGCTTTACTAATGGGGTGGCGCCCTCTGCTGTATTTTTGCTATCTGCAACTGATTTTTAAAAAACATAACTACATAATACTCATGATACTTCCATAACACTCGGCTTTGTATAGTGACCAGACTATAGTATTTATTTTAAAAATAGCATCACTGTTAGAGTTTAGCATTAATCCCACAAAAGAAAATTCTTATTCTGCAAACATACTCCTAACCAGGTGTTAATTACTGTTTCACTATTCAACACTATGCATACTATGAGGAACATATTTAACACCAGTAGGTTTGTGTTATAAGTAACATTACCTTTGTTTTCTGTTTCCAGTGCTAGGGTTGGCTCTGTCTCAGTCTCTTCTTTTTTATTTTCCTCAGTAGGAGGTTCCAAGGCTGGTTTTGACTCCTCGGCTTTGTCTGAAATGAAAAAAAATTTAATAGTATCAAATCAGGAACATATGACAACTGAAAAGCCCAAAATTAGAAACTCAAAGAAAATTTTTCACTTACCAGACTCGCCATTAGGAGGGATGCTTTTCTCTGAATCTGTGCTGTTAGTTTTATCATCAGAGCTGGTGGTGTTCTTGTCTTTAGGTTTTGGTTTGGGCTTTGGCTTGGCAAACTTGGCTTTGTTAAGCAGGTAGGAGACCTCTCTGTCTAAGAGGGAGAGCTTGGCCTCAATGTCTTTGGATAGCAGCACAGGTTTCTCTGTAGGAGAACGTTTTTCCTGCTCAGCCACAGTTTCATTCTTCCAGGTCTAAAAAACAAGATAAAAAAAAATATTCATAAAAAAAAAAATATTTTCAAATAAAATTCAGTAGCTAAACAATTAAAAGCATATATTTGAACAGAACAGAAATCATGTTGCTTATTACATACCAGAGTCTCGTTTATGACTTTCTCCAAAGTCTTCAGCTCAACATCAGTAAATATCTGGTCATCTCCTGAAATCATTTTAGCACTCCTATACAAAAAGCCAAATATAATATATTAGTGCCATGCCAAGATCAATTTCATAAAATTAAGATTGACCAAATTCTGACGAGGATGAAAAAAAAAAAAATCCAAAGCTCTATGTGACCCAAGTCTCTTCGAAAGGGTTAACTAAAAGGAAAAAAACCCAATACAATCTAATAAAACATGTTTAATGAATAAAGGGATTAATCAGACTCATGAGAGGATCTTTTCCTAGCATTAAAAACTTGTGTACAAAGTGGGTAAAAGTCATAACATTGCTGTATTTTTGCTATCTGCAACTTTTAACAGAGGGCGCCACCCCATTAGTAAAGCATGGTGGCAGTAGTATCATGTTGAGTTATTCTTAGTTTATTTGTTTGCATCTCAGACTTTAGTACTCCAAAATGAAAAGGACCTACGTTGAAATTTAGAGACTGTTTTCATCATGACTCCATTGATACTACTAGCTAAATTTCACCCACCATGTACATCAAGAACAATTCAATGGTAGTCAACAAGTCTGGTTTTGGACAGTATGCTGGCAACAGATAACAGGGATTAGATAGGGATTAGTTCTGTGTAAATCAGACAAAGACTTACTTTAGGAAAATGCTAGAGTGGTTAAGCATGCTTTCAAGTGCTGCTAGTCTGTCTGGCCATTTTTTCCTCTCGTCCACTCGAAAGAACATGGCCTTGCACAGCTTCTTCAGCTCAGCCAGCTTCTCTTTTAGCTCTTTGGTTCCTGCTGAATAGCCCTCATCATCCAACCACGCTGAAGCCTCACTGAGCTTGCTGGAAATCGCCTCCTTCTCCTCTTCAGTGACCACAGCCTGGTACTCGTCTTGGTACAGCTTATCCTTGTAAAAGAAATAAAGAAGAGTCATTTAGACAAGAATATAGTACATTCTAAAACCTTTTTGCAAGAGCAGGTAGAAATAACTATAATAAGCCATGCATATATAAACCACTGAACGTGGACCAAGACGGTCTGACCTGAATTCTTATTTGGGTCTTTTCTCACCTGCTTAAATAAACTGCACCAAGGAAGTAACAGGGTTCAATTTAGGCTAGTTTACCTCCCTGTTGTAAAATTTGCCCCATTTTAAAAGTTTTACAATAGACATGTGGATTCATTGTTATGTAGTTGCTTGAAATTTACATGGTCGAACCATCAGGAAAGCGAACAAGTTGCATGAGTGACAGAATTTTAGGCTGATTTGTGCTTTTGTGAATTTAGTCCTTGTATTGTCTCTAAGATTTAAAACCTTAGAGTTGAATGATACCATTTACAACCGAGTACAAAAGTAATAGCAATTCCAACTCTCTAATATTAGATGCGTTATTAAACAGCAAATGGCCAGTCGGTCTGGCTTTCTGTTTATTTGTGCCCCTCCATAATCATTAACAGCAAATGAGCAGGTTTTACCTGAGTCTCAAAGACAAATGCCTCCAGGCTGTTTAATGACTGCTCCCTCTCCTGTTTTTCCAGATCACGATCAGTCAGATCCTGCAACCTGATGAGACGGAGAAAGAAACGGTGATCATTAGGAGCTTCATAATAAATCACATACTTTCTCACACATGGCAAACAAAAGTAACATCCATTCTGCTTGTGCAAAACAGTCATTTTACTTACTTCTTTTTGGATACCTCAATGTCTTCTGGGCTTGGATTAAGAACATCATTAACCTCCAGCTCTACTCCAATATCTATTGAGATTTTGCTCTTTTTCTGGGGTTTAGGTTTCTTCTCCACCTCTTGTGCTCCAGCTGCATTTTCATCATCAGATTTTTCTGATGCCTCAGCCTCTTTCTCTGTCTGTGTGATGAAGATTTGGTAGTTGCATTAGTGTTTACAATGTTAGTGGCCATATAGAGTGTATAGTTGGCAAATGTCTTAGAAGCTCTGAGGTTTATCTAGGTGCTATCCGGCATAGTTAAAAGCAGCGCTTTTTGGGGCTTTTTGTCCATAGCGGTCTGTATTTCTCTTAAAGATGTTTGTAGGTTCCCGAACAATTCTTCTAGCGGGTAAAATCTTTTTGTATACCTGAATGTTGCTTTGCATCAGCCAAACTACTACTTCTCCACCTTTTTAATGAGTTTCAACAGTACCGACTTGCATTTTCAAGTGTTGAGATATATATTTTTTAATATTTCTTTTCTGCTTAACTATGTTATTACCAAAATTTATTGCCGGTCTTCACCATGATGCAAAATACAGCCAACTCAGTGCATCATCTCATGAGCTGAGAGACTCACTGACTATTTATGCACAACTTACAATTAAAGTGAGTCACAGGTGTAGAAACTTCACTTTAATAGCCATTTAAACCTCTGTGTCTCAAAATATTTTGCATTAACCATATTTTCCACATATATGGCAATGTTTACCAATTTCTGTCAGGGTATGCAAACTGAGCTCAACTATAGAGAGAAAAATCATCATTACAGTTTAAACCAAATTTTTTTTTTACCTGAGGTTCCTCTTTTTCCGAGCCCTCATTAGATTTCTTCTCCCCCCCTTCAGTTACTGGCTCTTCCTTGCCTTTCTCTCCCTGGCTTTTCTGTTCACTGTCGGATTGCTCTTGAGCGGCCTCTTCAGTCTTCTCCCCTGTCTCTTCCTGGTCTTTTCCAGCTTCAGGAAGAACCTCCTCTTCATCCTAAAACACAGCAGTAGTAGCCCAATGACTGCGTGCCACTATTTATGTTAACTGTGTGGCAAAAATAGGTTGAATTGAATTGACTCCTCCATGTTGAGTGAATTTGCACAGTAGATCAAAAATTGACAGAGAACATGAGCGGCAGATTAAACAGTTAAACAACATACCCAATATTAATTATGGACCATCCCCTGCCTTAATGTTGTGAACCTAAACCTACAGAGTTTAGCTCCAACCCAATCAAACACACCCAAACACCAACTAATGAAGCTCTTGCTAGGTATACTTTAAACTTACAGGTAGTTGTATAAGGCAAGGAAAATGTTTTCATTTGAATTTGAAATAGCTCAAGTTGATGACACGATCACCAGCATCTTATTTTGATCTTTTAAATTATAATGAATTATATTCAGCAACTACAAAGCCATAATTTGGTTTATGGTAGAATGGCTTACTAGCATGAACAGAGTACAGGTGCCTTGGCCAGATTCTCTTGTCTAGATGGATGCATTGAGTACTTAATGTTGATCTGTACCTGTACCGGTTCTGTCACATTAGCGGTAGGCTCTGTGCTGCCACCTCCAAACAGGCTGGAAATAGTGTTCCCCAGTTCTTTAAAGACAAAAATAATATTTGTAGCAACAGAGTAAAACATGCATTTAACAGAAAACCACACAGAAAAAAAGGGGAAAAACCCACAATAACAGAACAAAACCTACTAGTGAGAGTTGATTCTTCCTCTTTCTCCTCGACGATAGTCTCGAACACAGACTCCACCTGCAAAATGTTTCCTGCCATCAGTATTTAAGACCTCATACAAAGAAAAAAGTTAATACAGGCTGTAACAGTATGATTTAGAATGAGAGAGATCATGATTAAACTGACCCGGTCTAAAATAAGCAAACCGCTTTCATCCATGTTGAAATGGGCCTTGATGCCTTTTGACTCAGCGTCTGAGTGCTTTCTAAAGCTTTCCCCCACTCCAGACAACTTTACTGTGGTCAGGTTCACAGAGCCAAACATCCTTAAAAAAATAATAACCATTAGTCACCTTTGAAATGATCTTTACTACGATTCATATATATATATATATATATATCATAATCAAGGATAAATATCTGTCAAACTGTTTGGATGCAACAAAGAACATCAGCAGACCGGTCCAATTGCTCCAGAGACAAAAATTACAAACAAACAATTTGCTGAACTTTTTTTAAATATTGTTTTCTGGTCTGACAATTATCTGGTGTAACCTAACATGGCTTGTTAAAAGAAGTCAGTACAAGTGTATGAAGCAATAATTATGAACATCTCTATGGCAATGGTCAAAAGTAGCAACTAAGATCACTATGAACCAAAATATATTTATGAAACTAATGTATTATTGTTAACTGCTTCTCTGGAACTTTAAATGTGATGTATAGGCAAACCTTTACAAAATTCAGTTTAGGCTATACCCCCCCCCGCTATACTGACTTCATTCTTGCAACTTACTTCTGATCATCTTGGTTGAGGAAGCTGAGGTCACCGTAGTTAATGTTGAAAGTAAAATCATCGGTATAACGGTTAAACGTAATGACTTTGCGCTGGGGATATGGCGCCATCCTCTGAAACAGAACGCGTTTGTTGTGCTTGATTCCCTTCGCACCTTCGTCTTCTTCGGTTTCACGACTAAATTCCACCTAAGCAGAGGCAATTATAAAAATGTTAAGATCAGAAGTATTATGAATTGTAGAAAAGTGCCATCAAGCATCATTTGACACCAGATTTGTTTACCTGTATTGGAAAGACGGCTGCGTCTCGGACCAGGAAGGGTTTGACCTTAAAAGCTTTACTTAGAGCTGCGGCCTGGTACACTGCACCCATAGCGGCTGCCTCATCAGCATTTATGTTCTTTCCCAGCTCATCTCTAAAGGGAAAAAAATAGATTAACACTGGTCCCAGCATGAATGTTTTGCACAGTTTATTTATATTAATGCTAATGTTAGTAACTGTGTGACAGCAGACTCAAACCTTTGATGAAATTAGTGATGGAATTCTAATATACAGTAAGGGGTAAAGGTTCTGATTCTATGTTGATTTTGTATGTCAAAGAAATGACCAGTCTATAATTTTAATAGTCTGTTTCTTTTAACAGTGAAAGACGGAACAAAAAACATCCAGAAAAACACACCTTACTTACAGTATTTAAATACAAATCAATTGATAACTTTCATTAAAATAAGTATTTGATCCCTCTGCCAAACATGACTTGGTTTCGAGACTGACGTTTTCAACTCAAATCTTTAGCTCCATTCACAAATTTTCAATAGGATTAAGATCTAGAGACTGGCTAGGCAGCTCCAAGACTTTAATGCGCTTCTTGTTGAGCCACTCCTTTGTTGCCTTGGCTGTGTGTTTTGGTTATTGTCATGCTGGAATTCCCATCCATGGCCCATTTTTAATTCCCTGGCTGAGGGAAGGAGGTTCTTACCCAAAATGTGATGGTACATGGCCCTGTCCATTGTCCGTTTGATGCGGTAAAGTTATCCTGTCCCCTTAGCAGCAAAACATCTCCAAATCATAATGTTTTCACATCGGTGTCTGACAGTGGGGATGGTCTTCTTTGGGTCATAGGCAGCATACCTCCACCTTCAAACAAGGCAAGTTGATGCCAAAGAGCTTGATGATGATCATTAAAAGAGTTCTCATGACCATTAAAATTCCACATGGTGAGATCTTGCATGGAGCCCCAGACTGAATAACAGTTATTTGGTGTTTTTTCCATTTGCGAATAATCACACCAACCGCTGTCACTTTGTCCATCAACCTGCTTGCCGATGTTCTTGTAGCCCATTCCAGCCTTGTGTAGGTTTACAATCTTGTCCTAGACATCTTTGGTCAGCTCTTTGGTTTTTGCCTTGGTGGAGTGTTTGGAATCTGATTGATTTTTTTGCACAGGTGTCTTAAACACAGGTAACAAGGTGAAATTAGGAAAACTGCCTTTAAGAGTCCCTTTAGAAGGGTGCAACACATCTCAGCTTGTTACCTTCATAAAAGACACCTGTGAGACAGAAATTCTACTGATTGATAGGGGATTAAATGATTTTTTCAATCATTAAAAAAAAAAAAAAATAAATAAATATAACTTTCTAAAAATGTGTTTTTCTGGTGTCTTTTTTGTTGTCTTTTACTGTTAAATCTACTATTAAATTTATAGACTGATCATTTCATTGTCAATGGGCAATGTACAAATCAGCAGCGAATCAAATCATTTTTCCCTCTCACTGTATATATTATTATATATAGATTCGAAAACTACATACTTGCTGGTACAAGCACATTTCTCTTTTGCACACAGTACAGCCCAAGTAGATTAACTGCATTTCAATATCCGTGTGTGGAACATTCAATTTCAGATGTTGTCCCAATTTACACACACATTATACATGTGTATCTTTAACAAAATTAAGTCTTAATGATAGAGATTGTTGGACTGAGTAAAAGCTAACTAGGAATAATTAAAAAAAAAAATACTTTTTTGTTGCTTTAAGAAGCATTTCCTGCACTTTTGGAACTCGCGTGGCTCCTCCAACAAGAATGACTTGTTCAATCTCATCCTGCAGAAACAGAAGTCATGTTCACATTAAAAACCATGACCTGTGAAATGCACACACTAATCCAATAAGCACTGATGAAAAATGATCTGTATATGCTCTTACCAAAGACATTTCAGATACAGCAAGTGCCTGCTGGACTGGTACTGCCACTCGGTCAAACAGATCAGAACACAAAGCCTCGAACTCGGCACGGGTCACTTTCGCCTTAAAGTCGATATCATCCATCAGCCCCTCAATCTGCAAGGAAGAGCAGAACTCCATAATTGAGGTAAAATCATTCCTATGATTTTATTATAGCAAACGGTCAGTCAGTCTGTGTGTGTGTGTGAGATACATATTTTCCCCTTTGTACCTGAGCTGCATGTTCAGCATTCGCACTTAGCACTGTCTTGAGTCGTTGAGCCTCCTTCAGCATCTTGGCCATGGCACGTGCATTCTCCCTTACGTCTTTCTTCGATTTCTTCTGCTCGTTGAAGAGTTTGGCAAGATGTTCCCTCAGTCTAAGCTCCATTTCAAACCCCCCGAGAGTTCTATCAAAGCTGCACACAGAGGACAGCAGTATTGATCTACAGCGGCACATACACTATTACTCAGTTATACAAATATATATTTTCCAAGCCTAAATGTAATCCATAATACATAGTTGCTGTACAATATCACAAGAAATATATTTACTATAATATATATATATATATAAAATGGAAAAACAATTGCCGTTGAGAGAATTTTATGTTGAAATGTTTTAAAACAATTTATTCTATAGAATGTGCATGTGTTAATCTTATTAAATCTATTTTAGTAGCAGTTAAAAAAATAAATAAGTTAATGGCTGTTAACTACAGAATCACACTGAAAAAGTTGACACTGAGCGCTTCAGACCATTGTTTTTGTTTTTTTTTTTTTATTTCCACTAACACTGAGGTGTCTTCTAGTGCAATCGAGCTCCTCTATGCAAAAAATACTCTTCATTCTATTAAAAAAAATTGAAAAAAGGGGAATGCTACATAAAAAGAAAAACAAGCACAACGAAACATCAGTTAGTTATTTTATCTTACTCGCTAAAAGAACACTGTTTCATTTTATGAGGTTACCTAATGTACATTCTAATTGTATCCGTTTCTGGCCTTCAGTCAGTATAAAACCGATCATTTCACTGACCCCCCGGCTCTGACAACTGATCTAAGCCCAACGCTTAGAAATGACTCCACAACAAAAAAGAAAAAAAAAACAAAACCAAAAAACATATCACATGTCATTTTGGAGCAACCCACATCTACGGTGGCTGAGAGAGCTCAATGCGCTCAAACACGCACAAATAGAAAAAACAGCAACAAGTTAAAAAAAAAAAAAAAAACAACTCAGTTTGACAACACGCATGCTGCAAATCCTCACAACACAACCAAATATAGAAACGGCTGCAAAACAGACTACAACGGAAAAACTTTTAGAGGGACTCCCCAAAAAATGTATGATCCCTGCTTATCGTTTTATAGTTAGTTATGCAATATGACAGGTTATTAAGGATAAAAGACCAAGAAATCATACAATCGGGATGATAAAGAAAAAAAACAAAAACAAAAAAAACCCAAACAAACAAAAAAAAACAACCCCTACCTTAGTTCACCGACAATACCACAAAAAAATGGCTACTGAACATTAACAGGTCTCAGCCGGGTTCTTCACTTTTTGGGGTCTCTTTCCAGACCCTTTTCGTTGTGGTCTTTGCTATATGCAGCATATATTTCTCTATTTGTTTGCATGGTGAGGATTTGCAGCAGGTGTGTTGACAAACTGATGAAGACATTTTCTTAACTTGGTGGGTTTTTTTCTATTTGCATGTGTTTTCTTTAGGTTGCAGTGCATTGAGCTCTCTCAGCCACCATACACGTAGCAACTATTGCACCCTGTATACCACTGAACTTTATGCAAGAAATCGTCATCATAGCATGAAGTACTAACCCGACTCCACGAATCTGCAGCTGAGGCTGTGTGCCTGCTTCTTTAGTCTTTATTGTTTGGTAAGTGACTATTGTGGCCGTTGTACTGCCTGATCCCATGTCATAAAACATCACGTTCTGGCGAAAGAAAAAAAAATTAGCAATAAAAGATGTGAACATTTAAATTACATGTTGATGTTTCTTTCTGCTTGCTTTATTTACCTGGGCAGTTGTGTTGATGTCTTTTCTCCTGAATAGTCCGTAGTTTAATGCCACAGCAGTATTGTCATTGATCAGCTGAAGGACTTTCAAGCCTGCCATCTGAGCAGCCTGCAGGACAGCCCTACGTTCTGCTTGGTTAAAAAAGGCGGGAACGGTGATGACTGCGTCTTTAATAGGCTGCTCTGTAAACAAAAATAGACCAAATGACATCCTTAGATTTCTCCAAAACGACACAGCACACAAGCATTTGGCAGAAAAGCAGATGGAGAAGCCTGATTTGCATAGGCAAACCTGCAAAATCCTCGGCTAGGACACGAGAGTAATTCAGCATCATGCCCAAAAGCTCCTCTGGTGTATACTGCATTTCTCTGTAGAATACAAAAAAGAAACAATACAGAAACTGTTATCAATGACATTTATAAATGACACTTTAATTCCTACAATGAGTAATGCTGCTCATTTAATAGAATTTACCAGCTTTATATACACAACTGGCAAAGGACCCTAGCTATAAATATTTAAACTGAAATCACAACTTGAGTCAAAAAGACAAGCATAACAAATAATTTATTATTTGTCATAATTTATCATTAATTTAACTGAATTTACATTATCCCAGATATCAAAACACACTCCTAGTTAAACTGAACAACATTTCACTTCACACTACAGCAGTACGTAGAATTAACCCATTTTAAATCCATGCCCCCCCCCATTTCTGTTCTACTTAATTCAGCTGGACTCAATTCTTAATAGAAAAAAAAAGTTTTAAAAGTATAACAAATAATTACATGAAAACCACCACTTCCTGGCATTTACCACAAGTGCATCTCATTTATCAATATGAACCAACAGATCAAATAGTAATTCGACATCTCTCAGAAATTATGTTTATACTAGCTAGTTTCAAATCTCATTTATATTTTTATCTGTCAATAATTTTAAAAAATGTGCATTACATTACAAGACTTTTCATTGTTGTTGCATTTAGTAAAAAAAAAAAAAATAAAAAAAAAAAATACTGGTACTACTGATGAAGTGTGCATGCTAAATAAAATAAAAATTAAGATAATCAAAACAAAAAATGGACACAAGATTGAATCACAATAATCATCAGTGTATTGTGATATTTAGCATCGCTGCTTTTATAACAATTTATTATTAGTGTTATTATAACAAAAGCCTAAGACATTTTTCACTTAAAGTTTTCATTTCCTTCTTGCAAATGTTATTTTTTACATTTACAGCATTTGGCAGATGCTCTTATCCAGGATGACTTATATCCAGCTCATTTATACAGATGAGCAATTGGGGGTTAAGGGCCTTACTCAGGGACCTGACAATGAGAGCATGGTGGCACTGGGAAATAAACCCTTTTTCAATTAGCAGTCCAACACCTTAACCACTTGTTTTTTTAATAAGTTTGATTTTTTGTTTGTTCGCCATTCTGTAAAAACCTTAGGAAACGTTTTACTTAAAAAAATAGAGAAAGAAAGAAACCCCAGAGATCCACCCACAACCATGCCACAGCCACAGACATCACACTTTTCTCATTTTTATAATTTTTCCTTTTCTGCACTGTAATGCGGCCACCTGATCTGTGGAGGTGTTCTAACAAAAGTTAACAGTGTGAGTATATTAAAACACACCTTAAACGATCATTATAAAATGAGAATAACGGATTACTCACTCCGAGTATTTGAAGTACACGGTTCCCCTCTTTTTCTCTGGGAGTAGCTGGTGCTCAGGAAAGTGTTTTTGATACTGCTGAACCTGCAGGTTATCTGCTGTCTTTCCCAAGAGGCTCTGAATATATCTGTACACCACTTTGGGATTCTTTACCGACTACAATGAGAACAGATTTAAAGTTAAACCTGTGGAATAAAGCTTTAAAAAAATTCATTTCAAACTGTCCAAAATGGACTAACCACTCCAATAGCACCATCTCCAAAAAGTCTTTCGTTTTCTTTTAAGCATACAGCCACTGGAGTTTTCCTTCTGGACTCCCTGAAGAAATCAATACAGAATAATGTTATAGAAGGAAAAGGAGGACGAGCTTATTGATGGTCTTTATTACCAACAAATAAAACAAAACATTTAGTTTTCCTACTTGTTTAGAGCGATTTCCATTGGCACGCCGGGTTTAACTATAGCAACTTTCATCCATTCGCTTCCCAGATCTACAGACATCACAGCAACTGGAGCTGTTTAACAGAAAAGACTCATGATTAGGACAGTATTTAAAAATAACAGAATATACAGCAATTATTAAAGTTCTTTGTTTGGGTGTACATCCACTGACAAAACTCAGAATCGAAAGCATCAGACCAACGTAGTTTGTACTTCACCTGCAGGAGAAGGAAGGAGTGCTAGGGCGAGGCACAACAACGCCAATAATGACAGCTTTTCCCTCATTGTAACCTACAAGAAAAAAAGTGATTCGGTTAAACCAGAGCCGTCTGTGTTTTCTCTGACCATTAAAGCCATGCAAATAATTCAGGGTGAAGCAGGCAGAGATGAATACTCAAAGGTTCTGTTTATTACATCATCTCTGATTTAGGACTTTGATTTCTCAGCTCAAAGCACACCTAAGAAATCAGAAAACCACCATGCTGTGCTATGCTAAATGTGAACACACACCTGATCTTTAAGTGTGAAACAAGTATGTGGATGCACAGATACTACAGCAGATTCTAGTTCCACATGTGTATGAAAGGAAGATCTACTTCCTCTAACAAAAAGACAAATGAAAACTGATCTGGAATCAGGATAAAATACCAGCTTTTACGATTCTGCTTTAGAGCACGTGGACTTTATTACTATGTACCCCATCAGCCATTTAACACGGATATGACACTCATGTGTTATAAGCACTCATAATGGGTAAATATCGGTGTGTGTATATCTATGCCTTGCAAAGTGTTGATTGCAAACGTAAACAAACAGATCTAATAGTCATATATAGCAGGATGGAGCAGTAATGGAGTGTGGAAACTTCTGGTCCTCTGCTGCCTTTGTCTATTAGTGACGCACACAAAGCTGAGATCCGGATCCGGAATCCTGGGGGGGCCACCAGAGCGAACATTAAAGCCGAAACATCAATATGTGATGATTTTACAGTTATTTAGAAAATTGCCTAAAAGCAGAATGCTGGGGTGACCTGATATAAATCCGACAAGCAGGAATAACCTGCTAGCAGGTTGCGATTAGCTTGTTAGCCATTTCAGAGACCAAAAACGGCACAAGCCTGAGATCTTATAACGCTGACTAGATCTAAAGATGAAACCGGAAATATAGATGTATATAAATAAATATAATTATATTGAAATTACCTATACAGATGTTAACGCAGCCATTGTGAAGTTTATAGCGCTCAAGCTAAAAAATAAAATATGGTGAATTTTACCTCGAGTGGCAGAAGTTCTTCTGTCGGAACTGAATGACTGGTGCCGGTAAAGAGATTTGACAACAATTTAAAAAAACACCCCTTCGTGCAGTTTTAAGGCTTGAATACTGATCTCAGGTCGAAGTCAGATAAATGCCGATTGAGCAAACTCCATACGGCAGCTGTGTTTTATAGTCACGCTGCACAGCGTTGCCTTGATATCAGTGCAACAGAATTCACCGGCTCGCTGCGACCACCGGGCCCTGAACGCGGCGTGATCTTATTGGATCCACACGCTTCACCGTTGCGCGACTTAAACTCCGACCCGGTAGACAGCTCGCCCCGCCCCCATAGCTCTAAAACAGCCGCGCTGATTGGTCCACGTGCCCAAAACAATTTGAATGGTCAGATAGTGCACACACAAACGTATTTGATTGGTCCACGTTAAACAAATAGGCGTACATAAACGTCACAAACGTCCTACTGAATATTTATCAAACTATTTGTATTTCAGAAAAAGTGCGTAGAAGTAATTCATCGTATTCTTTGAAAGGCTTAATAAATAGGGTTCAACAACATATGCAGTAGGAACAAAAATTAACCAAAAAAGCAATTAGAATTAGAGAGTTAAAAATAGAGTTTCTTTATACAAATAGAATAGTTTTAAAAATGACACTTTAACGCTCGTTATCCTTTTTCTTTATAAAGCACGCCCCCTAGTATAGTTCAGGAAGAAGACTGTTTAGGACTGTGATCAGACCCTGAATAACACACACTGAATGACATACTGACAAAGATAAAATGAAGCGCAATGGGAAATGCTGACTAACTTACAAAAAACGCGTTTCAGAGCGCAGTCTGCTGCTAATGTTTTTACTGAAGAGATCAATATATGACCTGAGGCTGTGAAGCATATGTTAAACTTTACAGAAGAGTGCTGCATGTTTATATAAGTAAATACCATTCATTCATTCATTCATTCATTAATTCATTTAAATAATAACCGCGATAACAATCTGTTTTTTCTATAGTTGTGTACATTGTTTCGGTGTGTGTGTGTGCACAGAACTCGAAATCTAAACCCCAGAATGTTTCAGTTTGCCCTTCACCTGTTGGAATAAATAGGAGCGCTAAGGGACGCAGAACAACGCCAATAACGTTTCCTTTTTCTATTTGGTGATTTTGAGCATCGTCCTGGTAATAAACAGAAATACCATTAATGATATGACATGATCACATTTTTAATTTATGATAATAAATCTATGAGTTTCTAATATTTATTTGTTTATGTTTGTTTTCTGGAGGGAAAAGAAGGTACGAAAGATTAGGTAATAAAATAAATAATAAAACAACAAGATTATATTTGAGAAAATAATAATAAAATAAACAGTTAATGAATGTTAATACATTTCTTTAGACATTTTTTTAAAAGTAAAGTAGTACGATTAGCCCTTCGTCATTGCTGTTCCACAATTCAGTTCAGTTGGTGGCGGTAATGCACCTAAAAGCTGGTTTGCCAACCGCCAATAAACAAAAAAGGAAGAGGAAGAAAAAGAAGAATAAAAAATAAAAAACTGACTGACGTCAGATATCTGACTCGAAACCCGACCAGGCTCACGTGATAGAACCATGTCACATGATCTAAACAGGGCTTGGTGACAAAATGGCTGCGTTCTTGCAGTGGAGGCGATTCGGTTTTTTTGATAAAGAAACGGTAAAAGATCCGAATGAAAATGGAAAAAACTTTGCGTTGCCTGTGGGCATATCAGCTTGTGATTCCGGCCGGGGACATATTGTTCTCGGAGATATCCTTTACCACCATGTTGATGTTGGTTATTGAGCTCGATAGATTCTTATGGCTGCCCTGCGTCTGGCAGGGGCAGAACTCTTTTTAACTAATTACACTATTTTAATTTGTAATTTAAAAAAAACCACTGTACCCACCTACCAATCATAAACTGTGCTAGGAACTAGTGTAATCATTGTAACAGTTTAATATGTCCATTTACTTTCTCAATGATATTCTTAACTAATCTATGTGGTGTACATATGGATGGGCAAATTTGGTTTGTATCGAGATCTTTGCAGCTGACCTCCTTCCAGGCATATAAACTGCGGGTAACTCACCTGTACCAGCTGAAACAACACAGCATCCTGGTGTCAGTGGGGCAAGACGAACATGGCATTAACCCGCTGGTAAATCCTTCACTTATGTCAAGAAAAAAGCTGGTCATCAGGAGTATTTAATTAAACACCAATGATTTCTTGGTTTATGTACCTGTGAATCAGGTGAAAGTGTGGAACATGGATAAGAGAGACAGCGGAAGTCCACTGTGCACTCGAATATTTCCAGCCATTCCGGGAAACAAACCTGCTGAAGTGTCCTGTCTGAGTGTACATGAGAACCTCAATTTCATGGCCATTGGTACAGACTTTAATTCATTTTTTTTATTTAAGAACATTAATCATGTTAGTGTCTAGGCCACTGGGTTAACCACTATTTATGAACTGGCCCATTTACTTTAGTTAATCCATGTTGTATGTTTATAGTTAGCATTTTCTTATGTACATGTTGTGTGTAAATTATTTTGTAAGTCATCCATGTTAATAATAGTCTAATAACAACTGCTGGTCGGTATAAAGTATGTTCCTATAAATGTATACAATAAAGAAAATAATTCATATAATAAAAATAAAAAAAACATCCATGCCCTGTATTGTCACCAGGTTGTTTGTTGGCAGTATAATATATTGCTTAGTTATTTACCTACAAAGTCAATATAACTAATTACCCAAAAATGGCCAATAAATGTAATATCAGAGTAATGGTATAATGTGTTTGTTACACAAATAATAATTATGCTTAATGTAAAAGTAAAGTAAATATATATTGATGTGTGAATGTTCTGTGGTTTTCAGGTTTTACAGACGGCAGTGTAGTTTTGACTAAAGGTGATATCACCAGAGACCGACACAGTAAAACACTTACCCTGCACGAGGGAAACTGTCCTGTCACAGGTCTGGCTTTCCGCCAGGCAGGAAAAGTCACCCACTTGTTTGTAGCTACTCTTGAGAAAGTACAGGTATGCTTTAGTTATTAAATAAATGTTTTTGTCGTTATTCTTTTCATTTATCTGCATTTGACGGAAAATATTCTTTTACTCTAAAATAACAGCCTGCTTTAATTTGTTGTGTTGACAGTGTTACACTTTGTCAGTCAAGGAGTATCCTCGCCTGGAGCTGGACACCCATGGCTGTGCTTTGCGCTGCTCCGCTCTCACAGACCCATCTCAGGACTCGCAGTTCATTGTAGCAGGAGATGATTGTGTGTATTTGTATCAGCCTGATGAAAGAGGACCCTGCTTTGCCTTTGATGGACATAAAATCTTGGCACACTGGCACCGGGGTTACTTACTGCTAATTTCCCAAGACATCAAGTCTCCTAACAAGTAAAAAAACAATGTCTGATAGTTTTGGAAACTTATATGAACAAAAGTATTGGGACACCTGACCATCACATTCATGTGTGTTGGAGAAAAAAAAAACATTCTTTCAGATTTAGTCTCTTTTTTTTTTTTTTTTTTTTTTTTTTTTTTTTTTTTTTTTTTTTTTTTTTTTTTTTAATTTAGTCGAAATAGTTTTAGTGAGATAAGTCAGTAATGTCAGGTGAGATAGTCCAGCATGCAATCCAGTTATCTATCAGTCTTTAGTGGGGTCGAGGTCAGGGCTCTGTGCAGGACATTCAAGTTCGTTGAGTCCAACCATAGCATACTGTCATCATGCAGCTCAGTGGCTTTGTGCACAGGGGTATTACTGGAACAGTGTTTCTAAATGATGGGGTATCTTGATTCCAGTTAATAGAAATCAATATGCTACAGTATATAAAGACATCCTAGGCAAAGACGTCTTGACTTCTGACTTTTTTTTCTGACTGAATTTTAGAGTTGACACTTTGGGTATGCTTGTAAGTTGTCCAAAAACTTTTGGCCATATAGTAAGTATGTCCACATCTGTAGTGGACAGATGAAATTAAATGGGTTTTTTTCTGTAGTTGACAAAAGTATTACATAATAAATATGTAATGTACAGAATATGTAAATGAATATTCATTATATTAATATTATTACCCTATGGTACAGACCTGACTTTGGGCCCAGACAGTTGTCTCCAACTGAAAAGCAGGTCTTGACAATTTATGACCTGGACAACAAGTTCATCGCCTTCAGTGCAGCGTTCGATGACATCGTAGACGTCCTGGCGGAGTGGGGCTCGTTTTACGTCTTGACAAGAGATGGAAAGATGTTTATGCTGCAAGAAAAGGACACCCAGACTAAGTTAGAGGTGTTTTCATTGTTTAATTGCATTACTTGAGCCTGTTATTGCATCGTGTTACAAATTCTGCATATCAAGTGTAACAGTTACTTCAAGAAATTAAAACATTTGCTAAGGTAGAAAAAAGTTTATAAAAACGCTAAATGAATTAGCTGAATTTTGCATTGTTTTCTGTATAGATGCTGTTTAAAAAGAACTTATTTGTGATGGCAATTAACCTTGCAAAAAGCCAGCATCTGGATAATGATGGCCTTTCTGAGATATTTCGACAGTATGGGGACCACCTGTACATCAAAGGGGACCATGATGGAGCTATTCAACAGTATATTCGGTAAGGATACTGAAAAAGACTCTGACTGTTGTTTATACAACAAGTACAAGTAACAGCAATTTGTTTTGTAGGACCATTGGGAAACTGGAACCCTCCTATGTCATCCGTAAGTTTCTGGATGCACAAAGAATACATAACCTTACCGCATACCTGCAGGCCCTCCACAGGCAATCCCTGGCCAACGCAGATCACACCACGCTGCTCCTCAACTGCTACACCAAACTGAAGGACAGCTCCAAGCTGGAGGAGTTCATTAGGGTTTGTTTAACACGCATTGGTTCACTTAACCCTTGAGTGGTGTCGGCATTTAGTTTTGGTGTAAGATCTTAAAACAAATAAATGTTTAAGGAGTAATCATATAAAATTATAATTTTAATGTTATGTATTTAACACACACACAGTAGCAAAAGAGACCCCCTGGTGGGGGAATCTAGTTGCTTTTAAGCTTTTCTTTTGTTCTATTTCTTTTACCCTCTTGGTTACTTTTTTTTAGATGAAGAAAATTTAATATTTGCGCTAATCACAATTTTTATTTTCTGTGCTTTCCAGAGCAGCGAGAGTGAAGTGCATTTTGATGTGGAGATAGCTATAAAAGTGCTACGCCAGGCAGGGTACCATAGCCATGCTGTGTTCCTGGCAGAGAAACACTCCCACCATGAGTGGTACTTAAAAATTCAGCTGGAGGATTTAAAGGTAAGAACATTTCTCTCAGAAATCTACCTTTAACACTAGTGTCAACACTAGAGTTATATGCATTATATGCATTATAAGCGTAATAGTTTGTGAACACCTGGCCATCTCTTCCATACAGTGCCCTGAAAAAGTATTCATACCCCTCAGACTTTTTCACATTTTGTCTCCTCACAACCACAAAGTTAAATGTATTTTTTTTTTAGTTTTTATGTAATTGTGTATTATTTATTTATTTATTTATTTATTTAATTGTTTTCCTTTAATTTATTTTTTATTAAACTTGCTGTTGTACACAGAACTACCAGGAGGCTTTGCGCTATATTGGCCGGCTGCCATTTGAGCAAGCCGAGACTAATATGAAGCACTATGGGAAAACGTTAATGCACCATGTTCCAGAAAGCACTACTGTTCTGCTCAAGAGGCTTTGTACAAATTACCAACCCAGCCAAGACTCCACTGACCGGGACAGTGTGGACAGATTAGCAGTGAACAAGGTTATCTTTATACCTCTTAACCAGTAGCTTATTGGTTTATAATGTTATATTTTTATGGTTTAAGTTAAAACCTATAGAATAGAAACTTCCTTAAAACCACCTTTAAAGTTTCAGAATAATTAGTCAGTATAGCCACTAAATTAATTAATTAATAATTTATAACTGTAATAATACTGTCTGATAATCTTCACAATCATGATGCTGAAACAAAAAAATATATATTCTTATCTTATTCCTGTTTCTCAGGCCAGTTCAGAAGAATTTATTCCTATTTTTGCAAATAATCCACACGAGCTACGAGCATTTCTTGAACATATGATTATAGTGGAACCAAGTTCACCTCAAGGGGTGTATGATACACTGCTTGAGCTCCGGCTGCAGGACTGGGCTCATGAGCAGGATTCTGAGGTAAAAACTATAAAGTAATGATCTACTGTAAATCATATGTGCTTAGAGAGTACAGATTACATGAACGCGCTGATGCTACTGTTAAATAAAGTTAAAAAAGTTACAGAATTAAATATTATTAGAAATTAAGGTACATTTTAACATAAAAAATCTATTGCTTCACTCTCTCACTCAGAAAAAGAAAGACCTGCAGGGGGCAGCATTGTCACTGCTGAGGAGTGAAAACACAGTGTTTGATAAAGCGCTGGTGCTTTGCCAAATGCATAACTTTAAAGAAGGAGTGCTCTACCTGTATGAAAAGGGCAAACTGTAAGTTTTTCTGCAAGCAATTTTGTACTTATTTTTCCTTTGTTAGGAGCAAATTTTGTAAAGGCGGTTAACAATTTCTTAGTCTTTTTGAATTTTTTCCAACTTTGTTATATTGCACATAGGCTAAAGAGACCTACAAAATATATATAATAACCTATGATTATAACTTTATGGATGTTTTTAGGTATCAGCAGATTGTGCACTACCACATGCAAAATGAAGAGTACTCTAAAGTGGTTGAGGCCTGTAAGCGCTATGGCGATCAAGAAGTTTGTCTGTGGGAACAGGCGTTGGGCTACTTTGCACGCAAAGAAGAAGACTGCAAGGCTTACATCAGCGAGGTTCTGCAACACATTGAGAGATATAACCTCATGCCACCACTGTTGGGTACGTTTTCTCTCTCAATTTAGATGGTGTGATAGATAAAGCTTTGTATTGGCAAGGGCCTCTATTGTTTCTGCCATACCTACTTTTTAAACGTTATGTGTCAGAAGCAGAGGAAAAAGACGTACACGCACTAAAGGGTTTTAATTCAATATAATTGTAAACATAAGTTCAAAGCATAATTTAAATATGCATCAATACTAGAATCTAGCATATCTATAGTTACCTGTGTCAGTATTTTTACACAGCCCTAGTGATGGCTTATGTTAACATCCTGTGGATGAAAAGGAAAAGGGAAAATATGTAGGTTTTTTCCACAAAAAGTAAACTTTGGAAACCAGGTGAAAAAGTGCAGCCTTGTTTATGAAATCATTCAGGGATTAATTAAAGGTTAGTGGTTACTATTAATATTAATAACTTAAGTAGTGTGATCTTCATTAAAAAATAAATAAAACAGAAAGTAGAACATGTTCTGGATTAGGGTTAAAAAGTCTGTATCATGCCAAGGAAAACTGTCAGCCTTGAGATCAGAGAAGCAGTTCTGTCATTGTGAAACTGAAATTCAGTAAATTGTTTATAAATGGAGACTTTAAGATCTTTTAGGCAACTTTAGGTCTTTTAATACTAAAGTTAAGTTGCTGGAGATATAAAAAAAACCTGCATTATGTGACCTATAGACCACTCTAGGCTTATTGGATGTTTATATTAATGACAGAATAATCTAATGGAAATTAAATTGTATGGCTTTCATGAACAGGTTACTTTAAAAGCTTTTTTTAAAATTATTTTTGCATGAGTGCATTGAAACTAACCATAAATGCACTGTGCAAAATATGGGTAAAAAAACCAAAAATACATGCATTGTGGAGAAGAGATGATCTTTACTTGTTTTATAGACCACTTTGACAATAATAAACTCCTCTTTATACAAAAAAAAATATTAGACAGATGGAAAATTAAGACCTGCAACAAGAAAATGATCCCAATCATACCAGCATGTTGACCTTAAAATTACTAAAGAAGAATAAAATCAAAATCTACACCTCACCCCTATTCAGATGTTATTATTTTAGAATGTGTGCAACTACCTTTTAGTAACAATACTAAGTTGTTTCTCCAAGATCATGACTATACAAAGATGCCACCTTGAATGTCCCTAAAAGCAGAATATTTCGGTGCAAATTCAATTAAATGTTAGATTTAGTCTGGTATTTATCTTTTTTTTGCAACCATTGCAGTGGTTCAGACTCTCGCCCATAACTCAACTGCAACACTGTCAGTGATCAAAGATTATCTGATTAACAAATTGCAAAGGGAAAACAAGCAGATTGAAGAAGATGAGAGGAAAATTCAGCAATACCGTGAGGAGACTGCACACCTGCGAGCTGAGATCCAGGAACTGCGCACCAGGTTGTGCTATGAAGGCTTAATCATCTCTAATTATGTCTCTTAAACATTCTATTGTTTAGCTGTGTTTTTTTTTTAGAAATCTTTTTTTAAACATCGTGTCTTCTCTTATAGTAGTGATTTAATTGTCCTACAAAAATTAGTAATCCGTTATTTTCATTCTGTGTCTCTTAAATTTTTTTTACAGTGCAAAAATTTTTCAGAAGACAAAATGCAGCATGTGTAATAGCCCTCTAGAGTTGCCATCTGTGCATTTCCTTTGCGGTCACTCCTTCCATCAGCACTGCTTTGAGAGTTACGCAGAGACCGAGGCTGAGTGTCCAACATGTACCCCTGAAAACAGAAAGGTGATGGACATGTTACGGGCACAGGAGCAGAAACGAGATCTGCATGATCACTTTAATAGACAGGTACAGCCATTTAAATGTGCAACAAAACAAAATATACCTCATTTTCCTAATCCCTTGTTGCAATGGCTTTCAAAAATAACTGATTTCTTCTCCCTTTTTTTATTTGCAGTTAAGAAGTTCTCATGATGGTTTTTCGGTGGTGGCAGATTACTTCGGTCGTGGGGTTTTCAATAAACTGACACTGATTACAGATCCTCCTGGGGCCAAGACTGGGTCTGGCAGTTTAGAAGCTGATCTACAGAGAGACCTACTTATTCATACTAAAAGAAATGCCTGAAAGTCACATGCTTCTGTATCAAAGTGAAAGACTATGATCATGTTTTGGTTAGTTATGAGTAATGCATCTACTCTTGTTCAAGCTTAAAACCTTAAATAATGCAGGCAACATCTAACAGTATTTAACATATAGATTAGGAGCAAACGTCTACTGCAGGGATGTCCAAAGTTCAAAAGTCCAACTTGCCTGAACATACCTAGCAAGATCTTGATTAGTCGGTTCAGGTGTGTTTAATTAGGTTTGGAACTCTGCAGGACACCCCTTGATTAACTGTCAATACACCTGCTTGTACTCTGGAGTAAGCACTTTTTTGCCTGTACATGCACCGTAAACAAATTTATGACGTAAACATCCTGCTTTTTGCTTGCAATATATAATAATTAATACTTGTTTGATATGTAGTCGGAATTGGTTGATGTTCATAATTATGAACTGCTGTTCAACAGCTACTGTTTGCACTCAGCTTAATAAATAATGTTAAAATGCCACGAATCCTGGAATTTGTTTTGGTAGAAGTTAACGAAAGATAATTTGTACAAGACATGATATGGCCGTTTAGATAAGCGCATCAATAAGGGATCGAGAAGCTTTATTAAGATTTCAACCAGATATAGCAAATACAGTACAAAGTGTATAGACACGTTACTCCAGTACCCCATAGTGCTACACAAAACACCACAAAAAAAACTACTCAACAGAAGAACACCACAGAAAAAAGGACTGTAGAATAAGTGTTTTGGTCCTAATAAGTGTTAGGCATGTGTGTGACCTGTACTTTCATACCTAAAACACATTCAGCGAATCTCATACAATTAATTTGTTTTGGATAGGAAAGGTGGGAAACTGATTCCTTCAGATTATGTTAAAAATGTAAGCACCGTTTAGCACAATGTTTTTCCATTTAATGTAATAGAGTTTGTAAAGAATTGTAAAGACAAATCAAATCGTAAAATAAATAACTACGACAGCTACATTTAAGGAAAACTTTTAACATCGAGTCGAAAAATCTAGAAGCTGAACCGATTGAATCAGAAAAAGAGTCAAATCCCTCCGCGTCAAGTCTCGCAGAAAGATCGCGAGATTGGTCTCCCGGGTAACTACGTCACACAGCTTACATGGAGAGATCTGAGCGACAAAAGGTAACATTGATACAAATTCACATCACTTTTTATACACTGATCTAAACAATCTCTTCTTTCTCGGACTTATCAAGTTAATATTAAACACTTTTAACACTTAATCACGGATTTATTTGGAATCGTTTTAACCCTTGTTATTAATCAGCTATCGAGACAACTATCAGTGTTGGCGAATTGTTAGTAGCTAGTGAGATATTTGCTTCGATTAGATAATTTAACACAGATTTAATTTATCTGATACAAACTAGGTAAACATAACATTTACATATTACTAAGCAGATATTTATAAAAAAAAGGCACATAGTTGACTTATTCTCTACCGTTAGTTGGCTAGTTTTGGTATGAAATGTTAAGCCAGATCATCAGATTACATTACTAAAAATGTGCAAGTAAACAGCAAGATTATCATACAAACAGGATTTAAAGTGTCTGTGCTTAACAAAATGTATTTGTGTTTACGTGTTGCTGTAAACATCGATGTGTGTGTGTGTGTGTCAGTTGAGGACTGTATGCGCATACTGACAGCCTAATTTATTGATGTACATTACATATTTATCTGCACTTGCATTCTCTGCATTATCTGTCTGTCTGTCCATCTGTCTGTCTGTCTAATACTTTTCAGTGCAATAACTATAAAAGTTGTATTACAACAAACTGACATTTTCAGCCATCTGTTTCACTGCTACTAAATATTACCTATTGTGAATTTTTTCATATATTTTATGTATATTTTATTTTTTTTCTTCTTTGGTTTATTCAAATTTTTCTTTAAGCAACTGCAACTTGATTTACTTGAGGGGTTCAATAAAGTTTTCTGATACTGATAGTCTTGGGACATTTAACCATTAAGCTGCCAGTTACCCATAGACCCATAACTGCAGGTCTGACATGTTTACTGCAGCGTGACATTAAAAAACTTGTTTCAGCCTCAGCTCATTGCCAACCAGCCGTACGATGAGACTCTGGATATCAACGACTCAGAAGAGGTGGCAAGTCTGTACACACCTACTCCACGGCAAGCAGGTCATCATGGGCTCCTTAATCTGTACGATATTAAACATTTTCTTTTCAGCACTGCTAAATTACAATATTATTTATTTAGTCTTCAGAAACGCAAGCCGACAGCAGCTGAATAACATGGCCAACAGTGGCAGCGATGAGTTTGAAGATGATACCAAGGTAATTGATTCTGTCATCAATATAAAAAATCAGTGTAAGAGTGTTATTAAATCCCAAATCCAGATCTGATACTGACATTGAGTTAGTTCTGATGTGTTCTGATGTGTTCTGCATTGTCATGTTTGGCCTCAGTTAACACCGCACACATTCATGCTATGAAAGATTTTAGACTAGTATCTAATCTTATCTTATTATTAAGACTTGTTATCAGATAATGGCTTAAGCATTGAGTGTTAACAGATATAATTAGCTTTCCTAATTTTGCTGCTGAATTTTTACAGCAAAAAAAGAAAGGGGCATTTGCTACTTCACGTGTAACAACTGACAATAACGAACAAGAGGAGGAGGATGACGACGATGACGATGATGATTCTGATGAAACGGAGTCAGATGAAGATGATGGAGAGCCAGGATCAGCTCCAGAAGGGTAGGAACTTTAATGAAAACACAATAGGTGTGGGTAAAAGTTATTAAGTAATATTGAAAACAGCCTTTATATAGATGATAGTAAGTAGTATTTCAAGACTTGCACATTGGAGGACTCGAAGGCACGGATTCGGGTGATTCTCACCAATATCCAAACCACTTCCTTAAGAAGACTCTATTTCCGAACGTTTGAAAAACTGATTCAAAGATTCACTTTCTTTAAATTTTTCTATGTAATAAGGTACATGGACAATTTGTTTCATTAAATTTGTATTGGAAATATAGACTTTATTACCAGTTATGCTGCTTAGTTACTTTTCACTCACTTTTTATAGTTCAGTAACCTCTTGTGTGTCATCAGTTGGATTTTTTTTGTACTTTGTTTTTTGGCAGAAAAAATTACAACTCAATAGTTTTGCATTTTCTGGCAAAACATTGAGGAAATATGTTTTATAGTCTTAGCTAAAATTAGGGTTGATTGTTATTTACATTTACATATATATGTCACTCTGGATAAGGGCATCTGCAAAATACCATAGACACTTATTATAAATACCAAAATTAGGACACCCTTTAAAAGCCTGTGTGTCTTTAACATATTTGGACACATTTGGATATTTAATATCAATTAAAGCACTACTAAAAGATTCAAGTAATATAACTAAACAATTAAAACTGAGGAAAAGATTTTTAAAAAACTTTCTGTAAAAAAAGAACAATTTCTGGTAAAGAATAAATTAGGACATCCCAACATTTATTCCCCCTTAAAATGGCTAAAATCACATCAGGTACACATGATTAGAACATTGTTACTCAACTTTTTGGAGGATGTGGCCCTATTTAAACCTCAGACATTTAGTTTGTTGTGCTCTTGACTGTTGAAGTCATGGTGAGATCGAAAGAGCTGTCTGAGGCCTTTAGAAAGAGGATTGTAGCTTATGAGTCTGGAAAGGGATTTAGAAAGATCTCAAAAGATTTTAAAATCAGCAAAATAGTCTACAAGTGGAGGACATTCAAAACAACTGACAACTTGCCCAGGTTTAACTTTCATTGGAGGTGTGCAAGGTAGAAACATTTGTTCTCTAAGCAAAACACAAAGACCAGACTGAAGTTTGCCAAAGAGAAAATAGACAAAAACAGAACTTCTGAAATAATGTTCTTTGGATAGATGAGTCTAAAATTAAATTTTTTAGACACTGCAACAGAGGACATGTTTGGCTTCAACCAAATACGGCATTCCAGAAAAAGAACCGTATGCCAACTGTGAAACATGGAGGTGGAAGTGTCCTGATTTGGGGATGCTTTGCTGGACTACCAGGACCCGGACAGCTCACCAACATAGAATCCACCATGAATTCTACCATGTGTCAGAGGGTGCTTGAGGAACAATTGAGACTGTTTGTAAAAAGTTAATGACTAAACAAAAGAACAATGACTGGACTAGCTGAAAACTAAAAAGTAAAAAGTCCTGGAATGGCCGAGTCAAAGCCCAGCTTTGAATCCCAACTGGGGCTGACTTGAAATGGTCAATCTTTTCTTAGACCGATGTCAGAGACTGGTAAATGGCTACAAAAAGTGTCTTACTGAAGTTATTTTAGCCAAAGTGGGTAACACTACCTATTAAGGGGTGTTTCAGCTTTTCTGTTAGTTAGAATACACATTTTTGTTTAAATTGTTCAATTTGGTTTGAGTTAAACCATGTTGATTCACTTTTTTTTCCAGAGAAAAATAATAAAGATTAGCCATCGATATGTTAACATTTCTTAATAAAAAACTAAATATTTAATGGGGTGTCTTGATTTTTTTAATTGACTGTATATTTCTTTTATACAACTAAACAATTGGGGATTAAGGGCTCTGCTTAGGGGCCCAACAGTGGCAACTTGGTGGTGCTGGGAATCGAACCCTGATCTTCTAATTAGCTTAACCACTGCGCTACTGCTTCCTACAAACCTTCAAGCCATCATTAGTTGACGTTTAAAGGTTTAATAATACTTTGTACCATTTTAGTGGCGTTTTGTTTAGAAAGGTTAAGGGCCTTACATGCTGGAAACATAAAATTGGACTAATAATAAGATAATAAAGTAAAGTAAATAAGATATAATGTAACAGCTCCTACACATTGTTAACCCTGTAGTTGAAGAGTTAACCTTTTGTAGGTCCTTTAATCGTACACCCACAACCAACGTTATATACTGTGGGTTTGTAAAGTTTTCAGTATTATAGTTTTTCTAGCTTAATTGTGATGTAGGGTTAATGCAGTCATCTGCATGGGCATCAGTTGTCACGCAGTTGTCTTTTTGTTAAGAACTTTGTGGAAGCAGTTACTAAACTGACATCTGAACGCACCTCATCACCTTATTAATATGTTTGTGCATGTGGCTGTTTGTTTTCCTCTAGGGCATATGATCCATCAGATTATGACCATCTCCGTGTCACATCAGAAATTAAAGAACTTTTTCAGTACATCACACGGTAAGATTTGTGAACTTTTCAACACAACTAGAGACCCACTCACTTCCACAGTGATAAAACATTACTCCGAGCAGCAATTTATAAATATTTTATTTATTTATTTTCCTGCTTGCAGATACACACCACAGACTATTGAATTGGATCATAAGCTGAAGCCTTTTATTCCTGACTTCATTCCAGCTGTAGGCGACATTGATGCTTTCCTTAAAGTGAGTCCAGTCAAAATTGTCTTATTTATTAATTTGTATAATGTTTTTCATGATTAAAAGCACATCAGGATTCACAGCTTATATATGTTGAATTGACAGAAGTGTGTCTATGTGTGGTTTGATGATAATTTTTTTTTGTTTATGTGGCAAGGTTCCTCGTCCCGATGGAAAAGCGGACGGTCTGGGCCTGCTGGTGTTGGATGAACCATGTGCTAAGCAATCTGACCCCACTGTGCTCTCCCTGTGGCTTTTTGAAAACAGTAAACAACACAATGTGGCTGTGAGTATGCACACACACACACACACACACACACTCAGAAACACACTTGGGTATAAAATGCAGTGTTACATAATTTCAAGCTGTTAAATAAGCATTACTTACTGGTGCTAGTTTGCATTTGTGCACGTTTAGAATTCATTTCCTTTAACCAGTAAAAATGTCTTATTTTTAGGAAGTTAAAGTAAAGAGTATCGAGAACCCACAGAAGAGCCCAAAAGCTGTAGATAACTGGATAGAGAGCATCAGTGAACTGCATCGTTCAAAACCTCCAGCTACAGTACACTACACCAGGTACAAATACCAGCACACACTGATTTACAGCTTGCAGTAACATAGTATAACGATAGCAAACACTGACTTGTTCTGTACATACATCACTAGATGGCAGGAGCGGCTCTACAGTTTTATTCTTAGCCCTTGTTTTAGCCCTTTCTACTGTTATCTAATTATTATTTTCAACAAGTATTACTGTTAGCTGGCTAAATGCAAAATATATAAACTTTGTATTCCAGAAAAGTATTTTTCTGTGACTTTCAACAAAAAGCTTTATTGCTTTAGTTTGCAAAGCTTGATGATGGTTACTAACTACGATATACAATAGCTAATTTAAAATTGCTATTTTTCATTGACACTGTACACCTTTTATAACCTACACATTGAGAGACATTTTATTAAAGTGATATTCTTGGCATCGTCTCCTGGCTCTGGCTGACATGCAACACAAGCTGTTGCACTTCTAATAAAGGCTCTAAAAAATGTATTTTATTATAGACATCTATTACATTTCTTAGCTATTTTCATTTGTATTTTTTAGTAAATTTTGGTAGGCTGATCGATAGTTTTAGGGGCTGAAATCACATCAGGAGGGCTAAAGTTTTTATGAAAGTGTCTAGCGCCCTGCTGGATGCAAACACTGCACAGCAGCCAGCTGTCTGCATACAATCAGATTTCGTAGCTTGAACTGTTTTTCGCATGTCCTCCTCAGATCCATGCCAGACATCGATGCCCTGATGCAGGAGTGGCCACTTGAGTTTGAAGAGCTTTTGGGCAAGGTTGGTTTAAAAACAATTAGGTGTAAAACCTAACCTTATGTACACTACATTTTATAGTCAAAAATATTGGGACACCTGCTCATTAAATCTGTATATGTTTTTTGAACATCCTATTCCAGTCTCACTCTTACTTCTTTAATGACCTCTAAACTTCTAGAACAGCTTTCCATCAAACTGTGGAGTGCGGCTGTAGGGATTTGTGTTTACTCAGCCTTAGTAGGATTGTTAAGTGAATTAATTCTAGGCTGCAGTCGGCTTTCCGGTAAACACTTTTTCATCCCAAAAATGTTTAGTGAGGTCAGGGCTTTGTGTCAGAGTAAGGACACTCAAAAAAGTGTTTGTGTCTCTTAGTTCCAGTGAAGCAATAATGTATTGCAATATACAATTTAGAGATATGCTAGATAACTGTGTGCTTCAGAGTTTGTGGTAACACTAAGACACACTAACGTGGGTAGAACTTGACATTTAAAAAAATCGATGCTGCTCTTTTCAACAGTTTGCTGTAAATGTAAATTTTGAGGTGCCCACAAACTGTTGGCAATAAAAACTGTTGGTGAATAAGTAATATATATTTATATATATTCAACTTTATTGTCATTGTGCAAGGTACATGTACAGAGCCAATGAAATGCATTCTTAGTAAGTTGGGGTCAGAGCACAGGGTTAGCTATGATACAGCGCCCCTGGAGCAGGAAGGCTTAAGGGTCTTGCTCAAGGACCCAACAGTGGTTGGCTTGCCGGTGGTGGGGCTTGAACCCAGCTTTTTCTGGTCTTCAGATCAGCAACTCAGCACCTTAACCATTTGAGCCACCACTGGCTGGACGGAACATTAAAATTGGACAAATTTTTTTTTTTGGTAATGCAACTTCCACAGAAAATACAAATACATGTAGACCACTTACATTAATTATTGATATCGAGATGTAAATAGATTTTTAATCAGCAAAACAACAAATTTTTAACCTACTCTGTCTTTAAAGAATATTTTTTACTCTAACCCCTGACCTATAGCTACCTAACATTTCTCTTTCTCTCCCCCTCTCTCTCAGGTGAACCTTCCTACAGCAGATATTAACTGTGACCTGACAGAATACATTGACATAATTTGTGGTTAGTTCAACCGTCTTAATTGTACTTTTTTTTTTTTAAAAGATCTTAAGACAATTTAATGCTAATGGCATCACTTTTGTAGGTATCTTGGATATTCCAGTGTACAAAAATCGAATCCAGTCTCTCCATGTCCTGTTTACACTTTATTCTGAATTTAAAAACTCCCAGGTTTGTTTTAATTTTTTGCCCTTTTTGTGGTCTTCTCTGAAATGTCAGATTTTCTTATAGTGCTTGCCGCCTCTGATAATGTGACCTTTTTATAACCGGTTTAATCTTCGGTGAAAAATCTGTTATAACTACATTTTAGAAAGAGTTTTTAATCCGGTGTTATACTTTTTTGTTGTCTATCTAAACACAGATTTCAATAACATTACAGGCCTTTGTACAGCAGCATATTAGCTTTATAAAAATTGAAGTTTAACTCTATATATATATATAGACTTTCCGACAAGTAGTGCTGTCACATCCTTTGGAATTTACTACGGTGGAATATGTCATAAGAAGATGTTATCTGATAAACTTCTGCTTTCTGGCATGTCATAGGACAATTTCTTGAGTATGTATGAAATACCAGATTTGCATCACAGCCGACTCGAACACATGACTAAAAATTTTTATCTTCAATCTTGTCTTTAGCACTTTAAGAACTTGGCAGAGGGCCGCAAGTCCAACATGTCTACAAGTCAACATATTGCTAATGCAGAAGCAGACACACTCACGCTGGAGTGATTTCTCTCTCTTTCTCTGTCTCTCTCTCTCTCTCGCACACACACACACACACACACACACACACACACACACACGTCAACCCGAAGAAGCTACGAAAGAGCCACCAAGTCAGTAATGTCACTCAACATGCCACCACTCAACACAAATGACAGCAACAGCAGTAATCTGTATTTTTTATAGAGTATTTATTACATTGTACATTGTATTATCTGACATTTGCAAATAAAGCATTTTTTTCACAGTGATTCAAAGCTGTTATTTCCCAATGATCTGGTTTGTCTTGTGTGTAAAACCACATGGTGCTGACATCACCACACTTTCGCAAGTGTCAGTATGTTCCACTGCTCTGGTAGTGTGACATTTCTAGCAGAGTGCTTTGTGTTTAGCAGTTGAATGGGTTTGGAATATTAGAAAGGCCATTTAGGATCACATTGACCATGCAAGGAAATGAGTTTTTTATTGTGATTCTTCTTCTTTGGACATTTGTTGGTAAGACTTTTATCTTTTTTATATGTATTTTTTTTTCCTTAAATTTTTTATACAGGGTTCAGAGAAAAAACCTTTACATCATAACATGATAAATTTAGTACATCTGACCTTGCTTTACAGACAAGGGGGTTAATGACACAGTGACTGGAGTGTTACACGGCACAGTGGAGCTCAAAGGACGAAATGGACAAGAACCGAATGTAACTGTAGAATGGGTTAAATATGAAAATTCAACAAGAAGATTGATCTGTGTGTTTAAAATGGCAAACTCATGTTCCCACGAAAATATTTCTTGTTATTTAGCGAATAAGAGTCTTATTTTCGTGAGATTAACAAAGAATGATGAAGGCATTTATGAGGAGACTACCATATTTTGTAATGGCAGCGTTAAACGTTTTACAATCAACTTATCGGTGCTGTGTAAGTAACATATTTTACAAGTACTGTACATGATTAGGATTTTTGGCCTCTATTAAAACATCCATTTTTATTGTGTGTTTACATTTTCAGTTGTCTCAAACATTAGCATTTCTTCTTCTTCCGGATCTCTGACTCTGAAGTGTGAGACCAATGGGAAGCATCTGCAGTGGTTTATGAATGACCGTCCGCTGCCAGACAACCAGAGATTTAACCTCACTGAGAGCAACAAGACATTGCAGGTGTCAAACCTGAACAGTTCAGACTGTGGCATGTACACCTGTCAGGTTTCAAATGAACACGGGCAGTCAACGGAATTTAAAGTCAACATCAGAGGTGAGATATTTGTGCATTTACTGTAAACTGCTAAAGAAAAATTCCAGAATCAAAGATAATATTTATACTATGATCAAGTAAAACGTGAAATGAGTTGTTGTGTAAGTTCATTTGGATAACTTGGATAATAATACTGAAAGCCCCCACTGCACAATTTGATAATGCCCAACTACAGCCTTACAAAACAACACCTGATTACAGCTGATATCCTGACCAGCAAACTATTATGCACTACATATGAAAAAGGTTACAATACAGGGTTGTGGTATTCTTGTGAATTTTATTTTAAATACTTTCCATTATTAACACCAACACACAGGATTGTGTTGTTCACACAGGATTGTGTTGTTCACACAGGATTGTGTTGTTCACACAGGATTGTGTTGTTCACACAGGATGTCGTGTCATGCAGTCTTCTGTGACAGGTGGTTCAGTGCTACAAGTTGCTCTTCTGTTGAACATGGAAAAAAATAACACAAAGTTCAAATGTGCATAAATAATTGGATTAATTAAATATTTTTTTCAAAATTAAAAAAAAAAATTTAGTGGCATGCTTTCCAATTTTAAATCTCATCTAAGTTGGTCTTTTTTTTTTTAATAAAAACCCAATTAATGACAAATATTCCTGTATATCTGCAAAACAGTGAAGTTACTACTACTTTAGAATTATTATTATTATTATTATTATCACAGGTGTTGTCTTAAGTCTGTTTATCTAGATGTTTCATCTAGATAAACAAGTGATACACGAATACCATTATTCCAAACCCATGTTGTATTAAATATTTCATTTTGATTCTAGATAAAATGTCAAGCGTTTGTTTGGAGAACACGTCAGAATTATCCGCCTCAACCATCCTGATTCCTGTTGGAGTTTCACTCATCAGTTTTCTGGTTTTGTGCATCATTTTAATTAACGTCTACAAATACTGCAGTAAGTATGAAATATATTATAGGAGTATTTACTAAATTTACTACACATGATCGATGCATCACTTTGTCCATCTCTCTTCCTACCCTGATGCACCCATCACTCTGAGACAGGATAAATCTGGACTCATCAGCCCACATGACCCTCTTCCATTGCTCCGGAGTCAGATCTTTACTTGTGTTTAGTACCAAACTATTGAGTTCCATGTGGAAGTGCTCTTATGGCCATGAGTTCTAATGTATTTTTTTCAGTATTTGATTTCACCAAATGCTCAGATGATTGCTGACCACATTTCTTCCCTGATGATTATTTTATTTCACTATCCTTCTTGTTTTTAATAATGCGTTAGGCAGTTTATAACCCAATTTGAGTAGTTTTAGCAATCTCCCTAGATGTTTTCCTTGCTTGATGCAGGCCCTTAATTTAATCCTTCTGAAAGAGATTTAACATCAATTCCATGCCACAGGATGTGTCTTCCAACATTTCTGTTCAAAAAATGCGAATGTCTTCACTGCATCAGTTGGGGTTAAATAAACTGTTGCCAGCTGAAACATAGCCATTCATGCAGTTATCATCCAATGCGAGGCCCTAACCTATTTGCTTAGTTACATCCAGGTGGTAAATTATTTTTGGGTTGTCATTACTAATGTGTATCATTACTAATGAGTAGCGACAATTTTTGATGTTTGTGCATTAAAATTATAATCAGGTAAATATGACCAGTTCATTAATGCTCTATTCCATGTAATGCTCTCAATTTATTATATCATCAAATAAAAAAAATAAAATAAAACAATTTTTAAATGAATACATAAACATATAAAATGCATGATTTCATTCAGCATCTGTTCAGATTAATCTCTTTTGGTGATTTGTTATTGTTCTAGTTTGTGGAAAAAGTGAAACTTCGACACCTTCAACAGAAGGTACAAAGATCTTTCAATTTTTTTTTTACATCATTTGTCCTGCTGTGTAGGTCCTGTTTTATAAAGTGAACTTAATTTCTCTTGCTTTTCACAGAGCCTGTTTACAACGAACCCACATTTTTTCAGGTAAAAAAAAAAATGCAAATTATGTAAAATGTATTATTACATCTAACCAAGTTGTACTGTCTAAATATATAACATAATATATACAGTGACGACGTTGCATCTGTAAACTTTTGACTAATAAATCTATTGTGTATATCAATCAGGAGGAACCTGCTGCTCCTACTGTTGAGCCGTTAATTGTCTATCAAGACTTCTTAAAGCCTAAACACTTCCATCAGTTTGAACAGTCTGAAGACTTTGGCTACTCCACCATTGCAGATCCTGTAGAGACAATTCAGCTACGAAAAATAAGCACATAGGCACAAAAACTACAGAAAACAGGCTCTACCGCATGTCTGTACTGCGTATTAAGTTGAGCTGGGTTCTGTCTAACTCAAGTCGGTTCCTGTGAACAGCAGTTTGTGCGTGTGAACTCATAGTAACTCAGAACGCATCAGCATTTTTAAAAGAAAAAGAATTATGCAACATTTGCAATTACTGCAGTAATTGTTGAAATCGATCGTGTGTGGATTAATGTTGCTCATGTGCTACCAATAGAACAAAGGTGAGTTCCAGCCTTATAGATCACAACAGAAGCACAGTTTTCTGGATATGTGCATTGGTATCTGCTATTATCTCAGAGAATGCAAGAGAAAGTGCAATATGGAAATCACAGCCAGTGAAAATGGGCCAGTTCTGCAGTATAGGTACTTTCCCAGACCCAGACAACTGGTGCAGTTTTGTGACTGCTGCATGAATGAAGATCTACCAGCAAAGCACTGAAAAAAAAGCTGATCGAGGAAAAAATGTTGGAGCACTGCACAAAAGTCTGACAACATTTTAACTGGTTCTTTTTCTGTCAGTTGTGGGTTGTGTCTCCCTGTGTCTGACTTACCTTACTGTGAGTGCCTCTGGAGGTAGGTCTGTGGGTGCTTTCCTCCTTAAGGACCAAATGTTATTAAATGCTCCTTCCTGGATTTGCTCTGTATATCCAAAAGTTTGTGGACACCTGACCATCACAAACATATGCGATTTTAACCTACCGCTACTAACAGTAAGTTAGTAAGAAGGTCTGTGGTGCTGTCGGAGTTTTGGTTTTTGCACGCCAATCATAACACACCATGTCATCATGTAGCTCAGGGGCTTTTGTGCACAGTGGTATTTTCATGTTGGAACTGTGTTTGAGTTTTGTAGTTTCAAAGTAATAATGTAATACCACAACATACAAAGACATTCTATACAACTGTGTGCTTCTAAATTTGTAGAATTGTTTTGGAGAGAAAGCACAAATGAATCTGATGGTGAGGTGTCCACAAACCTTTGGCAATACGGTGTACGTTCACTGTGCTGAATTCACTGTGCTGGATTCACTGTCCTTTGTAACTATTATAAATATATAAATCCTACTTTTAATAAGGCACAAAGATGCACACCTTTTTTAACACTTGTCAACTGCACTTGTTTTCTAAATGAATATCAGCATCTGTCTCAACCTAATCGAGAAAACTTACTAAGCCTCACTCAGTTACAAACTTAACTGTGAAGGATTAAGTGTCAAATGACAGTGGGTCGAATTATTGATACGTCTGAGGATTTTTCCAGAAGACATTGGTTAAGGAAGAACAGTCTGGTGTTGCAGAGGTGCTGAAAAATACTGAATAATCAAATAACCAAAGCACACAGACCCACTGCACTATTGATAAGAATCTTATCAATTGTGACAAACTGGTATTAACCATTAGGGTTTGAGGTCTAGTGATAATTCAAAGTATAGTCAAGTTTGGACGTAGCACAGTGCTCGTTCAATGAATGCAGGCCTGAAAAGATGTTTTGGGTCTGGATTTAAATATGGCTATCGATTTAGCACATCTTATCTCTACTGGTAGCTTGTTCCAACTGCGGGCTGCATAATATCTTATTAATAGCAGATTCTCCTTGTTTATAATGTTTAAATGACTTGATCCTAATGATCTGAGTGATCTGATTGGTTTATATTCAGTGCGCATATCTGAAATGTTGTTTTTTTTTAAATGTTATGTTTAAAATGTGTCAGTAAGTAGTGTCATTTGTGATCAGTGATCTGAACCTAGGCATTAATTATAAACATGGGCAGCATGGCAGCATAGAGAGGGTGGGATAAATCAGAGAAAAATAATAACACAAACACCCGGTCAGTTTGTGTGGAAGTGTCCCTCCAAATCTTTAATTTACATTAGTAGACATGGGTGGAGTGCCTTCCTAAATGCCTAAAGCAAAGGTTTATTATGACTTTTTCAAAGCAACTGGGGTATATACTGTAACAGGATGCAAAGGACATGTTCCTACTTTTCAGTTTTTTTTGTAAAGTAAAAATACAAAAGCAACAGACATGTTTCTAGAAGAACATAATGTATGTGTCAGTGAAAAGGTGATGTGTGCTTCAAATGTTTACAACCATAAAATAAAACAAAGTGTTTCAAGAAAAATAAATTCTTATAAAAGGTGCTGGGCAAAAACAAAATGTTTCCAATATGACTAAAGTGCTAATGAAACATTATTTACAACATTGCACATTATTAAGCCTGAAAGAAGAAAATGGGGAAGTAGAATTTAGTTCGAATTAAGTACAGCACTTTAGTGTGCTAAGGAAGATCAAAAGATAAAATGAAAGACTCTAATCGTAACCAATTTCACCATGTTGCCCCCTGGGGTTTGGTTTTGACAGTAATTACGCCCTACGTGGCAACCCTGAGAAGAAAATACTGATCTTTTTGTTAGAGTGTTTTAGGGGAAAAGAAACAGGGAGCACCAAAATGCTGCAGAAACCGTCTCTCCAGTGCACAATGTCAGGAAGGTGACAAAAATTGATTTGTCACACATTTGTGATAGGATGATAAAAGAAGACACAGTGACATGATATATAACATGAAAGCACAGGGTCTGAATACACCAAAGTGTTTGTTTTGGTCGTTTTTCCAAATCGTAAGCAGCTCCACTCAGAATTTAGCAAATTATTGCTTTGTCGCTGATGGGTTGGGCTTGACGCAATAAATTTCCGGGCAGGAATTTTTTACCTTCAAAAGAGGAAGACTTCTTTTAAAGAACTACCTCTGCTACTGTATTCATTATACAAACAACTAAATCGTTTGCTGCATAAAAACAAGGACATTTCAAAACATTTACTTTAGATTTCTGTTTAAAAGGGAGATTATTATGGTATAAAGATGCCACACCATCCACTCTAAATATATATGCTTTCTCACATTCTCTCAGCATTCTCACATTATCTGTCAAACACTGGAATTGTAATGAAATCAGTCTAAGCAACATGTAGAAAAAATCCTTTCCAGTCAAAAATGATCTCGTATTTTTAAGGCAAGTGGTGACCAATAAATCATTGGGCCCCCGTAAAGCACAACGCGTGCCAGCGTGAACACTGGGGCAGTATGACTTCTGCACACATCGTTGTTTGTGGTGGTTTAGTCTTTCCTCCTAGACAATACAAGTAAAGTCTTAGTCCTAGTTCTAAGAAGCGTTCGGGCAAATACAGTACAAAAGACGTACGTACACACAGGCCCAAATACCTTTCTCTGAATGAATACCATTTTTCAAGCACACACACAATGTACAAACAAATTTCTGCATTTTAAAGCCTCTGTCTTTTTGTGGTATCTTTGTTAAAAGAGATGTCTGGCAGAGGAAACAGGAAATGAACACCAACCACAGCATCAAAACGCTTATAATTTCACTGTAAGTAGAATTTAGACTAATCTAAATGTCGGCATTTCAGTGCTTCACATTTTGTTCTCAGGGAGCTTGAGTTTGATTTTAAAAAAAAAGAAAAAAGTATTGGTCACCTCCATGCATTAAACACCCCCCCCCACACACACCCTTAACGAAGACTAGTTCTCACAGAATGCTCAACCTTTTTTTAATTCTACTTACTCTTACTGTATCTTACATCAATAAAACCTTTTTTTAAAATGTTATTTTCAAAACAAAGTTATACATATTTATAAATAGTTCTGTTCTGTTGTGCCCTATAACAATATAAATAGCAAAATATAATGTCATAAACTGATTTATATAGCGCCTACACCTAGCTGTAACCTTTTTTTTTTTACAGTTCAACCCAATTAAAGCATCATTCAACCTTTTCTCAGAGTTTTTACATGTAAAATCTTCAACACTAACATAAAGTCAAACCAAAAAAAATCAATGTACAAATAAGGAAAAGCGGAATGCATAGATCCGAACTGGGCGAGACGCGTAGCGCTGCTGAGCAGACGTGGGGAGAAGGGTTCTGTAGTGCAGCGGACGGACGGGAAGTGAGCAAAACGGAAATCTTTTATGATGAGGGTGATGGTGTGAAGCTCCTCCAGAGTCCTGACCCTCTCTGCTCTGGGCTTCAAGTATAAACGTCAACCAGGAGTAACATGAACAGCCATGTTACATTTTGATGCGTCTGATTTTTTTTCCCTCTTTATGAAAAATACTAACCAAATATATACATATACAAACAGTTCCGTTGTTTCGAGGACAGAAAAATGTCTTTAACACTTTGTGGTGTACATTCAAAAACATTCAGATCGAAAGTAAAAAAAAAAGCAACTTAAATAAACAAACAAACAACAAACAAACTAACTAATGAAATCATGTTTACTAGAATTATAAATAAGAAACATTACCATAATAATTTATCATATGTTACAAATGATGCCTATGTTTTTTTGTTTGTTTGTTTGTTTTTGTTGGTTTCTAGTTTTGCAGTCTGGAGGAACAATCCTTATAACTTCTCTTTGGAGGGAATCCAGATATAAGGTCCAGACTGCTCCTCTATTACCATTTTACACTGAGTGTAAATATCCTCCAATGTGTCTGCTTGCACCAGTGCTGAAAGTGACAAAGACAAAAAACACTCTTTTTATCAGTTTGCTTATTAACACCTCATTGCTGTATTTAACCCATCTTCATTCAGTAATCTTATTTATTTATCTATTTATAAGGTTGACTCCCTAAAAATATTAAGTTATATTTATGGTTAAATCCATGAAAATGCAAGTGACTTTTTAAAAATATAAAAAAATTAAGTGAGCCATGAAATGTTCTTTGTGTAGATTTGGGTAGATTTGTATGTATGGTAACCCTTGTTCCATGATGGAGGGAACGAAGACGTTGTGTCGAGTGTACGACACTTGGGTTCACCTTTAGGAGACCAAAGTACCTCTGACATGTTTTGAAAAGGCAAATAAAATTGGGCGGGCAGAATTTACATTTACAGCGTTTAACAGATCATCTTGTCTAAGTGACATAAACAGTTCCTTGAACAGCTCAACACTGGTACAATAGATCAGAAATGTGTAACAACCACAAAAACTGTTTAGAAAGCAGAGAATTTGCATGAAAAGCCACGCTCCGGATTTCCGGGTATAAATATGCTGGCCGCACTTCTGCTCATTATTTCTGTCCTGAGGAGCCAAATGCATCAAATCTCCAGGAGCAGTTTGGCGCAGTGGCACGGTGGGCATGTTCCATCAGGAAACGAGGGTTACCATGCGTAACCGAGATTTTCCCTTTCCCTTTCTGTTTCCCTGACTGTGTCAGGGGTCTACCAAAGGTAAGTGCCGTCAGAAACAAGCGTGTCGATGTGTAGCCTTACTCAGTCTTGTGACCTACCCATGACCAGGAGCACCTAACCCCATAAAACAAGAAGGGCCCCTGTTGGTGGTTTGACATTGGGCCGGAGAAATCACCAGAGATCATATCCCGCCATCTGGGGGGTTAATATGTCAGGACTCACCTATGGACTGACAAGAGTAAGTACCACATAGGACAGTCCCCGGGGTGGGCTCCTCACCAGAAGGGCAGCCATACCCAGGGACGTGAAACATTAGGAAGTCTCTGGACGAGGGCAGAACACTGTCAGAGGAATAACACAGTGGAGAATACACACATGTGGCTTCTCATGAACCTAGTGAATGTTCCTACAGGGGGAAGCCCCCTGCCCTAGTCTCCTCCGGACTAGTTAGGAGGAAAGTGCAGTTGATGGAAGGAGGGTCCAGGTTCAAAAACAGAACTTGTGTTGGACCAAGTAGCGCGGCCCTACCCATGAGAAGGAGAGGCGCCGACAGCAAGCTTTACACCCTACCCTTCCTCTGAGTCAAGGGCACTGCACAAGACTCTAGAGAAGACAGGTTCAATTTGAGGTTATAAAATCTTGAGAATGTGTTAGGCGTAGCCCAACCTGCAGCTCTACAAATGTCAGCAAACCTCCAGGTGGAATGAGCCTTCACCCCCAGGAGGCAGGGTAAACCCCTGGCATACCCCTTCCGCCGTCCTCTGTAGCAAAGAAAGAGCTGATCAGGGCGTCTAAAGCCAGACACAACAAAGACAGGTCAGGATTCCCCTGCTAAGGGGAAATAACTTGCAAGTTTACCACCTGGTCCCCGAAGGAACTGGTGGGAACCTTGGGAACATATCCCAGCTGGGGTCTACGACATAAGAGTCTGCCGGGCCGAATTCTCGGCATGCTCTATCGATGGAGAGGGCTTGAAGGTCCCCCACCCTCTTAATCGATGTAAGTGCAGTAAGGAGGATCGTCTTTAAAGAGAGGGTGCTAAGTTGCCAGAGTATATAAAACAATGTTTTTTAAACACACCAAAAGCTAGCAGCAAAAGGTAAATGATCTACTATCATACTGACACATTTATCTGTCTCAACCTCCAACCCCCCACCCAGTTACCTGTAAAATACTCGCCAAACTCCTGCTCTAGTTTCAGGGCCCGGTCATATGTCTTCTTGGCCTGTTCATCTGTTAACTTCTTGTTCATCTCCCTGGAAACACAGACATTATAAAACTTTATAGTACATATGTCACAAATAGACTTGGCCTTTAATTACACGACAGAAGTGTGCAGTGCACTTACATTAATGATTCCGTGGATTTAGGCTTTATAAAGATGGCAATAGGGTAGAGTTGTGCTGCTTGTAATCTTTTTATGGCATTTCCTGATACGTCAAGTATGCAGTGCTTTCCCTGCAAAAGAGCGTCAAGAGTAAACACACATCTAGACTGGATGTGATTGAAAATGCTGAAACTACTGTATACATTTATTTGTTACAAAAACATTTACACTTGCCATGATACTTTTTTCTTTGCCCAATGAATTAAACTTAAGAAACTTTTATTTGTGTGTAAATGTCACACTAACCCTCTCAGCCACAAATCTAACTGACTGAACGCTGGTCCCGTACAGGTTGTCATTGTACTGTCCGGCCTCGATAAACTTGTGCTCTTGTATGTCTTTCTCCATCTGCTCTCGAGAGGTGACGAAGTGGTAATCTCGTCCATCAACTTCATAATCTCGTTTCGCTCTTGTGGTATCTGAATAACATCAAAATAAAACCTGTAAGTCCAAATTCATTAACACTAAAATTGAATTTGTAAATACAAATTTGTAAGTACATGAGTTTACTGTGAGGGAGGGAGCTGCTAAAGAATATGGTATATAATAGAATATGATATATAACCTTCTACCTACAAGCAACAGGTTTAAAAACCACGGTCTATATTAGGGTTGTGTATTGGCCTCACGATTTGATACATATCACTATATATTGTCCATAACTAAAAATACAACAAATACAAAGTCAGATTGCCGTAATTATTTCCGCTATGCTTGTTTCTGAGACAATGATCGTTTGTGTCAGCAGCGACAACAAAAGCGGAAAAGGAAGTCGACTGATGTACTGAGGGTTTTAATAAAACAACCTATTAACATAAACGTAAATTGTTTCACTTAATACGTTTAAACCAGTGGAAGGCCGTGCATTTGGTACCTGGGCCGTCAGTGGGGAGTCCTTAGTGAGTCTGTAAGCCAGTGGTACCGCTTGTTGGCACTGGTCTGGAAGTGGCAGACAAACTGTTTTTCGAGCTGAGATAAGCTACCTAGCTTTGGAGTTAGCCGACCTTTCCTCATAATGTCCAAATTTTCTGGTAAAGTCGGCTTCAAATGTTTATAACTCATGTTTATGTCGAATGTTTATAGTCAATGTTTATAACTGCAGTGTTAATAAATGAAGATTGCTACAGATGTGTTTTGCTAGTCGAACTTGACTGTTACAGTTTTGCTCTGACCAACCTGAGCAAAACTGACAGAAAAATGCTGACGTTGTGGTGAGTCAGCTAGCTGGCACAGTGAGGCGAATTACAACTTAATTGGTTTAAGAAACAGTCATATTGCTAATATAGTTTAAGTTACATGGGCAGCACTACTGTTTCTAAAGGCTCTTGGCAGATTAAATTGACAGAGAGAACATAGAGGCTGAAATCTGATTGGACAAAACATCCACATACACATACTAGAAGCAGTGCAGCTAAAGAAATGCTACGAAATAATGAGAATAAACTGTTGGGAATAAATTACTACAATTTCATGGAACAGTTATTAGAATTTAGGTTTTAAATGTAGTTCAGTGTTTCTGATAGTGTTTAGGCCAACAGAGAAGACCTTACTGACCCTGACGGCCCACCAGTGGTTTAAATGAGATGCACTGATATGTTTCGATACTAATATTAGAATATTGATACACTATTGTGGAAAAAAAACAATTGCGATATTTAGCTGTATCGATGTTTTACACATAGCCACACAGTCTATATTAATTGTTAATAAACTTTTTTTAATGAGCTCTTTTCACACTTACCCATTTGCCCTGAGCTGATATCCACTTTTTGGAAAATTATAAAAATGAACAGCAATATTTAAATGAAAATAAACATGCAAATGGTTAAGAAAGCACACACACACAAACACAGACACAAACATAAAACAAAGACATAAATATAAAGGACACAACATATCAACTGCCACACAAAGAAAAAAAAATAGCAGTAATTCATAAATGATGTTTTACTTCATTAGCGTGCTGCTAATAATGTAGTAACAGTTTCCACATTTTAAGGTAGTAGATTAGAAGTCAAGATAAAAAAGAATGAAAGTGTGATTAAGACAGACTAACAACAGAAGTCACATCCTTTCTTAGTTACTGAGTAACATAAATGAGTGCTTTGGGGGGGAAATAATATTCTAAATACTAAAACTACAGCAAAAGTAAAAATATAAGTTATTAAAGTGTTTTCGTGTGTGTGTGTGTTGTAAGCGTTTTTATTGTAGTACAGTAAAAGTTATAGTACACTCACGTGGAACACATGAGCCAAACTTGTCTGGGAATTCAGAGATGAGATCATCATTGATTCTATCTTTCATGGGTCCCAGAATGATTACAGGTCTGGCATAATTGACTGTTTCAAGACAAAAGAATAATTTTATGTGTTATTACACACATAAAACAAAGACCAACAAGAAGAAATTTTCAAGGAAATGCTTGTTAAATAACTGTGCTGTTAAATAATGGGTTACACTCTAACAAAGTGCTTACTTTCTAGCCGAATCACAGGCTCATAGGACAGAATTACATCCTCTTGACTTCCTAGAGTAAAAAAAGAGAAGCAGAGAGAGAGAGAAAGAAAGAGAGAGATAAAGAGAAAGAGAGAGAGAAAGAAAGAGAGAGATAAAGAGAAAGAGAGTGAGTGAGGGAGAGAGAGAGAAAGAGAGAAAGTGAGTGCGAGAGAGAGAGAGAGAGAGAGAGAGAGAGAGAGAGAGAGAGAGAGAGAGAGAGAGAGATGATAGAAAAGAACAAATTTTTTTTTTACAAAGTAAAACTTATTGTTTTCTTTCACTCCTGATGTGTTTTTATATGTTTGAATGTGTAAGGAAGCAGCTGTGTCACATCAGCAGCCTGGGCACTCTATTAATGGGTTCCTGAATGTGTAACATCACTACATGCTACTATGCAAGATGGCATCAAGGTTACTTTAGCAACCAGTGCTCACATTACACAGGTAAAAAAACAAACTGAATAGATAACAACTGTTACATAATGAAACTGTGAGATGGGTAGAACAGAATCTGAGATTAGTTAGGCCACTTCCTGTCTTAATGATCATGTGTGAATTTTCCCACAAAATATAATAATATACTAGTCTATAATATACTCTGGGTAATAGTTCTTATTGGTAGTGTAAAAAACCACAAATTTTACATTGTTAAAATTAGCTCTGTACACAGAAGCCTAATTCAGTGCATGTTGCTTAAATGTTAATGAGCTCTGTTCTTTCTGATGGGTGTTGTTTAAACCTTTTTAATGCTGCCAAACCTCTCAAACCATTTCAAATAATTTTAAATAATCATTACCAGACATCGTTATAAACCATCTACTTAGGTAAGTTTTAAGTAGCGTTACCCTGTTATCTCTACCGACACAACAACACGGTTTATAATAAGACAATCACTCTAATGCATCGTTCATTATAAACCTGACAATAACAACAACAAACACACCCAACCAGCGCAGACTTTTTTTGAGTATTAACCAGATACACCTTCCCTCTCGTCAGTCAATTACAATCACTATTTATAACCTATTTATACACAGGCCCTCCACTCACTCACTGTCTGGTCACGTACTTTTCATGTATGTTCACAGATTCGCTACTCCACTTGCTAATCGTTAGCATCTGGCTACTGACCTGCTCTCCGATACTCGTCAAAAACTCCTGAGAGCTCTGTGTCTGCTCTTCCCCTACAGTGTCTTCTTCCAAGCAGGTTTTGCACGCTAGCACCAAAGCTAAAACTTCTCCTGCCTGCCTTCCGAACTAGTAATATAAGTGTCACGCTGGGTCTTTATCATCATCTCTGCCCCCTGTCTGGTTACTCTGTGACAATTATATTGAGATAATCGCACCTAGAAAAGACAAGACAAGTACAGACCCATTTTTTCAGGATAAGGTTCAGATACCTTTTTTATAAAGATGTAAAATAAAGGTATTAGGTTTTCTGAACCTCGTTTATAATGCGGTCTGTTGAGAAATAACAAATACCCACAAACATTAACACATTTAGGTTAGATCTGGGAGCAACAATATGCTGCAGCTTCGAAAAAAGGTGGACAGTTTAGTGCCAGATTGTATTAAAAATCCCAAGCCAAACTACAGCATAAAAGCACTTGAACCTACTTAAAGCACTTGATGATGAGTCGTCTCTCCTGTGGCCTCATGGGATAGTAAAGTGTGCATTCGTATGCATACCTCAAAATCTAGGCAAGAGTAGTAGGTCACATGAGAACATTTAGCGTACTGAAATTCGCATACTAAGGATTCGGACATGCTACTCGCTTAGTTCTATACATAATTAGTTTTGCCTACTATATAGTAGGAAATATGTAATTTTGGATGGGGCCACTGGGTGGATCTTTATTATAACGTGGTTGTGCACACAAGCTGCCAACAGACAATTTTGTTTAAACAACTTATAAAAGTGCATGACACATTCGATGACCCCTTTAATACATGCCATAAGGTTTCATTTGCATTTTCTGCTGTGCAAATTCCTTGGATTTTAGAAGGTAATTTAACTGTTTGACAAAATTTGACAAAATAAGCAACAATACAGTTTGCGCTCAAATAAGATAAAAGTAAAAAAAATTGTACTACTGCAATATAACTTGTTTTCTAAGTGAACCAGAAGTGGATTTCTGATTTGGCACTGTAAATGCCACCAGAGCCTGTTATCTTTTACTACTGCCTGTCTTTCAGTCTTACTTCTCTACTGTTCTCCAAAAATACCCAGAGCCCACATGCTACATAACACCTGTGTTTTTATTTAAGCTTTCAAACAACATTAAGTATAATTTATTTAGAAAATATTTATCAAATTGTTTACTAATATCATAAATGGCACTTATAGTCTTGGCAATGGTGGAATAATATCTGGGGCTGTCAAATCTCCAGCTATACTGGCTGTGGTGGTAAAGATTTAGGCAACATTTAGAAAAATATTGATTAGAGAAAGAAAACATTTTAATGTATGTTCGGTCGATTGGTGATTCTAAATTTCCCATAGGAGTAAGTGTGAGTGTGTGTGTGGCCCTGTGAAGGACTGGCAACCTGTCCAGGGTGTACCCCTCCTGCCTTTTGCTCTTTCAGAGATGGGGGGGATAGACCCCAGCAAATCCTTGTAACCCCGAATTAGGGAATAATTGGGAATAGTAGATGACTGAATAAATTGCATAAGTGTTTACACACGTCACTGCAAAGGCCATAAATTATTTCTAGTGCAATCAGTTACTATCAGAAGACACATAATTAGTTGAATAAAGTCCACCTGCAAGTGCAATTATCATTACACTTGATTTCTGTACAAATACATCTCTTCCTGAAAGGCCCCAAATTAATTATTTTAAAATTAATTTTAATTAGCAGGGACTGTGACACTGCCTAGAAAACAAGTAAACCTGACCGGACAAACCCAGTCTCCCATATTCAAAATTTTGTGCTGTATCTTGTTGCTGCATTTAGCAATCCAGCAGGAGTCATATTCTGATAATACTGCATGGTCAATTAAGTTGAATTAAAAAAAACAAGGAAAACATCATAAAACCTAACCAATTATCTAGCATGTAACTGTCAGATATTTGTTACATATTAAATACACATAATCCTCCAACATTAAAATAAATGAGACCTCTTCCTGTTTCCTGTGCCTTCATCTTATTCTTGACTATTCAGACATTTTAATAGTTTTTAATTGCATTTTTGTTACTTCTACTATGCAGGGCAGGATGAAGTTTTTTCGATTTTTTTTCCTATTACTATGTAATTACTTACTATGTGGGCTGGTAGTGTAAACAAACCACTACTGGATTATTAGCTTTTAATTAGCACAAACTTTTTATTTTCTGTGCACACATTACCCTACACAGAACAGTGGCCTACACAGAGCACTAGTGAACTCTTTAAGGTTAAATTAGAATGCTGTATGTACACAAAGACTAATCACCCCTCAGCCATCCCTGCACATAGAATGGGTGAGACTGTCAGGTGTTACCACTTAAAAACTTAACCCGTTAGAACAGTAAGATTCACAGAGCACTGTTTAAAGTACAAACCCACAGATGGGAAAATGTAATATTTTAGCAGAATAAATACATACCAGTTCAGGTTTTATTTAGAGTGTACTCATGCTTCTATATTGTATACTGTATATATACTATATATACTGTATTTTTACCTAATGTCTTTTCCTGGCATGCCTTGAAATTACTCTAAAATTCATTTCTAAAGGAATGAAAAAAATCTAAGTGAAAGGTAAATTAAAAAATGATATATAATAAAATATACAGGTTTCGTGGGATTAAAAGAGGTGGGACCATTCCTGCAGAGACTTACTCATGGTTTTTGTCCCATACCCGTCGTCCCCTATTCCAGAGAAGTCCTACGTGAGATAGTCGTCCACAGAAACAGTGGCAAAAATTAAAGAGAGAGAGAGAGAGAAGAGAAGAAAGGACACACAGGGAGGAGACAGAGAGAAATAATATCCATAGCAATAAAGTTAGAAAGAGAGCGTCGTACAGAACACATGCACGCATCCCTGGAGTTCTTTACACACTCTTAGACCCTACCACAAAGGTGTGTGCTCATGTGCCTAAACGTGTGTGCGAATGCATGTGCAGCTACTTACGTTCCGAGTCACTGCCGTCTTGCTCATCCAGCTCCTTGTTCTTGTAGAAAGGGAACTTTCGTAAAAAGATGGAGTTCTTTCTACGTTTTTCACTGAATGACTGTGTAGGAAAGAAAGCATGGGGCAGACAGGGGGCTTGATGTGCATTACATTCATGCTGACAGAACAATAAGGGGCCAGAAGAGAGGTGGGAAAAACAACAGCGATGGCCAGACTAATATAAACATTTGCATAATGCATGATATTTTACTAATTTTAAAATAAGAGGTTTGGTAAATTATACAGAAATTATTAACCAATAAACAGGTTTAGTTTTTTTTTTTTTTTTGGGGGGGGGGGTGTTTAATAACAAATGATTAAAGGTTTTTCACCATCGCTCTTGTCCATAGCATCTCTAACCTGGCCGGCTTGTCAGACAAGTTAAACAAATAGAAACTAAAGCAATCGGACAGGAGACACCTAAGCCGGTTTCTAGCCATGCAGCAAAAGGGAGCAGATTCATGCTAAGAAACACATGTAACACTTAACAGCATTTCAAATGAAAAAAAATCAAGCATGCACAATGTTAAGAGGCTTCGGGGCTTGACGTAGCAGAAAGGTTACATAAACTGCGCAACTGATATGCTGGAATGGGCTACAGCATAAGTGCAGTTTATGTCCGAATAGGGCCGTATTTAGAGTTGTTGACTTACATTAGCGACAACAGTCACATTTAAATCTAAACAATTAAAGTTAAAACATTTTTCGAATAGAAAACCCTCTTTAAAATAGTTTTCTGGGCAGCTCCGTCAGGTTATTTATATGACCTGTGAGATAAGCATTTTTTAACAGCATCTTGACTATTGCTTTCAATGTAAATGTGAAATGTAAATGTCTTTATTTGTCACATAGACTTATAATTGGTTTCTTTGCATATCCCATCTTAGAAAGTTGGGGGTCAGACAGCAGGGTCAGCTATGATGCAGCGCCCCTGGAGCAGGAAGAGTTAAAGGTCTTGCTTAAAGACGTGACAATGGCTGACTGGCGATGGTGGTGCTTGAACCCAGGTCTTCCTGGTCTTCCAATTAACAACTCTGCATATTAACAACTCTGCGTCTTCACCATTTGGGCATTTGGGATAGAAAATTTGCACTCAAGATGCAGATATTTTAGTTGTCAAAAGCAATAAGATGTAACTCGGATGCAAAAAAAGAAAGACTGATATTTCCTTACATCAATACTGTATGTAGACAGACAGTTTCTAGATCTAATACTAGAAATATATATGTGAACGCTTGGATCTATATTGTGTATATCCGCTAGATGCAAAATCTTAGTTGGCATTTTCATATTATTAACCACACTATGTATTCTAGTATTTAAGTGTATAGTAATGAGTTCTGAATAGTCGAGCGCAGAATTTTCATATTAATCCTTACTGTGTATCTAACCAAATTCTAAATACAGCCCTTAGTGTTATAGTGATGGTCTAGTGTAAGTGATTCAGGAAAAGAGTGTTTCGATAAAGTAAGAACTGAACTGTGCAGATGTCAATGTTGTGTATAATGTGTGCAGGTTTTCAATAAACAGTGCATCATCTGCTCGTCTGCTTAAATAAATAGATCATGCATTATATAAATCTGCTTTTGTGTGTCTTATACTAGAATATTGACTTTACTCTTGAAGCCTCAACACAAATCTACTAATTGTAAAGCAGTAAACCTACACTTTTTTAAATGTAAACTCTTTTTTATAAAAAAGATTACAGTCCTCTTTAATCACAAGTTCACAAAGAACATTAATAAGAAACATTAAAACGATGGGATATATAATACATTACACACAGAATTTGCCAGCAGGCATAAGGTCCAGAATAGATTTCTCAGTGCCAATTTTTTTAAACCCTACCCATAAAAGCAATCAGTACTACCACCCCTGAAAACACAAAAAATTGAAGAGAGACCAAAATATAAAACTGTTGCTATGGATATTTAGCATATTGCAGAAAAGGTCTAAAATATGACTGGCAATTTATTTTACATCTGAAAATTGCTGCGTCTTTGATTATGATCTATTTTGATCGGCCAGTGCGGTATTATCCACATGGACAATCTGTGATCTAAAGGAATACATTTAATTTTGATTGTCTCAAAAATATAAACAGGCAAAATGATAAGATCGGAAGGCTGATTTTCTAAGAAGCTCTAAGTTTTCCCCATGATAAAGACTGTGCTGTAAGTCAAAAGCATATGATGAATGTGTTTCGGTATGTGTTTAACTAAAATAAAACTGATCCTAACTAGAATAGACTTGACTGAATACAAATCTGAGGGCAGCACGGTGGCTTAGTGGTTAAAACTTGCCTCACATCAGGGAGGGGTCTTTCTGTGTGGAGTTTGCATGTTCTCCCCGTGCTTGGATGGGTTTACTCCGGGTACTCCAGTTTTTACTCACCATCCAAAAACATGTATGTTAGGTTGATTGGCAATTCTAAATTGCCCATAGAAGTGAGTGTGATTGTGGACTGGAGACCTGTCCAGGGTGTACCCCTCCTGCCTTTCGCCATTTTAAAGACGGTTGAAATAGGCTTCAGCAGATCCTGTGACTCCGAATTAGGGAATAAGCAGGTATAGAAGATAAATGAATGAATAAATGAATGAATACAAATCTAAAATCTATTCTAACTAATCCAAATTAAAAGACACCTCATGAATCTAGTATAAACACAGTGCCTGGCAGGGGATTTTGTACAATATTTTTGCTAGTAGATTTATAGCGTATTGGCATTGAGAAATCTCACTCTATAAAGAAGACTGGAAAAGTAAGAAACAGAATAAAATAAGTGACAGTATTCAGGTCTCACCCCTTTAGAGTCAATGCTGCCAGGTTTTGCGTTGAATTTGACTGTTTTTAGCCGAGCTCGCTCTTTTCGCTCCACCCTTAAGAGAGACGGACAGAGAGAGACGTGATTTTGCTGAATAGGATGTGATCCTTTGGTAATCCTGGATCAACATTTCATTTAACCAATCATAACCATCTGATGTTATCAGTGTTTGTTGACCAAACACGCTTTAATCCATTTAAACCAAGATTTTATAATATAAGTGTATTTATTAATTAAAAATCATGAAATAATTTAATTTAAAGTTTATATATTTCCCCAAATTTATGGTTATAAAAATTTGGCTTGTGATAAGGCTGTGATTTAGGTAATTTAACATAAACCTTTTTTTAAAATAAAATGCTGCTCCACAGGTTCTATTGCATGCTCTACAGGTTCACAGTTTCAAAGCATTTTCCGTTCAATTCTGCATTCCATTAATGTTTACTTTGGATCATCGCAATCAATACAGTCTAAATTCATTAATGTTCTTCCTGGAATATCATAAATCAGTTTAATTATATAAATCAGCTTAATAGCTGGTTTCAGAAATTGATTAAGGTGGCTTTGTTTGACACACACTGATGACAACAAATGGTTATAATTGGTTGAAATATTGATTCAGCATCAACAAAGTACACTGTACATTAAACCAGGATTAAATCCTACTTTGCAATATCCACAAAAGTCCACCATATGCCTACTAATACAGTATAATATGAAGGGATCAGTTACAGAAAAAAAACCAAATAATATATTAAAACTTGTATTGTTTTTTTTAATTATCAAAATATTATATTATCTTTTATGTTTGTTTAAATATATGTAAATATATCTTTTTATACATAATACAGGTTTATATGTGTATGAATTATAGATTTTAGAGCTATACTACTGTGGATTACTTGGTTTGTTTAAATAAAAAGTATGAATATTTATATGAATATTAATATTAGACCTAAGAATTGATGGTATACATGAATGTGTCTTCAAATAATGCACTTAGTGAGGTTAACAATGAAATGATTATCTTTGTTTAAAAACCCCTATTGCAATTTCCCTATTATTACTAATAGTATGTGTAACTGAAATAGTGAAAATGCTTGTAATAGTGTGTGTACCTTCTCTTGCTAGGGATGACCCCCATCTCCTCACTGTCTCCATCTGGAGTGACTCTCCGCGCCTGCCACCATTCATCATCTGAAGCATTAATTACATGAAGGATGTCTCCATAACGAAAGCTGAGACCCTGACTGGGCAAACCACTGTCCTTCAAACGGTCATAGTCGAACAGGGCCCTGGAGGAAGAACACACACACACACACACACACACACAGTTAGTCCTATCATACTTATCTGCAGTAGTCTGTCTCTATGGCAACCCAAATTGGAAGTTTTAGCTGAATGTGTCCAAAAGCAATTACACATACAATCTGTGTTTTAATGTTACATGACATACAAACACATACAATTTGTGTTTCAATGTTACATGATTACCCCTTTAACTGACTACATCGAAATGGCAAAAATTACCATTTTTAAAGTTTTTTTTTTTTTTTTACCACATTTACCAGCTGCAACTGATTTCCGGGGTTAAGCATGATAAAATCTGTTTAACAGTGTGTTGTCTGCAGTGGCCTGATTCACTGCTCTGTGAACCAACAGCTAAATCTCAAGTCTGCAGTCAAATCAATCCAGAAATCCAGAAAAGTCTGCTGACATTATATTTGAAACCCACCTTGCAAATCATACAAAACTTTTGATAAATTATCACCAGACCCAATGAAACAAAACAGGAACAGAAGACAAATGAATGCAGACTATGAATTCAAATACATCTACATTTAACCGAATTTCAGCTTTAATTGGTTTTCATGGAAAAAGCCAGAGGGACGTTAAAGAAATAAAGCTGGGGTTAGTTAACAAAGCAGACCTTTGCATTACCCTGTCGGGAGGCCCAAATGAGTTATTAGCCTTTAGCGTGTTTCACTGTGCATTCCTTGTGTGGTCTCTATTCCCTATTCCATTCCTTCTGCTGCTGGTGAGTCACTCAACTGTTACTATGCAAACTCTGGGCTCTCATTCAGCCTGATTTAGATAAGGGCAGCATGAATCCACAGAATAATCAATGAAGTCTGTGGCTCAATTAACAATTACATACAGGATATGAAAAACACAACACCAGCCTCTTTGTCTGTACTAAATCAATAGCAAAAAGTTTAAAGCCTGAGATCATGGATATTGGATTAGTGGTACAAACAAACACACACACACACAACACACAGAGTTTAAACAGGAATAAATATAAATTTAAACAGCTTAAATATATTTGTCATCTGCAGTTAGCTGCAACAGCAAAGATAATCCTTTATTATTTACAGAAAAATCCTGTAAAACACACAAACGCAGACTAGCAAAGGAAGTGAAATCACTAATAGTGCTTCCTAATCGTAACCCTATGGCTACTCATTTTTGTCATGCTTATCACAGGCCTCCGCTGTACTAATTATTAACTTAACTCTGCAGAGTTTTTGTCAGGAAGTAAACACACCAATAAAGGTATTAATGCTAAAGTGTATGGTAACGATGAAAAAGTCTGCACGAGAAAGTAATCAGTGCTAAAATTTGATCAACAAACAAATGTTAAATTCACTCAATCCTTTTTTTTTGGGTTGGCTTCCTGTTATTGTCTCCAAGATGTGATGCAACAGCAATGCAGTCTTAAAGTTTTAACAAGCTTTCTAAATGGTTCTTATACTGTTTGGTTAAAAACCTAAAAGTTCAAGAAAAATATAGATGCCACTCTGGATGAAATCCTGTCTGGATGTCCTGTAGTAGGGAAGGCCATACTGAGAAAGGAATTGACATACAAGTGTGTTCTTATGACCACATTGAAATAAAGTAACTTTAATACTTTAAGGGGGGGGCAGTGGTGGCTCAAATGGTTAAGGCGCTGAGTTGCTGATTTGAAGACCAGAAACACCTGGGCTCAAGCCCCACCACCGGCAAGCCAGCCACCGCTGGGCCCCTGAGCAAGACCCCCAACCCCCCCTGCTCCGGGGGCGCTGCATCATAGCTGACCCTGCGCCCTGACCCCAACCTACCAAGATGGGATATGCGAAAAAAGCATTTCATTGGCTCTGTACATGTACCTTGCACAATGACAATGAATTGAATATTTAATTTTTTAATTTAATTTTTAATTTAATAGCGTGTGTGATTTTTCAAAATGTGCAAAATTTGAAGATAAATAAAAAAGTCAGTAACACTAGAACACGCTACTACTGATCACATACAGTACAACATTAAAATCATTAAATGGACATATATATTTAAGCAATTGTCAGGCAAAAGTGTAGCCAGAATAAACACAAAAGCAAATTTCTTTAAAAATTTCTTTAAAAAAGTGTGAAAGTATTAAGGTATAAAACACACAATAAACCAGCAATGATGAGCTGAAAGTTTATTTCAGAATATTTAAGCAGGTGGTAATCAGAGGTAAATATCTGTTTCGTGTTCTCTTTTAGTTTCGTATGTCGTCAAGCGCTGGGACATTAAAACTTCGGAGGAGCAAATCTATTCTCAGAGTGGGGCGTGACAGCATTGGCCTCAATCAGTCTTCTGTAGACACTGGTTAAAAAATGTAAAATAATCTCTGACTGTAACAAACACATCTTGATGACACCAACAAGAGTAATAACAGTCCAACACCCCACTATCCAATATTTATGAGAATAAATGCAGATTTCAGGTGTGATACTAAGCAAAACAATGTGTATCCTGGAATGGACCCTGTTGAGATGGAAGACGATGTCCTTTTTGATTATTTGTCAAGTTTTGAGAGAAATCTTTGCGATAATCTTTCCTAAATCTGCTAGGATACCCTGACACACTGTTTCCCTGTTTATGCTTAACTCCTCTGCCATAATTTTTTTTTAGATTTGATGATTAAACGATTGCAATGTAAGTCATGCCTTTTGTTGTTTTTCTGTTGGCTCTTACTGTTAAAACAACAATATAACAGCCTTCATCTCACTCACTGATTTGGGGTACATTTATTGCAATCAGCTGTTAATGTTAACATGAACATTTTCAATAATTTAGCTAGCATTAATAATACATCGCCATCGGCTACTTACAGCTCTGCTCCACTAACAGTTTGATTTTTCAGTTTGTTTGCACCCCCAAAACTTTTGTTGCATCAGAGCACTTTTACTAATTTTTATGGGTAAAATGTAATTTTACTGCTCCAGATTCCTGTCTTACATTTTCCATCAACAGCACAGAGCATGCATTCTTCTACTATATAAAGACTCACCCAGGCGAGCACAAGAAATATGTCAGAACATATGTCAGTTTGAGTGCGAATGACTGTGTGAATTACCACCATAATTCTATGCCACAGGCATTCCGGGAATTTAATTGTCCCACCTTGTACACAGAGCTATCAAAGATACAGTGATGTGGATGCTGTAAATGAAGTTTAAACGTAAACACACATCACACACAGAGTTCCTATGGCAACATGCATGATCTGGTATTAATTATGTTTTATAAACATAATAAACAGTGCATGAATAATGAAACAAATCCTAAATATTTCCAGTTCCACAATTAAAAAAAAAAATCCGATTTTTTATGTTCCTAAATAGAAGAACAACGTTTATTTTATTAGTTTGTGTTTTAGTGTGTGTATTTTAAAGGCATTTATAAGAAATGCAGTGTCCTGAAGTGTTCCTTACCACAGCAACATGAGATCAATTTTTGCATAGACTGGAATAATATAAACATCAGCAACAACAGACCCCTAAACAAGGTTTTATTATCTTTAGGACCAGGCTCTCTTGATGTGTTTCTTTGGTCAGATTTAGTATTTGTTTGAAACATATTAGGGCTGAAAATAAAAAAAAACTGGTCAGATAGTCAGTTCCAGGTGCATTTTACATCACTTTTTTCGAATTAAAATAAACAGAATAGTAAACAAATGGCACAATGTTCTATTAAGCTGGGAATGTTTTAAAATTATTGTAAGATTTAGGCCAAAATGTGTCATGTGGAGCCATCACAATGCACAATCAGCCAAAGCCCTCTTTAATTTATTTTAATCATGAATTATGAGCTATCACAGAAATAAAATTGTGTGTCCTCACTTATAAAGGCTTGCAGCAATATCAAGCAAGTTAACTGGTTAATGATGTTAGTTGTATTGAGCACAGTTTGCATGGTTAGTATTAAACTAGGAATGAGAAATCTCAATCCCTGCACATATTTGAATCCACTTGAATTACTTATTGAACAGATCTGAGTCTAATGAGTCCTTTGAGTCAGTATGGATTCTGACAAATCCCTCTAATCTATCAAATCCTTGGACTCATAAACCTCAGAAACAGACACACATTCGACTGTTTCACTATATGCTACGAGTTCGACGAATCTGCTTAATCAGGTAAATCAGATGAAGTCCCGGCAATTTTTGTCTCTGATGTTTCTGGCCACACAGGAATTTTACTAAACAACCGTAGTAAGCTACAATTATTAGCTAACAACTACTTAGAACAACTTAATAGTGTACTTTTCAGTTTGTATTTGTTTATGTTGTTGTTAGCATCAGCATAAGACAATACTCAACTAATCTGAGTAAATGAAGAAAAGGATTAATGAATCCTGACTCATTTAAAGGATCAAGTTTTTTAACCTGGATGAATTCAGACTTTCTCTATATACTATATAGTAGTCTTTAGCATTAAATTAAATTTGTTGGCCTTTGAGGCCTCCTTACCAGAATCTATGATAATGAGTTACTAGGAGACTTTGGAATAAGGTTTAAAACTAAGTTAAGTAAAAAGACAAAAAAAAAACAGTAGAGAGGCCTTGTGTCTTGTGTTGCTGATTTGTCTGAAACTATTGTCTAAAGCTGATTTATAGTCTCGCTCAGCTATTACAGCATTAGAAACACATTGTTGCTCTTCAGTAACTATTTAAGTCCCAGTGGTATTTACATAGAGCTAGCTCAGCACTCTTTCTGCTCCTGTCCCCATTATCTATTACCTACATTATTAGCTAACTGTGCTGCTATAGATTATTTATCACATACCTACAGAGGCAGACCTGCTAAAAAAGCGTAAGTAAATTTTCACAAGTGGAAGCCAGGCTAACACTGTGCACTTTCAATTTCAATTTCCATAATTCGACCCTAAAATCTGTTGTCTTTGATGGCTAGTTTGACATTGCAATCAGTTTTTTCCTCTGATAAATAATATTGCTGCAGTTTGATTTTACCAACAATAACCATCAAAACCAAGAACAATAAACGCGCCAAACCTGTTGGCACAAAAATGGACGCCAAACCTGTTGGCAAAGGACCGTGTACCGTGTAAGCACGACTTAAGTACATAGTACATATATATTTCATCAGAGGAATCAACTCTGTCTAACAACACTAATTTTACAGTGAAGTTTGTAAAAACATGGAACCTATGTTTAATATGTATATATTTTTACACACATTGTGTATGCTCATGTTTTTGTGTCATATGTATTTTGATATTTAAATATCCCAATTACTGGAGTACAGTGGGTTAATAAGCTTGTGTGTGTGTATGAGTGTACCTGACATAGAGGGTTCGTTTCTGATTGGTTCGGAGTGATCCTGATCCAGAGCTCATGCTGTGGTTCATCATCTGTTCTCTCAGGTCATGAATCTTGGCCTCGAAGCGCCCGTACTCTGAAAACACAGAGAAAAACAACGCAAACCTGTCAACACATCACTGCTACTAACCTTTACATGCAAATTCACTAATGCATTTCCCAGGCACTGTGAGTGCACTGCAAATAGAAGAGCCATACACAAGGTACACAAGCTGTTTGAAAGAAAAAAATTAAAAGACGCATGTACTCCTGGCTGTTCTTGGAGTTTGTCCATTAAGAAGCAGTGCTGCTGGAATGTGGAGCCTGTCCACAGTCAATACTCAATAGTGTTATTGAAACTGAGCTCTGACAGCAGTGGTGTACTAGCTGGTCCTGCCCAAGGTCAAGCCACCATACTAATACAGTCAAAGCAAGAGAGAGAGAGAAAGAGAGAGAAAGAAAGAAAGAAAGAAAGAAAGAAAGAAAGAAAGAAAGAAAAGAAAGAAAGAAAGAAAGAAAGAAAGAAAGAAAGAAAGGAAGAGAGGCATAGGGACTGAAAGAGCAAGAGAGTGAAGGAGAGAGAGAGAGACAGGGAGAAAAAGAGAGAGAGGAGGATATGATGTACAGAGCAAGTGTTAATATAGTCAAGTTTGTTAAACAAACCAACAAAACACAGTTTTGCAGTTTTGTTCAAATGCTTTGAACCATTTATTAGTGGATACATAAATATCGGTTTTCTTGACTGCAGATTAAGAATATTTTGCCACAACATGAGTTTAAAACCCTGTCAGGAGAAAATATAGAAAGAGCAACAAGAAACTTTCACCCACTATTTGAAAACAGTCAGTACTGACATTGATTGGAAAGTTTTTCTAAGACTTTAGCATTAGAACAGACAGTCCTGAGACTCACCTATCCTTTATTCTAAGAATGCATGTGACACAATAAAATTTTATAGTCTAACTTAAAACTCACAACACACAAATTCAACCAGACTGTCTTTTTTAAATGCATCACACTTTACTTCCAGTTCCAGTTTTCATGCTATTTGTTTGACATTTTGATTAAAATTTATATAATTTTGTACCTTTGGAAAGATAACAGACATAAACTGTACTTAATATAGAGATATCTTTACCAAATCCAGCAAGCAGAACGACACATCATTATTATATTTATAAAAACATTTGCATGACAGTTTGTGGACAGAAAGAAATAGTCCATGCTGTCACACTGCTCATTATCCTGATGTGTCTACTTGTGCAAAAAAATAAACACTTTTTAAGTGCAAGAAAGCGGAGCTGTCCCAAAGACAGCGGTGAGACCGAGTTACCAGGGGAAAGACCTCAAAATGTGGTTCGTGCTCATGAACCTTAATCCGTTTAAGAGATCCAATACTTTACTTAGACACTGTAATGTTTTTACCTTTGATTTGTCACTTATCTGAATCAAATTAATTTTTTATATAATTTGAGATGTGTAAGCTTCAATAGAATGTCACAGAATGTTTACTCAAACCCATGTCACTGCACCGATTCCATAAACTTGCCTCTTTTACTAGGAATTAACCTTTATTCAACATCCTTGTAAACGTTTATTGTTAAAAGAAAAACTAGTTGGTGCCCAAACATTGCTTGGTTATCATATTCCACTGTGTTAATGATTCCCTGAAGAACAATTTGCCATTTGAGGACTGCAGTTCTGAAGGGAAGAATGTGTGCTGAAGTACATCATAAAGGGGCTGACTGGCAATCATGACCTTCAGAACACAATGGTACAGAAAGGACGATCCAGTCACACAGTCATGAACCTTAACAACTAGATCCCACAGGCCAGAGACCCAGACAGAGACTTAACTATTGTAATTTCATCTCTAATACAATAGGGTTTATATATAGTCACTAATAGAAATAATTGAAGAAAAAAAATAAATCTATCAGAAAACACATATGTGGTGGTGTTTGAGTGGATGATGGTTTCTGGATATATCAGTTTCTGGCTGGTACTTCAGTGGCACTTGGCAAAACTTCTGGCAAACTAAAGCAAACCATACACACAAGTTTATCTTACTATCTTTGTGAGGACCTTTCATTGACCTGCCAATGCTACCTCAGAGTACCTTACCTAAAATAAAGCATTTAACTCAATTAGACTCTTAATAAAAAGCTGCAGACTTTGATACGGCACAGGTTTTTTTGTCAGAGAAGAGCAAAAACAGCCCGACATCCAAACACTCTACTGAAAATAGCTGTTTTCCCCCTCTCCCAAGCAAAAAGGAAAATAATATGGAATGACAGAAAGAGAGAGGGAAAAAAACAGAGCAGTAAATACTGACTGCAGGATCAGACTTCCTCACATGAGTATTATTAGTATTATTTGTTTAAAATGCCTGAAAAAAAAGAATCTGTGAAACACATTAGTGCAAATCACTTAAATGTAGATCGCAACAAGCCAGCAGTAACTCACTGTCATAGGAATTATTCTAAAAATAGATCATGAACATAACAGGGACTTAATCCCAACCAAGAAGCAAATCTGTGCAGGAGAACAAGCTCTCAGACTGCACCATGGATATTTACACTGCAGCTACCTCACACATGATTAAGGATTAGTAACAGCTCACATACACACACACACACACACACACACACACACACAGGAAACAATGTAATTTAGAAGTGTACCCACTTACCTGCTTTCTACAGCAATAGTCCTGCAAAGACTCTGAAACTGTCAATTTCTTACTTTAATCAATAGCACACACATCCAAACCAGCAGACAAACACACACCGTGCTTTGCAATCACACAAATAAAAAAGTGCTCCAAAGAACAAAGACTGGACAAGCGTGAAGGGAATGAGTGAGTGTGCTAGTGTGAGGGGAAGAAAGGCAGAGTCAAAGGAAAAAGGGAAAGCAGGAAAAGATAAACTGACTAAAAAAAGAAACACCACGAAAGAGAGAGAGGGGAAAGGAAATGAATGAACGTAAAGTAATGGAGAAGGAAGAAAGGGGATGAGAGTGGATCAGCGCAGAGGGATGCTGAGTGTCTGCAGCAATGTGAGGGATTGGCCGCTCCCCATATGCACTCTCTCTCTCTTTCTGTCTCTCTCCCTCTCTCTTACACGCAATATGAGACTTTCTCTTCCCTCTCCTGCTCCCCTAATACTACAGTGCCATTCTACAACCGCAGCAGAAATGAAGCAGCAGCAGGAATCTGTCCTTCCTAACAAATCCATCGGGTACAGTCAAATTCTTGCTGCTCACCCATGTCCTTTCATTCAACCTTGAATCTCTTTTTGCTTAAATACAACTGAGCCCTAAAGCAAAACTAAACCAGCTAAAGATTTTAATAATATTTTCATTTAGTTGTATTATAAATCAAAGTAATACAAATAATACATAAATAAAATAATGTAATGGTAAAGGTAATGTTACAATAGATTATTGTCTTCAGAAACATTTTTTTGTTCTGCTGATTAAAAGCGGTTTTTGAGTTGAGTGGTCTACATGTATTAATATAGAAATCTTCGTCTAATTAAAATGGTTGGCCCAAACATTAAAATAGGCTTTCATATCTGCCTGTGAACATATATATTTGCCTACTTTTGTGCATCAGTGTGCAAATGTCATCAGTTCACATACTGCGGGAAAAAGACGCTGGATCAAAACAGATCAAAAACCTGAATTAATATCTTTGTTGCGTTTCCTGTAGTCGACTACTGGAGACAAAGAGTCTGAAAGATGATGCCATGGTTACAGTACTCCTTTTCCTATCTAGTGCCCAAACTCTGGAACACACTCTGTCAGTTTAAAACTAAATTAAAGACCCATCTTTTTAACCTGGCCTACACATAACACATTTGCACATTTTCATCCAAATTCGTTAAAGGATTGTTAGGCTGCAATGATTGGGTCAACCGAAACCGAAAACACTTTCAATAACACACATGTATTTGTATATCGTAAGTACACGTACTTCTACACTAAAATAAGTCTGTTGTCTTCTAGACATCAAGACAAGACCATGGAATCTTTGCTGCAGCATGGAATAACCTTCTGGTTTGACTGGTCAGAGAAGAACTAACCCCCTGACTAAGCCTGGTTTTTCCCAAGGTTTTTTTTTCTCCATTTTGTCATAGATGGAGTTTTGGTTCCTTGCCACTGTCGCCTCTGGCTTGCTTAGTTGTGGACTTTTAATTTACAGAGACAAGTTAAACTGCATTCTTAATGTAATTTCTTTTACATTTGTGAAGATTTTCTAATATTTTTTGTAATAAAACATCTAATAAAGTTTCTGCCATATATTTCATTGCAATTCTTGCACTGCAAACAAGTATTTTTCTAATAATGATGCATTTGTTTACAACTTAAGATCATAAATAGTAATTTTTAATCAAAATTTCTTTTTCAGAAAAAACACAAGTATGTTTTTTTGACAAAATGCATTAATGTTTTTTCCTCCAAAACATATTCCAAGCTTTAATTTCCAAAGTTAAATAAAGCACGTTCCTGCTAATTTACAATAAAATACTGTAATATAAAAGTGCATTCTGGGATATTTTATTGAAATCTAAAGAATTGATAGATTTCATATGTTTTTGTCTAGTTTACACTGATGCACAGGCCTAGTTCCCCCTCTAATGCCCTTTAATGACCTTTGGCCTGAAGCATGTGTAATACTGTCCAAATAAAAAGCAGTATACCGAGGGTGGGTGGCGTCATTGACCAGGAAGTAATGCTATATTGATAAATCATAAAGTTAATTATCGGCAATAAAGCCTCTGCCTCTAATAATCTAAATCACTGCCTAACACTTGATGGCTGCTCTGTCAACCCTTCATCGTTAGTTGGAAACTTAGGTGTGCTTTTAGACAGTAATCTCTCCTTTGAGAGCCACATTTCCAGCATTTGTAAAAATTCATTTTATCATCTTAAAAATATTTTTTATTTTTATTTTTAAACTATTGGTTTATCTGGTCAGAGGCTTGCCTAGTTAGGGATTCTAAATTTATGAATATCAATCAAATGGACTGTTCTAATGAATGTTTAATATTGTTGTTTCTGAGGTATTTCTGTAAAGCTGCTTTGAAACAATCCTGATTGTTAAAAGCACTATATAAATAAAGGTGACTTGACTTGACTATATAAACACCCATCACGCTGTTAAGTAATAAGTTCTTTTTCTTCAGGAAAAGTGTGTATAATTAAAGTATAATAAAAGAAAACTAATTTGACAAGAGGGCAAAAATACAAACATGGTGCTTTTTAATGTCTGCTTTTTATAACAGGCTCGGGTACACACTTGCTATCTGTTGTCTGTTTGGGAGTAGAGAATGCTTAGTCAGCTCTTGAAGGCTAACAGTGAGCACTGTGAACAATTAATATGAATGTGTTTGCACTGCCCTTTCTAAGAAAAATGGCCAGGCAAAAAAAATCCAAAGCATTAGATATCTTACTCAGAAAAGAAAATAATATTAGAATAAGGGGAGTCTGGACTTGCCACCATGCTTCCCAGTGTATGAGGAGCTTGTGATAGCTCTAACCAGAGCAGGCTCAGCATAGAAAAAGAGAGCTGGCCAGCTGAGAGTAGCAACGTTGCCTAAAGAGTAAGTTGAGTGAGCTTCCTGACAGCCAAAGTGCAGCCTTCACCTAGGGGTTACACTTTTTTCCAGACCTCCACCCTATAAGCATATTCAGCAGGCTGTTTAGCAGCTATGGAGCACCATACTACTACATAGCAGATACTAAGTAGTATGGTTATCAGGCGATGCCTGAGGTGAACAGAATAAAGCGCAGTATCGCTACCGGTATCATACCAGTCTTTACACTTGCCTTCATTCCCAGCAAAAACAACTGGGAATGAAGGCAAGTGTAAGGACTGGTATTTTCCTCAAGAAGCCTCCAGGGAGAGGTCCTGATGCTATGACACCCAAGCCTCTGGGGACATCCCCCGGGGAGGAAAAGATTACATCTCACTATACGGTACCCATACCTCCCCATTGTTCCCTGAGGGATCTTTCACTATCCCTGCCACCTTCTGTGTTTTAGGGTGTAGGATCGACTGCAGTGGTTGCCTGAAAATGGTATTACCCACTGGTAGGCTCCACCACAGGTGCCATAGTCATTGTCCTCAGCACAACCAGAAGCTACAGGGGTTGCCTCTCCCACAAGTGTCAGCCAGTTTGCTTTCTGCCATGAATTAGTTTAGGACACCGGGCTGCTTGTGCGGGATATACTGGAGGCCTTGATGTGCTGGTTGCCCTAGAAATCTTGTAAGCAGCATAGAAGTGTCTGCCGAACGTCTCGCAGTGGGTTGTAGACACTCGCAGCTGTGAGAGAGGTAACTCTGGTGAACATGTGTGAAGCAGCAGGACTTTCCAAGCCAAGGCTGATTTTCCTGATTTTAAATAAGATAATTTTATTTAAATATTTGAAATTTTGCAGAAACCCTTATCCAGAGCGACTTATTTTTAACCAACTGACCAGCTAAGGGTTAAGGGCCTTGCCCGTTCTGAACTTGACAAAGCCAACAGGATTAAATAACCCTGTGATAAAAGATTTAAATGCACGTAATGAGCTCGTATACATACATCACTTAAAGAATGTCATCACTTTATTTGTACAGGGTAAAATCATGCTGAAAATGCATCAAGGCAACCACCTGCTCCTTTTTTAAAAATTTGATCATTATGCATTTTAAGATCTCCATTTTTAATTCTCCAGTGACTAATTGTACAGAAATTGTACTATATTACACTACAAATTTTATATTTCCTCAAAATCTCTAATCAATTTAAGTAGTAGGAAATATTAGAGAATCATTATTATTTATTGAGTTTGGAGTAAATATTCCTCTCAGGCATGTCGGAGACAGCAGCTATAAAAAAGTAATAAGCAGACAATTGCTCTTCAGCAAAAAATTGTCTCACTCAGTTTATTAAAATATCACCTGAATAAATGTATGTGTGCCCGTAGATGCCAAAATGTACTATATAATAAAACTGAATTAGATTAAAATTTCATTAAATATGCAACCAACAGAGATGGAATATTGGAGGTGCAAAGGTGCAACAGAAGCACAACATGCATAACATGCTTCATTGTGCAATTAGAAAACATTAAGGTTAAACTGTACCTCATGGTCCTGATGGTCAGATACACCAGTCAACATGGAAGTAGGGCTTTTAAATAGTGCATAGAAAAAGATTGGCTCTGTTATTGTAAAAATTGCAATTTTAAATGATGTGTATATCTTACTAAACTTATTAGCATTTATAGGTACTGTAGGTCAGGAACTATGCTACTCTTTTGGGAGGTATGCTTTGAAACACATACTTATATTCATATTGCCATGGTTACATAACTAACAATTATTCAGAATGGAATTTACCCCTTATGTGGGTTTTATGGAGGCTGATGTTAATAAGGTTAGCGTGTTAGCTGTCCCGTCTAGCAACCCCATACCAATATCTTACAGATTTCCTCTTACAGAAGCACATTTCCCAAGCCAATAACAAATAAGAATGGTCTTAGTAGTGATCCCTCAAGTCTTTTAAGTGCATAATTTGCTTGGCAGCAGTGGTGCTGGAACCCCCATCCTCTGATCCAGAGCTTTAACCATTTGATCCACCACTGTATAATGTTAATGTTAATCTTCATACGTTTTACAGAATGTATTTCCCCATTTGGTTGCCACAAAGTTTAAAGTACAATTTTATTCAATAGAATTAAGGAGTGCAAACGTTTCAGCATAACAAAACTAGGTCTGTCAAAATATGGTTAGCTGAGAGCCGTAACTTCAAATCTAGAATTAAATCTGGACTGAAATAGGGTTTCACAAACGTATGGCCCTGTAGTGTATAAACAGATTGTTTTATTATAAACCGATTCTTGCTCTATCTGCTTCTCTCTCTGTGCGCATGCATGAGCGAGTGAGTGTGTGAGCGTGGACGGAGCGTGTGAGCGTGGTGAAAACTCGCTTTTTCTCCGCTATTTTTCTATATTGAGTAAGTGAATAAGCAGTGAGAGTTGTTTTGTGTGTGTGTGTGTGTGTGAGTGCCCGTGTGCATGTATGTGAGACGCTGTATCGGCTTGTGTTTGCCGATATGGCGTTCACAAATTTAACCTGAAAGCACGGGTTTAAAGTGCTGCCGGCTGTGCCGTGCTCTGTAGAGGAGTGCGTGTCAGCGGTGGCGAAGGTGATCGGAGGTAGTAGCATAGTTTCTGCTGGTAGAATGAACAAAGGCATCGTAATGTTTGTAAATGAGATCAGTAAATCCGAGACCGTCATCGCTAACAAGGTTGTGATAAAAGACACTTTGGCAAACCCCTTGGTAATCCCGCAAAAAAAGTGATTCTGTTAAATGTTCCATGGTCAAGAGGGACACTTAATTAAGAACTGTCCTGAAAAAGAGGTAAGAGGCGACCAGCAAACTGAAACATCAAAAGAAAATAGCAAGGTAAAGGAACAGGGGAATGATAGGCAGAACATTGGGGAAAACAATGCACAAAGTGGATGACAGGAAGAAGGTAAAAAAAACAGAAACTAGTATTGAGGGTCAAAAACTAGTTAATACTGAACAGGAAGTAAAGCAGATGGAGACTAAAAAAGAAAATCCCCCAGTCAAAAATACCAACACACAGTTGACTAACAGTAATAATGAGTGTTCAGGTACGCTGATATGCTTGTAGACGATGCTGGTTTTACTCATGTCAAATCGAAAAGAAAATCTAAAGCAAAAAGCAGCGGACCTCAGATTAAAAAAAGGGACTAGTTGAAAGGGACAATGAAAATCAAGTCACAATCAGTAAGGAGATAGAAACAAAATCCAGCAGTGATGAAACTGATGCAGAAACAGAAAGTGATGAAGATGAACACAACAAATATAATCAAATAGGTGGATATAAACCTAAAGAAGTAAAACGGTTTCTTCAAAAAACAAAAAACATGAAGGGAGTCCGAGTAGAGCAGTATTTTCCTGACAAACAAAACTTTGTGAACTTAGCTTCAGCTATTATAAAAAAAAAGAACAAAGACTTTACTCATCAAGAAATATTTAAATTAAAAAAGCCGCTAGAACAATGCTCATGTTTGTACTCTGTTGTTTCTATGTTTTCTCATGGCTGGTTTTAACATCGCTTCCTTAAATATACGGGGAGGAAGGGATATAAGAAAACGGGCAGAACTATATGAAATAATTAAAGTAAAACAAATAGATGTAATATTCTTACAGGAAACACACAGTGAAAATAAAGATGAGTGTAAATGGATGATGGAGTGGTAGTACTAGTTCAGGAAGCTCAGTAAGTGCAGGAGTAGGTATTCTCTTCACTAAACACTTTTTACCTGAATATTACACCACAAGGAAGTAATTGCAGGTAAACTACTAATAGTCAAAGCCAAATACGGGCACTTTAATTTGGTACTTATAAATGTATATGGTCCAACCAATGGTCCTGAAAGGGTTTTATTGTTAAACAAGCTGAATGAACTTTTAACAAACTGTGATGCTAAAGATATCTGTTTTTAGGAGGCAATTTTAATTGTACACAGATGATTCTATGGATCGAAATCATACAGAACCACATGTAGCATCTAAGCATGCGCAAACTTGTTTAGTAAAAACTCATAATCTGGTAGATGTGTGGAGGAGACTACATGGAACAGACAGGCAATACACATGGGCACATTCAAGAGATAATTGTATTTCACTAGCTAGATTAGACAGATTTTATTGTTTTAAACATATTTTTTTAAAGATTTAAGTCTTTAAAGATAGTGAAATAACACCTGTCAGTTTTTTAGATCATTTTGTAGTCAGTTGCAAAGTTTTTATTGCAAATCTTAAAGCTAGGAGTGCATATTGCAATTTTAACGTGTCTCTACTAAATGATGCTGATTTTATTGAATCTTTTAGATTTTTCTGGGCCTCCTTTAGAGAGGAAAAGAGAGACTTCTCCTCCTGTAGACAATGGTGGGACCATGGAAAGCTTTTAATCCAGCAGCTCTGTTAGCAGTACACTGCCAATGTCACAAGGGACATCACCAAGTAATTAAGAGAACTGGAGATAGGAATTGCGGAGCTACAAACTTTAACTGAGTCCACAGAAAAAAGAGGACTTATTGAGAACCTCAAAGCAAAAAAAGCATCAATGATGGATCTATTATACAAATAAATTGGAACAAAAGTGAAGCCATTGCAGTAGGAAAATGGTCTCAAGGCCTACCAAAATCACCAGGCAAGCTTAAATGGACAAACAAAGGTTTTAAATATCTAGGAATTTATCTAATTGATGAAAAGAAAAATTGGGAAGGGGTTTTAGACAAAATAACAAAATAGAAGGCAGATTCAGAAAATGGGAATAGCTCAAACCTAACATGTCGCTTAGAGGGAGGGTAAACATGACAAACTTAGTAGCCTCGACAATATGGCACCGATTAGCCAGCATAGAACCCCCTACAGGCCTTGTAGGAAAAATACAGGCATCGCTAGTTAATTTTGTGTGGGACAAATTACACTGGGTTCCTCAGAGTGTCCTCTTTCTTCCCACAGAAGAAGGAAGACAGGGATTAAATCGCAATTTTTCGTTTTCAAACTATACAAAAATATCTGATAAGTTCTGATTCCCTGGTATGGAGCGATGTGATGGGTTTTATATTGAACAAGATCAATGGTTTAAGTTGTGATCGTACCCTGTTTTTAATAGATTCATCAGTCTTTAATGTTCTTAACCTGCCAAATTTTTATAAAAGTGTTTTTAAGGCATGGTCTCTGTTTAAGTTTGTATCCCAGGGCCCTCCTGTCTCACTGTATTGGCTTCTGAAACAACCATTATTGGGAGGAGGGCAAATGGACATTAAAGACAGCTATCCAGGTCTCACATACATTCTAGAACTTAAACAGTTCACAACATTAAGAAGATTGGTGGACACTGCAGGGGTGGGCTTTAAAAACACAAGAGCAGTGGCTCAGGAACTCGGAATAAGGTTACTACTGCACATAGAGGTTATCATCAAAAAATGGACAAGCAAATTGTCTGAAGAGGAACTGAGCTTAATCATGGACTATCATGAGAGGATAGAAACACCGGATAAAAGTAATCCTTCTCCTGAACTGTAACTTTCCCTAAGCTAAACGGTTTTAATGGTTGTTATCTTGATAAAGACAGAGTTTATGTCTTAACAGTTTATGAAGCAAAAGGAAAAGAAATTTACAGATGTTGTGTTAAAGCTGTAAATAAAAGACAGTTAAATGGGAGAACAACACTGGGAGTTTCAGTTCTCCAGTATGGAGAGTATTTTATAAAATGCCACTTAGAAAATAAGCAGGAGATCTACAGTGGAATATTTTGCATGGAGCTGTGGGGGTTAATGTTTTAATTTCGAAGCTAAATACGGATGCTTTAAAGTCATGTTTTTCACTACTATCTGAAATAAAAAAGGCTTAACCCTCTGTTTGAGCTGCTGGAAGCACTTTTTTAATTCTTTTAGTAAAAAATTGTCCCTGGTTTCTTTTATTTCTGGAGCTGGTTATCACAGAGCTAAAAAAAGAAAATAGGAACTGATAATTTTCATTGAAGGAGAAGCAAAAATGGCCATCTACATAAGCCGGAAAAAAAAGTATAGAAAATAGATCAGTTAACCCCATTTCTGTTTTCAAGGGTCTAGTGAAAGCTCGACTCAAAATAGATTTAACATTTTTCAAAGAAATGAAGGATTTAAGTGCTTTTACTCGAAAATGGTGTTATGAAAATGATGAAGGTGAACTAGTTTTTCGCACTCTTTTAAAGTAATCATATTTTTAACTTTATTTTTCTTTTTATCTTTTATGAAGCTTTGAAATAAAACAATGCTTGTATTGTAATTTATTTGCTATTTATTTGTAATTTATTAAATCTGAGTTTAAAAAAAATCTTTCTCTTTCTTTTACATACATTTCACATAATTAGCACAATTAAAGCATGAGCTGGATAAAAACAGAGAGCATATGAAGATTAAATGAGTCAGCATTGGGCATGTTGTTCCTAGGCTTTCAGATAAAATCAGGTAAGACTGTATCTCTTGCATATAGCAGAAGACAGAAGAAGAGAGGTGTCAAGCCTAGTTGTTTTTCTATTTATACCATCGGTGTCACTTTCCTTCTCCCACTCAATTTTGAGCATTCGCTACTCTTTTTTACTTAACCCTTTAGATTCCTGGTTTGCCAGCTCATCAGCTTTCACATTTTTCTTCAAGTATATAACTTAATAACTTTTATAAATAATTTGGTAACTGAGAAAGCCCTGGGACTTCCTGTAGTACTCTCCTTTTCTTGCAAAGGAGTCTCATCATGCTTTCATGCATCTTTTCACTTCTGTGATAGAAGCTGATAGAAACCGAATCAGAAATCTTAACTTTGCTTAAGTTAATCTTAAACATTTAGATCTTAAACCATCCTAACACCTTAACCTTAACTAGGCTAACGTAGTGTTACCATTTAAAAAAGAAACCAAAAAAGTTATAAAGACATTTACCTTTAAATTTTTCAGTGTTGAGCTTCTTACCTGTTTTCTATTAATTTATATGTTCTTATTAATGTGTTTACTTAATAATGTACTTTATGGCAGGAGAAAGTCAGTGCAGAGCAGGTAGAGAGAAACCTTTTACACACAGTGATGCTGAATAGTCCTATGATACCAATAATTATCACTAGTGTAAGAAACCAGATATTTTTGACAACAACAGCAAAAACTTGCTCAACAAAATTAGTCACACAGCATTATTAACTGGTGGATAACAGAGGCATCAGCATGAAAGGAGAACCCTCGCTAAGCTTTAACGCTACCTGGGTCCATATGCCACTCTGTGTGACGTTAATGCAGAAAGCCCTATGTGCATTTTTCTGCATGGGTAAAAGAGAGTTGCTAGATCAATGCTTTTGCATGATTAGCTGAGCAAAGTACAGAACACATAACGTAGCACAAATCATATGCTGCATTAGCAGGCTTTCGTTGTAGGTCAGCGTCACAGCTATTAGAGCTGACCTCTGCAGTTTGCTGAAGCACGATGTGAGATGCTAAGGACTAGGGATGGCCAGAGGATTATTGTTAGTTGAACGCAGAACTAATATAAAGGCAGATATGCGTAAACACAGTGATTAACAACTTTCTGTACTGGTTATGTTATAAAGGCAGACTGAATAGACTGAATCTGATATTTTACCCTTCATCAGTCATGGGACATACTGTTTATAATGATTTTTAAAAATTTAACCCAATACGAATGTACTAATATGTTTTTATTGGAACATTAAGTTCAGATGAATATTTTGAACAATATGCTTATGATGCAGGATCTAAACTGGAGACATCAGGAAGTGAAAAAAGGGAAAAAAAAACAGAGAAATATAAAAAATGTGTGAAAAGAACTAATGCAGTGCCTGAAAAAAATAACACTGAACTTTACTCTAATTTTTTCACAACTTTTCCAGTTAGTCAGCAATGACAGAACACAGAGATCTGATATTAACTTATATGTGATAATATCTTGCCGTGTTCTAGTTACTGGCTGAGTTGACTAATTGTGAGTGTTACAGTGCGCATGTGTGTGTAGGTTTGTGCTGGCTGTATGCGCTCTGTATGCTAGAGCAAAGGAAAGCATAAAGGCAGGGTGTAGCTTAGTTAGCTGTGCAAGCAGGCACATATAAAGGGGAAAGGTGCACACAGACCAGGTAAGTGATCCACATAGATCCCACCCTCATTCCCCGTTAAAGCCCCATGATTAGAAAAGATTCTGGGCAAGACTGAGCCCGTGCCCCGAAAACCCAACTGAAACCCTGCCAGACTCAACCACAAACTGGACAAGATTCTTCTGGCACATTATAAAGATCAATGCCTGGAGTTACACAATGTTTATTAATAGCCAGAAGATACTTAAAGTCTGGGTTTTTTTGAACTGTGCAGGGTTTCAGGGTGTGTGTGTATAGTTTGTGGTAATTAGGGTTGGGGAACTGAGGCTGCAGGCAGCTCTTGGCCCAGACACGGATCGTGTGGCACAAACCTGTGGCTGGAGGCGCGGCCTGTCGTGGAGAGCACAGCGCAAGCTCTGATGAGTGAAAAAAAGAGAGCAGGCATCAGAATAACTTTGCCCTCCTCCTCTTACATTTACCCTATTACACCCTACATGACCCAAAAAAAGAAGGGGATCAGTAGAAGATGTTTATGGACCTCACCCAAATGTTTTTACCACATTTGACACTGGAGCAATATGAACGACACAATACTTACATAGGCAAGTGTTTTTTTCTAAAAAACTGTGTTAAAAACCTCATTAATAATAGATCTAGTTTATACTTCTGTGTCCTCTAACTAATAAACAAGCAAAACAAAGTATTTTTAGGTTCGTAAAAGCCATTCTACTTTTTCCCAGATTTCTCAACATGCACCTGTATTTCTAGCGAACTATTCTAAACTATTCTATTCTAGACCTTACATGAAGCATACTACCTTTTATTAAACACAGTGAGCAAAAAAGTTGTATCCAATTAGCACTCCCTGAAAGATGTTTAATGCACTGCACCATTGTTAGAATTTTGAAAGACTCCATCAGTGTGCGTCTGCTTGTTACACTAAACATCCCATATCATCTCAAAAGAAAAGAAAAATCAATCAAGCTTTAAATGTAAAATGTGGCAATAGCCCTAGACATTAATTAATTCATCTTGTTCTATAAACATATTCACGCTACATTTGTTGTCTTCAGCTGTAATGTCCAGAGCAGCAGACAAAACAAAACAAAACGCAGAAGCTGAAAAACAATTAAAAAGGTACTCAGAATGCCTGCATGAGTGTGTGTTTGTTTGCTCCTGTCCTGCTTTAGGCTGCAGGTGACTGCTGTAAACCAAGCGTTTGGTTAAATAAAAAAATAAATCTCTCAATTATATAAACCCCTGATTATTTCTAATGATTATTTGACAAATCTGTCAATCACTTACCCTCAGGCCGGTACTGGGCAACAATAGCCACCGTCTGACCAGCCCCCTTAAGTGCAGCCGCAGCCTGTTCATGTGTAGCACCTCGCAAATCAATGCCATTTACCTACATGTGACAAACACACACACACATTAGATAGTTGTAACTCACCTACAGTAATAAATGTTGAAATAAAAGTAGCTTTTTGTGAATATAAAAGTTCCTGAGAGAGAGAGAGAGAGAGAGAGAGAGAGAGAGAGGGAAGTGATATACAGTATGTGTGTGTTCTTTATTAATTATAAAGGTTGTTAATTTTAAAGCATGTAAAAGTTTTGTAAGCAAAATAGGAAGCCAAACATATGGGCATATGCTTACAGATCTTGCTGTCCAGCAAACAATAAAATAACACACAATAATCACAAGTGTATTAAAAAAACCCCTGAATTCTGGAAAAGTTGGAACGTTTTAAAAATTTGAATGAAATGAAAACTACGAGAGTTTCAAATCACATGAGCCGATATTTTATTTACAATAGAACATAGATAGCATAACAAATGTTTAAATAAAGAAATTTTACACGTTTTTGCACAAAATGAGGTTATTTGAAATTTGATGCCTGCTACAGGTCTCAAAAAATTGGCACAGGGGCATCTACAGTGCAAAACATCAAAAGATTCGAAGAAACTGAGGACCTATGTTGGACAGCCGTGGTCTTCAGGTCTTCAGATGACACTGCATCACTCATTGACATGATTCTGTGATTGACATTACTAAATAGGCTAAATTCTAAATAAGAATACCACTGCCAATAAACACAATCTGCAGATGCCAACTAAATCTTTATCATGCAAAAAGACGCCAGAAGCGCCATCAGCCTGTGGACAGACTCATTTAAAAGTGTTCTATGTTCAGATGAGTCCAAATTTGACATTTTGGTTGGATTGCACGGACGCCGTGTGATTTGAAAGTCAACTTTTCTGGAACTTTTTCGGGTTGTATAAGAAAGCAAGCCTGTATTTTTGACAGAATTTTATAGTTTTATTGAAAAATTGTTACTAACCTTAAGAATCAGATAGATTTATACAATTTCGTAAGATTTATTTCATTCTCATACATTTTAAACTAACAATAGTTAGCAAGCTAATGACAGTATTTTTAGGTCATAATCTGAAATGTAAAAGTACTGCATTTCTCTTTATAGTTTATTTTTAGAACATTTGTGGTGACCCACATTAAATACCAGAAATCCATTGATTATTTATTGCTTGTTTTTGTTGAAAATCTTAGATGCATTTTTTAACTTTTGCCAAATCAATGATCTGACATGTAACTGTCTTCTTTTACCAATGACTATTCTATTATATAATTAAAAGCGGATATATAACTTTGGAAAAAGTATTTCGAAATAAAGCAATGTAAATCAGATTCTGAAACTCAGATATCAAAAGCCTGTGCTGATTTGGAGCAGTTTGTCAGTAGATAAACAGCGGTGTACGCAGTACCAGTGCAGCAACACAGAGATATTTGTATACCGTCGATAAGTTGTCATATCCTGATTACTGCAGGATAATAAGCAGTATCCTGAAAACAAGGACTGCATGTTGCAGATTAAAACACCATTTTTAGGAAAAATGCCCCAGGCTAAAGACAGCATGAAAAGCAGCTGTTGAAACACACACTGTGTTTCACTAATATAAGGCATTCAAAGTGGAAATCGTACAGCGCACTGGTGCAGTTTTATCATGGAGAAGCTGATAAAGTGTATCAGCATTTCAGGTTTAAGCAGGTGTGAGTAAGTATGTGCAACCTACTTTGTCTTCTTGCTCCTTTTTGTCTAGGTGTGTTTATGTGCTGTAGTATGAAAAATAAAGCCTATGTACCCAGACTCATTTGATAGCAAGAACATATAAGGCAAACCTAAGAGCTATTCTTAGACTTCAAATCAGGCCAGAACACTATTATCTCTCTTTCTCTTTGTCTCTTTCTTCTTCCTGCTTCAGTTTCTACTGTTCCCAAGTCTACCGTCAGTCTCATTAATCCTCTTTTTCTTTTTTTCTGGCAATCTTTACCTCTATTGTAACCTCTCATATGCAATCTTGAGTAAACTGGTTTGACTTTTTTGTACACTGCAGAGAACGAGTAGTGCGATGTCTGATTAGAAGTGATACTTTTGATTGGGGTGCTTATTAAAGATGGCTGATTTAAAGAGGTCTTATTGTCTTTAGAACTCAACTAAGATGATGAACTCTAATGAAGGCACTTAGGGAGCTGACTTAAGGCATATGTTTGTATCCACTCCTTGATGCTACTTTAAGTTTAATTACTTTAAACATTTTCCATTTCATTTACAAAAGCCTTTATTTTTTTACTTATGGTTTTCTGTTAAGATAAAAAAAATGTGATGGTGCCCTCTACTGTACTACAGAAGATCTGCACTATTTATGTGTTAAAGCATATTGATATACTTTACATTTTAGTAGACAAAATACAAATATAAAAATCAGTCTAAGCAACATGTTTACTGTAATAATTAGTCTAGTAATACAGCACTAAAAAAACAAAGTAATACAAGAAAAAATCCCCAAAGGTAGCAAAACAAAATCGAAAATCATTCTGATCAACACAATGATTTAAAAAAAAAAAGTTAAATGTGTGTGAATTGCTACAAAACTTACAGACAGGATCTGATCTCCTCTTCTTAGTTCCCCGCTTAGGTCAGCTGGTCCTCCTGCCAGGATAAAGGACACGAAGATTCCCTCGCCATCTTCACCTCCGACGATGTTAAAGCCCAGTCCGGTGGAGCCCTTATGCAGAACAATCTTCCTTGGTTCTCTGTATGCACATGTCCAATAATACATCAGCTCAGAGTCTGTGGGGCTCAGCATCTCTCCTGACCCACACACATAAGCGTCGTGAAATGCTGTATACATACACACACACAAAGGCCGGCTGGCCAGGTGCTAGCTCACAGTCTGGTGTGTGTGTTTGAACACAATGGCTGATGCCTAATAGAGGACTGCTCTACTTTTAGAGGATTTGTCCTATTTTCAGTGGTTTCCTAGATACGACACTGAAGCACACACAGGCACCCATTTACACACACACACACATACATGCACATGCAATAATTGTTATTTATGATAAGACTACCAAAATAGGATAATTCACACATGATATGTGTAAATCACATGGAGACAGTTAAATAAGCATTACAATTTTCCTAGGAATATATTTTGGTCTCTAGGTTTTTAATATTCTGATTGTGCTAATACAGTCAGGTTTTGATGTTTCTTAATATTTTTACAAAATTGCAAAAAATAAATCTCATTTTCTCTTCTTTAATTTAAAGTTTCTGACCCAAAAATTCTCTTTTATATCAGATTCCTTGCCTTACATTGTATAACAAAAAAGGGGTTTATTTGAGTAAAGGAAAGATATGGTAAAAGAAAACGATTTCTCTCAAAGGCAGCAGAGGGCCCTTTATTTTCTAAACCTTTACCTTCTTAAAAGCACTCTGTAAAATATGTTGTTCATTAAATACGTAACCATCAGGCAAAATGCCAAAGGTCAGACTGTCATCCCCAATTGATTAGATAACTCCAATTTGGATTAAGGTTTTTTGACCCAGACTTACAGACAGCACAGTGTCACCATATTGGAATTTCATTTAGCATATTTTGTTACATTTTGTCTTGATAAATCTAAAAGAACCCAAAAGTCAGTTGTAGAAAATAAAAAAAAAGCATCAAAATGTTTATATGTATAAGAATAATGCATAAGTAGAACAATAATTTAACACCTGGCTACAAAATAAAATAAAAATCTTTCGGGGCAAATTTAAAGACTTTAAAACAACATTATAAGATGATTATTATAATGATTATTATTATTATGATGATTATAATTAACATGAAAAAAGCAGATAGATTGAAGACAAATTTAAATTAGTCTGAGAACATAATGGTCAATGTTTAGTATATTTTGGGTAAATGATGGCCCAGATATAAGCAACCATATTAAAAACATACTGACATTTTTAAAATTTGGGCCAAAAGTACCTGCTGTGCAGCTGAAATTTGCAGAAATCTAAGGCCATGTCCACAGATACACTGATATTTTTATAAACTGAGTTTTCCTTCTTTGTTTTAAAAAAATCTCTGTCCCCATAAAAAACACAAAAAAGTCTATAAAGCGCTGCCAAGAACAATGCAAGCCATCAGCTAGCTATCCAATTCTAACCATAAAATCCCTTCAGACAATCAGAATATTTAAAAAATGGTATGTGGAAATGTTGTCATAAGCAGTGACTTGCCTATTACTGTAATTGTATGCCTCTGTTACATAATAAAATAGGAGCCCTGTTAGCACAGTCATCAGCAGCAGCATTTTGCACACATCTGCCAGTTGACAGACATGCAACACGTAAACAGGGGAGATCGCAGTGCACAATCTGATGTCAAACAAAAGAAATGATGGTGCAGACAAGTCAAAATCTATAACACTAAACCCAATGTTTTTAATAATCTCCACCTAGGCAGAGGTTTTCAAAATTCTTCAGTTTCAGTGACCTGATACTGCGCTTGTGTGTGCAAACTGCATAGAAAAGTGTTTGTTTTTGAAAATACCCATGTTCGTGTAGACAGAGCCCGGGTAGCAGTGCACATTATTTTGGCTTTAAACCAAGTTGTAGCTGTTTTAATAGCCAATACCAAATGTTGTGGTCAGAATCAGAGCGAGATAAAGGCAATAAGGTCAATAAGACATTTTAATGGTTGTGCCTCCATGTTTAATTGCACATTTTTCCAAAGCCATTTATTGGAACAGAAAGACTATTTTTTGTTTCTACAACTGTTGTATGTCCACATCCTAATGTGTTAACTATCTTATTGGAACAATGGACAGAAAGTTACTTATTGTTATTTAACTAGGCCCTGTTGGGCTAACTAAACAATCAAACTTGCTGAATGTTTATTCTGAGCCCTGCATTTTCAGAATCCTCTCTTTCACAAAAGAAATACCTCCTCCTGAAGTCTTTTTTGCATTAGGCTTGAGACTCATCAAGCTGCCAGTCAGCCACAGTGCCAGGTCGTGTCACATGTGGATGTGCCGTTGGACAGTGCTTTGAGCATTCTGAGGGCCTGTTGCAATGTAGTACGAAGTACCTTTAGGATGGGTCTCAAATAAAGCAGATTACTGTCTAGGTCCCCGGTCCCCTTCACGGAAAAGCTTAGGCTTACCCTGAAAGCTTAAGCTGAGCTTTTTGCAGTTCAGGCTGGACAGTGAATCTCTACCATCTACCCTGAAAGTTTATGTAGCAGCTATTACTGATTTTTTCCCCCAATGGATTGCCAATCGATCGGCAAGCATGCATTGGTGGTGAACTATCTTAAAGAAGACAGAGGTTGCATTCTCCATGCCCACCCTCACTTTTACACTGGAAACTATGAGTGGTGCTAGAAGCTCTCTCTCAGCTACCATTTGAACCCCTGGCATCATGCGCTGTTAAAGAGCTCTCAATTTAGACAGTACTACTGCTTGCCCTCACAATGCCTGAACAAGCTTTCTAAATTTTACCGACATGTTGACTTTGCAATGAGAGGGGAAAACACGCTGGATTTGTTTACACAAACATCCCCAGCGCGTACCGAACGGAGCCCCGCCCCCATCTGGGATACTCAGACCACATCTCTGTTATGCTAATGCCAGCATACAGACCGCTCGTCAGACGCTCAAAACCGGTTTCAAAAAAGGTGAGAACGTGGCCAACAGGAGCTACTTCTGCTCTTCAGGACTGTTTTGAGTGCACTGACTGGCAGATGTTTAGGGAGGCTGCAACCACCAGCGAATCTGTCAACCTGGAGGAGTACACGACATCAGTGGTAAGCTATATCGGCAGGTGCATTGATGACGTGACTGTCTCCAGAACCATCACAACACGCTCCAACCAGAAACCGTGGATGACCACAGAGGTGCGTGCGCTGCTAAAGGTCAGGGCAAAGGACAAGTCGGCCCTAAAAACAGCCAGGGCCAAACTGTCCAAAGCCATCAGAGAGGCGAAGCGCATGTACAGCAAAAAAAAATTCACGGCCACTTTCAGGACAGCAGAGACACTCGGCGCATCACCAAATACAAGACAACTCCACCTGCTTGTAACAGTGACGCCTCCCTCCCAGATGCGCTGAATGATTTCTATGCCCGGTTTTAGGTGCAAAACAACGTGGCAGCGAGGAAGACCACCCCTCCTCCCAATGACAAGGTGCTCTGTCTAACCATGGCTGATGTGAGGAGGACTTTGAGAAAAGTTAACCCATGGAAGTCTGCTGGACCAGACAACATCCCCGGCAGAGTGCTCAGGGACTGTGCAACACAACTAGCTGATGTCTTCACTGACATCTTCAACACTTCCCTGTGCACCGCTGTTGCTCCCACGTGCCTCAAAACTGCCACCATAATCCCTGTACCAAAAAAGTCAGCAGTCTCCAGCCTCAATGACTACCGCCCCGTCGCACTCACACCTATCGTGATGAAATGCTTCGAAAGGCTCGTCATGAGGCACATTAAGACCCTGCTGCCCCCCACACTGGACCCATTACAGTTTGCGTACTATTGCTATTGCCACAACTCTCCACCTGGCCCTCACACACATGGACAATAAAGACACATACGTACGAATGCTGTTGACAATGTTCTATAGAGGGACCATAGAGCATTCTGAGCAGGCATCACTGCCTGGTTCGGATTACAAGACCCTGCAGAGGACAGTGAGAACAACTAAGAAGATCATCGGAGTCTCTCTTCCCTCTATAACGGACAACTACACCAAACGCTGCATCCGCAAAGCTAACAGCATTGTGGAGGACCCCACACGTTATGTCTGTCCTTTACTGTCTTTTTGCACTGTCCTTGTTATGTTTTTATTGTTTATTGCACTGTCTGTTTATGCACTGTCTGCACTGACATGCACTTTATGTCTATTCTGTTTAGTGGCTCTTTGTTGTTTTGTAAATTCTATGTTTTGTGTAGCACCAGGGGGTCCTGGAGAAACGTTATTTCATCTCACTGTGTACTGCATCTGCTATATACGGTTGAAATGACAATAAAGCTCCTTGAACCTTGAACCTTGAACAAGTGAGGGACCTTTACAAATTCTCCTTAAGCAGTAAATGCATTTACTTCAGGCCCAGTGACTGCACAGTAAAGCTCCGGGCGAGGCTGGACCCAAGTGCTTGTCAACTTTCTTCAGGGTGCAGAAAGCTGTTCTGCCTGCTTTTAATGGAGTGCCTCCAGTGTGTAAAGCTACTGTACGGAGCTCCGTATGCCCTGGCAAAGCATTACAATCTTACTTATATTGATCCATCTTTCGACAAACTGACAAGCTCTTCGTGTGTTACAATGTTTGGGTGAAAGGATGGCCTGTATCCGAACATAGACTTTTCCAATAGTCTGCGGATACCACTGCATCTACATATGTGAGCTAGGAATTGGAATACCCACTCAGTATCAGGGCTCACACTACGAGACTTAATGTTTCTTCGTGGGCTTGGAAGTATGTCGGTTTAAGATATTTGCCTCATGCAGGCTGGTACCCTCCTTGGCTGCTTTTGGTAAGCAAATAAATTCCCCTTTTTAACTTGCCGAATTAGTGTTTTTACACCGGATAATCGAACTATTTCAAGGTAAGATCATACTGTGTAAAAACCAGCCTGCATATATATATAATCTCTCTCTCTTTCTCTCTCTCTCTCTCTCTCTCTCTCTATACATATATATATATATATATATATATATATATATATTAAAGTATCTGCTCTGGTTTAGTGCAGGGGTGGTGGGGTTTTTTTGTTTGTGGGTGAGGACACTGTTCTCAAAGCAGATGCTGCTTATATATACCATCTCACAGTGGTTGTATTTGCATATGATTTGCATATGCAGTGACAATAGGATGGTTTAATTACACTGACGTGAGCCAATAACACAAGGAATAAAGTCAGGGGAATTTCTCAAAGCGTATGTTCTGCAGGGTCTCTTTTCCATTTTTACTGAACTGAGGTTACAACAGTAACCGAAAAGGTTTTGCCCTGTAACCCAAAATTGTTTGGTATATAACAAAAAAAATAATTGTTGTTCCTTTTTGGTAATTGGAAATGTAAGGACATTAAGCATAACTTAATATCTACTCATAATTATTTCACAGATTGGGATATAACTTATGGGATATTAACTTCCTTATTCCCCTGATCAGGGTCATGGTTAACCCTACATATAATGAAAAGTGCAGATACACTATAGATGGAAAGCCAGTCTAGTCTGTCAGTAAACTAAAAATGTAATTACATATTTGTTTAACATCTTTGTTCAAGATACATGGATTTTCCCAAATTAAGATTGTAAAAGTCACAGAAAAAGGACAAAAGGACACAGGGAAACGCAAGAAGCAAGAAACCAAGGATCATCCAAGGACTGAAACACAGTATATTATATATATATATATATATATATATATATATATATATATATATATATATATATATATATATATATATAAATATATCCACTAAGTGGAACCAATGAACTACTGACTAATTTAAAATGATTACTTGAAACAAGCAGGAGCAGAGCACCAGGAAAACAAGGGGAAACAAGGCACAATAGGGCACAGCACTACAAACTAAAAGTCCTTAAACATACACCAGAAAGACAGAAAGGGATTATGACAATTACTGTGCATCACATTTTTTTTCTAGACTTATTTATTAGTGGTTAGCTGGTTTGATAGTTAGTTCATCATTTTGAAGGCTAATGATGGCAATAAATGTTGGTTAGAAAAAAATTCTTAGAGCCTGCTCTTTATTTCTAAAGTAACTGTTACTTACTTTTACCACTAGATGGAAGCCAAACGGCACATTAAAAGTAGTGAATTATATCTGGATATTATACTATCGTGATATAAAAGTGCAGGCATCAAATAAATCATCATAAATATTTTAATTTCAAGCCTGAATAAACAGAAAAATAAGGTGGCAGAGAACTTCTTTCTCTATAACACAAATGTTTTAAAGTAAAAAAAAAGATTAAAGAGGTTGAATAATAAATATTTTGCAAGATGCTGATAAATGGTCTTATGTACCGTCACTGTAAAAAAGGTCACCACAGTACATTTACAGCAGAGTGACTTACACTTGGCAGAGTGACTTACATTTATCTATTTTTCATGCAACTTAGCAATTAGGGGTTGAGCGCCTTGCTCAGGGGACCAGCTGTGGTGGTTTGGTGGTGATGAGAATTGAACCCCGGTCTTCCGGGTATCAGTCCAACACCGTAACCACTGCCCCACCACTTACTTAAGTACAAAAATCATCTTTCTAGTGTCCATAACTTTGCAAAAAAAAAAAACCTCAAGACTGTCAAAGATAAATTTGACAGTTTAATTTATTTCTCTGGAAGCTTATTTGCATTTAATCTATTCCCTTGGTGCAATATTCCACACTGGCCAGCTGCCTCCTCCTGCCTTTTTTGCCTTTTTCTTATTTTCCTACATTTTCTCATAGTAAAACCTAGCTCCAAATGGAGAAACAAAAAAAAAAAACAGATTGTGCTTACTTGAAATTCTCAAAGCCTCCATTGGTTCCTAATGACGGGGGAATAGCAGCGTAGATTATATCACAACCACCAAGTTATTTATGCAGACCCACACATCTCCCTGCTTCTAGCCATTTATTTAGTCTTATCTTCAATAATTGCAGCCTTACCATTCACTTAAAAAGGAAATGTTTTAAATTCAGGCTTTCACAGAACAATAAAACAGTTTCTTGAACATTACTTTACTAAAGAACTTTTGAAGCGGGTAAACAGTAAAATGATCACATGGAACTGGGTCTCTGATTAATAAAAGGCACACAGATATCATGGGGAATTGGTAGGTTAAATAGTTAAGGCTCTGTTTTGTTGCATTTGTACTGGCCCCTGCATTTGTACTGGCACTTTGGACAATGCCATAGACATATTTTAAAAAAATAAATATTTAAATGTACTCATAACATAGATGCATTTTAAAAATAAAGTTTGCATTTGAAACTAAAATGATCTTAGTTATTAAAATAGCCTAAATGTTTGATTTCCCCGCCAACAACGTTACAATCAACGTAACGTTCCATCATGATTAGGCAGATGCCACTGTTCACCAGCCAGCATGTAAATTCAAAGATACAAATAAATAGTTAAAATAAAAAGATAAGTTGATTTAGAATGCAGCTAATTTAACTGAAAATGGACAAATAATTTTTTTTTTGTGTCAATGCAAAAAAAAAATAATTCTCATCTGTCATCTTTAATTTTTAATTATTCTTTTTATATCTCTTGAAAAGTAAAGCTCATTGGTCTGTATGCTCATCTCATCAACAAAATCAACTAATCTAGCATTATTATCAGACAATTGAAATAATCCTAAACCCCTAATAATAATAATACTGGTGGTCACTTCAGGCCATGTCATTTTCTGTTACAGACTGACTTGGCCCACATTTAAAAAAAATTAGGAAAAATAATCTAGCCCTTTAAAAATAAAATTAGATTAATTAAAGCATGTCCAAGAAGTAATGTCTTGTATATATTAGTTTGTACCTACATATAATAAAAAACTTAACTTCATTTAAAACACTTTTGATGGCAGCAGAAACCGTAAATTTTTTATAAGCATCAAAGTGCTGGACAGGGTGTGTTTAAAAATAGCCAGAATTTCTGAGTAAGCTTAAAAGAGTGTGTGAGTGGGTTGAAACATCACCTCCTCCTGAATGAAGGCCACAGCAGATAAAGAGTGTAGTATATAAACACACAAGCATCGGTTTAAATAAGAAGTAATGGGAAGTGGTTAAGGTGTTGGACAGCTAAATGGAGGATCGGGATTTGATTCCCAGCACAACCAAGTTGTCACTACTGGGCCCCTGAACAGGGCCCTTAACCCCCAATTGCTCATTTGTATAACAGAGATAAATGTATGTCACTGTGGATAAGGGTGTCTGCCAAATGCCGTAATTGTAGTATTTAAATTGTTTTGCTCCAACCCGCTGTTCATTTTTCTCTTTGTCAAGCCAATAGGCATCTTCTACAGCTTTTCCAGTAAACAAAAACAATTAATCATATGCTCAGAAAACAACATACTGTTTTTTCAAATAAATAGATATACCACTCACTATAAAGTATTTTAGAAAAGGTCTTCTGCTAGATAAATCTCTTTATAGCATCTACTAATCACCAAGGTTTAAAATAGATCAGAAAGCCTGATGTAAGATAGGTTATTTGTGTGTTTTTTTTTTGCCTGAGTTAAAGTTTTATGGGAATTAAACCCATTGGAAGAATATGAGCAATTTTACAGAGAACATAACATAAGATAGGATAAAAACAGGTAACCTGGAGAAGTAAGACAGTACGGCTACATACTTTGCCACCGTGCCTTCTATATGTGTAATGAATTACATAGTACACTACTATAGTGTTTTATGATTTATGTTCACATTAAATATTAGAATATGAAAAAATATATATTTTCTATCATATATTTTTACACTGAAGCAAATTGGTTTAATGCTAATATCAAATAGTAATAATATATAGCATATAATATATAGCATGATGGTGACAAACCCTGCTGTATGACCTTTTTTGTACGACCCAATAGATTAGTACATTTTATTACAGTATGTGTGATTACATTACAGGTCCCTGCATACCCAGTTATTATTTTTGCCTAATGTTCCCACATTCTCCACATGCTAAGACACTTAGCAAGCCAATTTTATCAAACCTCCTAATGCTTCTAAAAACCATATCAACATGTTCATACCACATCATCTACGAGTTTACAATACATCAGAGAATACACAAACATTGCTTGAAGGTACAATGTCAGGAATTAGACTGTGCATAACACAGACAGAGGCACTGTATCGATAAACTCAAAAAACGAGAACTGCTTTGAGAGCTCTCTCATTGGGGATGACTGACATTTCTACAGAGGTCTTTGCTCAGGTCTGATCAATACAGTAAAGTCGCACTCCAGGGTGTCCCTTTAGTTCACGCAGTCCTACAGATTTCTACATCTTTTAAGAGTTTTTTTATGTCTGATAATTAAATGCCCAACTGGCCTATCAACAGCAAACTGATTTTAAATTGCTGAAAAGGCCATGGTTCTGCTATAAGAGTTAACAGACACAGCTGAGCTGTTAGTCAGTGAAATTTTTTTCAGATAAGCTTGATGTTGTACAGTCCACTCCAAAAGCATTAAAACAGCAATGCAATGCTTTTTTTTTTTGTTTCTGTTACAAGCAGCATCTTTCGTCCTGAAAAGAAAATGAAAAAAAGCAAGCAAATTTAAGACCGGTTGCTCATCCAAAAAATAGGTTGGCTGCTATCAAAGGTAACAATAAAAGATGGACATCTTATGTTATCTCATATTAATCTTTTGATATTAAACCCAGATGTCTTTAGTGTATAAAATATGGAGAAAAGAATAGATCCTGTGGTTCCAATACTTTTGTAGTAGTTCCCAAACATTGGTCCCCACCTCAACTGCATGCTGACACTTCTGCGTAAAGGTAGAATAGGGATGCACAGTATATCAGGACAGGAAAAATACTGGTATATGATTCAAATGGTATAATAACATAATTTTTTAAATTTGGTATTTCATATACTAATCTAGCCACAGGGGTCACAAGCCAGTGACTTCGGTGTCAATCCCAAGCCTGGATAAATAGAGAGGGTTGTGTCAGGAAGGGCATCCAACGTAAAAATTTGCCAAACCTAAATATGGGAATCATCCATCAGAATTTCATACCGGATCAGTCGAGACCTGGGTTAACAACAACCGCCACCGGCACCGGTGCCAGCAGAAATCGGGCTACTGTTGGTCAAAGGAGGAGAGGACGAGGACATCCCTCGCGTGTGAATTGACAGAAAGAGAACAGGAAAGGCAAGTGTGTAGGACTGAAAATAGGGATGCTGAATGTTGGGAACTAAATGACAGGGAAAGCTAGAGAGCTGGTTGATATGATGGAGAGAAGGAAGGTGGGTATATTGTGTGTACAGGAGACCAGGTGGAAGGGTAGCAAGGCTCGAAGTATTGGATCAGAATTTAAGTTGTTTTATCATGGTGTGGATAGGAAGAGAAATGGGGTAGGAGTGATCCTGAAAAAGGAGTTTGTGAAGAATGTTCTGGAGGTAAAAAGAGTGTCAGACAGGGTGATGAGTCTGAAGTTAGAAATTGAAGGGCTGATGGTGAATGTTGTAAGTGGTTATGCCCCACAAGTAGGTTGTGAGTTAGAAGAGAAAGAGAGGTTCTGTTGTGAGGTAATGATGAGTATTCCCAGTGTTAGAGAGAGCAGTGATAGGCGCAGACTTTAATGGACATGTTGGTGAGGGGAACAGAGGTGATGAGGAAGTGTTGGCAGGTTTGGAGTCAGGGAGAGGAACAGTAAAGGACAGATGATAGTAGACTTTGCTAAGAGGATTGAGATGGCTGTGGTAAACACCTTTTTAAGAAGAGAGAGGAGCATTTAGCGACTTAGAAGAGCGGAGGAAGGAGCACACAGGTAGATTACATCTTATGTAGACGAAGCGATTAGTGAAAAGAGAAAGAGATTAGTGACTGAATTTGATGACATTAACAATAAGATTTTTTTTTCTGTAGTTTAGGAAATGTGTTATGTCTGTCAGCTGAGAAGAATTGACCAGTTTAGAGTGAGATTTGGAATGTGGTAGCTAAACAGAATGAGCTGTATTTTTTTCCCTAAGTGATATCTATAAACAGTAATTCGGTTTTATTAAGGACAAAAATTTGCACGCTTTCCTGCTCTATCGCTTACAACAAACCATCAATTAGCACAAAACATACCATGACAAAGTAGATACCTAGATTTTTTTCTGATGGTGGAAGTTTTTTGCTCATATGATTGATTAATCAGGAATGACAGGCCTAGGCCAGCAGGATTGGTGTCTGCTCTGAAAGCTGATTAACTGTCATCCATCTAATGCATCTAAATCTGGTCATGTAGTAAAGGATATCAATAAAACTGTAGGTGTTAAAAAATGACAGAGATAACGTTATCATTATCTTTCAAAGCTTTTAGGGGGTATTTATTTGAAGAATATGACAGAGGTGAATCAGGGGTAGGAGACCTGATCCAGCCCCGATCCAGAATTAAACCTTGCTCACCCAGAGCGTGTGTCAGCTTTTTTATTCCATTAAGCTTCCAGGATGAAGCAGTAGCTGATAACCATAGGGGTGTGGAAAAATTAAATTCTTTATTTCAACACAATGCGGAATGTGAACAATTCTGAATCGATCCACAAATAGTAACAATGTTTTTTATATAAGTATTTATTTAAAGCACTAAAAAGTGACCTACTACTCCCACACAGATACTATCCCATGAGGAAGAGATGACTTGTTATATGCGGAAATAGTGAAAAGCGGAGACGTAGCAATTTTCAAGTGTTTTACTGAGGAAAAAAAAAAATCATTTTTCACTGTAGTTAAATTGCACTTGTCTAACATTATCCAGGTGAAACATTATCCAACTTCAAATTTACGCTGCTGTAACATTGTATGCCATCTGTCCATATCAAAATAGCAAATGTAGTACGTCTCAATTGTTTTTTTTTTACTACCCATAACTATACTATAAGAACGTACTTTTCAAATATATATTTTGGGGCATTTTGCCTTTACTGATATGACAGATCAGAGATAAAACATGGGAATGTAGGAGGGGTGGGACTGGTAAGGACCTGAGACAGATTTGAACCTAGGTTGCTGGAGCGAAACATTGCTTGTTTACACAAGTAACACTCACGCAGAATGAATTATCAAAGACTCAATCTAAGGGAATATATTTGGCATGCTGAATTTCTGGACTTTTGGCAATTCAAAATCCTGTTCTGACTAAAAAAATACCCTGTCGATGACCTACAGCCCGTTAAAGAGCAATATACAAGGCAGAGGGAATTTGGGGGAGGAGTTATAGACCATGATATCAGCAAGCATTTTATTTGTAATATTTTTTTTTACCTTTCGCTGCAAATCAATGCACAGACCATTTGTATTAGGATCTTCAATTCCCTTATCAATTCTCGGGTGTGTTTGGTTATCTAGATTGCGGAGCAGGCTGAGTTGCTGGCGATGCAGCGTGTAACCTCCTGTCGCTGACTCATTGTGCATGTGAACACAGCAGCATTAATTTTACCCCAGACAGTCATTCAGTGTGCTAACAACAGTGTTCGAAAGAATTTGTGCAGTGTGAACATGAAAATTACCATTTCTAACTAGTTTAGTTTTACTTCCTTGGCTTTCCGAGATCATTTTCATTCCCCCTGCAGCCAATTAGAGACTGCTTTTTAACTCAATGAGCAATGCACTGATCGTTAAAAATCAAAAGGAGACAGTAATCAGCCTGCTGGTGCCAAAACAAGGCTGTTGCTCCTTCAAAGCCATCTGGGCCAGAGAAAAGCAAAGACATAAACATTAAGCCACAATGACACAAGCAGTATTTATAAAAAGGAAAATGGATTAGTACCCATTAATCTTCAAACTATAAACTTCGTTTATCTTCAGTGCAACAGAGGAGACGATGTGGCTTTATTTAAAGTCAAACTGTTATGAAAGATAAAATGCAAACAGCTACAGAAGCAATAAAGGAGATTAAATCAATCCACTCAGGTTTATGAAGCTTAGATATTGCTCAAGCGTGTCACATAAACCCTGATCACATTCTGTGAGCATTTAGGCTCTGACCTTCAAAGATTCAGTACAAACAACAAACCTATCCAGAGGAACATAAAAGGGACAGGAAGTAATAGCAGAGTTCAGCACAAGAGTATTCAGCAAGGTCAAGAAAAAAGGACAGTTTTAGTTCAGCCCACCTAGAGGCATTGAGAAGCACCTGGACTAAAATGCACTATAATGCGGTGCTTGCAAAATATGTCAGCACAGTACAGCTTGTACACAAGTTAAAGCACATGCATGCAAGATGAATATACCTGAGATGAACCTTTTGATTGAACTGAGAGCTACAGGCATCAGCCACAACCTTGGCAAAGGACTACAAGTTAGAATTCGACAAAACTATCTTGGACACCAAGCAATGGTTCCTCAAATATTGCAAACCTTCAACAATTCAACAACTTGCAACATTCAAAAAATAAAACTTGTTCTTTGAAAACTACAAGGGAGAAGCAAGTCCCGAATCACTGCTGAATGTGTACATCATCATTCACCAAAGCACTGTGAATTTCACCTCATTATTATGGCCGTTCTAAAAGGGCCTAGACACTTGTCTTTGCCACAATTCCCTGAGAATACTTAAATCCTTTGCTTATGACCCTATAAAAATTAACAGGTTGATGCTTAAAGCTGCTAATTGCTTTGGCAAAAAGCTTCAGAAGTAAACATGCTTTGGCAATAAGCAATTCTTGTGTGTGTGTGTGTGTGTGAGAGCCAGATGACTCTGGGATAAATCCAGGATTTTAGGATTACTTCATTATATTAATCAGATGATTGATCTTCTACATGCCCTGCATAAGGCATTTAATCCTCATACCAACTGTTCTTCTGTTATGAGGGAAAGGCATGAAGGGCTCCCTTATTACAAACCGATTTTACCCGTCTAAGTGGTGGTGGTGGTTGTGCACAATGTGTGATAGCTCACAATATACCAGCTAAACAACACGTACCTACTATAACACTATAGTGGACATTCTTTTATACTTTATTATAAGCTTAACCTACTGAATTATTAATGGTCCAGATAAAAAAATGCCTGTTAAGAATTTGTATATATATTAGAATTTACTATTAGTGCAGATATTTGGTATATAGTGTATGCGCAGTAAGGTGTCTGGGGAATGCTCACTCCCCCAGCAGCGAATTAAGACTTGTAGAATCACAGTTCACTAAATATGACACTAGCATTTTCTGCAAATTGTATTGTATGGAAAAAATAATAATGATACTGTACCAGCTATATAATTTATTAGTAACTGTATATTGTGACATTTTATTTTTGATGGCCAATGTCTTGAAAATGATTTTTTATTTTTTGGAACAACAGATAAATTTTCTCATTTACAGAAACATTATGAGCTGATGTATTTGCATGAATAATTTTAATTGAACACCTATCCAAAAAACCTATTCAAAAAAACAATTTTGGCTCTCAGCACTAATACTTTCCTGCAACAGTAACTACTGTAGTAACTAATTTTTAACAGGTACAATCAGTGAAAGAATCGTGGAAGAGGATTTTTTTATTTTAAAAGCAATAATAGAGCTGGATTTCTTTTTTTTTGCTACATAATTGTATTTTATGATCTTTAGTTTAGACACTTGCTTTCTTTTATGTAAACTCAAGACCATTACAAATGTTGCTAATGAAATAACACTTTTGAGTTTTTGTGTGGGGCATGCAGTGGAGCAGATAGTAGAAAGGGCATGCGGGAAAGGACAAGTTTTAGGTGGACATGCAGGGGGGAGGTTGGGGGTGGTGCATGCAGACATGCATTACTGGCGTTTACAGCTTTAACTGGTCAGTACCTGGTAATGTCGGAGTCTGGGGGTACACCTAGATGGTAGTGAGGGAAAGGAACGGAGTGCATTGGGCTTTTATCAAACTCCACTGGGGAGTAGTGACGGGGAGAGGGAGCGCGATCACACAGTTTATTCACAGTGCTGTAAACTGGCTCTGGAGGCCTAGAGAGGAAGAGAAAGAAGCAGAAGGCAGATCATGTTTGTTAGTATTCATATGAATAGAGAGTAGGAAACAAAGGAGAAAAAGAAGAAAATAAGAGTGAGATAGACAAACTGAGTAAGAGAGAAATTATTTTGCATTCTTTTTTATCCAAATCTGCCAGAAGATCTACTAATATTAATTTTGCATCAAAACTGACAAGCAATAATGATAATAAAAAACAATGCCATATAGACAGCAATATAAACTCTTTGAACAAGAACATTTTACTCACATTTCCATGGCACAACATATAAAAAAAGCTGCTATTCTGACATTTTGGTAACCACATTATTGGTAATAAATAATACCCTTTCTCTTGGCTTTATTACCACTTTTTCCATTTCTTATATTGTGGGTTAAACACCAGGTAAGCATAGTATAAAAAAATCAAAATTAGTGTAATGTGTTATAATGGATCCAGAGACACACACCATAGACAACAAAAATTCTCAGGAATTAGAAAGTGTCTGAATATATATAAACACAGGGGCCATAAGTTGTCCTACAGTGGCATTAGCAATCTTGTATAGACTCCTATATGACAATACCTCAATATATTACATAAAGTGGACCTCATCCAGGCTAGTAAATTGTATTTACATGTGTAGCAAATGTTGTTGGGAAATACATGTCCTCCAGGAGAGTTAAACAAAAAAAATAGCAGATCAGCACAATGGAAATTATATTTTAGGTATGAAATATATTTTTTCATTTGCCTGCATTTTTGTCAAGTCTACACAACAGCTATCTTTGCACAATGCACAGCATACGACCCATAATGCAAAACAAATTCAGCTGTAATTTTTAATACCTTTTTATATCGGATCTTCTCATTGCACACTAAACACACACTGATTTACAATTACTGTCGCTGGTCAAATGTGTGTTTTTTCATTCTAGCTGCGCTTTAATGCTTTCTTAGTTGATTATGTACATTAATCATGATAACATGATTAGTTTCACCAAACTGAAAACTGAATGATAAAAACCAACCCCCACAGCACAATACAAGCAGTGGTGTTAAACAAAAAAAATTCTCATATTCTTCCAGTTGGATAGTGTATCAAAGTATGTAAACTAAATAGGAACCTTGACAAAGTGCGAGATATGGCAGGCTGTTATAACTATATACTAAACTCACCAGTTATACAAATAAATGGTAGAATATGACTGTGAAATTTTTTGTGGAAAATGAAGGTCAAAATAGCTCTTTAACCAGTACTACTCGTCATATCCCAGAAAGCCTTAGTGTTTGCTTCTCACCTCAACTGGAAGTGCTGGGACTCAAACCTGTGGCCCTCCTCATCATCTAAGGAGGAATTTCTGATCAGAGGAAAAACAGCAAATGAGCCACACGACCATTGCAGTCAATGTCATATTTTATTAGGCTGTGTGAAAAATATGTGTTTGTCTTGTGTAAACGCAGCATGCAGACTCCGAAAAGATACAAACAGCTGGACAAACTTATACGTTCGTAGACACAACAGAACAGAACAGAGCCTGCAGTGGGCACAGCTTGGTTTCAGACATCATCAGACAAGACTAACAGATGAGCCTGAGGAATAAGCTCTGTTTAGCTATTACACAACTATATTAGCAAAATCACTTCAAACTACACGGGCATTGAAGCATAGCTGTTTATAAACAATTTGTATATTTATGGCAGCCCACAGAGGCACATTTACTGAATTCCAGATGCTCTTAGATGTGTGATGTAAGATGGCTGGATACTAAAAATTAACCTGCAGCAAACTGACTCAGTGCTAGTGTTAAAATTTACATCATCTTTTTTGCGGAAAAATTTGTAACATTCTGAATAAACTGAGAAAGAAAGAATGAGAGAGAGAGAGAGAAAAAAAGAAAACAAAAGCAGCAGTTTAAGAAACCCACAGTTATAAGGATTGGTATTCAGTCCAAAGACTTTTGGCAATATAGAATATTTTTTTGCTGCTTGATTTCTCTGTCATTCTTTCTTTCTCAGTTTATTCAGAATGTTACAAATTTTTCAAGACAGCGTAGGCTGTCTCTATATGCTGTAATATTTTCTTCAATGGAACTAAGAAGCTCAAACTGTGTCCCAACATGGCAATGCTCCTTTGCACAAAGCCTCCGAGTTCCATAAAGAAGTGGTGTGTATAAAGTTGGCGTGAAAAACATGCTACCAATGTAATGGGTAAACACCATTGTGAAAATGCCGACTGCACCCTAGAACTCTTCACCAGACATATGTGCCTAATCTCGCTAAACATTTTTTTAAACTTCCTGCTTCCGATTTTTTACTTCCATAATGATTAATGGATTTGCATATAACCTACTATCTTTATTTTTGGTTATTCCTTTCTGTTTTGTGTTCTCTGGGTCCAGATTTGATCTAAACAATGCAAAGCAGTATACAGTTTCAACCCTGATGTAAATTATATCACAAACACACATCCAGTTTTATATGGACCCACAGTAGGTGCTAAAATAAGTTTAAGTAATCGCTACAGTTATCTAAAACACTGTGTTTGAGCATCATATTTGCTGTGGAGCCCAGCATGTCTTAATTCTAAACAACACTGAAGTTTGGCTGAGGTTTTATGAAAGAAATCACTTGAATATATTTTACATGAAATACAAAAGATACTTTTAGTGGGACAAAGGTTTTTCTTTCTGTAATAATTGTGTGTTATGAGTTGTAGAACTGGTAAATAGTGTGTTCCATTTAATGAAATTAAAAATTTAGATTCACATGTGAGTGCATAAATGTTAGTGGAAAAGTTATTTAAACGTTACTTTAGAGAGTCTAGTATTGTAAACTAATCAGTGGAGTTTGCTGAATTTTGTTTGTGTTTAAAATATTTAACATAGAGTTGTAATTAAAGCTTTTTTCCTATTACCGTAGTTACTTAAGGGAATGAGCTGCTGTGGAATGCTCTTTTATAACCTATAGCCTGAGGCATGTATGAAATCTTTCAAATCAAAAACATTACATCATGGGCAGGTGACATACTCGCCCAGGAATTAATGCTATATAAACCTGTTCCTTGCCATGATAAGTTCGCCTATTCAGTGTGGACAGGGATGCCTGCTAACATAAAAATGACCTCCACACACCCTCGGCCACCATACCCCTAGTCGAGTGCACCTTTTTGGGTGCATTGAAACAGACAAATAGCTGGCCTTATCCAAGATGGACAAAGCCCGAATATCGCTAATCCTCTTAATGGAGGAAATTGAAAAAAGAAAATCTGCTGAATGCTAATTAGATGCTTTATTCGATAGCTTTAATGGGAGTTACATAACTTCCAACACTATCATCAGGTCCCATGCTGGAAACCTCAGTTGCTGGACCTCATAAGCGGGTCCTTACCCACTGATCAGTCACCCAAAGAGGCGTTAAAGGCAGCTACGACTGTCTCATATACCTTCAGGGTGAAGGGTGCTAGCCCTGCAGAAAAACTATCCTGCGAAAAAACTTCTTCCTTTACTGCGTTTGCAGAAAATCAGGGAAGATTAGAAAGCTTTGCATAGGCAACCTGCCTTTAGTCGAGCATAAGGATGCGGCACTAATCCCAGCTAAAAAACAGCTGCTCTCCAAACACTACTACAGCCTATTTGTAATACTGATTTCATAATTTCTGAATACAAACTGATTTCTGCCCCATCTAATAGCCAATATTGCTTTATACACATTCCACAATATCTTCTTTCAATTTGTAGCCATGCCTACAGCTCTTGAACCCTCTTTGCTAATGGAAGACCAAACTAACTGCGCTGCTTTCTGCACAGAAAACATATGATACAGACATTGCCTGCAATAAATCTAGCATTCAGTACTTCATCAGAGTCTTAGATGTGAGACATTGTACTTTCTGGTTTGCTTAAAAACGTTAAAATCTGATTTTTTTCTATCTTGTTTATAGCCACTATGACAAGATAACAGGAAGTAGTAATAAATTAGGATATAATAAATTTGGCAAATTGACAGTGATATATTTTGAAGCATAACAAAATGCTGCTGCTCCTACAACATTAGGACTCATGCAGACCGTGTCTTTTTTTATTACCAGATTAGTGCAGATAAATATCAAGATCATATTACGGCAAATATTGGATGTTGTATGCTTGTGGAAACAAAAAAAACCCCCATGTACACATTTAGCAAATAAATGCAAGCTTTTTTAATTTATATTAGTATTACGCTGGTATCTCTGTTCTATGCTCTGTTTCAGTTCCTTTAAGATTTCTAAAATGCCCTCATCAAAGCCTGTTCTCGCCAGCTACTTTCAGGTTTCTATGCTAAGCATCCAGTCAAAAATATCTCCTGCCCTGAAGGAACCATATGGCTCCTTAAATAACCCCCTTAATAACGCACACAGCTGAACGAACCCCGTCTACCATCTGCTCTTTGCAGAGATAAGACGAGTTTTACTCATATGCAGAAATATAAATATTTTGATTATTTTTATATAAGATCAAATCTCTACACTTGCATCAAGCAGTAAAAACAAAGAAAGGTACAAATCTTACTACTATATGTAGTTTCATTCATTTCTGCACAGAGCACACAGACATTCATACAGGATGTTACAAAAGAAGGAACAAAGCCAAGTACAGAAAAGTAAACTAACTCTAGCAGACAGAGTGGAACAGGAGGGGCCTGAAATCCCAAAGCAATCTCATCACAACCGGTGATGATTCTCCAGCACTGCTTTTTAGGATTTGAACACAGGGACACATTGGGAAGGAGAGACCCACATAAATTCTACCTGTGGAAGCTGGAAGAAAGAAGAGGGATTTACCGTAAAAATGAAAAGCCATCCAACCTGTTAATGTCCTCCTCCCCCAGCAGGTGGCGAGGCAAGGGTGAGTAGCGTCCAGGGGAGATAGGGGGAAGGCTGGACTTATATTCCAATGTCCCATTATTACCAGAGATATGATTATCCAAAGCAGGGGAAAAAGCTGCAGGGTAGGACAGAAAAAGAGATGGACAGGTAGAGAGCAGAGTAAAGGAAAAGAGAGAAAGGAAGCCGAAAAGGAGAGAGAATAAAAGGTGAAGAAATAACAGAGGAAGATAGAGCAATGAGAGAAGAGGTGGAAAGAAACATGGTGAAAAAAGAGTGGAAGAGAGGAGAAGGGGAGTAGGAGAGAAGGATAAAGGAAAAGAAGGGCACAAGAAGAGATAGACAAAAATAAAAGAAGGGAAAGTAAGTAAAAGGAGAGAGGAGAGGGGATAAGGTGAAAGAGAGGACAATGAGCGATAAAGGAGCGGTGAAGATGTAAAAGCAAAAAGAAGGAGAGTTAAAGAGATGAAAGAGAGGAAAAGGAGAGGTGAAGAGGTAAAAGTGGGAATAAGGGGAGATGATAAGGTAAAAGAAAAGAGAAGAAGAGGTAAAAGCAAGGAAAAGGAGAGGTGATGAGGTAAAAAGAAGAGAAGAAGTGGTGAAAGCAAGGAAAAGGAGAGGTGAAGGAGGGATGATAAAGTAAAAGAGAAGAAGGAGCGGAAAAGGAGTGGTAAGGAGATGAAAGAAAGATGAAGAAGCGGTGAAGAGGTAAAAGAAAGTGAAGCAAATTATCAGTACAGTTGCTTGTAATATATTAGAATACTAACTTTACATTCATCCGCAGCTGTGCATCACTGACTCATTCTCTGCTGCACATATTTACCAATCTTCTCATAAATGATAACAATTCTCTTATGACTAAAGCAGTGATTTGTGACGGTGGCTTTCTTTCTACTCACAGTGGGTAATATCGGGAGGCCCATAGGGATCTGAAAGGTAAACACTACTGGGGCTTTCCCACCTTCAAATACACAACATCTGAAGTGTTCTTTAGTATGGCTACTGCTTCCTCATGGGTCACCTCCTCCAGAGTGTAGTTATTAACCTAAAAGAAAAGAAGACATTGTCTGTAGGCACTGAATAGCATGTGTTACTTCACAGTTCACTAGTTCATAAAAATTAGTGCTGTTACTCTAAAGTGCTGTCTCCTGAGTGAAGGGTGACACAATGGGGAACCATCTGACATGTAGAGGTCCTTTGGGTACCATAACAATATGACTGCTTATAACTTTAGCAGCTTTTTATTTTAAATAAACAGAACTGTAGGATATGAGTGAAAGCGTGTAGGCAAGAATTTTTTTCCTGCTCATGCTGCATCACAGTAACACACTCAGAATCTGCTCGCTTACATGAACGTATTCATGCCCATGAATGTCCAGTGTCAGTATGATTGATGAGATAGAGAGTGTATGACATCCGTATCCCAGCTAGAGAGCATAGCTTATTTTGCTCTCATGACTTCAAATGTGGCATCATCAGGATTCAAACTTTGAATCCTTAACCTTCCAACACACTGACAACAGGGTTTGTTTGTTAACTAAGAAGATGTAATGAATAATACTGTAGATTTCTTTTGATATTATGCGTAAATTCTGGCTATGAGTAGAGTTTGAGGTTTCTGGATACTCACCATAAGGAGTCTGTCCCCAACCTGTAATCTGCCATCTTTCTGCGCCGCTCCTCCGTCAATTATTTTGGTAACGTAGATGCTGTTATCACCTGGAATGTGCTGGTTACCCACACCACCCGCAATACTGAAGCCCAGTCCTGCAGGAAAGAACCACACATAACACTGATAAGTACACTATTACAATAATTAAAACTAAAACCATGTTAAACATTCATTCAAAAGAAAAATGTGTTTGCTTTCTTTTTAAAATAGAAATGCTATTCCATAAAACAATTAAGCAATAAAAGATTTAAGCATTAAAATAATTACTACTAATTAGATTGTTTTAACAATTTCAACAATTATTTTAAAAAGTCGATCTTGTCATATGCAGCAAATGATACTAATGAAAATCCTCTACTGCAGAATGATAGAGTGGGGCCAGAATTTTACCAATCCAGTATATAAATGCCATATTTTGTATTTGTAATTTATTCATTGTTCTATATTTTCTCATATAATTATATTTAGAAATAAAAACACTGCTCAGGGGGCAGCATGGTGGCTTAGAGGTTAGTACTGTTGCCTCACAACAGGAAGGACCCAGGTTTTTTTCCCGTCAAAAAAATCGGATATTGTCACAAAATCGGAATTGGGCATCAAGATCTGCAGTGTAAATGTGGCCCTAGTCTTGCTTTGTTGCTTGTCACGATGTATGTCGCACGTCACAGTCAATGTTATGGTTTATGTCCATGTCTGAGTTTCTGGTTATGTATTGTTGGTTCCTTGTCTTATTACTTACTTTAGCTTAATTTGTGTTTTTTGTTTTCAAAGTACTTGTTTCATGTATTGTTTTACTATTTTGTCACTGTAATTAAAATAGTGCACTTGCTTCAAAACCAACCCTATGACTCGTGACAGTTGTCGGAACTCGTTTGATACCATTTATCCAGCAGGTTTTATTAAAGAACAAAAATACATAAATTAAACTTTTAATAAGCCACATATAATCAACTAGAGAAAAATACGGTAAATAATCATACAGTATATATACTGTGTACTGTATGCCCTAAACAATGCATCAAAGGTGCATATGTTTTAAAAAAAAACATTCTGCTTCCCTCTGTGCTCCTAACAACATAATATGCCCAAGTAAGAAACACAGTAAAGTGGGAGAAACTTATGTTTTGTTTTCCTCTGACATTCTGGCAAGGATAAGAGTGTATAATGCATTAAAATGAAAATTGCAATGAAACACATGAGAAATTTAATGCACACCTGAAGGAGAAAGGGAAAGAAAATATTGGGATTTAGATTTGATGCATTTTTGTCCTGCTGGTTGACTTTTTTCCTCCAGACAGGTTTTTCGGCTAGCTTGTAATGGTTTAGTCAACAAAAAAAAGTTCCACTTAAACTGGAAAATATTGTTTGGGGAAAAAATGGATACGAAGAACTGAATCGACTTTTAATAGCCTTGCAGAATCAGATACTCAGAAAATATTGCTTAGTGCCACTACTAAAATTCTGAATTTTTTAAATTACACCCAAAATTACATTTTTATATGCCCTAATTTTATAGACATTTCTTAATTTTTTTTTAGTGAAGACAAAGTCACATCACTACTGAAACAGTAAAAACTTTTATAATTATTACATTTTACGTTTGACACTAAATTTCGATTCGCTATTCTGCATTTGTGTGTCCTGGTCTGCGTAATGAGACGCACAGTCTGGATTCTGAAATGTCATGGGAAATCTTAGCTTGTGTATCTGTTAGGACGATTTAAAAAAATAATACATAAGGTGACAAATAAAAGTTAATGAATGTAAGCAGCTTCTTTTGTTTTTGATGTTAAAGCACTTTATTCATTTCATTCTTGAGTCATTTCTAAACACTTTGGCATTAATTACATATTTTCCATCCGGGGAAATATGCTTTTTCCTAAATACTGTATCAATGCTCAGCAAAATGATTACAGGGTTTCAAGAGGCACAAGAACTTAGTTATCTAAACATAAACAAAAAATATCTACAGAAAAAAAAATCTTTATTTAAGAGAGAAAATTTTTTTGTATGTTCAAAAACCTTTTGGTCCTTTAATGAGTTTGATCTCGACGATGGTCTCCAGCATGGGTCTCCTTCTGCGTACGTAGAGCCGTACTATAGAGCCAGCCACCTTCAGAGCCTCCACAGCCCTGCTGTGGGAAACCTCAGACACGTCCACTTCATTCACACGCAGGATACAGTCATTCACCCTGCAGACACACAGACACACAAACAGGGAGAATTGGATATGATTTGGTATGGAGTTAAACAGTTCCAGATTTTTTTAGATTGTTGCTGCCTCTGGTGCATGAACAGCTTTTTCCTTAGGCATGCTCACTCCAAGCAGCTCACACCGCAAAGCAAAAAGTGCTAGCGTGCACAAGGTCCACTGCCCCGTCTCACCAAAAGACTTCAACAAAGTACAAGCAGAAAAATTAAACATGATGTTTGTTCCCGGTTTAACAGAATTTGATTACATAAACAATAAAATTATTTTATTTTTTTAAATTATAATAATTTTATTTTTATAGCGCATTGAAAAATATATAGACACCCTCACAAAAAAGCTTCATGAAAATCTGGATAATGATTTAGATTCTAATTAAGAAAGACAGGAATGGAAAGTTACTGAGATTAAATGTGGGGAAATCTTAAGAGAACTGAGAAAAAACTGAGAAATTATTAGTCTTCTATTAATGTATGCTAGAGCTTCATGACCGTCATCCTTCATCTATACATGATCATGTTATATTTTTTTGTAAAATTGTTTTATTTTTTTCAGAAATTTGTTATAGAAAAATATCCGATTAAAGAGTTTTAAGCTGTTAAAAATTTTAGAGCCAGTAAAATCAAACCTGACTTTTTGCATACAGTGTTTGGTTAACATTCCTTCTGCTACTTTAACCAGTCAGTAGCATCTGCCTGAATCCTTGTGAATTTCACAGAGCATTAAAGATCTCCAAAATTAGTATCAGGAGTGTGACTATGCTATGAGGCGGATTTGTATTCGCTAGTGACAAAGAGAGAAAACACCATTAATATTTGGTGTATATTGTTGCTAAATAAAGAATTCAAAGCATTTACTTTAAACAATAAAAGTAATCTGTGAAACAGTGGAATTTTAGAACAAAATTAAGTGCAGTGGATAACAGGATTTTTGTGATGAACAAAATTAACTTCAAGACCAGGGCGTCCTTAAATGGAGATTCCCGTAAATAGTTTATTATTATAATATAAATATGTACTAAGTATGACGTGATTATGTGGTTAATCGTGATGCTGTTTGGAGCATCTGAGAGAACTATCTGTAGAAAACTACTACGGTTTGTGAAAGCTTGTATAATAAGCCACACTTTTATCTCTTTGGTGCAACATTTGGATACATATAGCGGTGGCCCAAACACTGCAAGCACTATAAAGACATGCTCAATTATGGTTGCCCTGAGCCCTGACTTTAAGCTCACTAAAAATCTTTGGGATGAACTGAAACACTGATTGCACTCCAGACCTTCTCGCAGCATATTAGTGCCTGATCTCACTAATAGTCTTTGTGGCATTTAGCTACGACACTAATGGAAATCCTTTCAAAATCTGTTCAAGCTTAATTTTACGGCAAAAAGAGAAAGTAAATATTAAATATTATTTTAAAAATCTCATATAGTAGTGATAGTCAGGAGCCTATGCACTTTGGACCATATAGTGTATCTAAAGCACTGAGACAAGTTAGAACGTTAAGATTAAAAAAACTTTTTTCAAGGAAATTGCAATAGGGTACACATATTGGTAGTTTTTGGTGTTTAAATAATTATTTTATATTAGTTTCCCTTTTGTAAATCATGCTAGAGATGACACGCTAGCAGCAAGGCTGTGCTCCATCTGACTGTGCGTGCAGCCTGCTGCCTTGTGCTGCCTTTTTTTGAAATGTCTTAAAACTTTTCGATACCCCCCTAAAAGATATTTAGCTTAATATGTGTCAGTTTAAAGTGGATACCAAATATGCAAGCCTATTTCTTGGTTTATTTTTCTTTGCATTATAATGCTTGCTTTTATTACCATTACAATAAAGAATGTAGCAAAGGATTGAGAAGGAGGGGTATGATGGAAAAACTAACGTCTGCTCTTTTCCTCCACAAAGTATAGAATTATGCTTGTCTTTGTAAATTCCCCTCTTAATCTGGTTCTGATCTTTGAAAAAGGCACCAAGGACAAAATGTCCTTCTGTTATAAGAAAAACATTTCCCCATCAGGCAATACTAATTTTTTAAATCAGCCCCTATCTCCTAATGAAGCTGCAATGAGTTAGAAAACAGTGTGTGAATGAGTATGTGTGTAGGTGTGTGTGTGTGCGTGCCAGAGCTCTCTGGAGAGGTAATAGAACTGAGATACAGAGCTTAGTCTTAATTACTGACAAAATTAATGAGCAGGAGTAAGGCAGGAAGAAGAGGCAGGAAGAGGAGATAGAATGATGTTAAACATAATCAATGTTAAATGATAAGCTGGATATAATGTTCTATTCAGCTTATTGTCATCAGCCGAGCTGCTGTGAAAAGGGACTGCTCACCGGAGCCTGCCGTCCTCAGCCGCTGCACCACCGGGGATGATCTTGGTGATAAAGATTCCAGGATCGTCTCCGATGTGTGGATTATCTGTTCCACCTGCTATACTGAACCCCAGCCCTGAGTTACCCTGAAGACAGATAAAGCACAAGTACACATAGGACATGAATAAAAATAAAATACCTACAAACATACAGATGGAAATAAATGCAATCCAATTATCTCAGTGTAAACAACGATAATAAACCCATTATATCGCAATAATCACCCTATACAAGCTAATAAGCAGAAAGTACGACTGGGTAATATTAAAATAAAGAATAATTACTTTGCTAAACATTTTACCATTAATTTTAGAAAAACATGTTTAATGTCTCCATAATTAGAGGTTGATTATTTAACAAATATGTAAATGTAAGGCTTAGTTCTAGCATTAAAATTCAATTTTGGGGGAAGTGGTGGCTCATGGTTAAGGTGTTGGACTACCAACCTGAAGACTGTGGGTTTGATTCCCAGCTCAACCAAGTCACCAACTCTGGGCCCCTGAGAAAGACCCTTAACCCCCACTTGCTTAGTTGTATAAATGAGATAAATGTAAGTCGCTCTGGATAAGGGCATCTGCCAAATGCTGCAAATGTAATATAAAGTAATGTAAATGTAATTTATTTAGACGTTCTTTTTAATCTTTAACAGTCATAAAGCATATTTATCTTTATGAACACCCATTTCACACTCTGGAAAATCTACTTATGCCAATCAGACCAGGGGATTGCACGCATGAAACAGCAGTAACGGTATCTATAATTTTAACAATCTGATAGCTTGGGGTATGAAGCTATAGCAGAATTTGACGGTCCTGGCCCTGCTGCTACAGAACCTCTTCCTTGACGGCAACAAGAAAAACAGATCATAGTGAGGATCAGTAGAGCCTCTGCAGATGTTTCAAACTCTGGTCAGACAGCATTTGTCTTTAGTGTCCTGTTGGACAAGAATTAAATCCAAATTATCTTCTGAACTATAGATGGACTTTAGCTGCAGCTAGTCAAAAAGCTCTCTGTGGTGGCTTGGTGGAACGTGGAAAGAATGAAAAAAAAGGTGTGATCACCTCATCATGAACAGGAAATGCAAGAGCTGCTGTTCAGTCAGTAATTAGCCAGTGTGTTTGTAGACCAGTTCAATCTGTTTGTAATCTGCACACCTAGGAATTTGGTGTTACAGAGAACCTCCACAGCACAGTTATTGATGACGAGCGAGCTGATGAGTTGATAATCACATGAAGTAACTACTGAAATCATTATTGTCCAGCGTTGGATGTGTGTCAGGGTCATTCACTAAAACTGCTACCACAGAATGTGCGTGTCAACGCTATATACAGTAAAGTTTAAAAGTTTTAATCACCTGCTAAGATTCAAACCCACTGGCCACAAAGTATGAAACGGAATGAGAAATCAACATAAAACTTTTGTCTTTGAATAAACTGTCTTATAAACAGTTCAACAGCCACAAAAAGCGGCAGATTGGAGCTCGTTATACTCAGCCAGCCAAGCTGTGTTTATTAGTGCACCTGTGCAAATAGGAGAAACGCTCCAGAGAAGGCAGAGTCATGCAAACTGTCCTTTTTTCAAGCTTTGATTAACTGGCATGAGGGTAAATTGAAAAAAAGTTCTTGTGATTAAAGCACTGCGGTCTTTAAGGAGCAGTGCAAAGGAGAATATGTGCTCTGAGCTAGATCAGGTCGAATATTTCCTTGCAGAGGAGGCCAAGGGTGTATAATGTGCTATAGAATCGTATGATAAGCTGGAGAAAGAGAGATAGAGAGAGTAAAAAAAAAGGGAGAGATTGAAAGAGTTAAGAGAATAGAATGGAGAAAGGAGGTAGAAGAAAGATAGAAAGCAAAACAACTGCAGTGTTATGGCTGCATACATTTTTAATAGCCTTCTATCTCAGAGTGTCCCACAGGGACATGTAGGCGGAAGCTCACAGCCTTCAGTTCATCAGTGTTTGACAAATCAGCTCTCTCTTTGCTCGTACTGACGTTTACTATGGTCACTGCTCTATCCTCAGGCCTGTGGATCCAATTACATCTGTCAAAATGTCACGTACAGCCGGCTACCTCTCACATACACACATCCTGCTTTGAGAGCTTGGTTCACAATTTAACATGCGAACAGAGACTTCCAATTAAGAGCCTACTGCCCACAGCTGTTTGTGCCAGCGAGTGCACTGCTCGGATATTAATTAGCCCTAATGTAGACTGTGGAACCCACTGTTTATACCACAAGCAATTGTGTGTGTGTGTGTGTGTGTGTGTGTGTGTGTTTAAAGAAAAGCTGTAAAAATAACCGCTTCAGCAAAGAAAATGTGTTTTTAGATCATCCTGGAACTTAATACTTCATCCATCCATCTATCCATCCATATTTTGTCTATACCTGCTTATTCCTAATCAGGATCACAGGGATCAGCTGGAGTCTATCCCAGCTGTCATTGGGCGAACCCTGGACAGATCACCAGTCCATCACAGGGCCACATACAGACAAACAACCACACACGCACACACACACACTCCTATGGGCAATTTAGAATCACCAATCATCCTATCATACATGTTTTTGGACTGTGGGAGGAAACTGAAGTACCCGGAGTAAACCCACACAAGCATAGGGAGAAAACTCCACACAGAAAAAACCCTTCCAGGGATATGAACCTGGGAACCTTGCTGTGAAGGAACAGTGCAGAACCTAACTAGCAAAATTTAATTTAGACTGACTGCATGTAGATGTGACTGCAGTTACTGACCTCACTAATGCTTTTGTGGTTAAATAGGTAAATCCCTACATCTATGTTTCAAAGTGTAGCAGTAGGATTTTTCAGGGGAATTATTTTAACAACAGAGACTGAACCGATTCTGGAATAGGATGCTTGAAAATTATGAGTATAATAGCCAAGTAGTCAGCAACTCGTTTTAATATAGTGTATCTACTGTTATGTCTGTATTCTAAAATCAAATGCAATTCTAAAATATTACTACAATGCTGTCTAATTTATCCCTTTTTAGGGATAAGTCCTGACAATATTGTTGCCAGATTGTGAGTTTAGAACCTGATTACTTCTTGGTGGAAGGACTTATGTAGTTTCTCTTCTATGTCATAGGTTAATAACCAATCACAGACAAATTACAGGCATCTTTGAACCCTGGGACGCAAAGAAAATGACCTGCAAATTCTTGTAGACTGATATTTACAAGAATTATATTATTAAACACCACAAATATTTACACAAATATTTATTTACTGCAACACATTCCAGAAAAGCTGGGACCTAATTGTTAAAAGCTTGGTAGGTGGAATTCTTTTCTATTCTTGTTTGATGTGTAACTAGAGTCACTCAACAGTCCAGGGTCTGTGTTGTCATATTTTGCACTTCAAAATATGCAGCACATTTTCAGTGAAATGTAGGGCTGGCCTACAGGCAGGTCAGTCTAGTACCTACACTCTTTTACCACATAGCCACACTGTTGTAACACATGCAGAATGTGGCTTGGCAATAATCAGGAACGTCCCTAAAAAGACATTGCTTAGATGGCAGCATAATTTGCTCCAAAGCCTATATGCACCCTTTTGTTTTAATAGTGCCTTCACAAATGTGCAAGATGCCCATGCAATGAGCACCACTGCACCCTATACCATCACGGATTCTGACTTTTAAATTTTGTGCTGTAGGCAAACTGGATGGTCCTTTTCCTCTTTAGCCCAGAGAATGCAAAAAAAATCTGAAATGTGGTCTCAGACCGCAGCACATTTGGGCCCAAAGAAGCAGGTGGCATTTCTGGGTGTTTTGGTGTATGGTTTGCCTTGTGCATGGTACAGTTTTAACTTGGATTTGTAAATGTTGCAACAACCTCTGTTGACTGACAATCATTTTCCAAATTGTTCCTGAGTCCACATAGTAATATCTATTACAGAATGATAGCGGGGACACAGACATTTAGTGCTGGCTTTCAGCCTTGCTGCTTCCGTGCAGAGATTCCTCTGATATTTTAAACTGTAGATAAGGGAATAGACAAATATCTTGCAATTGAACATTGAGAAATGTTGTTCCTAAACTGTTCAACTGTTTGGAACATTCGACAGATGAACATGTTAATTGGAGGTGAGCATCATGATTGGATATATAAGGAAGATCCTTAAAAGGCTCAGTCATTCCAAGCAACGACGGGATGCAGTTCATCACTTTTTGAACAGTATGTCAACAGTCAACAAAGTGATCACTTTGTTTGGTGAAGCGCAACCTATTATTGCTTGTGAATGACTGAGCCCTTTGGGGATCCTACTTTTATACCCAATCATGATGTTTACCTGTTTCCAATTAACTTGTTTAACTATAGAATGTTTCAAACAGGTGTTCTTGGAGTATTTTAACTTTCCCAGACTATGGTTGCCTTATTCCCAGCTCTTTTGAAGCTGCAGGCATTAAATTGAAAAAAAGTTAATCTGTTGGAAAATTGCATATCTTCTTGGTGTTTTCAATTGAATATGGAATTTGCCATCTGCCATTTTTTTATTAACGTTTTGCTTTACTCCGAGTGTGTTATAAATTGGAGTGATAAAGCATCAGCAGCAAGGGGGGGGGAATTAGGATTCTAAAGACCCATGCAGTTTGAGGGCCCTCAGAGATCTGTATTATTAGGAGTAACAGTACTAGCAAAAATGTAATAGTATGTTTATATTCTTTCATAGGGCCCAAAATTGCTAGCAGCACCCCTGTTCACACCATGAGTCTGGCTGCATGTATCCCAGTAGTAGGTGGGATCATGGGAGAAAAAAATAGTTAAACAAACTGGAATATTCCTAGCATTAAATGGTTTAGTACATGAGAATGTGGAATGCAGAACGTCAGATTTAATCATCAAACATGATTCACAGTAATTCAAATGTCTGCAGGCCCACAACCATGTGATCATATCAGTTAACAGGCCACCACTCTAACTTACCCGCTCTAGTGTAATTTCTTCGAATTCGTATTCAATTTCTGTCCCATTGACCTGAAAAGGAAAAAAAATCCCATTAACATTTGTAATGCAAAAGAAATAACTCAAATTAAATGTTAATCATCTTGAGCAAGCAACCCTTAACAAGAGGGAGGAGCATCCCACGAGTTCACAAAAGATACTCAAATATCACTGGTTTATAATGAAATGATCTGAAAAAAATCTGCTGTTTTTTTAGTGTAATCATAATAAATGTACTTTTTATTTCTTTTTAATGCAGCTATTGCTTTAACCTAGATGTCAACAAGCAGATTTTTAAATTTTCAAACAATCCAATGGAGTCCCGCCTTTATTAATACCCGGATCTTCTGCTTGACTTTTAGAACTTAAACTGCAGAGATCATCAATCTAGACATGCAGGTCTAAATTTTGTCCACAGGTCAAATACACAATCAATAGACTCCTTAAACTTTTGACTTGTATTGCTTAAAACATTCTGTCAGATTTAGCAGTGTGCATACTATCAACTACTACACAACTACCGGGTACCTTTTTTTGCACAATTACCAGGAAAATTTGTATCTTCAACAGGATAAAAACCCAGAATATTTAGTTTTTAAACCTCAAATCCCTTTAAAAAATACAGAAAACAAAGCTATCCATCATTTTCTCTTGACTTTTTATAACTGCTTATTCCTATGCTGTGATAAAAGATTTACAGTATTTTGCATGGAAGCATTTGGTTGGTTGATTGGTTGAGGAGACATAGACCGTTTTATATGTACTGCAAAGAAAACTAGAGGTGCTGCTAGTATCATGAGGGCACTAAACTACTGTAGACTGAGTTAGGACAATTTATTGAATAGTTGTTAAATAGAAATTGCGTCTAAAATCTGGTAGTGTGGATTTAGCATTAAATTGACTTATTGAGGTTATTATGGTGTTTAATACAGATAACCTCATTATCAGATGGTCTGACTTCATAAATTATTTACTTACGTTTTTGCATTCATTATCCCTTTTCAGACATACAAATACAACAAGTTTTTAACATATAGCTGTGCTCTGTGTTTGACCTGCTTTAACACACCGAATGAATCCACCAAAATCAGGTCGTACAGTAATATGGCATTTTTAGCTCAGGTGAACCCACAAACTTTGAAAGACATGAGCCGGTTCATGTGCAAACTACATCCATACTAATGAGAAAGAATCTCTCTCTCTCTCTCGCTCTCTCTCTCTCTCTCTCTATATATATATAATATATATATATATATATATATATATATATATATATATATATATATATATATATATAAATAATGTATATATACTGTATATATACACTGCTCAAAAAAATAAAGGGAACACTAAAATAACACATCATAGATCTGAATGAATGAAATATTCTTATTAAATACTTTGTTCTTTACATAGTTGAATGTGCTGACAACAAAATCACACAAACATTATCAATGAAAATCAAATTTATTAACCCATGGAGGTCTGGATTTGAAGTCACATTCAAAATTGAAGTGGAAAAAACACACTACAGGCTGATCCAACTTTGATGTAATGTCCTTAAAACAAGTCAAAATGAGGCTCAGTAGTGTGTGTGGCCTCCACGTGCCTGTATGACCTCCCTACAACGCCTGGGCATGCTCCTGATGAGGTGGCGGATGGTCTCCCGAGGCATCTCCTCCAAGACCTGGACTAAAGCATCCGCCAACTCCTGGAAAGTCTGTGGTGCAACGTGGCGTTGGTGGATGAAGCGAGACATGATGTCCCAGATGTGCTCAATTGGATTCAGGTCTGGGGAACGGGCGGGCCAGTCCATAGCATCAATGCCTTCGTCTTGCAGGAACTGCTGACACACTCCAGCCACATGAGGTATAGCATTGTCTTGCATTAGGAGGAACCCAGGGGCAACCGCACCGGCATATGGTCTCACAAGGGGTCTGAGGATCTCATCTCGGTACCTAATGGCAGTCAGGCTACCTCTGGCGAGCACATGGAGAGCTGTGCGGCCCTCCAAAGAAATGCCACCCCAAACCATTACTGGCCCACTGCCAAACCGGTCATGCTGGAGGATGTTTGCAGGCAGCAGAACGTTCTCCACGGCGTCTCCAGACTCTGTCACGTCTGTCACATGTGCTCAGTGTGAACCTGCTTTCATCTGTGAAGAGCACAGGGCACCAGTGGCAAATTTGCCAATTTTGGTGTTCTCTCGCAAATGCCAAACGTCCTGCACGTTGTTGGGCTGTAAGCACAACCCCCACCTGTGGACGTCGGGCCCTCATACCACCCTCATTGAGTCTGTTTCTGACCGTTTGAGCAGACACATTTGTGGCCTGCTGGAGGTCATTTTGCAGGGCTCTTGCAGTGCTCCTCCTGTTCCTCCTTGCACAAAGGCGGAGGTAGCGGTCCTGCTGCTGGGTTGTTGCCCTCCTATGGCCTTCTCCACGTCTCCTGATGTACTGGCCTGTCTCCTGGTAGCGCCTCCATGCTCTGGACACTACGCTGACAGACACAGCAAACCTTCTTGCCACAGCTCGCATTGACGTGCCATCCTGGATGAGCTGCACTACCTGAGCCACTTGTGTGGGTTGTGTGGCTCCGTCCTATGCTACCACTAGAGTGAAAGCACCGTCAGCATTCAAAAGTGACCAGAATATCAGCCAGAAAGCATAGGCACTGAGAAGTGGTCTGTGGTCATCACCTGCAGAACCACTCCTTTATTGGGGGTGTCTTGCTAATTGCCTATAATTTCCACCTGTTGTTTATTCCATTTGCACAACAGCATGTGAAATTGATTGTCAATCAGTGTTAATTCCTAAGTGGGCAGTTTGATTTCACAGAAGTGTGATTGACTTGGAGTTACATTGTGTTGTTTAAGTGTTCCCTTATATAGTATATATATATATATATATATATATATATATATATATATATAAATATTATACCTTCTAATTGCTGCTGCTTGTTTAAGCTAGTAGTAATTAGCAGAGAAGACTTTCTGCGCTTTCTGTATCAAGGATAAATTAAAACTTCAGAAGCGCCGGTGTTGTAACCGAGTGGGACATGACAGCGGTTTTAATTGTTTAGCAACAAATTACTTCATTTATGCTTTATTCAGTTAGATTACTGACCATTAACATGAATCGAGCTCGTGATGGAGCGTTAGTAATGCGCTTAGAGCAACAGAAAACCACAACGCTCTGACTTTTGAAAAACAGGCTTCAAACTCCGAGCTACAATAACTAACTCTACTACTACAATAACTAACTCTACTGTACTAACTCTACAATAACTAACTCTGCTCAAACTACTCTACTTCTTGCTCCATTTTGTTCACATACTCTATGTGCTATAAATAGTTTAAAATTGTAGCATAACAGTCATTTTACCATATCAGGAGCTATAAACTATAAAGTGTCTTCTTCTTCTCTTTTCGGCTGTTCCCTTTTGAGGGGTCGCCACAATAAATCATCTGTCTCCACCTAACCCTATTCTCTACATCCTCTTTACTCACACCCACTAACTTCATGTCCTCATTTATCGCAGCCAAATACCTCCTCTTTGGTCTTCCTCTTTTCCTTCTGCCTGGTAGCTTCATTTCTAACATCCTCCTACCAATATATTCGCTATCCCTCCTCCGTACACCACCTTAACCTGGCTTCCCTGACTTTTTCCCCCATAACATCTAACATGAGCCGTCCCCCTGATGAACTCGTTCCTAATCTTGTCTAACCTTGTTACTCCCAAAGAAAACCTCAACATCTTTAGCTCTGCTAAATCCAGCTCTGCCACCTGTCTTTTAATCAGCGCCACTGTCTCTGAACCTCACATCATAGCTGGATTTACCACTGTCTTGTACACCCCCTCCTGTCACACAACACTCCTGACACGTTTCTGCACCCATTTTAACCTGACTGTACCTGCTTCTTTACCCTTTTTACATAATCTCCATTGCTTTGGACTGTTTACCCCAAGTACCTAAACTCCAGTACCTTCTTTACCTTTTCACCCTGTAATCTCACTGTTTCACTTGCCTCTCTTTCATTCAAACACATGTACTCGCTACAACTGACTTTCAAATCTCCACCTCTCCAGGTTTTCCTCCGCCTGCTCCCTGCTCTCTCTACAGATCACAATGTCATCTGCAAACATCATTGTCCAAGGGGATTCCTGTCTGACCTCGTCTGTCAACAGATCCATCACCACAGCAAACAAGAAGGGGCTCAGAGCTGATCCCTGATGCAGTCCAACCTCCACTTTGAACTCCTCTGTCTGACCTACTGCACACCTCACTACTGTCCTGCTTCCCTCATACATATCCTGCACCACCCTGACATACTTCTTTGCTATTCCTGACTTCCTCATACAATACCACAGCACTTCTCTTGGTACCCTGTCATATGCTTTCTCCAGGTCTAAAAAACACAATGCAGCTCCCTACGACCATCTCTGTACCACTCCATCAGCATTCTCAGAGCAAAGATTGCATCTGTAGTGCTCTTTCTGGGCATAAAGCCATACTGCTGCTCACAAATATCTACTACCCTCCTTAACCTAGCTTTCACTACTCTTTCCCATGCCTTCCATTGTATGACTCATCAACTTTATTTCTCTGTATTTGTTGCAACTCTGCACATCACCCTTGTTCTTAAAGATAGGCACCATAACACTTCTCTTCCATCCCTCAGACATTTTCTCACTCACTAAAATCCTGGTAAACAATCTAGTAAGAAATTCCATTGCTGCCTCTCCTAGACATTTCCACACCTCCACTGGTATTTCATCAGACCATCCTAACTTCGTTTGTACTTACAACACTTCAAATTACTCCTTCCATCTTCTCTGTACACTCTCCTCAATTGTGAGCACCTTTCCATCTCGATCCTTTTTAACCCCAACCTGCTGCACATCCTTTTAATCTCAATCCCTCTGCCTTGCTAACCTGTACAAGTCCTTCTCTAGTGTCTAACCTAGTGTACTGCTTGGCCTATAAAGTGTCATTTAACTTAAAATTCAATATGGAAGCTTAATGGTGCTATAAATTTTGTTTATTAAAGCTGCTGTTAATATTCATGACCCTGTTAATGTGTCTAGTATAGATTATTAATTCATCCAGCATTTTATCAATAGCAATAACCCTGAGGGCTTATTTGTTTGCGCTGTGATCGAAACCAAGTTGTTGTTTTTTTCAAGGCCCTGCAGGCACATCGGTCTGGCACCATCTCATCAGAACAGATGAGGAGGAAAACGAAGAGCTCTCGAAATCCTCCTGCTGGCTCTTAGGCAATACATTCTGAACCACAGGAAACACATAGTGCTCAATTGGTCGGAGACAGAATTGATCGATAAATATAAGAGTCTAAAAAACACTGTAACCCAAAAAACAGCTCTGATAATTATAAATATGGTGCAGATATATACAAAGTCTCCTCATTATGCAGTTGCATTATGCATTGCAAGACAAACAGTGAGTCAAGACAGGGAGTTGCTATCCTTAACATCAGACCTTCTGTCTAAGCCACTCTAGAGTGGAACAGCATTACTGTATCTTAAAGCTAAATGCTGCCTCACATTAGCAATGCTAAGAGGTGCTTTTGCTGAGTGCGTCCTTGGGAAGAACTGTTTGTGTGCTGTGACTCGACTTCAGTTGCAGAGGAGAGAAAAAAGCCATCCAGGCTGCATGCTCATAATAAAGTATTAAGTCACAGTAAACGTACCAATTACAAAAAAACAAAAAACCACAACATATATATTCTAATAACATTCTTGTTGCTGTTTCACACATTATACAAGAAGTAAGAGTACTTATATTGTGTTATCATTTACGTTTGTCTGGAGATGTGTATTTATTTTTAATGCAATATATACAATCAATAGGGCATTTTCATACACATGAAATCATTGTCAAACCATCCAGTTCTATTCATACTTAACTATATAAAATAACAGAGAAGAAGGTGTAATAATCAGCACTGAGCAGTGTCAGTCAGCTTGGACTAAGACAAGTCCTTCTCCATTCACATTCTCTTTGAGCGCCATTCATTTAAACCAGAGGTTAATGGCATGTGTTTGATAAAAATGTTGTGCTTATGGATTGCATAAAAAAGTCACACACAAAAAAGCATGCTTCCAGACTAGAACAACTTTTAAATAATTAAATCCTTGAAATTCTCTTTTAAGAGCATCCAATGTAGTTGTCATATACATTTAACATCTTTATATATTGATTTTTACATTTAAAAAATCCACTATTTAGTTTTTATTGTAATTTAGACAAACAAAAATGCTGCAAAGTTTATAAGGGTGATACATTATTTGTGTCATTTCTACTAGACTATTGTAAATCTGTTTACATAGGTATACTGTATGTCAATTTAATATCAAACCTCTCTAATTGGTTTAGAATGTATTAGCCACGCTTTAGACAGGTTTCCAGAAATGTTATCTTGTCACCCCTATATTAACTTCTTTAGACTTTAATTAGAAATTAATTTAAAAATGTTACTGTTTTGTAAGCTTTGAGAGGATTAGTACCTCAGTAGCCCTGATATAAATAAGTTAACAAGTCTAATATAAATAAATAAGCTCCATGTAAACACCTCAACCAGAATAATAGTGCCCAACCCAATTGAAATTTTAATCAATAGTGTTAAGAGAGCACGGTACAATGTATACAACTCGTTATGGTTACTTTGAGTGTACGTAGTTTCGCACATGTCTGGTCTTACCGGTCTCACCAATCTTTAGAGGAGGGGGAGCTGAAATTCAGTAAAGCATGGCTATAGAAAATCACTTCTTGTGCTCTGTCTTTTTATTTAGGATTTCAGCAACAACACATACGCATTCACCAGCTTAATAGCAACACAATGGCCATATGTAAACACCAGGCTAGTATCTCTCTGACCTTTTAGCTCTCAATATACCAGCTAGTCATCTGAGCAAAGATTCTTGATTCTAATGTTGGACCTACATTGTGGAATTTAATAATCCATTTTTGCCCAGGCTTAACTCTGCCTTTAGAGTCTTTTATAATCTGTCCTTCGATGTTACTATTGTAGTATGGTATTTTAGTGTCCATGAAGTTGTATGTTTTAAAGTTTCTAGTTTGGTTGTACAGCACAGTTGGTGTTTATTTCAAATACATTGTTTATTTCTAAATATACATTCTGTGCAAAAGTAACTGAATGTGAACTACTCAGATATTGTAATTGGTTCCACGCCTTTTCAACGAACTCAGTCACCTGAGTTTTAATTAGACACACCTGCAACTTATTACTTCCCTACCTTCACGTTTACTATTTTGACGTAGTAGTACTAGTCTTGACGTAGACTCATGTGCTCTTACCTTTGAGGTGTCCTCCAAGAATCCCGCGTGCATCTATCTACGAAAGCATTAAGCCTGGTAATCTCCATATCATTCCTTTTCTTGCTACTTTTCCAGTTCATGTGAAATAAAGTTGGAGTATTCAGTGCAACTAATGGTTGTTTACAGACCGTAAACAATATGGAACCAGCAGGCGCTGCAGCCCTCTGGAACCCCTACATGAGCTGGTGGACGCATTACGAAGCCTGCTGCAGACTATTACGGATTCCACCGCTTCTCCACCACGCACAGCCTCTATGGCCACTACAATGTCTCCAACAATCACTGCTCCCACCACGGTTATTTCAGCTAGCCCCGTGGTGAATCCAGAACCTCACTCGGGCTCGGCGGAGGACTGTAGCGGCTTCCTTTTACAATGCTGGCACTTGAGATGCAACCGCATTGCTTCCCTACCGACAGATCTAAAATAGCATTTATTTTCTCTCTCCTGATGAGCACTCAGGTGGGCAGATTCTCTGTTGCAGCAAAAAAAACAATCCACTTCTATAGATAGTCAATCTTCTTATATTCCAAACTGTTACTCAGATTTCTGCTACGTATTCTGTGCTCGACTTGCCACCAGGTTACCACCACACAGATCATGGGACTGTGCAATCGACCTTCTCCCTGGTGCTCCTTTACCCAGTGGCAGAGTTTACTCACTCTCTCTCCCGGAACAGCAGGCCATGGTGGAGTATATTCAAGAGGCATTACGGCAGGGCTATATTCGTTCTTCAAAATTTCCTGTGGCCTTCAGCTTTTTCTTTGTAGCAAAGACGGATGCAGGTCTTCGGCCTCGTACAGACTACTGAGCATTAAATGAGATTATCGTAATATTCAGGTACCCACTTCCTCTTGTTCCAGCAGCTCTCAAACAGCTCCGGAGAGCACATACAGTATCTTTACGAAACTTGACCTCCGAAGTGCATATAATCTTATCCGCATCCGTGAGGGAGATGAATGGAAGACAGCGTTTGTGACTCCCACTGGACATAACGCACCATCCGTTTTCCAGGGATTCATAAAAAAAGTTCTTTGTGACTTTCTCCATCGTTTTGTTTTGGTGTATATTGATGACATCCTGGTATACTCCCAAAATGAGACCGAACATCAGTGGCATGTCAGAGCGGTCCTAGAGAGGCTTCGACAACATCACCTCTACTTAAAAGCTGAGAAGTGCTCCTTCCACCAACCCTCCATTTCATTTCTGGGATATTTCATTGACTCTAAAGGCATTCATATGGAGAAGAAGAAGATGGAAGCGATAACCACCTGGCCTGTACTGGAAACTATCAAACAACTTCCCAACAGATCTAAAATAGCATTAGACAATAGACAATCAAATAGACAATCAAACCCCGAAGGTTTCTCAAATTTTTACAGGAGGTTTATTTAGAATTATAGCTCTGTTGTTGCTCCCTTAACTAACCTCCTTCGCAATAAACCTAAAAAAATGCACTGGGATTCACAGGCTAACCAGGCCTTTAACTGTCTGAGGAAATATTTACATCAGCGCCTCTACTGACTCATCTTGATCCAGACAAACCCTTCATAGTGGAGGTGGATGCCTCGTCTGTCGGAGTGGGTGCAGTACTCTCAGGAGCATGGTAGCCCAGCTCGACTCCACTCATGTGCTTACTTTTCCCCAAAAGCTCACCCCCTTTTAACAGAATTATTATGTAGTAAATAGAGAGCTGTTTTCTATCAAGTTCGCGATGGAGGAGTAGAGACACCAGCTGGAAGGAGCCAGAAGTACCGTTACAGTCATTACAGACCATCAAAATCTTGAATTTCTCAGAGAGGCAAAAAGGCTCAATCCACGCTAGGCAAGACTGGCTCTGTTCTTCACGTTTTAATTTTAAAGTCACCTATCGCCAAGGGATCAAGAATGGTAAAGCCGATACCCTGTCCCGAGTATATTCCCCTGGCACTCCGCCTGATAAACCAGAACCCATCATTCTTCCTGAGATCCTAGTCGCTCCTATTAAATGGGCTCTGGACGAAGACATCACTGCTGCCCGGGTTTCTGAACCAGCCCCTTTAACCTGTCCATCCGGTCTCACTTACGTTTCCTTAGCTCGCAACCAGCTCACTAATCCTTAGCTCTTCACAACCAGCTCCCTAACCCTTACATTTGTCACTGGGTTCAGGACATCTGAAAAGATACCAGACTCTTGATATTCTACGGGAATGGTTCTGGGGCCAAATATGGCATTGAATGTCAGAAGACACGTTAGGGGCTGCCCAGAATGTGCAGTGTCCAAAGTGCCTCGTTCTCTTCCAGCAGGTAAACTCCTGCCCTTGCCAATTTGGTTAACTAGGAGAGGTATGGTCCAGAGGAGAGATCATGGGTTCCTTAAGGGACATCTTGGACCCTAATCTACTCACAGACTTCCACGCCAGTCACCCAGAGTTTCCGGCCCCGCGTAGCAGAGGACGTCCTCTTATACGCAGAGGATCTAGGCCCTCAGGAGCGGGCCGTGGAGGAGGGGGTTCTGTCACTGGATCGCCAGGATCCACGCTTTTCCAATGCACTCAGTCACCCGAGTTTTAATTACACACACCTGCACCTTTTTAATCCCCTACCTTCACATTCACTATTTAACTTAGACTCATGTGCACTTACCTTTGAGGTGTCCTTCTCCAAGAATCCTGTGTGCATCTATCTCCGAAAGCATTAAGCCCGGTAATTTCCATATCATTCTTGTTCTTGCTACTTTTCCAGTTCATGTGAAATAAAGTTCCAGTTTTCAGATTTGAATGCAAATTACAGTATTCCAAAAGTTCCTGGATGACCTTCTACTCATACAATGCACACTATACGATGTGGCACTTTTTAAGTTCTTCAGGTAACTTTAAGTGCATTATTTATACCAAACTATAAATTTTGTACCACCTTGAAGACACCTATTGGTTCTAAACTAATTAAATTTTACAGTTTAACATCAATAAATGTATCCTGGACATGAAGGTGACTCTACTCCCATTTGTTTCTGCCTGTCTAGTCAAGCCTTTAATCTTTAAAAAAGCTTAAAGAAGCTTCGGCTGCACATAAGCATGCTTTTTTATGGTAGCCTGACACACTGATCATTTAGCTTTATCTTAAACTACTGACTACTTCAACTTTATTAAGATTTTCAAACTTTAATAACCATTTTATATTCTGTTTATGACATCAGAATTCACTCATTACCATCTTCATCAAAAGATTATAATTACCCTATAACCTTTTAATAATATGTTTATATTTATAATATTAATAAGAATCACTAACACCATCATCATCATAATTATCAATCCTGTGTACCAGCCTTTCAGCAACGCTTGTGCTCAGCTAGAAAAAAGTGAATGTTAGCCAGTTCTCTGCCAAAGTGATTTATAGAGATTCTGTTAATGCTGAAGCTGCTTTTAAATCCATACGCATTGATTCACATGCCAATGCTCCATACACAAACACTATGTAAAAATAAAATAATTTAAAGCAATATTAGGTGTGAACAGTGCATTCCAGGTTTATTGTGCAATGTGAAGCCTTATAAACAATATCTTATTTAAAAATTAAATAATTATTTTATTTTACAGATTAAGAATGGTTGTAAAACAGTAAACTAAAGTGTGATGCTAGCCAAACCTTTAATACTATTAGCTAGCTTAATATACAGAAAAACCTATTTATATAGAATGACCATACATCTTCTTTTTCCTGGACATGTTCGCTTTTTGGACCTAAAAAATGTTCGCACAGAACCACTGTCCTTCTGCTTCGTCCCACCACAGACATGTTACAGAACACAAGAGCACCAAAACTGTGGATACAACGGAGTTAGTTTTTTTTCTCCTTCCTCGTTTTTTCTCCCAGTCGCGTTGGATTAAGTAGACAGAATTTTTTTTTTTTATTGTTGGATGTATTTTTCTTATCTGACTATGGAGTATTACTATGCAGTGCAGCTGATTAAGTTGGACCCAGGAGAAAGGACCCTGGAGGAACACACTAGTAAGTTGGCCTGGCTAACTAGCTTCTCAGACTTTAGCCTCGGCACCTTCTTCTTCACTGCCCAAATCCGTTCAGACCCTGAATGTGACGTCAGTCCCAGACTCAGGCCCCTGAACCCAGACTCTGATTTTGAATCTAGTTTAGTCCCAGACCAGACTATAGCTCCTGGCTCAGTCCAGGACACTACTCTGTTCTCTGGCTCAGGACATCGCTGTGGCCTTCCTACAAATCGGATGCCCTCCATGGGACAGCAGGGGTCACAGACTGCCAGCAAAAAGAAAGCTGCATTTCAAAGAAAAAAAAACCTATCCTAAAAGAAAACCTAAGTTTCCTATCTAAGTTAAGGGTTCATCGCAACAGATGATACACACCCACTATGCAAAGTTTGCGGTGACCGACTAGCTGATGACGCCATGAAATACCCTGTGTTAAAAGACAAGCCCTTTTCTGAAAGAGAAAAACGTGAACATGAAGTCATGTACACATTTATCGAGGTCTTCCACCACAACAAACAGTCTGCGCTGAAAGTATCATTCTAGTTGTGGCATTGATTCTGCCTTATACTACGGTCATTTGCCGTGAACTGCCATGAAGGCTGCGATGAAAATGTAGCAAATGTCCTCCTTTTGGCTAGCACCATAACAAAAAGAATTGATGAAATAGCAGAGGACGTTAAGGCACGGTTGTTAGATAGGATAAATGACTCACTGTGTAACGCAATTTAGCCAGACGAATCTACTCATGTTGACAACAAGGCAATATTGCTTGTTTTCATGAGGATGTGCATGAGGATTTGTTATGTGAACTACTTTTGTCAACAAATACCACAGCTGCAGAAGTATTTAAGTCCTATTTAAGATTATATATTAGAAAAACTTACTGTAATTGGTCATTTTGTGTCAACGTATGCATGGACATAGAGGCTTTCGAATGGGAGCCTACACACTGTGTCATCCATAGGGAAATGCTGGCAAGCTAAAAAATGTCATCTGAGCTAAACAGTATTTTCAAGATGTAATTAAAATTAATAACCACATCAAAGTACATGCCCTTAATTTGCATCTGTTCGACCAGCTCTGTAAAGAGATGGATGCAGGAAGTAGACGGCTTCCCCTGTACACAGAAATTATATGGCCTAAAGGAATTCTAAAGGAAAATCACTGGTGTTTTTAAGTCCCATTTGAAAGTGTATTTTAGCATCAATGAGTCTTGAAACTTGCTTATCAGTGTAACATTTTTAACCTGCTCAATGAACTCAATCTCTCACTTCAAGAAAAGATGACAACTGTTTTCAAGTTGCAAATAAGGTTCCTGCATTAAAAGCCAAACTGTAATTATAGAGACAAAGAGATTTTCAACATGTTTCACACAGTACCAGCAATTATAAAAGAGACTAAGGTCCAACCTTAATTTTCCTAATTGGTGCATGGCCAACTGTTGCATTTTTTCAAAAGAGTTTAAGCATTACTAAACAATTACAAAAACCCCAGGATGTGAAAGGCATAAATTTGTGAACAATTAACCCTATCCCTATTTGAAGAAAAACAACTGGTTAAAAATATGGATATACGAAACATAATTCAAGTGTCGCTGTCTCCTACCTAGATGGGGCCATCTAGTTGCAGGGAAACAAGACCAGAGCTTCCACTGACTCATATTATGGCGAGTTGATATTATAGTGTAGAACTGCCTAATATAAAGTGTAACTGTTGCATTTAGATTACATACTTTGAACTCACAAAGTTTTTTTATTGGAACGCCTGCGCCCCCGTCATGGAAAAATTTACAAAAAAAGGTTGGGGACCGCTGATGTACACAATCACAGGTCAAACTGCATCTTAATTATTAGTTCAGCATCACGCCAAACAACAGAGGCTTGGCTGTCAACAGTGGGTGACACATGGTTTCATATAAACACATTCATGCACTCTTTTATGCGTAATACAAAAAAAGAGCCAATCCACCCACCAGCATGACAGTTAAATATAAAAAAAACCTAGAGAACCCAGAAAGCACATGTAAGGGAACCATGCAACCTTACCTTAATTTATAAAATAGTAAAGCAGACAACTTCTTATGACAACCCCATGCTTTAACCAGAGGTAAAATGTATATGCTTTAGCTATGTAGTCTTAGACGACTAACCAATATATTGGTGGCTGAACATTTGCTGCATATAATTTCTAAAGACACTTAAATAATTTTTATGAGATTTTATACATTTTACTAGATTAACTTTATTTGTTAGTCTGATTTCCAGAGGAAACGCTTCCTGCATGTTTAAATTCACAACAATCTTAATTGGGATTTAAACGCTCCTAAGCCAGACCCTTAAATCCTAATTACAGAGATAAATGTAAGTCGCTCTGGATAAGGGCGTCAGCCTGCAAAATTATGGAAAAATAAATGGTACGTCACAAGAACAGTCCATCAGGGCTACCGCCTCAGGCTCCCGAAGCAACCGCAAGGCAAGAAAGTTGTGGTCCCACCCCAGAGATGAACCCTGGGCTGCACTCACCCCCAATCTTCTGGACCTCCTGTTCTGGAGGACAGTCTTCAGATCCAAGTTCATTCTTGGTCACAAGAGTGCAGGTCGCAACTCTGTGCTTCTGGGTTTTACTGTATGATGAGCTTGCTGGCTGGGGCTGCCTCCGCCCGGAATGGCAGGGCAGGTAACACTAAGAAGGCTGCTTACTCGACTCGTGGAACCTCCCAATGACTATGCGCACCAATGATATTTTTAGATTGATAAGTCTAGAAAACTGGCCTTGTCCTGTTTCTGCACCTCTGCTAGGTTAAGCCACAGGTGTCTCTCCATGGCTATCTGGGCTGCCATGGAGCAACCCACCGCTCTGGCAGTCTTCTTGGTAGCCTGGACAGACAGATCTGTGGCACGGTGCAGCTCCTGCTCTGCCTACAAAATAACAATGCCGCTGCTATCCAGATCTGCCTGGTAAGCCTGCAGCCTGTAAGTAGGCTGCAGCCTGTTTGAGGTAGCCCTCAGCTGTTTGGAAGGTAGCCTCGGAGCCTCTAGTAATGTCACTGACTCTGGGATCTGGTACGCCACCTCCACAGTCTCCCAAGTGCTGATGCTTATCATCTCCAGCTCTTTCTCTGAAGATGCCTAAAGAGAGAGTGATGTGATGTGCTATCTCGAAACCCTCCACTATCTAAATCTGTGAGGCCCACAAGGTTAGCCTGCACTGCACATTGGCTGCAGCAGGGATTGAGCCGAAAGGGCTATGAATCTGGCAGCAGGGCCAGATGGGAGTGGAGTGTGCAGTGTCAGTATTTCTGCTCCAAGGCAAGCCACACACAGCTTGTGCGTGTCTAAGCCTGAGATATACGCTCGGTCGAAATCAGGACTTACCTACTGCATCCACTAGTGTTGTTGTTTTTTTGGAATTTCTTTCATTTGCAAACCAAGAATTACCATAGCTAGATGCTCTCCTTTGACAACGTCACCCTGCTCATGACGCACACTTTGACATATATAGTACGGGTGGGAAAAAATCGATTGCATGACAGAAAAATTATAAGCATTAGTTGCAGGTTCGCCTATTAAAATAAAGAACGAAAGCAGTCTAAAATGTACTAAACCAGTTTATTAGATGCAGACGTATTAGATGTATTCGAAACTTTTTATTCTGTCTCACACTCCTGTGCGCATGCACTCTCACCAAACTGCTACAAGCGATGAGGGGAAAATGCATTTACCCACACACACAAAATGAGTGCTGACACAAATATTACCACATCTAAACCTAATAAACAGTTTATACTGTTACATAAACACTGACTAACGCACATGTGCTGGCGAATTTGCTTAATTTGAACAAAACCGGACAATCAACTTTGCAACGCTTCCACCTGGCCATCACATCTAACTGTAAGTTTCACTTGTACTCCTATGATAATCCTCACACTTTTGGAAAGTGTTGGATAAGGAGGTATGGGGTGCCGTCTGTGTTCCAGTTCATCCCGGAAGTGATTACTGGGGTTGAATCAGAATAAGGGTTCTGTGTCAGTGACAATCTGGGATTTTCCACTTCAATTACAACACACCATTTGTCTTTATGGCACTTTGTGTACAAGTGCAATGTCATACTGTTTGCATCTATTTGTGGAGTTTATTATAGGAGTACATGTGAGACTTACATTTAGATGTGATGGTCAGGTGTTATTCTCTGCATTTTATCATTTAACACGTGTCTTTCACTCATCTCCCATCCGTCTGTTTTTCTCTACACTTCAGTCACCTGCTCAAAAATGATTATGAAAATCTTAGGTAACCTATTATAGAAACAGCATCCAGTTTAGTAATTTATCAAATCTAATGTAATATTAATCTGAGAGACCTGATCACTGTTATATAAATGTTATTGAGGAAGCCACAGCTCACTTGATAGCATTAGTCTGTCTCACATTACGTATTACAGTTGTAACACAATGCTACTATTTGTATCTGTAGCCTAGCACTCAGTGGAAAAAAACGAGGTTGTTTTTGGAATCCTGCTTAGACTGTTTGTTTTATTGTAAATGTCCTACATTAGTAACCTAATTTGAACCATGAGGAAAAGTTTATTGTGACTGAATGCTGTAGATCCTTTGTATGTTCTGTAAACTAAAAATAAATTAATTAATTATATTGAAACACAAACACATGCACCCCATGGAATCTCAAACCCAATACACACCTTTTAGGTTTCTAAAAAAAAATTGAACCCTGAACACTACATATAAAAGAAAGCAGATAAAAAACTCACATAAGGTACTGATTCCAGAGTGTCTGTGTTGACTATTATAGGTGCTGGGCTTGCCTGTAAGAGACAAAGAGACATCAGAGTAGGTTAGGCATGGAAGACCTGTCCTAGATTCTATTAAGGTGCACTGTAAGGCTTCGGTAAAAGCATAAAACACTCACATCAGACTTATTAACATGCACAAACAGAACAGAACACACACAATCACAGTGGAAAAGAAAGATTACTTTATGGAGCACGCAGAAACATTTCGAAATTGAAAAGCAGAACGAAAAAAAGAATGACAAACCAAAAACCAAAAGAAATTTTAGTCTAGACACTATTTAGTCTAGAATTTTTTGTGTTTGCTTTTATTTCTGGTTGCTGTTGATTTAGTGGTTAAAGATCACAGATTCTGGTCTTAATTACTCAACATTCTCTCTCTCTCTCTCTCTCGCGGTCTCACACACACACACACAAGTAATAGCTTAGTGTTAAGGTGTTGGACTGCTAGATTTAAAATCATGGGTTCAAGTTTTAGCACCACAAAGCTGCCACCACTGGGCCCTAAGCAAGACACTTAACTTTCATCTGATTAATTAATTACAAAAAATAGAGATAAATGTAAGGCACACTAAATAAATATATATTTACATTTGCAGTATTTGGCAGGCGCCCTTATCCAGAGCGACTTACAACTGAGGGTTAAGGGCCTTGCTCAGGGGTCCAACAGTGGTGGCTTGCCGGAGCTGGGAATCGAACCCACAACCTTCAGGTTGGTAATCCAACACCTTAACCATGAGCCACCACTTCCCCTATTTGAATCCTGCATTTCAACACATACAGAATACAAGATTTCAAGCTTTATGTTCATGTACAACCTAAATTCCAGAAAAGTTTTTTAAACATTTTTTAAATTTAAATAAAATTGAAAATTTTATTTACAATAAAACATAGTTAACATAAATGTTTAGACTTAGAAATCTTACACTTTTATCCACAAAATGAGCTCATATAAAATTTGCTGTCTGCTACAGGTCCAGCATGGCTGGCTCGGCGTGAGCCATGTCTGGTGTATGAGCCATCTCTAGGTTCATTTTAAGGTGAGTGATTCTGTAATAAACTCCCACTGGGGCTAGTTGTATAGAACTCAATGGTTCAGTTTATTTACAACGTGACGTGAGGATAAAAACACAAACTAAACCACACTTGACTAAGCTCACTTAGCTTAGCATTATCTTAGTTTAGCATAGCTTAGCATAAGCAGACTCAACAAACAATAAACATGAACGTACTTGAATGTACTTGGCTTGACATACATAGACAAACACACAAGGCTACAAAGAGGCTATATATACACACAAGACTCACACGGGACTAACAAGAGACACCTGCAAACTATAAGGAACACATTACCAAATAAGAACAGGGGAATCACGTGACAGAAACACATAAGTAACAAGGATCACATGATCACAAGGACAAAACAGAAGGTAAACAAAGGCAAAAACAAAAACTCAAAACATAAGGCATGAAACACACATTAAACATTAATATTAAACATGAACAAAAAACAAGAACAATAAACATTAAATGGGACATGAACCTTACAAAAGCTGCCCTAGCAGATAAGGTTATAATGCAGTATAAAACAATATAATCCTTTTAACTTTAAGCTTTTATTTTAACCATATATCTATGAAATGAAATAAGTATATTCGGTAGGTTTGTGGTAAAATTTGATACCAAACATTAAAGTAATACATATAGTCCAGCGGTCAACACCAGTTTTTTAATCTAAGATACTGATATTATGCTGCAAAAACTAATGTAAAATATTTCTTTTACAACTGATAAAAATTTTCCTCTTTTGACATTAATTTTGAAAAAGCAATACAAGGGCTTGATTACCTTATGATTTTCAAATACACACAATATATTTTTTTAATATGCGCCCTCAAAAAAGACTGCGATGAATATTAGCATTCAGAAGTAGAATTGCCACAGAGCCCAAACGGCTCAGGTTGAAGAGTGGCATCAATGCTGAGAGAGCAATCAATACCCGAGGCTAAGACTTTGCCTGCTGACTGCACACAGCTCTGACTACGATAATGAAAGCCACAAAAGCTGATTCAATCCAAGACCCACAGAGATAGATAGATAAAGAGAGAGAGAAAGAGAGAGAGAGAGAGAGAGTCTAGTCACACAGCAGGAAATTAATTAAGCTTCTGCTGCGTCACTGTGGTCTGATGTAGACACACACACACACCTCTTCATTTAAAGAGTTTAATGCACACACAAGAAAGCCTTATCTCCCACTTCAGCTTTGGTTCTTTGTTTTAAAAAAGCTACATTAGAAGCCTCACATGTGCAATAAGATATACCAAATATGGTATACAGTGTTTTATTGCACATCGCTGAGTTCTGAAGACACACCGGGATGCAGTACAGCTGGTGTTAAATTAACTGCAGCAGAATTACAAGAAATGGCATTTTTGTCCAGTACAAAAAAAATGTAAGGCCAAAATTGTGTTTTAAATCTCTATGAGACCAATAAGAGGGACTTACCCACTGATATGCCTCTGCCAAAATTGAACACTATGTCAAGACTAGGATCTGAGCTGAATTAGAGCAGAAGTAATGCTGGCAGAAAGTGTGTGTTCTTCAGAACAACACACAGGGAGATTCTGGGACTGGGTTTAACAGCCTGAAATTTATAAAAGTATTGCTTTAATAACTGAGTCAGTCTAATAATCTAATTTAATTACAAACACCTTAGTTGAAGGTGCCAAAAACACCTGAAACAGGAGCAAAATGCTAAGAATACACTGAATACAAAAACACTGCATTAAAGCCTTTCTTAATTTAAGAACACTTTAAAGCACTAAAAGGCTCTCGCTGTCACAGTGGGCTACAAAGCCTAGCATATCCTTAAAAAAGTTTAAATTATAATCGTGGAACTAATGCGAAGACCTCGCAACTGTCACAGTAATACCAAACACATCACCCAATCCTACAGCCACTCATTACACCTCTTCCCCTGAATACTATCACCTGAAACCTATTTTACATTTCATCCCTGTATGATCTCATTTCAGTTTACAGATGTGCTTGACTCGTTCTTGCGTTCCTGCGTTCTTGCGAAGCACCTTCAGTAAACTCCCACTACAACCACTCTTCCCCACCTAACTGCTCCACATCTGGTTCCGTAGTCTCATCTGGTTTTTGATCTCCAAGCTAACTCTGCTACAACCACGCTCACTACTGTTTACCAGTCTGCTCAATAAACGTGCCCGTTGGGGCTTTCACTGTCTACTTTTCCAGTCTGGTGTATCGATACAGCAACCAGATGTAAATCAGAATGTTGAGAATCTGCTATTTTTAAATGTACAATATCAACAGACTAGCACATACAAGAGAGATGTGTAAATTCAAACGCAATTACTTTTCTTCGATACTATAATCAGCACATACTTTAATAATAAAATAAAGCCACAATTTTTAATAGTTTTTTGTGATTGTTGCTTGTCACACTGTAGGATCTCAGTTCTATAGTGTCAGTGCTATCAAAAATGTACACACGTAAGAGGTATGTTCAGAGTTTTACATCATTAATCAGTTACACATTCAGTAACCTGCGTTCTCTTGCTAAATGGTAGGAAGCAGCAAACCAACACAATTTGTAGCATTAAGTTTGCTCTTAAAATGCCTAAAAACAAAAGTTTCTCTACTTGCTGTACTGTCCATTGGACGCAGTTTGAAATTTTTCTGAGCTGGTTTTAAGTTACTGTGCTAATTGTGTTATCATGTTCGGGGCTTTTATTGGTTCTTGGTTTGCCAGTTATCGTAGGAGAAGTCACACTGCAAGTAAGTGTCTGAAATCTTCAGACACTGACAGATGTTTACTGGAGGAAAAAAAAAACAGATCACAATGGCCAGTAAACTGTTGTTGGTTAAAAAACATATATATATATATGATTATAGAAATCCTTCAGGATTCCAAAATTTGTCTTAGATGAACAAATCGGGGCCAAATATATATAAACTATAAGAGCCAGAGCAAACAGTCAGAGAAAATTATATTGTTACTTCTAACATGGCCGTTGCTTGCCATTTTAAACCCTATAAATGAAAATCTGCCCCTACCACACCGATTACACACTATTAATAAGTCCCCAAAGTGTGTGGGCTCTTAGATCCCTCCAAAGTCTGTAATGCAATGGGCAAAAATGTAAAAAAAAAAAAAAAAAAGCTCTTTTTGGATTTTTTTATATGTTTCTAGTTGCAGTAACCACCTACAAATATGAGGAAGCCCGATGACTAGTCATTAGCAAAATTGTTTCTCCTTATGTGGAGAGTTCTCATAAACAATAGTCTGAGAGTGAATATTACCTTTTCAACTACTAAATATTGGTAATAGTCTTATGTGTTTGGTAAATTTATTTTAGAGCATTTAGAGCAGGCGGAACTCAAACTCATTTTTATATATACAGGAATGGATTTAGATTAGGTTAAATTAGATTAGTAAGAAAGGTTGGGAAACCTATAACAATGCTAGTCACATTTTAGACTAAAAGTTGTAAAGAATATTGATTCTGATAGGTAATGTATATTATATGTGCCTGTGAAGTTTCTGTCACTGTCTACATAAAGTCTATATTTTATATGTGGTATATTTTCAGACAGACTGTGTCAAATCCACCTGATTACAACAGAAGAATTCCTGATACCAACTCCAAATACGGCTTCAGTAGGCAAATATAATGTTGTTTAATGCCTTTTGGTGACTGTAACTGCAGCTCTTCTAGGTTACTGCAGTCAATAATTTAGGCCAAAGAGATTCTATACATAGAGCCACCAGCCTCAGTAATACACAAGTACATGTCCCCATGTTACAACTCATTAGTAACACAGCAAGAAACAGTGTGTGCAGAAAGAAGCCAAAATCTGATTAATTACGACCCAATTGGAACCCAATTTGTCAAGGTGTGCAGTTATTCAAACATCAACTTCATGGCCACTCTCAATCAGCACTCAATCCACCAGCCACCATCCTGGATTCTCCTCCCAGCTGTCATTAATCAGACCCAGGATGAGGCTTATTGGAATTCTGAACATACTGTAGTTGTAAAGGCAGCTCAAATGGATTTAATTTTTTCATAGTCACTGCAAACACACAAGACAGTTATCTAAGTTTATCTACATAAAACACTTCTAAGATT